>CM075858.1:16964494-17649494 GCA_037975125.1 Latrodectus hesperus | reverse complement strand
TTGTTTTATGTGAAATGAATATTTTGAAGTCCAAATTGGTACACATTTTGTATATTTTATATTACCTATACTATATAGTAAATAATGCATTCGCATTTTACAATTCTGATTTGCATACTATTAGAAAAAGTTATTATTCCTCATGGAAATATTGTTTGAATAAAATGAAAAAATATCAAAACTGACAAATATTTTTAGAAGCTCAAAAAAGGAATGAACATAATTTATTCTGTTTGTACAGTAAATACCAATTCAAAAAAGTAAAAGCAAACATCAACTCCAATAAATGCTTATTTGTTGAAAAAAAGATCATTTCTTTTTAAGGAACAAAATTATCAGTGAATTTTCAAGATATTAAATATCTGTAAATATTACATAAGAATATTTAACAAAAAAGAGTAAAACTAAATGCAACTCTTTGAAATATCAAAGTAAATGAAACAGTGCGTTATTTAAATACAAATATAAAGCATATAAAAAGTAAAATTTGCAGTTACTTAAATTTGCTAACGTACAAATACTTTTTTATTAAATTTTTGATGTTTTATTAAACGAAATTTTACTCATTTATAGTTTTATTCTAATGAATTTACTTTTGGTACATTTCTATATAAAATAATTGCAGAAATATCTAAAATCATACCATCTAGCACCTCAGAAATATTTTTATTGAAAATTCAATAATTACTAAAATAATTCTTACAAGTTTTCAATAAATGCTATTAAATGTATGTAAATAAATTTATATATTTAATATCATAACTGTATTAGAGAAATAATAATTAAAATAGCTATATTCATATTATGAGACTTAATTTTATTAACTAAAGATTGACATAATTTATTTGCATGTTTGCTCGTATCTTTATTTTAATAAGAATTCATATTCATTTACATTCTTAAAGTTCGTATTATTCATGTAAGAATATTTACAACTAATATTATTTATGTAAACTTTTATAGTATGTAAAATTTATTTCTTATATGCAATATTAAATTCAAATGACATATAAATTTTCTACAAAAAATTTCTTTTCATAAATATGCACAATCAATCTGTAAAACGAGACTTTTCCTAACAATATAATGCTATTCTCCTTTCTGTATTTTTAATTACAAAATGCCAATTTCTTGTAAAATTTAATAAGTTGTGATTTTTGCAGTAAAACTTCTAAAAAATAAAGACAATTATTTTAATTTTATTATAAGTACTTTTAGTTCTGATTTTCAACAACTTAACAAATATCTGCTGTATTTTAAAATAAAGCAGTAAGTTGTTCAAATATTTGACAGTTAAAAGTAAGAAAATGATAGATATAGGATTTAAGCATTACTTTTAATGTAAAAAATTTTCCCTGAATACAACTATAAAAGAAAGACATATCCAGCAGTAATTAGGGCTAATTAAGAAACATTTTACTTTTCATTAACATCTTTATTTTCATGTAAAAATTTAAACAAATGTAAAATATTTAATAAAGAAAATTATTAAATTTATTTTAGAAATATATATTTGATGTATTATCATAAATGTCAATTTTTCACTAAACTTTTCACAGTTTTCAAATTTTATAATTTTTTAACTAATTTATTTAATTTCCTTTTGTTAATTAGATTTCAATTCAATTTCTAAAAAACAGAGTAAAATACATTTTACCGAATATATTATTTCAAAGTAAATTTTACATATTTTATTTTGAATGATTTCCTTTTTCCTTCAACAATTCAAGAGATCATTAATATGTCACTTCATCCTGCATTCTATTTCCTAAGCCCTTTTTCTTGTAAGAAGTGTCAACTTTTCCTACACAACAAAAGCTAATTCTAATCATCAATCACAGAGTACTTTAGTCTTGCCATCGACACAAACAAGTTGCACCTTGCAAGTGAAATGGATCAGGCACCTAAAGCATTCATTAAACAACTTTTAACGGCAAGTGCAGACAAAATTTGAACTAAACGAATAAAAATGGTTGGTCTGTGAATAATTTGATTTATTCATCCTTTATAACAAAGTAAAAGTTTGAACAACATGTAACCTTTACATATTTCTAAAAAAGAAAAATATTAATGATGCTCACATTAAAGTATATTAACGATTCTTTAAATACATTTGAACGTATAGCATATTTATACAGATAATATGTTAAAGAAAATATTAAAAACTTAAAAGATATTATGATAAATGAAATGTAAAATAAAAAAAGGCAAACAACAAGTGCATACATTCCTTAAAACATTTAAAATAGTTTTGTTTTAATTAATGCATTAAATACAAAATTACTTAAAACTAAATGTTTTACTATCTCAAAATTTATTACTTTTGTTGTAACTCTTGTTACAAATATCTCATGAAAATAAAGCAAAACAAATTATAAAAAATTACAAAAAATGTACAAAAAAGTTTACCTAATATAGAGAAGACACAGTGATATGTTAATAAGTATATTTCTCCTCCTCTTTACAATAAATTTTATTTTGAAAACTGCAAAAATCTCTGTAATTATTTATTACATTTTATTTGATTTTATCCTTACGTAAATATTGATTTTTAAGCGCATTTATTTTAAATATGTCAGGACCATTAAGTTGCTCAACTAGTAAAAGAGTATATGTTTTCATTAAAAAGTCTGAAAGAAATAATTCTCTAAAAACTAATTTGCTAAAGAAAAGCTAGCTTAGAATAAATATTTGATATGCAAAAATTACAAAAACACACTTTTCATTAAATTTATTCGGTGACGGAAAATATTTCATTGGCCAATCAGAAAATTTGTCATTGCCTGCCTGAATGAATTTGAATTATAGTTCTGTGTTTGCTACATATATAAGAAATTATTCTAACTTGAAAAAAACAATAGTATATTGAATGTCTTTTAATAATCAACAACTTTTACCATTTTTTTAAAATGGCCTATGCATTGGAAATGAGGAGAAGGGAAGAAACTATGACTGTCGGTATCCATTTGTTTAATTTGATTCTTGCATAATATACTTTTATGCATACTCAATTAAAATTTTACTAAGCTTTTTTATGCTTCATACACACATATAAAAATGAATTTGTGTCTTTCTGTCTGTCTCTACTCTATAGATTCAGAAACCATGCATCCGATCACCGTGAAAATTAAGGAAATTATTAAGTATAACCCCAGGAAGGTTTTTGAAATTTTTTTAAAATCACAGTTGGATTTCTAGATGCTCTTGAACAAATATACCAAAAATAGCGAAATAACATTTAATTAGTAATATTTGTTAACAGTGTAATCATGAATAAATAGAAAAATCTAATTTTTACCCATGAAATTTACTCGTAGATTTTACTTGTATAAATGAAATTAAATTGTAAAAAATGACATAATAATAACCATAATATCAGTTGTAATAAAAATAAAAATATAAATGACAGGGTAAGTAAAATATTGAATCGTTCTATTTACATTTTTTCAATTATTGATTTAATGTTACAAATTATATTAAAATTTAAAATATTTCAAATACATAAATTTTGCTTCATTATAAGATTTCAACAAATTAATTTAAATTACAAAAAACAACATTAATGCGTTGTATGTTTGATTTTTTTCTAACAAATTCTAAAAAATATAAAAATGATGTTCAAAAAATTTTGCAATTATTAATACGAGAATATAAATTTTTAATACGTAAATAAATAAAATCATTATTGACTTCCAGCTGAAGAAAATAATTGGAAATACATTTTATTTAACCCCGCAATTATGCTACCTAAGCAAAGTGCCATTGGTCGAACTACAAATCAAGCAAAAAGGAGAGGAGAAGAACGAGCTTCAGAAACAAGTGAGCAGAGATAAGCTAGGCAAGAAATTTATTGAGTTCACACTGATCTCGCTCAATCTTTAGAAACGAGTGAATTGAGGCAAACAAGGCAGCAAACGAATCAAATATGCAGGACACAGAAAAGACAAACGAAACATACATGATTTGAATTTATGTGGTTTCAATTACTATCGCCTTTACAATTACAGTCTTCATCCAAGTGTAATTATTGGAAAAATGGATAAAAGCTGTAGTTATTGTGGTGCTCAAAAATTTAAAACTAAAACACCAGGTATTTGCTGTGCAGGTAAAAAAGAAAAGTTACCAGATTTGCTTTCACCACCTGAACCATTATTATTTTTAGTATCAGCAGAGACAAGTCAATCAAATAATTTTTTGAAAAATATACGCTAGTACAATTCATGCTTCCAAGTGGCATCTTCGGAGAAACGAATAGCATTAGTGGAAATTATATGATAACATTTAAAGTATAAGGGCAAATTTATCACCATGCTTCATCACTACTACCCTTGCCAAATGCTGATTATAAATATCTTCAGATATATTATATATGAAATACTGACGAACAAATCAACAGACGTTGTCAACTGATTTTGAGTACAAAACGAGAGATTGTCGCTGAATTACAAAATTTGTTTGAACTAAATAATGAATTAATTAAATTATTTAAAATCGTCATTGAACAAATGCCATCTGACGATTACGAAGTAATAATAAAGGCAGATAAAGCACGTATTGGTAAACATCGAAGACAGTTCAACGCACGAACTATCAAAGAAGTGGTAATTGTCTTAGTTGGTGAAAAATTTAGTTCTCGTGATATAATTCTTCATCGTAGAAATGGGGACATGCAGAAAGTATAAAAAAGGAACGCATCGTTCATATGATGCATTACAATATCCCATTCTAATTTGGCAAGAAGAGGATGGATATCTTTTTGATATTAATATGAGAAAACCTACAAATAATTTGGACGTTTACAAAAAGGTCAATGTTATGAATTCTTATGCATATCGAACGATACTTCGTGAGAATGCTGATAATAATATATTGAAATGTAGAAATTATTTCATCAATACATTGTTGCCATGAATGCAAAAATAGAAAGTAAAAGACTCCTCTACATACGACTAAATCAAGTCAAATTGCGTTCTGAAGAGTACATCCATTTACGCGATGCAGTTATAAATGATGACAATCTCAGTGAATTGAGAAAAATTGTCATTTTACCATCCCCATTTACAGGCAGGCCAAGATGCGATGAAGTATATTCGTGAATATGGTCGTAAAGATTGGTTCATCATATTTACATGCAACCCAACATGGGATGAAATAAAGGAGCTTTTATTAACTGGACAATCACAATCAGATTGTCATGATATTTCTGCACGTGTGTTTAAACAAAAATTAAAATCTTTTATAGATTTTCTTGTCGAACACCATGTATTAGGAGAAACGTGTTATTGGATGTATTCCATTGACTAGCAAAAAAGAAGTTTACCACATGCGCATATTTTAATATGGATGATGGAAAAGATAACATCAATGAGAATTACTGAAACCATCTCTACAGAAATACAGGACATTGAAATTGATAAAGACTTGCACGATATAGTCTCAAAAAATATGATTCATGGTCCATGTGGCTCAATAAATAATAATTCACCTTGCATGTCGAATGCAAGGTGCACAAAGTGGTATCCTAGAGATTTTTATTGCTGAAACTATTACAGGCGATGATGGATATCCACTCTGTCTACGACGGTCTATCGAAGATGGTGGAAAATTCATTGACTTTTAGTCAATGAATTTTCCACTCAACAATACTATTGATGTTAATAATCATTGGGTAATACCATATTTCCCATTACCCCATTACTCTTAAGAGCTTGTAACACACACATAAATGCTGAGTACTGCAATTCAGTAAAAGCTATAAAATATATTTGCAAATATGTGAACAACGGAAGCGACATGGCAAGGCTTGGAGTTAAAAATACAACTGCATCCCATTGTTAATTATGTAGCGTCCCAGTTGATATTGAATGAAGTCATCCAAGACCAACTGGGACGCTACATAATTAGCAATGAGGCTAAATGGCTTATTTTATCATTCGTCATTCTTAAGCGATATCCAACCGTTGTTCATTTAGCAGTACATCTTGAAAATGGACAGCATGAATATTTTACATCAGAAAATGTAAGTGCAAGAGCAATGACACTACCGCCAACAACATTAACTAAATTTTTTTACATGTAGAAATGATACCTTTGCATGGACACTACTGTACTCTAAAGTACCAACTTATTTTATGTGGAATACATCAAAAAGAAAATTTCAGTGTCTAAACAAGGTAGATCAGTACAAGGGCACCTAAATTTATGTTCTACAGATGCATTGGGTCGTCTGAACACTTTACATCTAAATAAAGCAGAATACTTTTACCTAAGATTGTTTAATAATCAATGTTCATGGACCTACATCCTTCAAAAAATTAAAAACAATCAATGGCCATGTTCGTGATACATTTCGTGAGGCTTGCCAGAAATTAAGTCACTTAGAAAACGATGCTTATTGGGATATTTCACTCGCTGATGCATCTAATGCAGCTCAACTACAGAAGATCCGTACACTATTTTCCATCTTACAAACCATGTTTCCCGGCTAATCCAAAGGGTCTTTGGGAAAAATATAAAAACTATGGGAGTGAAAAAATATTTTCCATCTCATGCTCAGAATAAATGTTAATCGCAACATTCAATTTACATCAAATGCATACAATGAAGCATTGATTTTAATTGAGGGATTATGTTTGACAATAGTCAATTAATCACCGATAAAATTGGGAATGATTGCTCCAAATGTATCTGATACTGAAATTTTCAATCGTGATTTACAACGAGAAATGCACTTCTATATTAATGAATTACAAACTTTGTTCGAATCAATCTGCCGAAATCGGTATTCAAACAATGAACAGCATATGACACAACCATAAGTGCAATATCTAACAACAGTTGTGGCTTATATTTTTTAGATGTAGCTGAAGGCATTGGCAAAACTTTTCTTATTTCATTTATTCTGGCAGTTATAAGATCACAAAATAATATTGCACTTGCTATTGCATCATCTGGTATTGCAGCAACTCTTTTGGACGGTGGTCGAACAGCACATTCAGCCTTGAAATTGCCATTAAATATGCAGATAATTCAAACTCAAACATGTAATATTAGCAAATGTTCTGGGATGGGAAAAGTACTAAGATTATGTCAGTTTACATAATATGGGATGAATGCACCATGACACACAAGAAATCATTGGAAGCCCTGATTCGCACATCAAAAGATTTGAGAGAAAATGAGCAGCTCTTTGGTGGTGCACTAATTTTGCTAGCTTGTGTTTTTCAACAAACTCTACCAATTATAGTACGTTCAACATCTGCAGATGAATTAAATGCATGTTTCAAATCATCAGTATCATGGCGGTGTGTAGAGAAAATATCTTTAAAGACAAATATGCGTGTTCAGTTAGAACAAGATGAATCTTCTGAATGATTTGCAAAACAATTGTTATATACTGGAAATTGTAAAATAGAAATGGGTGAATCCATACACTGCATAACTTTACCAGAAAACTTATACCGCATTATAAAATCCACTGATGAATTGATTCCCAAAGTGTTTTCCAAATTTCTGGCAGGATTATAAAAATAATCAATGGAATAGTGAAAGTGCTTTATTGGTAGCCAAAAACATTGGAACACAAACAAACTGCATAATTCAAAATGAAATACCTGATGAAGAAACAGCATATAGATTCTTTGATGCATTTGTCAGTCATGATGAATCAGTTAATTATTCAATAAAATTTTTAAATACATTGAATCTACCAGGAATGCCACCGTATATTTTATCTTTGAAAATTGGTTCCCCACAATCATCCTTCTACGAAATATAAATTCACTGTGACTATGTAATGGGCCTAGGCTATCAGTAAAAACATTTATAAATAACATAAATGAGGCAACCATTTTTAATGGAAAACACCAAGACGAATATGTATTACTACCATGCATTGCCATGATATCAACAGATACTTATTTAAATTCAAATAACTACAGTTTCCTGTGAGACTAGCCTTTACAATGACCATTAAAACAACACAGGGACAATCATTGCATGTATGTGGATTATATTTAATAAATCCATGCTTCTCACAGGGACAGCTGTACGTTGTGTGTTCACGAGTTGGAAAACCAACAAATTTATTTGTTCTTGCACCCGATAGGAAAACAAAAAATGTTGTATATTTACAAGCAATACGGAGATAAAGTTCACAAAAATATTCATTTCATGATGATATTTAATAATCACAAAATAATTGTTCAATTGAAAATCGCTTGCAATATTATTTAATATCACAAGTGAAGAAGCATGTTAATTCCACAATCAATTATGCATATCTATGTTTTGCACATATGCTATATTCAAATGATATATATGTAGGGATAATTTTATTATTAATTTTCATTTTGATGTATTGTATACACTTATTCATTAATACATTATGATTAAGGTATCAAAAAACTGATTTTTTCTTCAAACACAGCAACGTGTGAACCGGTATAGCTAGTAGCGAACATAATTTAATGTTTACTTATGCATTATTTGATTGCATTTTCATAAAATTACTTTTCGAGTCTTAAATTTTAAAGCAGCAATGTTCCTTTAAATTGCAAAATAAATTTCGATAAATTTTAAATTAAATAAGTAATATGTTAACATCCAATTTAAATCTGTTGTTGGATAATCTAACATAAAAACATCATTACATTTAAATACTTATTTATTTTCACAAGTCCTTGTAATAAACTTAGAAATCAAATGATATTGTATCGTTATAGTTCATGTTGTTTTAGTAATAATATGGTATTAGGGAATTTTAGATTGCTGATATTTATTATTTTACTATTATAATTTACTATTATGTATCGATATATATTTATCTATCTATCTAAAAAATATTTTATTTCATGCAGCAATTTATTTATTTTTTGTATATATATATATATATATATATATATATATATATATATATATATATATATATATATATATATATATATATATATATATAGTTGATGTATAAAATATGTGATGTGTTGTTATACAAAAGCATATGCAACTATGCAACGAACGTTACATATCTTTTGACTCCCATTTATAAATCAGTTACCTTCTAATACAGTAATATAATGATATAAATGAAAACTGGATAGTGATATAAAATGTTTTAATACCTTAGTTCGAATGACTGTTCAAATTAAAGCTGTTTATTCAATTTTTATGATACTTTACTTGAAAATATTTTGTTGTAATAAATAATTTATTTATATTACTGTTTTCAGTTATTTGGATAGTGGAGTAATTACATTTATTTTATAATTAAATTTCAAAAAAAAACATTAAATAAACGTATTTAACATGTTTTAAATGAATGAAAATTTAAATTATCCTTTCCTTTCCATATAATATTTCAACGTACTTTAATACAGTTATTATTTAATATTTAGTAGAACTAAATGTATTATTTTAATTATTTTAATGTGAAATTATCTCATTTTTAAATACTTTAAATACTAATTCTTAATGTTTAAATTTTAATCATTTATTTTTATAATGAAAAATCGCTTCATTACTTTTATTAATGATTTATGTAAAAGTTCTAATTAATCGTTAGGTCCCAGTATTTTTTATAAATCCTATTTTTTTTTATTTGAAAAAACTCGAAATTGCAATTAAATTGAGTAGTAATAAATGATCATTTACGAAGATCAATTATGATTGAGAAAAACGTGAAGAAAAACTGTTTTAATTCATTTGAACATGCAAGCTCATTTCCTATGCTAAATGTTATTTCTTTAAAAATGTGAAGTCTAGCATAACTAAGAAAATTAAAAATAAATTAAAAATTGGAAAAAAATTAATAATTGTTAACTGAAATAAAATAACTATAATAAAATATTTGAATAATTTCAAAGTTTTAAAAATTATTTACATGAAAATATACAAATTAGTTAATTTATGTTTGATATTGGAAGACACAATATAAGTAAGTGAGTTATAAAATTCTAAAATATAATTGAGTAACAAAAAGCAATATGTGAAGTTTTTGAAACAGTTTTTAGAAATACTTAATAGTTTATATGAAACTATTTAAAATTGTCAAAATTTTTGCGTTTAAAATGAAATTATTTTAAATGTTTGTATTAATATTATTTGCGGATATAATAGTAATAAAATTGGATTTATATGTACAATTGAACCTAAAAGAATCTTTGAGTAGCAACTTTGATGTAAATGTAAATATAGTTTAAAATACACTAAATAATAGAGATAGTAAATATGTTTGTTTCATTATAATGTTTAATGAGTTAAATTTTAATCACTGCATTCTTTATTTTTTAACGCTTCAATGGGATTTATAAATTTGAATTTATTTTCATGTTTATATTATAAGATTCATCATTGGCTAAATATTATAGCAAGAATTAAATGGTGAGTTTTTAATAGCTAAAATGAATAAGATTTGAGAAAATTAGAATTTATTTTAATTAGAAACTAAGCCTACATGTTATTTAAAAACAGAAGAAGTTTTAAGCGAGACAAAGAAAAACTGTAATAAAAATGCTGATGGTAAATTTTATTGATGTAAGTACATTTAATTGAATATCAACAACATTATAGGATAATGGAATTTTTATAAGAAAAATATTCCCATGATATTCATTATTTTTATCAAATTATTCTTTCGACGTATAATATTATTTAGATAAAAGCAGAGGTGCCCAATGACATACAAACCCTACTCTAAGAAGAAGAAGAAGAATATTATTTAACGAAAATTTTATTTAGTTTATTTAAATTTCATGATGAATTTTATTATTAATGATTAATAAAATTTATATCATTAAATAAAAAATCACGAATGAATTTAAAACAAGTGAACAGAAAAATAGTTTGTTTTGCTCAAATTTAAAAAAAATACTTTCATATGATAATATTGAAATCAAGTATAGAATTTAGTATTAATATTTGTTTTATTAGATAGATCATCAAATTAAATCATTAAAAATTTTGCTCTTTTTAACTTAAAGAGTATACTAGCATTTCAGAATTTATATAGTATGTTAAAATTTACAAGAGCTTTTGCACATAAATAATTCTGATATTTCTATCACACTATATTATCTTTATATAATAAAAATGTTTGCTTATACATATATATATATATATATATATATATATATATATATATATATATATATATATATAAATCATGTAAAAATTTTATCTACACAAAACGACGGAAACCTTAATATTAATTATCATACAGATATCGATGCAAAATTTTCATTGTTGTAATTCCCTTGTTAAAAGCTTAGGATTTCTTTGTTAATTGTTTCAGAATGGTATGTATGGGTGTTTAATTTATAAGAAGATATATATTATAGAAAGGCATTTTTATTGTTCTTAAATAAAATAAAATTAGCTACCTTTAAAATGAGTATATAATTTTAATATCATATTTATTGTTTTTTAAATAATTCGCTGAAAGAATTGGCAAAGATTAAACTTTTCATTATAAAATCAATAACTTAAAATATACAGTTTTTTAAAGCTTTTTTATTTAATGAACTGTTATGCGAAATATGTATTACCTTTTTAAGTCTTCAATTTTGCAATAACATCTGAATTTATTCATGCTTACGGACTTAAGAACATGGAAAAAAACTAAACGGAAAATAATAGAAAAGAATAAATATCATAAATGTATGTAATTTACAAAAACAAAATTTATTAAGCTTTTTACTACAATCATTTTAAATGAAAATATGCAGCACCATTTTTTTATGGAACACTTGTAAGTGTAAATTTTATAATGGAACACTTGTAAGTCGTTTTGATGAAATTATTTTTCATTATCTTCATTGGAAACTCCTTCTGTTGTTTGTGCATCTAAATTTGCTTTTGATATAATAAATCATGAAGCTCATAAACTGGAGGACAAAAGTATTAAATTCATAAAGGAATAATGAAAAATTCTGGGAGATAAACTTTTTCCCTTTTAATTTATTTTTTTCATTGACATTTTTTAACTTATGCTGTTAGATTTCTTTTCTTTTTTAACTTCTTTCGTATATGCACATTTATATTTTTAAAAATTTAATTAAATAAATGTTTTTGATTTTAAAATTTTCCACTTTTATCAGAAGACATTTTTTTTATTTTTAAACACAGTATACACAATGCCTTTATTAATTTGCAGAAAATTAATTTTCTGTCTACTAAAATAATTTTCAAATAATAAGAACTCTGTTTTCAAAACTTGAAATTTAAAAATAAACTAAGAGGAAAGAAAAAAAGAAAAAGAAACATCATCAACTTACAAATTTATTAATTAAATTTCTTTGAAAGAGTGTCTTAATAAATGGGTTATCAAATTGCAATATAAATAACAATCTTTATCATGAATGGGCTCCATACAAAAAATAATTTAAATTATATTAAATGAATTAAAGAAAAATAATTTGATAAATAAATTAATTCTCTAATTTTAAGGATAATTCACTTATGATTTTATTGGTGAAAGAAAAATATCTAAATTGTTTAAATATTTCCTGAAATTAATTATTTAATAAGCTTAGCAGATTAACAGAAGAAATTAATGAATGATTAATATAAGTATTATTATATTTATAACGTGAATATATACATGATATGAATAAATTATATTAATCAGTATAACCTTTATCTCTAAAAGTATTTTTATTGTAAAATACACAAATATATTAAAATTGTTTAGGAATGGCATAAATTATCCCTTTTTTGCAACGAATAATTGAGGAATGTATTAAGAGAAATTGTTTATTAAAGCACAGATGTAAAAACTATTATTTTTTATTAAACTATATTATTACTATTAACTAAAAGTATAAAATTATCTCTTTGTAAAACTCATTATTAATACTTAAGAATCTGATATAAATTAAGTCACTTAAAATTAAGTGAAATTCTAAATAACTTAAATATCTTCTTAAATTTTTGAATTTTCAACAATATAAGTACTAAATTTTGAATTATAGTTAAATCATTCTTTTTAAATAAAAGACACAAATAGGACATTAGTTTTGTACTCATGTAAAAATTTATATTTAAATATATATATATATATACAGGGTGTCCAGAAAAGGACTCCCTGATTTCAAAATTAAATATCTCGAAAACGAAGATCGATAGAAGAATGCAGTAAACGGTATGTTTATAGTAAAAACTGTAAGAATTTAATACATCAGTTTGAAATAATAGTTACAGAAGCTGCAAATAGATGGCGCTGTAATCGTCATACGTAATGCTTAGTATAAATAGTCGAAGCCCAGAGCGATCAGTACCACTATTCAAGCGTGAAAGGAGGTTAGCATTGAAAACATTGTGATGTGATTTTTTGGAAAGAATGTTTTCATACGATTATTTCATTTATGTATGCTGATTTGAGCTGTACATCGTACAGCGCCATCTGTTAGCAGCTTTTGTAACTATTATTTCAAATTGCTGTATAAAATTCTTACAGCTTTCACAATAAACATACCTTTTACTGCATTCCTCTATCTATCTTTTATTTCGAGATATTTAATTTTGAAAATCAGGGAGTCGACACTTATATATATATATATATATGTACATATATATATATATATATATATATATATATATATATATATATATATATATATATATATATATATATATATATATATATATATATATATATATATATATATATATGTATGTATGTATGTATGTATATATATATTCAGCATGTATATATATTTCAAAATGAAGACAAAATTACTATCAAATATCAGGCATTAAACATTAAAATGAGAGTTAAAGGCAATGAGTTACGTGTTTGCAATAAAATCAGAATTTTTACATGTGTACAAAACTAATTGAAATAATTGTTGCTTCATATTATATAAACTTTCTTTACCAGGTTAACCATGAATTCGAATTGAGCATGAATGACAGAAACGGGCAATTCATTCCATGCTATTTCCAGTTTATGTCACATTTTATGAAACTTAATCGATATATAGGAGTAATGGGGCAGTCTTTTAGTAAATCATAGCTAGTCATTTTTAATTTATATATGGTTTAAAGACCGTGCAAGCGATGTCAACAATCATTTAATCACTCGACCGATGATTGTAAGAGATTGGAAAATATATTTTACATTAAATTTTTTTTCATTTCGTAGGACCTACAATATGGTACAACCACTGATCATTAGTTGCCAAAATTATATTAATCACCATTGGTCCTGTCTAGTAGTGTAAGCGTTTTGCATCCAAAATTTTTCTATAACATCACACCAAATGGCGGGTTCCTGTCACACTGTACGAAGAATTTAATTTGATATTATGTAAACAAACATATTTCTGACTAATAGTTCGTTATGCAGCTGCATAGTTTTTGAAGATTTTTGATTAATAATCTTTCATAAGTGTATTTTCTTGAATTAAGTTTCTTAAATTAAAAACTAAACAGAGTTTATCTTGCAAAATGTAATGATATATGTAGAAAAAGAAATAGGTAGTCTTAAGATATTATATTTTACCAAATACCATAAATATTTCTGAATTTAGGAATTTTAACAATCAATCTTATATAATTAATTCGTCAAAATATGTTTTTTTATGACTTATTAAATTAAATTGTTCTTCCGAGTAATATCCTACTTGCAAAAGTTTCAATACATTAGTTACTTAATTATGAGTATATCTTACAATTTTTTTTTTTACTAAAGAAAATCTGAAAAGAGGACAAGCATCGGAGAATAATTTTCACGAAATTATACCATGAAATCATTCAAGTTTCACAAAATTGTAATAACTAACCTCCTTAGAAGTGTTCCATATTAAGACATAGTTATATTTATTATATCTCAATTGTGATGCTTTATAAATTTTTAATAATTCTGTATACTGTAAAGCATAATTCAATTCCATGTTATAAACTTTAGGCATAAGCTGAAAAAGGTGATAATAACTGGAATTTTAATAATAGCAATAACGAGATATTTGAGAATGTTCCATTCTTTCAAATTACAATATGTTCAATCAGTTCAGAAGACTTTCTAATTTTATAATATACCGATTTTACATAGAATAAGAAGTAAAGTAGCTTATAGTGATTACTAGAATATTAAATAACAAAGGAATGGTACTGATACAACACGAGTTAAAATTTATGTTGATAAAATCAAGAGTGTGTTTTCTGAAATATGTTTGAATAGATGAATGTATATATAATTAAATTATATCATTACCATTTACTTTTACGGGAACTAATGATAAATTTTATAATATGTTTTCTATCATGACTTATTAAATCAAATTGTTCTTCTGAGTAATATCCTTCTTACAAAAGCTTCAATGCATTAGTTACTTAATTATTATATTTTATAATTTCTTTTTTAACTGAAGAAAATCTGAAAGATAATAATGATTTTTAATGAACATAAATATTCCATACTTCTTAAAATTACTTTAAGAAATATTTTATGAAAGTGTGAGGGATTTATTCATTTTTCTAAAAGAAATTACATTGACTTCTAATAGTAGAGAGTGAAAAATATGCCACTGAAGCATTTTGTCAATTATGTATTGAAACATTTGTTCGTGGCTGTTCTAAATAATGTGATCATTGCAGTGTTATGCATTTTTCTTAAAAAAATAATTTATGATAATTTTCCCACTACTTAGATATCAAAAATAAGTCAGTAAACTTTTGTACTTAAAAAAATTATTCTTAATTAAAAATTAACCAAACAGAAAAAATGTTTTTGCACTACAGTAACTATCTTTTCTTTTTATTACCTCTTTTGTATTATAACAGTGTAAAAATGCATTATGCATGCAATGTAATTTGCAAATATTTACTAACTGAAATATTATTTTATAAAATTTTTGATGATTTGTAAAATTGTAGTAAGAATATTACTGTAATATAATTTGAAAAAATGTAGTAAAACAGTAATTAAAATCATTTTAATAAATCTTATTTCTATTTAAAACAGCTTAAAATTATTATAAAAGTATTTTCAAACAAGAAAACATTTGATATGACTCTGATAATATCCTTTTTCATGTATTTAAAAATAATTTTAATCTTATGTAGAAATATATCTTTTCATAAATAGAGACAGAAAAAGTTATAAAATAAATAATGCTAGTTTCCCTTCATTTTATATAATATTTATCTCCTCTGTAAATACGAACATGTAAAATAATATTAATGCATATTCTTAAGTAACTGATTGATAATTTATGTGCCCTACTATTATAACTCACGATGATAGAATTTTGAAATAAAAATGAAAATATCATTTTATTTGATATTCAAACTGCAAGCTTTTCTAAAGTCAAATTAGAAAAAAAATCCGACACACTACTAACTAAACCTGTTCTATCTCCTTAAGCAAACATATACATATATTGGATTATTCGGAAAGTAATTTCGTTTTTCTTTTTGTGGAAATGAAAGACAGTTTTCGTATAATAAACAAATACTTTATTAAATTATATATTGGCCATTCTCGTCCAACACCTTTTGCCATCTTCCTGGTAGTAGCATAATTCCACACTCATAAAATATTTGGTCTTTGCTGACAAAAAACTGATCAAGGTGGTTTTTAACCTCCTCATTTGAGGAGAAGGTTTTACTGTCTAAAATATTTTGGAGTGACCGGAACAAATAATAATCCGATGGTGCCAGGTCTGGATGGTGGGTCTGGCTTTGTATCCCATTCAAGCTGTAAAAGCTTTTGGCAAGTGACCAAACTTGTGTGAGATCTTGCGTTGTTTTGGTGAAACATTACACCTTTCCTAATGATAAGTTCTAGCCTTTTCTGTTGAAATGCATCATTCAATTTGTCCAGCTGATGACAGTAGACTTCCGAATTAATCCTTTTGTTATCCGGTAAAAGCTAAAAAAACGATTCCTTTAAAATCACCTTTTTCGGTGAATATTGGCTTTGGAAATGGTTCGGCCAGTTCATCTTTTTTACTGCATGACCTCTTGCGTTTGACATTGTTGTATACAACCCATTTTTCGTCCCCAGTGATGATACACTTCAAAAACGGATCATTTTCGTGACGTCTGAGAAGTGAATCACAGACTTTAATGCGGCGACACAGATTTCTCTCTGTGAGAACATGCGAAACACATACATCGAGCTTCGAGGATAATCCCAGGCCTTTCAAGTGGTAAAGTAAAGTAAACACCAGCAGAGGTCCCTGAACCTAACCCTGAAAGGGTTTTACCAGATTTGATGGACCCGCTAGAGAGAAAAGAAAACGGAACACAGTACATAAAAGACAATACAATTATGTTTGCAATCATATGGAGACACTAGAAATAATTACTTTTACACAGTAAAGAGGGTTTATAAAGTACACTATTTAAAACATATTGAGTTGCAATTGAGAGTTACACGTGGACACGTAAGAAGCATTAAAAATAGGTATCAGACAAAATACATGGCAGGATGTGATAAGACAGGCATATGAAATGTATATCAAATTGCTTGCATATAAGAAATAAAGAAAATAATGGAAAAACAAAAGGAAATTAAAAATGATAAAACAGAATTGAATACATATACCTGCACTTACTGCAAATTAATGAGGTAATAATGATTAATGAATAATTAATGCATTTAGTATGGATTTGATTGTTGGGTGTATCGGTTCAAAGTAAGTTAGGTCATATGAAATTCTAAGCTATATATACAAAAAGTTTAGATAGGTTATTCATAATGCATTAAAATAGGTCAATACAACATGATGACAATAATTGTGATTAAGTAATTAAGTGAGAGCGCTGGAATGATGGTGAGAAAATAGCAAACAAATAATAATGAACTATTTACAAAGAGATGAAAAACAGGCGAAATGTTACAGGTAGAGAGGGAAATGTCTAAATGGAGTACATGAGAGAGAGATGGAGTATGCGGATTTTACGGCTCATCTTCTTCCAGGTGAAGTCTATCACTGTCACGGGCATCCTTATCCTCCTATTCCTCTGAAATTATTAAGTCCCTATATTTAAGGAGAAAGTTTATAAGGTTAATAATTGTTAGCTTTGAAGCCTTGTTGATGGGGATGTTTTTGAGCCAGACACTTTTCAGATTGTCACTGAGCGTAGTAAAGTGCCAGGAACTCGTGATGGGTCATGCTGTAGCGTAATGAATTGGAGAATCTTCTTCACTAAATGCACAGCTCGCAGTGGGTTGTACTCCTATTCTATGCAGATAACTTGGAAATGGGTCATGTCCCGTTACAAAAACCGTAATTTGTCTTGGCCAGCACTGTTGATTCAAATTCACTTTTGGCAGAATGGAGTATACTGGGCGTCCGGTGGTATTCTGATCCCACAGAGTTTGCCAATCCTGAATTAATGCAATTTTCCTGATCCTTTTGAAGTGAGACCGAGGAAGAGGGAGATAGATTTCCGATTCATCTGAAGAAGCAGCAGTTTTTGCTAGACGGTCTGCCAATTCATTCCCTTCAAATCCTACAGGAGCCTTTATCCAACAGAGGGAGATGCTTTGTTGGTTGTTAAGTTCCTTTTGAATTTGCCTGGCTAAAGGACTGATGGCTTTCGGATTGCAAAGTGCATAAAGACTTGCTTTACTATCTGACCAGACAGGCAATTCTGTTCTTGGTTTCTGGCCCACTCAATAGCCTGCTTAATTGCGAAGAGCAATTGGCATTCAGTTTGTAACTTTCATTGTGGATTATGATATTCTTCAGTGTTGTGACAAACGCGGCTCCTACACCTCCATCTATCTTGGAGCCGTCAGTGAAAACATGGCAGACCTGCTAATTCAGGGTAGGGTCGTACTCCGTGTTAGGGTTGACAATCGTATCAACTCTGAATATTCCTGGGTGTATTGAAAGCGTAGGCACTCTTGCCTCCATAATGTTACTGCTCGTGGTCCTAATTTCTTGTTTTATTTGTGCCTCAGTATTGATGGTGAGATGAGATATGCCAGTAGTAACTTGTAAAGCTGCCGTCGATGTTAATTTGTAGGCCCCAGTTATATTAAGCAGAAACTTTTTTTGTATTTTGTCTAGTAGTAGCTGATTTTTTACCCGAAGATTGGGTCCCCAGAGTGTTGCACCATGGCTAGAATTCTTTCTGCCACTGTTTTGTACAGTAAAATGTGCTATTTTTGGGATAATCCCCAGGTTAAACTAGCTATTCTAAGTAATTTCTGGTGAATGAGAAAGGCTTTGGCACTTTGCTGTTTGATATGTGCTGACCAATTCAACTTTTCATCCAGGAGTACACGCAGAAGTTTAATACTCTTGCTTCTCCTTATACTTAAGTTATTTAAAAATATTTGTGGTCAACATTGCAGTTTCGTGAATAGGAGGTAATTTGATTTTTCAATTGAAATTCCAAGGTTATGCTTATGGGTCCAGTTGCTAAAAATCTTAAGGGCTTCTGTAGCGACGCATCTAAGCTTCCTTTCACTATCAGCTGACACTACGAAGGTGAAGTCGTCAGCAAAATTCTGGAGAGCAACTAATGCCATAGGATAAATATCTTTACCAACTGTGGACCAGTAAAATTGTAGCGGCTCATTGCAGGAGCCTTGTGGACGTCCAATGACTTGCGTTTTCTTCACAATGCCCATATCAGGGCAACCTCTCGATCTTCCAGGTTGCTGATGAGAATGTTTTTGATGATTTCTGAACATCATTTAATTTCGAGTGCTTGTTTGATAGCTGGATGTGCTGCAGAGTCGAAAGCTCCTTTAATATCCAGAGAAATTATTGCGCAATGTTTTGCCGAGACTTTTGCCATCTCGATTTGTCTTTTCAGGTGTAGGAGAGCATCGCCCACTGACCTTCCTTGACGAAAACCAAATTGATTTTGGTGAAGAAGACCATGTGTCTCTAAGAAGAAAGTCAATCTTGTAGTCACAATTTTCTCCAGTAATTTTCCCATCGTTGGTAAGAGGGTGATTGACCTGTATGATTTAACTTACAATTGGTCTTTTCCTTCCTTATGGAAGAGAATGATTAAGCCAATTTTGAAGCACTTTGGGAAATAGCACAGATTCCAGCATATTTTTACTATGGTTCTGAGAAGCTCTGGATAGTGACGGTCCAATGTTTTAAGTATAATGTTGTCAATTCCATCGAGTCCTGGTGCTTTTCCAATGGGAAGTGAGGCGATAGCTCTGTCTATCTCTCCCTTGCTGGGTTCTGGCCTTTCAAGTGGTCATAAACTGTTGTTATTCACAGGTTCGCATCAACTAATGCCTTTATCACGTCTTTATCAGCTTCAACCGGCTTCCCGAACATGGTGCATCTTCGACATCGAAATTGCAGGCTCGAAATTTAGCGATACAGTTTTTGCACTGGCGTACTGTCAACACACCTTCTCCATACACATCGGTCAATTTCTTTCTTTCTTGAACAGAATTTTTATCCATTCTGTAGTAAAACAATAAGATATGTCGAAAATGCTGCTTATCGATCTCCATATTTAAAAGGGCACAACCAAAAACTACTGCGTAGAATTAATTGGAATTTTTCACACACAAGCCTTGCTATATGTGCTCTCAAAACATATAATAATTATACGGCCTAAGTGTAAAGTTGGGTGCAAAAAAATATAATTAAATCCTCAGTCGGCAAAAAAACGAAATTAATTTCCGAAGAACCCAATACATTTTATAATGTTCTTAAATAACTCAAATGTAATAATGAAATTGTTCAAAAATATTATAGAAATCAAAATAACCTAGAATGAAAAATTAATTATGTACTATCAACAAATTACATAATTTCAAAGCCCTACTACGAAAAAAATTATAATATATTTTGTTATTCATTTTGAATGCATCTAAGAAATGGCGTAATGAGGGCTGATATATAATTTAATTGCATATAAATTTTATATAACTTCCAATACTTAAAAATCAGCAAAATTTTTGATTTTCGAAGATTTATTTTAAATTTGAATTTTTATTCCATGCATTTAACAATATTTTTCAGATAATGACTGTCATATGATTTCGAAATGGTTTATAGAAGCGGGAATATTTATTACTGTTTTCACCATAAAACTTATGATTGTTTTTGAAATATTTATTCAAAAAATAACTATTTTCACTTCAAATTTTAAAGAAAAAAAATCTATTTTTATAAAAATATTATGATTAATTTTTCGATTTTAAAATAAATAAATCATAGATTTATGACTTATCATAAAACAAATTATATTATTTTTCCCATTCAACAGCAGTCAACATTATTTTTGATTTATTTTTATTATAAAAAGAACGTTGTTTTGCCATTTTTATTATGAAAAACATATTTCATTCTGGTATAATTTATAAATTAAAACAGAATAACGATTGATATAGAATATTTCATTGCTGTTAAAATATAATAGTATACAAAAATAAGTAATATTTTAAAATTATTTAATGGATGCTATGATAAGCATATTTTCTTAGAAATTAATTACTCGTATCGTTTATTTTTAATACAACTACTAATCTTAAACAACAAATAATATCGGAAAAAATAGTGTTGAATTATGGGGCTTTAATAACTATAATCATACTTGAAAAATTAATTAAACATTATCTCAATTAGTCAAAACAAAGCGAGAGGTATGAGTTTCATATTTAACTATTTTATTTTACTCCTGTATTCAGCATCTCTGCCGTTAGTTAACAAGCAGCCCAATAAAGTGATAATGAAGTATTAAAAAAATTAAAATTAACATCCGTAGTTGTCATCCTGTAGTTTTAAAACAATGGGGCAATGTAGGAAGTTGGCACATCAATATTCACCTGTTGGCATACAGAGCAATAAGATGAATGTTTGACTCGAATAAAATGTATATGTATCTGCAAATAGTCATGTCCAGTAATCAAATGAAAGCAAGCACCACCAACAGATCGGAGCAGGAACTGGAGATTCTATTACTTTTGTTGAGTAAGTCACTCCACTTCATATCTAAAACTGCATGACTATACATTGATGATTTTTTTAAATTACTGTGAATAATTCTTTTAATATTACGCTGAAAGAGACGCTAGTTAAGTTGTTATTAGAGAAATTCCGCTATAGAAAGCTCATGAGCCTGCCTGTTTCTAAATTTCCCACATTGTCTAGAAATCCATTGGAAGTCAATGCTTTTTTTAAACTTTTTAAACCTAATTAACTTCCCTATACAGGAATGAATTATTGCATTTTCATCATACCTTATTTTCTAAAATATAGCATGCAACTTTTTTTTCTTTTAAATTATAAGACTTAAAAGAAAAATTTTTGTTACATTCTAGTATAAATTGTAAAATGAATAAATGCATATTCAAAGATAACTGTAATAGCAGTGGCATAATAGACAAAACAATGATTTAGTATTTGTAAAAATTAATAATTATTTAAAAAAAAACAATTCATAAATATGGACAAAGATCTCTTTATCCATGACCTGATTTCATCTACCCGAAATATTTCATACATGTTAGTTCTAGGGATGTTCGTAAATACGCATGTCAGCATGTTGCATTTCTCTGTTACACTATTTCTGTTGGTTTTTCAACTAGGAATAAAAAAGGAATAGTATATAATACTTTTCCTTTTTATTCCTTTTCCCAATTCTTCTTACCACAACATCCTTACAAACCCATTTATCATCTGTAAATATTATACTACTTCAATATTATTAACTAATTCATCGATTATGTTAAATATTTATTCTATTTCATTTAAAATTCCATGAAGAAAATGATTTCTTATATGAAATGTTTTTTTCTGATAAATGTTATTTACACAATAATCATGATAATTGTATTCCTGTATTGCAATGAAATTTTAATAGCATTTCCTTTTACCGTAAAAAGAAATAAACGATTTTTATATGTACTTTCAATTATTAATGTACATAAATTTTTAATGAAATACAAACTATATTATGGGACATTGTAGCTTTAATATAATACTTGATTCGGATTATATTAATGCTCTTAATCATAGATATAGGACTTAATACCCAACTTGTGTAGTGGTCAGCGTGCCTGACTGCGGTTATGGAGATCCTGGGTTCAAGTCCCGGTTCGGGCATGGATGTACTTTCTCTCTCTATCTATCCTGTCTTTGTCCTTTACAAGTATGAATGGGTTGTGAAAAGTTGCCTACCCTATAAACAGGTTCCTATAGCATATGTGTACTGAGGAAGTCGGACTCCACACCTAAATATAGTTCAGTTGGAAAAAAGGAGCAGCGCACCCCATAATGCCAGTCTAGCTGGCACACGACAACAACAATGCTTAAATTCAATATGATATGTAATTATTGATATTTCTGAAATATCTATTAGCATTTTGCTGTTATATTAACGAATTTTTGATGGAAATAAATTTATGATATTAATTATTTTAACTTCTTTGTAAAATATATGTTTGAAATTCATATTTTTCTTTTTTCATCTGCATTGTAATATTTACATGTAATTTCACATTTTTAAAATATGTTATGTTAAATAAATACTTTTTTAATTTTATTATTTTGCATTTTTACCAAAAGACATTTTCTCATTTTTATAGATTGTGCCACACCTTTATTAATTCATAAAATGCTAATTTCTTATTTAGTTCCTTGATTTTTATTATAATAAGAATTACTTTCAGTATTTGAATTTGGAAATAAAAAAATGAAAAGAAAAAATATGAACATCCTTAATTTTTAAATGTATTAATGCAGTTCCTTTCAAAACAATTTTAATGAAACAGATCATCAATTTATGCGATTTAAATTTCAACTTTTCGTCCTAAAAAATGGCTTTATGCATACTAAAGGAGATAAATTTCAAATTAAAAAATAAAACAATAATAGAAATTAAACTATTTTCATGAACAAACTAATCATGGATTTTTAAGAATAATTTACTTATTATTATTAGTGAAAGGAAAATTTTTAATGTTGTTGAATAGTTTCTTAAAATTAATTAATTAATGATCATATCAGATATAAAGAAGATATTAACTCGTGAATAATATAAATGCTATTATACTAATTAACATGATTAAATATATGATATAAATATATTTATATTATTCACTTTGTTTTTCTTTTTTATTCTAAATTTAAAACTTTTGTAAGATAAGCGACATTTAAATTACTTATTATTTTTTATTACTGTTCGGAAATTTCTTAAAACATCACATTTTTGCAATGAATTAATGAGGAAAATACATAAAACAATTACTCATAGCAGGCATAAATTTTAAAACTATCATTTTCCTGAGGTTCTAAGATAATATGTTTGTAGAACTCTTTATCAATCATTAGAAATCAGATATTAATTAATTCAAATAACTAAATGAATCTCTAAATAACTGAATATTTTAAGTTTAAAATTTTTCAACAATTCTTATACTAATGTTTGAGTTATATAAATCACTATGTGTAAAATAAATAAATAACATGTATATGAACAATAGTTGAATATGAAATAAAATAATAAATTTTGTGAATAAACTACATTTATTGGATAAACTACTTTTCTTCGCATATATATATATATATATATATATATATATATATATATATATATATATATATATATATATATATATATATATATATATATATATATATATATATATATATATATATATATATATATATATATATATATATATATATATCATTCATTCGTGCATGTGTGTAAATTTTCATATGAAGGACGTTTCCGCATACACTCGTAGCTATTAAAATTGCAGCAACATTATGGTAAGAAAATAAAAATATAGTTATTGTACGTATACTTTATAGCATTAAAACCAAATAATTATAATTTAACAAGCAATAAATTGAAAATCCAATGCATTTGAATTTGGTAACTGGAAATTCTACATTATATAATATAAATCACAAATCACAGTAACAGATGTATGGAATATAAGAAAATTAACAATTAAAAAAAGTTGAGATAAAACGCATATATAAGTCAATCAATTAATTAAAAATTTACAATACTTTACATGGTAATAATTTTAATTTTTGACTCCAAATTTAGTTATAAATAATAATAAACTTATACTTATTTTTAATTCTAGTCCTGCAAATGAAAATTATTATAGTTTGATTAGACCATATTTTAAGTTATATATTTTTTAGAAAATTATACAGTTAACAGAATATAATGATTAAAACTGGATAATTTTACGTAGCCCAATAAATGGAGAACTTTTTTTGTATATTTAATTTGTCATTTAGATCTATTTAAAAATGTTAATATAAAACCAGGTAGATCAAATGAAGCACATAAGAATTTTAAGTGATATAAGATTGTATTTTTGTTAGTATCAGAAATGAAGTTTTTATTAATTACGAAGATATTTCAATAATTTGTAAGCATATAAATAGTTAGAATGATAAGGCTTCTTTTGAAATATTAAAAAATCATTTGCATCTAAAAACTTTTCTGTTATAAATCGTATCTAAATATTTATTTTATTGCAAATATATTACAGAAGGTTTTTTGACTGCTGCATTAGACTTAAATTTTTCACTAATTTGCATCAAAGCTTTAAAATTGCATTTACTGCACAGAAATATAATTAAAGGTTTAGAAATAAGCGTATAAAAATTAATTACATCTACTTAAAGTTCTGTAGCACAAAGTAAAAAATTGCTTTTCATAAGTAAGGATACAAAAAATACGTAAAAAAAGTCTGCAAAAACGAGAATTGCAAAACATTCTTTAATGCTAACAAATTAGTTAATGTTTTTAATTACACACTTTTCTTAATGGTACTTGCAGAAAAGCTCTTTGCATGAATAGAGCACTTAATACTTAAGGTTCAGAAATCCATGTAAAAATAAATAAAATCAATAAAAATATAATTGAATTTAGAATTTAAATATTATTTACAATATGCATCTCTAATTATTTTTTGCTTAATTATTCATTTAAATTTTAAATCCAACGGTAAATCAAACTTTTTGAAGAAATATTTACATTATTCATATATTTTACTGTATTTTGTATACATAAACTGTGTTTTGATAGAAAATTAAACCATTTAGTACAACTAAGCATAAAATTTAAAATATATAGTAAAGTTTGTTGACCGCTGACTTTTGAATGAGGAAATAAATTGGGCAAAAAGGGAAAAGTGAGAAAATGAATAATTTAAATTTTTGTTTTACAGAAACTTCAATCTAAAAATATTTTACATTACATTTTCAGAAAAATAGATAAAATTTGCGAAAACATAAAACGAGTAAAATGAAAAAAGAAGACCTCTAATATAAAGTGATATGTGGCAAAAATTTATTATGTTTATTAACAAATGTCAATGAATAATATTTCCACAAAAATTTATTGGGAATTTCCTTTCCTTTTGTGTATATGAATTCAGTGTTCATTCTGTGAACTTGAAACTAAAATTAAATATATTGGAGCATTGATCAATGTGAAACTGTTATCTTTTTCTTTAAACTGTGCTTTGACTATCAATAGATTCTAATTTATCAGAATCAAGACAGAAACAGATATCTGCTCCAAATCATCATGAAGATTCAAGTTTTTATTTTCGGGAAAGCTCAATAAAGATTTTTATATAAATATCATTATAATATTCAAATTCTAAGACTATAAAGAAGCAGAAAATCAAGTGGAATATCAATTTCCATTTTTCAATTACAGCTGGAATTAAATAGTAGACAAAACTTTTCAATCCAAGGAGTACTGTAGTACGCTATTTTCAATATATATGTCAAATATATTATATATATATATATATATATATATATATATATATATATATATATATATATATATATATATATATATATATATATATATATATATTTAACTAATTTTTTTGCATATTTTTTATGAAAATATGATACCAGGTTTCTTAATTTCTTATTCTTATTATTTATACTCTTTTATGATACATTACACATAAATACTCTAATCACCATCAATTAACACTATTAATTATCCTAAAATTTTTGCATTATAAGACCATAAAATGTTATGAAGTAGAGGTATAACAAGGAAGATATCTTAAGAGGTTAAATAGATTAATATATAATTGTAATTTTATAATTATGAATGTAGATTCAAATTTTGTTATATTTCCAAAATTGGTAAATATATCTTTCATTACTATTTTTATTTACATATTTTCCGAAACTTATCAGGCCAAAATAAATTCTGTATTTAATATTGAACTAAATTTTTAAACAAACGCTCATATCTATGTTTTCAACTGAAAATGTTGAGAAAAACAAACATAGATAGTAACAAATTTCAATCGGAGTCTTTTTCAACATTATTATTATGCCCAATATTAGTAGAGGTTTTTGAATAACATTCTTTTTTTGGAAAATTTCTATATTTTTTTTATGTTTTTAACACATTTATTAGTTTTTTAACTGCTTATCACAAATGTAAAAAGCTTAAAAAAATATTCCTTTTTCATATCAAACAATAATATTTTTCATTAGATTTTGAAGAAAATCAATCCATTATCTATAGTAAAAATAAATTATAAATTCCTATGGAAATTCTTTTGAAACAAAAACTTGGAACTCAAAAACATTAACAAAAGAATAATGTGCAATACATTCAGCCTCGAGTAAAATACTGCAATGTCAGCAAAAGAAAAATACAATTATTTGTATTACGTAACCTAAGATTACCCAAGATACATATATTTATACAAAAAATGTAACGGATTTTATTTCTTGAAAAGAATGAAATTTGTATTAAAATGTAAATTAAGTTTGAATATGTTATTCCTGTACGTTTTTATCATTTGAATTTTTAGAATTTATTTTAAAACGTGAAATGCAACGTAGTTCAAATTTTTAAGATTATCCAAAACACTTTTCTTATATAAATATAGTACATTATTCTAAACAAATAATTTTAAGAGACTAAGACGATTGAGATGAGTTGTATTACATTTAATTAATCATTAAATGAAAAATTATTTAATTTCACACATGAAGCAATTTTTTTCTTTATTATTTAAGTATTAAATAAATATAAAACTCCTCTTACATTTTCTATTCAAATTCATTTGACTTTTTTAAATCATTATTGACTTTCTTTCAAAATCAGGTGTAAGTGTAACATGGTATTGCAAAGAAAGGGCAAACTGTATTAAGATAATAATCAAATTTATTTACTTTGTTTTGTGAGAGAATTTACAATATGCTAATGAACAAAATTATGTGAAATAGAAG
Organism: Latrodectus hesperus; assembly: GCA_037975125.1. Lineage (NCBI taxonomy): Eukaryota > Metazoa > Arthropoda > Arachnida > Araneae > Theridiidae > Latrodectus > Latrodectus hesperus. The sequence continues at coordinate 17,621,310 of CM075858.1, read as the reverse complement.
TATAAATTATTTGTTTTCATAAAGCTACTTGAAAATTTATTTAATAGAAATAGGAAAGAGATTTTCTTAAAACATTTTCTATTTATATTACATAATGCAAAACAGTTTTTTAATATATAAGAAAATTGGGAGAAAAAATAAATTATCAACTCTAATTTAATATAAAATGTTTCACGATTTTAAAACTGTAAAGAACTTAACAGCTTTTAAAATAACATTACATAATTAAAATCTACTTTACGTATAGTAATCTAAGAGCAAACTTCAATATTGCTCTTCAGAAATTAAAGAAAACCAGACTTATAACATCGGAAGAACTTTGTAGGAAATTTGCTAAGACGGATGGAACCTAAACGGATACTTGAAAAAAAAACTTATAAAAGTGTTTTTCCATGTATTAGGTTATCACTTTAGAACCTTAATAAAAATCTTAATTTAGAAGGCTAAAACTACTGAGTATTTAGAAATTTTAGATTTTTTCAGGGTGATTTTGATGGTTTTGATGCGAGGTATGAGAAATAAGATCTACAACGAATTTCTGAAATAAAATAATCATCTATTATTAATCATTGTTTTGAATAATTTATTTTGATAAATGTCTAACAGGCAGCTCATGTAAAATAGGTCTCTATGTCAGTTGTTGAAAACACACGCGAAAATCGATTTCCTTTAAGAAAAACTCTTCTTTCTAAAATCTCTCTAATCTTTACTTTAAATTTTAATTCTTTAAAAACCTGAGGATATTTCTTTGACTTGTCAATTTTATCAATATTATAAGCAATCAGATTCTGTGTTTGAATTTAGAATAATAATCATCAAAATTATTGGCATCAGATTCACAATATTTTACTTACAAATGTGATTTCCGTAATAAAATATTATGTAAATGATGTTATCTACTTATAGAAAAATGGTGGATAAGAATTTTTTGATGTGTAAAATAATTGCCTAGTGCAGTAACCTTATAATTTTTCATGGGTATTTTAAAGGAAAATCTTAAATTAATTATAAATATAGAGTGCAAATATTTCTTAAAATAGCATTTGATATTTTGATATCTTCTAATTTCCTAAAAATAATATTTCGTATAAATGTGAAATAAATAAAAGAATATTTAATGTGAATAAATATTTCATAAAATGATGTGTATGTATTATACGTTTAATTTATTTCTGTCAACTCAGTTGTATTTTTTAAAAATTAAATTACTTATAATAAAAATAACTTAAACCACTGCGATCTTACAATTTTGTTACACTTAGTAAAAGAGAGTCATATATCATATGGGGAAAATTATTCGTGATTTTGTTCATTATTTTTTAAAAGATAAATCATAAAAGATAAATTAAAATTTAAAAGTAACACATAAAGCAATTGTGTTTAAGATGTACGTGAACTACATTTGAATAGTAAAAAGTTATTTTCTTATAATAATTATAATTTTGCAAGTCACTTTCTATATTTTTCTAACGAAGTAATATACATTTCCTTTCCTTCTAATATTTATTTTAATTACATTTTAGGACGAAGAAAATTAGTTGTTAAATTAATCAGAGAAGGACACTCATAATTTATTATTTAGAAAATAACCGGTTTCCATATCGTTTTATTGTATAAACATTGAAGCAAAAGTTGTAAGTCAAAATATTTTTCCACAAAATATTTGCTTAGCATTAACTATGATAGGAAATGTGGTTGTATTTAATAAACAGATATTTAAAGATCAAATTTTTACAAAAACATAATCGTCAAATGACATCTTGTGGGTTAACTATGTTTTGATGACATGAATTCATTTTGAGGAATTATAAAGATATTTAGTTTCGAAAGTATATACAAGTGGTAAACTAGTTATTCATGCGCTCAAAATAATATTTAATTAATAGCCAAAGTTAACTGATGTTAATAAAATATTTATTCTGCTCCCACTGTAGGAAGTGCCAGAGATGTTACCATTTAATTTCTTTACGTATTGATTATTTTCACTGCATCAAATTGTTATGTGAGAAGAATTACCTAAATGTTTTGAATGATTATCTAACTTAACATTAGTGAATAATATTTTCAAATATTTTTGTTGCCAAAACATGAGTGTCATAATTTTGAAACAATAATAGTTATTTAATCTAGATTATTAACAGAGTGTTTGACATGGAGCAATTTTCTATAGTAAAGCTGCTTTATTATTCAATGAAACATCAAAGAAGATATTCTATTCATCATAATTTTATTCAGCAATTTTGCAAATAAGGAAGCACATAATGAAATTGGTTCCATCAACATCTCATTTCAATGGAGGAAAAGTAATTCATCCCTTTGGGAAGTTTTTTTTAAATTCTAAGATTCATAGAAAATAGTAGCTTTAAAATTTCGCTTTATAGTTAACTATTTTGTAATTCACATTTTTTACACTTTGCAAAAAGCAAAAAGAAGAATGTAATGTACAGTTTTGTTATACTTAACATTTTATATTTTGTATGCAAGAAGTACGACTATTTAACGTATTATATTATTTTAACGTAAGTATTACTTAAAATACAGATATAATTATTCTTTGATGACCTTTAAGTCGCGTTTCTCTTCCACAACAATAACAAAAATCTTTTTAATCTACTTTTTTTAACTTGTAGCTTTCAAGAATTTACAGCTATAATGATCTTATATATTCAAATCTGAAAATCATATTTTGCAACCAATGCCTGTCATTCTTTTATCATATTTAAATTCTTTTTATTTTATTTTAAAATTTTAGAAGCAAAACAATTTACGGTGCAAAGCTAAAATTTTGTCATGTTATTTCAAGTAATTTAATAGTCCTTTTAGTATAGTATAAGTTAAACAAGAAAGATCTTTTTCTTTTCCCATTATCATTAAATGAAGTGAGAATAAGTATGCAAATTACCGGGGTTGAGACATAGGTCTGCCGAGAGTAGGAATATCAGTCGTTATAAAAGCAGGTCCACTTCACATATTCATCAATTGTAACTCTTACAGCAGCGAGGAGAAATGGAAGTGTCGAAGGTTTTAATTCAGTGTTGTTTGCTTCGCTACTTTAATGTGGACTTATCATTTGCTGCATCAACTCACCGAATAAGTCCAGCGTTTGGAGTTAGTGCAGAAAATGAACTTACGGCAATGTACTAGTTTCACAAATTCAGGTGGGGAGATCTCTCTTTCATTGATGAAACTGGTGTTTAGTGGACTAGTCATCAAGTGGCTCATTATGAGTTGTATCCAACGGGCCAAACTTCCACTTCGGATCTGTGCTATCAACAATTGAAACATATCCAACACGCATTGGAACAGTAGGACCCAGCACTGGTTAATCTGTGTACTGTTCTTGGCCGATAACGCGAGGTCGCATGTCACGTGTGTGGGCAGAAATATAATAGAGCGACTTGCTTAGGACACTTTTTGCCATCCTTCTTACACACCAGTTCTTGAAGTACACAATTATCATCTCTTTCATTTTCTGGACAGTCACGCTTTTTGGAAAATCCTTCGCCAATAAAACAGACTTGTTCCAAGGACTTGTTTGCGTCCAAAATCCCTGAGTTTTGCCTCAACGGAATTGCTCAACTGAAGACACATTGGCAGAAGGTGCAGGATGCTGGTTGTGATTACTTCAAAGACTAACATTGGACTATACTTTTTGTACGACATGATCTTTTGGGTCATTAAAATGAGCAAGAGCTTTCTTTTTTACTAAGAAATATTATTATTTAGCGTAATCTATTTTTAATGTAAATATTATTTAAAATATAGATTAAAATATTTTTTTCAATGATCTTCAAGTCACGTTTCTTTTACAACAAAAATAAAGAACTTATGAATCTTCTTTTATTAGACTTTGTATCCTTGAGGCAAATATAGCTATATCAATCTGGTATTTTCAAATCTAAAAATCGTATTTTGCAATTCAATGACAGTCATCGGATTCATTATATTTTAAAATTTTAGAACCGACAAATGAACTATGAAAAGTAGAAATTTTCTTATCTTAATTCAAATACTGTAATAGTAATTTAAGTAAAGTATCGTAAATTATAAAATGGAAAAATATCCATATTCAAGTAAAGAATGTTGAATAAAGATTATCACAAACTAGTATAAAATACTAGAATCATTCTTACTTAACATTGGCGATATAAATTTCTTAAATGTATTTACAGATATGATAGCAACAGGATTATTTATCATGAACCTTTAATTGATTATTGAAAAAGACAACAACTAATACAATATATTGCAGTGAGATCAAAATGTTCTTACCTGTTTCATTAGTGGTCACTTGTCATCAATGACTTTTGTTGGAGGCATTAAATACTTCGAAATCTGCCCTAGGTGCTCTTCTGCAGAAGTCTCCTTTGGTCACATTTTTTCTTGTCTGGAACTTACCACGCAAGACCTCGTTCAAGACTTCCTATTAGTACTGAATTTCTTCTGGGTAAATGAACACATGGACCTGATTTAGAATTGCTAGTCACGGGGATGAGAAACAACAAAAAACAACAATATATATTACACTGAACTTCACATAGACTAATATATTACAGATTAAATATTTTAAATTAGAAAACACTGAAATGGTAAAATAGAAATTTATTTTTTATAGATTTCCAGTAATTATTTTTCAAACGTCTTTCAGTTTGACAAAACAAAGTAATGTTTTTATTTTGAAAATTTCCTTCATTGAAAAGAAAAACTATCTAAAAGAAGAATATATTAGTCATATTCCGATTGCAGTATTTAATATACTATTTTTAAATGTTTTGATGTTTATCAAATTTTAAAATTTACATCACAGATAAAAGATTATTTTTGAAAGGATTTATTTTTTTATCACTATTTTTGTCATACATGCTTTGAACTATCATTAAACGCATATTTAGAGAATAATTTATATTGAAAGAACATTAATCATTGTTTAAATTTTGGAAGAAATCGGCTAAAATTGTTTCTCAAACAACGCGATAATTTTTTTCATCAAAAACAACAGTATCGCCTTTTATCATATCTTAGCAACACAACATATCAAAAGTACCCATAAAATTTCATTTAATTATCAAATAACTGTGAAGTTTATTCATTTTTGTTATAATATTAATTCTAGCCTTGAGACATTTCTATTTTTTATTTTATGATGATGATAAGTCCTAACTTTGACATGTTTACTCTGAATAAAAGGAAATAACAAGCTTTTGTAAATATTATTAGTCAAAACTTTTAACTATTCAATTTGCTTCTTAAATTACTTTATCACATTTATTTTTAAGTGCATCATTTTTGTTTTCAATTTTACAGAATTGTAGCAACATTATTCAAAAATTAGGCACATGTAGGCAAAAGCAAAGTATTGTTCAAGTAATAAGTAATCGCAAATAAAATACTGTACAAATGTTCCAAAACTTGTCATCATTTAATAAGTTTCATCAAAATTTCAATATGGAAAATTTAAAGCATGGCATAAATTTTATGTAGCAGATAGAGGTTCCAATGCGATAAATATTCTTCAAGTTCTCATCAGATACACCGTAAATCACTTTGGTAATAGGCAAGTATTCTTAACTCGTTAACCGTAAGTTTCTGTCCGGAGCTCATTTGCACTGGGGCGCTCACCATTACCCATCAATTTATTACAACCAAGTGAGAAATAATAGAAAAATCATGAATAGGCGAATATCTAAATGAGAAATTCACGAAACATATTTTGGCCATCTGATGAAAAATACTGACACTATGTTTATAAAAACACCAAAATTGTTAAAAACTTACAAGTTCTCGAATTTTTTTGATCGGTTATCATTAACAATGTTAAATATAAGTTTCTCAGAAGCAGGAGTATCTTTTTCCTTTGTAAATATGATGCTTTTCTTTATAATGTAAATGTCTTATTGTTTTAGACAGAAATCTCACTAAAATAGAAATCGTTCGTTTTTTATTTGCTGAAATTAGGATATGCCCTCCTCATTCTTTCAGGAAGCACTTATTAAGCAATTTACATTGCCAACACTGCTTATTCCATCTCACGTCACACCTTTTACTAAGAGAAATAAAAAAATATTCTCGTCATATTTCTTTTTGTTTCTCATTAAGAAACAATTAATTGAAAATATTTATATTCACCAATATTTTTCATCTAGTTGGTCTTTCTTCGTCTTTAGGCAAAACATTTTGTAAATATTTTGATTTTAAATCAGCAACAAGCAACAATTTAACACCACATTTATATATATATATATATATATATATATATATATATATATATATATATATATATATATATATATATATATATATATATATATATATATATATATATATATATATATATATATTATATATATATATATATATATATATATATATATATATATATATATATATATATATATATATATATAAACATTTCAGTTACGTGCTTCAGTGCTTCAATATAGCTTATTATTCATACATATTTTGACAGAAACATTTTCAAAAAATATATTATAAAGTTATGAAACAAGATTAATGACTCTTTTTAAGACATGGATGACGATGCACAATATTTCATGGTTTCCAGGAATATGTATCTGGTTATTGTCTCAAGGAGGAATTTCTATCTCTAGGTTTGAAAGTTAATTTCATATTGAATAAAGTTCTTGTATTTAAATCCATAGAAAATAAAGCAATGAAGTCAATTTAAAATTTTTATTAAGTAATAAAACAAATTTTGTTTTGGAGTTTACTTTTACCTCTTCTTTACAGCATCCTTGGATGTCCACCAATATACGTTTGGTAAAAAAAATTCACATGTTATCTGCTAATTTACTTTTCGCATTCAAAACTTGCTTTCCTTCTCATGAGTTATAATCTTGGGAAAGTCAATTTTCATTTCATTTGATCAAACTTTATTATTTAGTTGAAGTAGACATTTACCATTGATTTTATTTTGGAACACTGTACTATCAACAATCAATTGAATATTTTTAGGCCTAAATGTGTAGTTTACTTTTCTGATTCAATAATATATTATTCATCAGATAAACCAAATATATTTACAGCAACAGAAACAAGACAGTCTTATTTTCCCAAACAATGGATAACCTTACCATGAAAATTTCATCAGATTTAACGTTTGACTCTAAATTACATCAGAATATCTGTCAAGAGCTTTCAAAAGCTTCAAATACATATTAGAAGAAGAGGTTTCAAAAGCTCTTTTTTCAACAGGTGTTTCTTACTAACCAGACAAGAACTTCTATAAGGCATTACGTACATGTTACGAATATGAGGTTCAAATCACAAGTACTATATAGTTCTATTTGTAGATAGATCATATTTGTAATAAAATGCAAATGGGTAGTCAAAAAAATTCACTAGAATTCCAAGCAGGTCCATTTATAATCTTTTTGCTCTTCTTCGTATACGATAGCAATACTTTTTTGAGAAATCAGCAAATCTTCTTAGAAATAATCCAATGTATATTCATCACAGCTAATGCTGATTGTCTCACACAGATAATGCTTGGAAGTTGTCTTCTTGAATAGCATACCGATCATAAATAAGAATACTGTGAAAGTAAACTAAAAAATACAAATTCTAGAGTTGTGGATACAAGTAGAGAATGAACATTAGTCCTAGTTCTAGAAAACAAAGTTATGTCCAAAAAATATTTAATTGAGTACTAATATATTAATAGGGATGTTATTAAAATTCTAGGTAAAATTAAATGCAACCAAGGTTACACTTAATGGAATAAAACAAATTAATTATACTAAAATTGGCAAAAAGAAGTTGTAAAGTTATGCTCAGTTAAATTCAATTTGCAGTCAAAATCCTAGATGCCGTAATTCTAATATGCATGACTAAGCTAAAACTATATTTTAAATATTATTTTTTTATTTCTTAGAACTAAGTTTATCAATATAGCGAAAAAATTTCCTATATACCAAATAATTCAAATTTTTCATCGTAATTTTCATCACTTTTCTTGATTTTTTAGAAAATATCATTTCTTGAATAAAATTTTTAATTTGTTATTAATTATACGTAACACCATTTGGGTTACGAAACTAATTATTTTTAGCTTCACATTTCTTTATCGATAAAATAATCATCTACAGATTTCAGGGTGCTAAACTTTAAGGGAATAGTTCTGAATAATTATACTATACTTTGAAATTCCTCACAATAGCAAAATAGTTAAACTTTGCTGGAAACAGGTTTTCATAAATCTTGTAAAATTAATTAGATTATAGATTATAAAAATGATTAATGACACAGAGGATTATTTCTAAAATAAACAATATTTTAATAAATCCAGATTTATTTTTGTAAAAGAGCAATATTTCATAATATGCAGATTTCTTTGCTCAAAAGAGTATTTAATAACGAAACAATTTATTCTGAAATAAATCATTTTTGATTTTAAATTTAGGATGATGTTATTGATTGTATTTGATCACTTAGTTATATTCCAAGATATGTAGTTTTGATAAATTTTTATATACGACGAGAATTAATAGACACTAATTTAGATTTTAATAACTATACTGAATAAACAGATAATATTCATTGATATTATAATTTATATGATGAAACTTGTTAAATCATCAAAATAACTAATAAAATATTTTAAATGTAAATATTAAGTGTTAAAATAAACAAGAACGTTTTAGTGCATTTTATTTGCAATAATAATGCGCATAACTTTCTTGTGACTTAGAAGGAAGAACATTAAATAAAATTAATAAACTGGAAAGACTTGGGAAGAGGAACACTGACATGTATTGGGAAATGAGTGTCAAATATTGGCTATTGGCATTACGTCTTAAATAGAATATGAGTAAACTGTTCCAACTCCTATTTCGATAAGCTTTTCGTACTCAAAGAAAATAAAGTTTTTATCTTTCATCATTTTAACAAGCTATATTAGCAATTCATCTGTTAGAAGTAATTCAAAGTAATAAAATATTCTAAATTATTATTTTATGTGCTCAGTTATATGACCATTAAACAAAAAATTTTATTTAGAAGTCTTACATATAGCTTATTGACTCTGGTACAGCAAAGTGTTAAATTAATAGAATAAGGAAAGATAAAAATTGCAATATGTTTCAGAAATGTGAAAAGAAATGTGTAATTAATAAGCATACAAAATGTTTCCAATATATTAATATAGACTATCTTAAAATTTAAAAAATATCTAAAATAAGAGGTCCTGAGAGTAATTTGGTTTAAATACTTAGTAATCAATTTCTTCAATAAATTTATATTTCTTAGAAGGCTAGGATTCCAAATCTGCTTCGAAATTTATGCAGAAAATCTTAAAACGTAATTTTTTAAAAAAATTTTCATAGCAGAAATATTACGTTATTGATTTTGATTGAAATTATAAATTTTCACAATTAGCCTTGCTTTTAAACAAAAGAATTCTTTCAAAAAAATAAAAAAATAAAATAAAACCTTGTTTATCAGTTTTCAAAACAACCATTCATAATGTGCAAAGTAAATCATTTTTAAAAGAAATAAATAAAACAGCCAAATATGTATTACCTTGCAAAATAAAAACATTTCAAATTTTATTTTATTCATATTTAAAAAAAATATTTTACATTTTGTACCGAAAACTTAGTTTAGTCAATAATTGTTTGATATTCATCTAAGAATTATTCATTGTCGTTTTCAGAATTGTTATTCTTAAAGTTTTACCTTAAAGCTACTATTCCAAAAACAATTTGAGAGAAGTTCTTATGTACTGTAAAGTTAAAAGAGAATATGGAAAACTAGTTGTTAAAATTATTTGTGCAATTTCTTTGCATTGTATACATCGTTTGAAATACAATCTTATTGCTGCAAAAAAATTTTTTTTTATTGTTTTGGAATATAAGATTTATTTAAGCGCATTGTTTTTATAATCTAGCTATTTCAAAAGTAAGTTTTCAAATTAGTGTTCTTTGAATTACATTGCTTATTCTAAAATTAATGATTACGGCTAAAATATACCTATTTATTCCACTTACTGTAAGAATAATTTTCAGTTAATAAGTAAGATTGTTATATCGAATTTAAAAAAATATATTTAAATGAGGAACATAAATATTGAAAATATATGTCAATTAAAATTAAATAGTTAATTTCTATTTTATTAATTAATAAAATGATAAATTATTTGTTTATAAGATTGTAATAAATGTAAAAAATTATTATAACATTGGTTGTTCGGAATTTTGAAAATTATACATGTATTCATAAAGTTTAATATATATATATATATATATATATATATATATATATATATATATATATATATATATATATATATATATATATATATATATATATATATATATATATATTTTTTCCCATAATTGTGAGATATTTTACAATAAACTTAAAAAATTTGTAATGAAATTCTTAATTGTATAACATAATTTAAGCTTTTTGCACTGTCTATTACTATGATAAATAGGGATAAAAAGTGTGCCTTTCAACATCAATATCTAGCATTAACATCAAAAAATGTATCAATGATTGTAGATTAATGCTTTATTTGCACTATATTTCATTTTTTGTAAAACAAATTATCAATTCACGCTGAATCCTAAGCTGGGAAATAGATATTTAACTAATTAGAAAACAAATTTGATATCTAGTATTGAAAGTTTTAATAAACTGAAGTGAATTTATGTAGCATGTTAAATTATATATATTTTGATGCTAACATTTTAACTCCATTATTAATTACTTCACGAGGAAAAGAAAAATATAACAATTTTTAATTGATCAATTTCATTCCTGTATTTTTGATTCTTACCAGTTTAACTCTGATAAATAATTTTAACTTAACTTCGAATTTTAATAGTTATTTAAAAATTTATTTTTCATAATCATAATAGTAACATAGTATTATAATCATTATAGTAACAATATATCATGGACACGTAAAAGCATTACAAACACTTTTAAGATTTTTTTTCAAACTGCAATTCTAACTGCATTATATTTATAAGTAAATTTAAGCAAAATGTTCCTGCAGAATTTGAAAAATTTCCTTACACATGTATTTTAATCATAGAAACAATTTTTATAATCAAACCATATAAAGAATGATAAAAAGTAGAATAAAAATATTTATATTTCGGCATTTGAAAATAATAATTAGATGCTGAATATAAAAAAATATTACTATAAAATTCTACATACAACTTATTAACTTTATTAGTAACTTTATTAATATTTTATAATAAAGGATTAAAATACGCCTGTTATACCTTTAAAAGAATGAAAGTGAATATGCTATATTCTTTAAATTTTCAGCTTTTGCCTGAGAATGTAGGAATTTAAAAGGTCAAGGGAGAGGACACATTTGTCTGTGACATATTACTAATGAAACAATTTCTTATTACATCAAAGCATTTCATAGGTAAACAATGACACAAAATCAAGAAGAACAAAATTATTCATATAGTGTCATTGATCTATTTGCTTTGAAATATGTCAACAATCATTTCTTATATTTAATTTAAAGTATGCATAGAAGGTAAAATCTTCAGTATTCCTGAAATTGACCCCATTTTTGATAAAAAGAAATACTTATCTATACCAAAGACTGCAAAATCTTTTTTGAATTATGTACAAATTTTTAGACACAAAATTGTGAAAATCAATCCAAAAGCTTATAAACTACAAAAACAAAACTACAGATACAAAATTTTCAATAAAATTTAAAAACAAAATTGTCTTAGTATTCTTCGTACTTAATACTTTATTATAATATTTATTATAAAACTTCTGGGAATAACTTAGAAACTTTTTATTTATTTTAAATATTTAGTTTGGAGTCCATTATGACTTAATGTCAGATTTAATATATATCAAAAACTATTGGCAATAAATTATAGCCTACCTAATTCTCTTTTCTTATGTTTTATTACGCACCTTTAATAAATATCTAGTACCAAATGTTTAAGTATTGTGTCCATTTTTGTGTGTTATAGCATCAGTCTTGAAATAACTGACAATTATAGCCTTATTTTTAATAAAGCTTTTATTACTTGCTATGCTATAATAATGTTTTATATAAATCTTGACATGATAGCCTTACTTTCGAATAGTGCATCCATTTTTTTAAATCAGGATTAATATTGTCAATCTTGATTAAGATTGACAAGTATTGCTCCCATTTTTAATAGTGCAGTTTATTTTGCTTCAACTATCATTGCTTTTCTTATTTTGTCCTGACATTTATTCTGTAAAACAATGTAGTTTTTTTTCTTTTATCTTTCTATCTTGTTTTTTGGTAAATGTGAAATAATACCTTATACAAATCTAAACTCAGTAAGTTATATCACATTCGGTATAATTAAAAATGTATTTTCTAATTGGAGGATAAAAAATAAAAACTGAAATAATTCAGTTATTTAATGACAACTTTATGAAATTTTTTAAGAGAAATGCCTCCCGTAAGGTTTGAAGACATCGACAGAAAAAAATGGCGTAAAAGTATATCGGTCTAAAAATATAGATTTTCTATGTCTCAGTTTTCTCGCATAAAATGATTTTAAAGCCCATATTTAAAAATTTATTTTTATGTCATCTAGACATAAAAATCACTTTTTGTGTGATACATATTTTCACAGTGTTATTCTATATAATTTGTGAAAATAATTATTGTTTATATAATTTATACGTAATGAATAGAATATATGCATATCAAAGTGTTAAAGAATTATAGGAACTGTGGTCTCAAGGTTTTTGCGTCTAAAGTAAGTGTTATAGATAATTACATTTTAATAACACTCCTCGTATTTTTACATTCAAAAACTATACATTTTCAAACATACATTTAATTTTAAGGCTGAAAAATTATTTTTTATGATTTTATTTCTCTTATAATAATTTTGTTTTATATTGTGTATTGTAAAATATTTTGTTTTGCATTATTTTATATTTAAAAATGAATATTTTATATAAATTTTAAATTAACTCATAATTTGTTACATTGATATGGAGAATAAAAAATCATTATGATGACGAATTCAATATTAAATTGTGATTTCATAAAACGGCAACTGTCATTGCTACATTCTATGTCGCAAAATGCTATTAATAAATATTAACTATATAATATTCAAATTCGATTGTAAGAATATCTTATTAATAGTAATAACATTTTAAATTAGCTAACGTTTTTAATTTAAAAGTACATCAAAAATTAAATTCAATTTTAAAATATTTCAATATTTATTTGTTTCTAACCTCTCTTTGCGTGTTTTTTCAAAATTAAAAAAAATGCTCCTATCAATATTTATCACATCAATAATTTTTACTTCACTTATTTATATTTTGTTATCAGAAGTAATAAATATTAGTGTTTTCATTTTCATGCTTCAAAGTACAATGATAATCACATGAGCAGTGAAGAAAAAAGTATTGTAAAAAACAAAACAATTAATGTTTTTTTATGAGAGAAAGATTAATAGATCATGTTATAATTACACAATCAATCGTGTTTGTTCATTTTTTGCATATAGTATATGATGTTTTGTTGAGAATTCATGAAGTAAATCTAAATATTGTTCAGAAAGAAGAATATGCACCATTATGTTTTTATTTAATAATATTTTCTTTGATTTTTTATTCCATTCGGTATACTCATTTAGATCAGAAATTGGTTTAAGTATTTTTGCACAATCAGCAGTATCCTACAATTACGTTAATTTTGTTTCAATCTTCTTTCTCAAAACCAATTAAAAAAGGGAGCACAAAATCGTATTACTTATTCTTGATTCAAAACTTCAAAGAGGTTTTATTTGACAATTATTCTAATGAGGTTTTATTTGACAGGAAAAGAATTTCAATATTTATTTTTTTCTTCCCTTTTTTTGCCTGTTTTCTTAAAACAAAAAAATTTCCTTTTTAATTTTCATCTCATCAATTAATTTTTCTCCATTTATTTACATTTTGTTATCGTGCGTAATAAATATCAATGGATTTCATTTTTATTATAATATGGAAATTACTCGAAACAAACTAATTAGCTGATTCAATTTTCAATCTTTTTAGTTCAAGGAATTTCAATGTACTTTCTTTCTTAATTATATATATATATATATATATATATATATATATATATATATATATATATATATATATATATATATATATATATATATATATATATATATATATATATATATATATATATATATATATATATATCAATGCGTATTATTAATTGTAAGGGATATAGTTCCCTTATATCCCTTACAATTAATAATACGCATTGTATAACATAAGGGGTACAGTTCATATCTGTTTAAATTTAATGATCCAAGTTCTAGAAGCCTTTTAATGCTTTAATTTAATGAAAAATTATATATATATAATTTGTTACACTCGCTAATTTCACATAAAATTACTGAGAAATGTACATTTCGCAAAAAGGTTATGATTAAAATATATATTTCTATAATTAATTAAATACATTGGCCATTAGTTTGCATTTATATAATGTTCTAAAATATTTAGAAATGGATTTTTAAATGATTTATAAAATGAAAAAATTATTAAAATGTATACATATACTTAGAAATTAATATTCAAACTAAATTAATATGGTAGATTAACTGAAAGTTGATAAACCAAAAAGTTTTTACAAATGTTAGACAGTATTTAAAAATTCAATAAATATTAAGATATTTAAAAGAAAATATTTAAGATTTACATATGAAAAACTGATTACAATCTAAGCATAATCTCATATTTTGATGAAAAAATGCATGATCTATTTAAATAAACAATAAATCAATTCTTGTCCATTACATGGAAATTTTTTCATATGCGTATTTATTTGTTTCTTTTTTTTTTCATAAGGTATTTTTTAGAAACAATTTTTCATTAAATAAGATATTTATTATTTAATAATATTTTCATTCCAAATTCAATTTATTTTTTAATGTGATTAAAAACAGATTTTTTTCAGTATAATTCATGATTCACTTAACTGTAATTAGTATATTATTAACAGATGAAGCTTATGATTAATATTTTTAGTGTAGTGAGCATTTAAATTTTATTTTCCATTATTAGCTCAATATTTTTTGTAATGTCTTTAAACAAATATGATGATTGTTTGTATTAATTTAGTAGTGCCACATCAACGATTTACAGTAGATTAAAAGCATTTATAAAAATTCCCTCTGCGTATGTATCTAGATTATTCGCAAATTAGTATGTTTTTAAATAAATAATCGGACTTAAATATCATTCAGTATTTTAAATTGATAAATATTTTAGCAAAAATATTTTGAAAATAAGATACAAAAATATTTATATAAAAGAGAAGAAAAAAAATTCAAAATAGAGTCTTACTTGTTGTTGTTGTCGTGTGCCAGCTAGGCTGGCAATATGGGGTGCGCTGCTCCACTTTTTCAACTGAACCATATTTGGGTGTGGAGTCCGACTTCCTCAGTTAAATGCAACATGCTGACATGCGTATTTACGAACATCTCTAGAACTAACATGTATGAAATATTTCGGGTAGATGAAATCAGGTCATGGATAAAAAGATCTTTGTCCATATTTATGATTGTTTTAAAAATAATTATTAATTTAATTATTAATTATGGATTTTTGGATTAATAATAATGGAGAAAGTACATCCATATCTGAACCGGGATTTGAACCCAGTACCTCCTTATCCGCAGTCAGGCACGCTGACCACTAGACAAGTTGGTGGGCAGATTCTTACTTAACTTGCACGAAAAGCCTAACACAAATAATTTTTTGCTTTTCTAATTATAGCGTGTATCTTATTAGTCAAAACAATCCAAAAAAAACGATCTCTTTACATTGATTTTGTGATTTAAACTTGTATCATATTTATTTTAATAACAGACAACCTGCCATTGTTTCCTTGTAAAAAATTATAATGTTCTATTACTTTGCAAATAATATTTGCAACAGTTTTGCCAGTAATTTCAAATTTGAAACTAATTTTGGCTTATTGACAGTTAAATATCAATATAAAATATTCTCGGATTTTACCTTTGGTTATTTTTTAACATCACTTTATATAATAACTCCGTTACTTTATAAATCTTTTAACAGCAATAGTGTAATAGATGTATTCTATGAGATGTCATGTGCTTTTCTTCCTACTTTTCAAAAAATAATTTTTACAATGGATGAGTATTAAAATCTACAGAATCATATGCAACTGCATCTGCATCGCACTTTTTCATGAGAATTAATTTAATGCATACTATATTGTGTTTTGATAGAGTTATAATGCATTTAAAATATAATTAGAAATAAATGTAAGCTGATAAAATTATAGGAATTAGAGGTTAGACTATACTTGAGGGTGCCCCTTGAATTCTCGCCAAGTTTATCGCCGAGTATGGCGATGTTGTTCTATTTATGATAACCCTAAACGTTTTTCTGAAATCCATTCACGGTTCTGCTTAGTTTAGATTCCAATTGATTTTCTTCTCTTTGGCTTAGAGGCAGCGTTTCACGCTCCCATGACACAGGTCCGAGGTTCGATTCTCGGGCTGGGCAAGGTTGACTCAGCCTTTCATCCCTTCAGTGGGTAGATTAACTGAGTACCAAGCATGCTTGGGAACTAAACACTGGGGGTCTTATGTTAGGCTGACCACCTAACTGGGACATATGTTTCGCACCCCAGGGCCCTCGGTCATGAAAACAGTTATGGGCACTGTAGGCCTTGGCCCACATGAGCTGTCATGCCATGGAGTTTAGTTTTTTGGTTTTCTTCTCAGGATAAATTTAAACAATATCTGTAGGTGCTATTAGAGAATTATGTGTACCTCAAAGTGAGGATATCCCAGCAAAATAAAGTGAGTGCATTTTTTTCTTTTTTTTATGTGCTTATTTTATTATTTTTGAAATTTCATTGTGTTTTGGCCACCATTACTGTTTGCATAGCGTTCCGTGCGAACAGGATTGGCGCCAAACAAAAATCGCCAATCTCGCCAAGGGGCACCCTTAAGTATATTTTTACCGGAATAGAATATTTTTAAAATTAAACATCAAATAAATCTATACAAAACATACAATCTTAAAAATGGAGACCGATATTCCAAACACTAATATTCATTATAAAATTTGAAATACAAAATGAGTTGTACAGATAACAATATTCATTACATGTATGACTATTCTGAATTTTTAGGAAAGAGCCAATTGATTGGTAACGATTTTTCTGTTGATTTCCTTGACAAATTTTAGTCTTTATTGAATAGAGGAATTGTAGCATAGAGATTATTTTTCTCTTTCGACATAAATTGTTGATGCAGAAATTTAAGAAGTTTGTGATAATTTGAGAGGAATGTCTTCTTATTTGGAAAAAAACCCTTAATAGAGTACAATTTTCTTTATAAAGTAGTGGACTTATTGTTTGTCCACATAAGCAATTGAAGCTTGGAGAATATACGGAGAATGGTCCATGATTTGCTAGTAAATAATTAAAAAACTGATTTGTAGATAAATACTCTGCTAAAACAATTTTACAAAGATCTTAAGTTCCTTAACCAGTAGTTTGATTATCTCATAAATTTGCCATATATTGCGATGTTTCTTGTTTAGAATATCTTTGAGATGTTACAAAAATTGTTTTACACATATTATCAGTATTTATTTACTGAAAATCTTTGAACATTTTAAAATTACTATGATGATATTATGATTTATAATTGTCTGCAAAAGTTTATATTTATGTGATATTTTAATGTTGAAGATTTTAAAATTAGAAAATTGTCAATATGATCAATATTTTATAATTTTTTCCAATTTTAAAAATGTAAGTAATAGAGAGTTTACTGTAAAGACAAAGTTGTGATCATAACATTTTTATATTTATAGTTTTATAAATTATCAAAGTTGTATCTTTAAAATTGCAAGAGTGTTTGTAAAGTATACAGAATTTCCATGTCTACTTCTTACTAGTGATAAATTATAACGGAAAATAAATAATATTTAATAGATTGTGCTTAAATAGATTAAATCTATAAGAATTTTAAGAGTTTAAAACACAAATAGTACATGTGATTTCAAACACACAAACAAATTTTAAGCAGACAAAAAAATAATGGTAAGAAATTTTCAAAAAATGTGGTGGTCATTTTACTATGCTTTATAAGTTATTTTCATTTTCCTATTTTTATATATTAAATACATCCAATAAAGCTATAATAATCTTAATAAATGCGACGAATATAATAATATTAATAAATGCGACTTATTTATGCATGAACCATTCATACTAATTTACAAGATTCCTAAGTATCATATTCACAGAAAGCGTTTATATATGTTATGCGTTTTGGCAATCATTTTAGTTTATTTAGAAAATGACTTAAATGCAATTTTATTTAAATTACTTTTTATTTAAATAGTTATGATACTTCTCTTATAATTATTAAAATAAAAGGTATATTAAATGGCTTGTAATATAAAAAGTATATTAAATGATAAACTTTGGCTATGCACAAACAAGGAAGATTAAATGTATGTATAATGGAATCAGGATGGTTTCGCATCTTCTCTATCAAGAAGTATTCAGTATCGTCAAACTTCTTTTTCGATACCATTTTCTCAATGGTTTTCTAGAATACTTTCAACAATACTTAAAATAATGATTTAATCTTTTGGAAATATACATTTTTCTATCATTTTTCTATTTAATGTATTTCTAAATACTTTGATCGTAAACTGCAAACTACATAATTTTTCCAGAATTATTTCAAAAAGAAATATAAATATTATAAATTTTGCACAACCTCTGTGTTAATTATAATAAAAACCAAACTATTGACACAATAAGTTTAAGATTTATTGTATCTTATATTTTAATTTAATATGAATTTCCAATTAATTTATTTTCGTTCTATATATATCTTTGTCATATTTTAGTTTCTTCTATAAATTTTTTATGCCTTTACTATAGAAAACTTTTAAATATAAAACATCTTAAGTTTGACTTACCTTCATTTATGTCATAATAATATATTAACTATTTATATGTTCTGATATCAAATTTTCCAATAAATTTTAAACATTATTAAATAATTATTGAAATCATTTTTTCTATCAATAGAAATAAGAATTTATATTAAAATCAAAATTATTTTGTTTAAAGGAGAAAAACAACAAATGAGAAAAATATTTTAAAAATGAATGGTTTTAATTTGGAAACTATTTCTAAAAAAATAGGAAATTAAAATTAAAAAGAAAGTTTTCTGTACGAATTAAAAGTTATTTAAAAAAAATTTTTTTTGTAATAATTTCTCTGAAAAAAAATCAGCAAATATGAAAATGTGTTAATCTTTATAGTTAATGAAGCATATTGAAGATGGAGAATTTTTTAAGTTTAAATAAAATACTAACTAATAAAAAGTGTGTTTCGTCTCACTCTCATTTCCTTATACATAATTGTTTTAGAGAAATCAAGAAAAACAAAGCAAAAACTTGTAAAAAAATGATTAAAATTTTGTCTGATTAACAAGATCTCTGATTCCGTTCTTATCATTTTTAAAAGTCTATGCTTTTTGGGATGCATTAATAACTTAAATTTGGCAACAGATTTAAAGTATTGAAATTTTTTAGCTTAATTTATTTTATTCTTTTGCATATTTTATCTGAACAAATAAAACATAAAAACTAAGAAACTTTAAGGAAATTGTTTTTGTTATATATGACCACCTTTTTTACAGAAAAAATTTTAAAGGAAATATTTTAATCTTTTTGTGATTTAAAGAGTAACGAAAATTCATTTATTAACTAAATTTTTAAAATAATTACAAAATATTTTATAATGAATACGATATCGTTTAAAAACTAATTTAAGTGTGTAGTTTTAATTGTTTTAGTAAGAATATATTTTGTATTACTCATTAAAAGTAACTGATTCTTATTGATTTTTATGGTTTATAATTTTTGTAAATAAATTGTGATTTTCAAAAAGCTTTTATAGTAACTGTAAAAAAATAATTTAAATATTTTTTTAAAAATTATTTCAAATAATTCTTCTTAAAATTCTGAAAATATTTAGCTTTTATAAATGTTATTCGGCTATTGTCCAAATTTGCTTTTAACTATATGCAAAATCTATTATTTCTTTCATGTAATTACACTTTCAGTTTTTCACACACAATACTTTGTTAAAATGTATAAGTTTAAATACATTATTTCTATATTACTTTTTATCATGAATGCCCAAAATTTCAAGTACATTCTCATATTTTTAAAATATTTATGGAACATTAAATACTTAAATCTCTCATCAAGAAACATTTTCTAATTTAGAGATTTTAATGGTGCTTAAGCAAAATATTTTGAAACATTTCAATGATTAAAAAATTTTATTATTTTTGTCATAAATATCATTATTTTTTCGTGATAATTTACAGAAATTAGTATTAATAATTCAATTGATTTTAGCCCGGAAAAGAACTGTGCAAGAATTAAACATTATTTTTACAATAAAAGATATCTTCTCTTAGATCCAATCAATTGTTTAGATTTATCAAATTTATATTTCTAGATAATAATAATATTTTTTAAAATATTTTTATGTAGCGCTTGTTTAAAGAAAATCATTTGAGCTTAAAATCATTTGGTAATTTGTTTATGTTGTAAATTTTCGTATAACACCAATAAGCATGCATCTGTTTCTTTAAATAAATATTCTTTTTTAATGTAAAACTATAAAATAAGCTTATAATATCAGAGAAAGATAATTTTATTGAGCATGTCAATCTACGAAAGGTGAATGAAGTAGTGTATTTCATTTTGAGTGTTTACACATTTTATGTTTTTTCTTCATTTCTTCATCATTTCTAATGAACTCAAATAATAAGGGAAAATGCACCATTTATGGTATGTTAGGTATTTAAACTAAATATAGACTGTGTCAAATAGCAAAATAATACAAATGAAAAAATCAATGACCAATTTTAACTGACCATCGACGCTTCATATGTCAGAACTTTATAACTTTCGAAAATAATTGAAATACTACAATATGTTTAATTATCTTTGATTTATATTTTCCACTTAACTTTTTAAATTTAAAAATAATCTAGTTATAATCAATTTTCATACTTTATTTTTATATGTAAAGGAAATTCTATTTAATATGGAAGATAAATATTAGCATTTTCCCAAATTTTAATGACAGTTTCTCTACTGTTTCAAAATATTATTATATGTAAATAAAATTATCAGTTAAATATATATTTTTAAATTCTATAGCCATTTGCTATGGTAATAGAAGTATAACAAAATAGTGAGATTTCTATAAATAACTAAATCTAATTAAATTTCGTATCAATATTTTTAAACAAATACATGTGTTAATCATAAAATTTTTCATGATTTATTTAAATATATATATCATCATCATCATTATTATTATTGTTATTATTATTATTAAGACTTGTAGCAAGAAATCTGGAAATGTAACAATCTACTATATCATTTAATTCATCATTTAAGCATTTAAATGTGTAGTATTTCAGTTAAATCATACTGGATCGAAGTAAATATCCATGATTTGAAAACTATTAAGCTAATTTAATATCATTATATTTATTATATAACTAACATCGTTACATTTTTATTATTTTTGTGCAATATTCCAACAATAAAATAACATAAATAATGGAAACAATGTCAAAGATGGATGGAAAGAGTGTTAAATTAATTAATTGAGAGTTTAATTCAAAGTTGAAGAGAGAGAATAATATTGTTTCATCTAGTTATGAGCAAAGCAATAAAATTATGATTCAGAAAACATATACATTGCATTTAATAGTTTCAATAATAAAACTTTTAAATTTGCAAGTTTTATTCATATAGAAAATAAGATACTATAGCACTTATTAAAAGATTTGTATTAAATTTTATTTTATTCGATTTTCATTGTCAATTAATAGAAAATTGCTATACCTCATGGAATTTTTAATTACGTTTTCAAATTTTATGGATAACGAAAGTATAATTACTAACATTTCGAATATTTTATCCATAATAAATAAAATAATTGCTGTAGTAATAAAAGCATATTTCCGTTGTACTTTGTGTTTCAGTCAAACAAATAAACTGAAATTTCCACATAAGTTTCATAACAAATTTTTAAAATATTATAGGAGGGTTTTAAAATATTTTGATAAACATAATATGATGTTGTATTAAAAGAAAAGCATTATCTTCTTTAAGTTAAAAATATTTATTACAATACTTTATTTAGTATTTCTATGATAAAATTTTAAACTTATTAAACATTTAGAAAATATAACAAATTTACTGTTAATGACTTCGTGAAAATAAATTAATAAAATATTAAATTATTTTAATAACCTGCAAGCTCTGACATTAAAAAAAGCAAATATGTTGGCAATATACTAAAGCTTTTAATACCAGTAAAAGAAAAAATTTCTTTCATTTAATATTTTTAATTGCTTAAAGTATGAAGCTAGTTAATAATTTGTTGTCGATAACTAATATCAAATAAGCTACCTTGTATGTCCTCGGTATTATATTAAATGGGATTTTAATTCACCGTAAGATCAATACAAATAAAACACTGCATTTTTCTCCAAATCATAGCTCATAAGTTCGAAAATTATAAAAAAAAGGTAAAAGCTATTTTGATTTGAGCTTACCTATTTTATTGCTTCAATTTAAAAATTCAATTGATCAATCTTCATTTTTAAGAATAGTGTTTTGAGAATATCTTCATCATTACTCGTAATTGATATCAAGGATGAATTATTATCAGATCGGAACTAAGATAATCACCAATTAATGTAATTCTGTTGCTAGAATGGGTAAAAATATCACTTAAAAACTTTGGAATCAAGTTTAAGAAAGAAAAGAAGCAAGACGCTGTCCAAGAAAGACCATGTACTCGTTAACATGAAAAAAAGGACGGATATATTATTAGCATAACAAATAATACAAAATAGTCAGGACTTTTCATTTGAAAGAAGTATTTTTCAACTGCTTGAAAATAAATCTCAGACCGAAGAATCTGAAATTAACTTCATTAATACACGTAAGCCAATTGCTTGTATTTTATTTATATCAAGATACAAGTTTCTAGATACAAAGACATCAAGTTTGAATTCAAAAATTCGATTTCTTGGAATAAGTTACACTTTTATCATCTAGATCGGATTTTAATTGATGTCAAATGTTACTAATTGACTGATCTTGACATAGTTTAAATTGAAACGCCTGAAATGTTTGAAATGAGAGAAAGCTTTGCTGAAAAATTATTTAAAAGAGATTCTTAATTAATTACATTCTCAATAATTGTCCACAATGTACATGATAACCTACAGTATACAGAACTATTTGATAACGCTGGCGGTAATAAGAAAATTATTGCATATTATTACACAAGAATCACAATCTCTTGGCCTAAGCAAATATGGACCAATTATTGAGAATCCTTTCTTAACTTCAATGAATTCCTCAACAATTATTTTTTAGTACATAATAATTTTAAATTTTATATAATTTGCGAAGAGGAAAGCTATAACTCAGAGTAATAATGTAACATATAATTTTACTATATGACTTTCTGATCTGAAATCAATTGCTTAAAATACAATGCTTTGTTACCACTTTATACAATTCACGATAAGGAAATTACCATTTTTCGTATGAAAACAATATCAATAAAATTTCTCCGATAGTATAATAGTCTTTATCTTGAAATATTGCTCTTTGTACGCTTTGCGTACATGCAAAATAAAATTTATTTTTACTGACGAGTGACGCCATAAAATTGCAGTTAAAAATTGCTCCATTTTCTTGCAATTAATATCAAAATTTTATAATCACTTAAAAAATGATACGATATATCAGCGTTGTAGCAAAATCTTACGAAAATCTTCAAGTTAAAGTTTAAATCTATGTAACATTGAGGAGGAGAATTTATTCCGTATGCACAAGCGGATAACATATTTCATTTACATTTTATATATGAGTCTATAATAATGGATTTATGCCAACCAATGGCTGAGGGGTTAGTGCTCCTGACTCCTGAGCTGTGGGTTCTGGGTTCGAATCCCGGTTCGGGCATGGATGTTACTTTCTCTCGTTGTTCTCTCTGTGTTTCTCTATCCTTTCTTCCGTGATGATGTATGAATGTGGCCCACCCTATAAACGGGTTTGTGGTGGTATGACGCGGGTAACGATACTCGACTCCATGACTTGGTTCTCAGGTGCCCGCTGGGTAACGGCAAATGAGTAGCAGTTTCTGGCCTTGTTGTGGCATAAGGTTCAACCCTCAAGTGCCCGCCGTTGGAAAAAAATAATAATGGATTTTTCCAATAGCAATATCTAAAATAATATTTTAATATTATATATTTAAATACCAAATTATGAATGTTTGCATAGTTTTTGAAAATAAAAGCTAACTTTTTTCTCTTAGAGATTTGGAAAGGAATATAAAAAAGAAACTTAAAATTTTCATTCACTGAGAAACTTAGAATGCGGTACACAATTCAGCGGAAATATTTTCATACAAGTATTAAATAATTTTTATGTGTTGATTTCGCGTGTTCCCAATGAAAATATTTCTCTTTAGTAAAGTTTTCATACAAAATCAGTTGCAAAAAAGGATAAAACCAAGATTTTATCTTCAGAACTCAATATCTTTTAAACTAAATCTAAAGAAAGGATAGGAAATCAATGTTAATTTAAATTCTGTTGTTATTCGAATCTGTTGATATAGAGATAGTTTACCTAATTATTTGTTGAGAATTATTTGGGTTGCTTTTCTCAAATAGGGGAATCTTTTTTATTTCATAACTTTGAAAACGAGCTCTTATTGAAAGGTATATATTTTAAAGCAAACTTAAATTTCATTCCCAAAGTTACACTTATTGATTTCCTATATACTTCGGTAGGAATGTCGACTAAACTGATAATTACATGAAAATATATATACGTGAAAAAACACCAATATCATTGATTCTTAGTGCCATGAAAAGATACACCTTTTGCATTTTTAATGACATCAAAATGCTTATTTTTGTGGAAAATAGTGTAAGACAAATTATGTGTGTTTGTAGAAAAGGCACGGTTTTTTTACAAAATTAGACTTTATATTTTATTGAATACAATTTATACAAAATCTGGTTTGCTTTTTTTGTTTAAATTTTTAATGGAGTTTTCATGTTTTTACAGGATATGCTTTAACCAATATTTTAAGATTTGAAAATTAATTTATTGATTTTTTATTTTAAATTATTTCCGAAGTACAGAAACTTTTACTGAAAAAACCAAATGCTAATATTTTTTGCAAACTAGATATCTCTTTAGGAAGATATAACAAGAAATGACTGACCATCAAAGATCCATATAAACAAAAAAAAACCAAGAAAAGATTAGAAAATGAAAGTGCACTCTTTATTCTAACGAAAGAAATCTGTGCAAATAATTACATTCTTTTCTGCTGTCGCAAATTTTGGATCAATTGTTGGAAGTCTGTCAAACTATATAAAAAGACAAGATGCATTACAGTTCTAAAATGCTTGAACCCTTTCTTTAGCTATGAGTTTTCAAGTTCAATTTTAATGTTTTTCATAAAATAAAATGTGTGCCAGTTGAACTCATATTTTATATTCTGTTGAATAAAAATTTTTCCTCTCAAAGGAAATGTTTTTTCCCTCAAAATCGGTCATCTTATGAGGTTTGAATTAAATAAGAGAGTTATATCATAAAAATCATTAAAAACAGGGACAGAGAATGTAACATAGAAAAACAAGAACTACTGCAACCATCTTCGCTATTTCATTAGAACTGAAAAAAATCTTTTTTTTATTAAAATAATTGCAGGTTTAGACAAACTAAGAACATATGACCCTAAATCTTCTTTATAATATAAATTTCATTATTTAAAACCATTCTTAAATAGAATTCAAAGCAGAAAATATGTCAGAGATCAGTATTTGCTTCAAGTTTTTTTAGATCTAAGGGAAACTAGTAATGGATAAACAATAAAATGTACATCCAAATGCTGTCTTTCTCATAAACTGACTTTTTGAAAACTAACAAAATAATACATAATGTTTTATAAAAACAATTGTATGTAACACGTTTTTATTTACATTGCATAAACTGATATTTAAAAATGAAACATTACATAATATGTGTAAATACAATGCATATCTACGATTCAATTTCATGTTTATTAGACAAAAGAAGATTTTAGTCTAATGATCTTGAACATAAAAATTTAGTGTCATATACATTTAAATATATGCATGTGAAGTAAGAATAAAATAAATAAAGATAAAATTTAAGACTGATGAAAATTATTGAACTTCAAAAAATTACGTTATGATCTAAACCATATCATTTTTTCATTTATTTTCCGTATATAATTAAAATTAATTAATTTTTAATTTCTAATATTATATATTTATTTACAATTAAAACTAAATTTGAATGAAATTTAAATCAAAGAAAAATTTGTCATATTATGGATCTGTTATTAAAATTGCTCAACTAAAAGCTGAATGGTTAAAGCTGCTCTCGAAAACACTTGAAACTTCATTTTAAGTAATCTTATCAATGAAAATATAATAACATTTATAACATAATGAAATTATAAAGTGAAATATTAAAATATAATAAAACTTATTATAAGCTTCATTATAAATAAATTGAAATACTCATCAAACATCAATTATAACAGTTTTGTTGAATTTTTTTATGCAATGGGCTATTTTAGATTTGATAATTTCAATTTGTTAAAAATAATTTTAAATTTATAATTAGAATCCGTTATATTTTTATTTGGCAAAACATGTTTGTATACGAATTATTCATTATCTTATATTTTTTTAATTGGGATAGAAGAAGAATATAATATTCCATAAATGAATTACAAGAAGAGGTCTAACATAACCTGAAAGCAGAATGTACGGTAAGTGGTCACTTGAAGTTTATTGACACTTCAAGCTTAATCTTAATGAAGATGGAGTAATATTTAAGGTGGTAAAAATTATGTTATATTTTGTAAAAATCAACATGTAAACAGTATATTAAAAGTGAGATATTTCCACAATCTGCAAGTCATAATTTATATTCGTTTCTTTCATCGATGTACTCTGGATTGGTTAACAATTAGTTTGACACTCTTGAAAAAAGTATCATTACTATTATACTTAAAAAATAAATGTAGTGTAAGTGAGTAATTATTTTCATCACATGCAACTTAAACAAGATTAACCTATACAAGCACCATTTATCCCAGTGATTTTTCAATTTATATAAGAAAGAGTACACACAAACAAAAAATTGAATTTCTGAAAACTAGACTATAAAAAATTACGTGTACGAAACATATTTAAAATTTTAGAAAAAAGAAAGATTTCGTAAAAGCAAACTAATGAAATCCTATAGGTATTTTTATAATTTTGTATATGCATTAACTGATTAAAAATCAATCAACATTTTTTAATTTTATTTTTATTAAAAATATCTAATAACTATTCTAATTCATCAAAAGAAAAGACACAATTATTTATATTAAAAGTTTTTTGTCTTGTTTTAGCTTCTAATGTGGTTGCCTTTTTCTCCAAATTTGGATTTTGAATATCATATATACCTCTTAAATTTAACATACATTTCAGCGTTATTATTAAATTCAAGTAAACGATTTTCTAATAAACAAAATTGGATCCTAATTTGATTAGGTCAAGTAAAAAAATTTTTTTATGTTTGGTATAATTTTTCAATTTATTTTAAATTCAAATATTATTCTTTCTTTTTTATTGCACTCCGATATCATTGTTTTTAATAAAATAAACACACACACACATATATATATATATGTGTGTGTGTGTGTGTGTGTGTGTGTGTGTGTGTGTGTGTGTGTGTGTGTGTGTGTGTGTGTGTGTGTGTGTGTGTGTGTGTGTGTGTGTGCTGACAGATGGCTGAGTGGTTAGTGCTTATGGCTCCTGAGCTGTGGGTCCCGGGTTCGAATCATGATACGGGAAGGAATGCTACTTTCTTTCTCTGTTCTCTCTGTGTTTCTCTGACCTTTCTTCTGTGATGATGTATGAATGTGGTCCGCCCTACAAACGGGTTTGTGGTGATATGGCGTGGGCAACGTTACTCACTTCGGTGACCTGGTTCACAGGTACCCGCTGGGTAACGACAAATGAGTACCAGTTTCTATCCTTGTTATGGCATAGTGTTCCTCACCCAATATATACATATATATATATATATATATATATATATATATATATATATATATATATATATATATATATATATATATATTAAGCCTTTGTGTGTGTGATACGCTGTTAAAAATTGAATTTATAAGCGTTTAATGCATTTAAAATTTTGTTGTTGTTGTTATCGTTGCTACTGACACTTGGACAAGCCAAGCTCGCTATGCCTTTGGCTAAGCGAATTTAAATCAATTGGGAGCGTCTTTCGTTTTTTAATCAGAGCACCATGAAGGTGAAAGAACGACTTTGCTCTACACATAACCATAGGTACCCGTTTATAGGGTAGGAAACCATTCACACCTCATTCATACAAGGAAAAGACAAAGAAAGGATAGATTGAAAGAGAAAGTACATCCATGCCCGAACCGGGATTCGAACCCAGGACCTCCTTATCCGCAGTTAGGCACGCTGACTACTAGGCAAGTTGGGTGGCATTTGAAATTTTAAAATGCGTCTCAGCCTTGAAAATTACTTAAATAGTACCACTAAATAAGCATACATCAACATTAAAATTATATTTTACTTTATCGTGCTGGTTTTGTTCACCATACTATTTATTCAAATAAATTTGTTTAAGTATTTCAAAAGTTTCTTATTTTGTAAACTAAAATAACACTTCACGATGCAGTTTAAAAAACTGTTATACATTTCCTTAAATATCTTTCATAAGGAAAATTTATACTAATAAAACTCACCATTTATGTTATTTTTGAAACCTGTTTTTAGGTCGTTAAGTTTCTCAAGGACTATTAAAAGATGTGATGGAATTTTATAAATGCCAACGCTTGACCTGTGTGAGTTAGGAGTAATAAATTTTAAGTGAAAATACTTTAAAACATGTATAAAAAAATTGAAGTAATAACTTTAGAGTTTAAAGTGTTCGAAAATACTTAAAATTTTGTGGTAAGCAAAACGATGAAAATATTAAGTAAAGCGTAAATAAAAGCATCAGCGAAATTTTTAACTATATTTTTATAAGATTAAATTAGCAATTTTTAGATGAAATGAAAAATTTAAATTGCAATTTAAAACTTCAATTAAAAAAACATTTTTTGAAAAAATAAAAATTATTAAACAAATCGGAGCTTAA
This sequence comes from Latrodectus hesperus, assembly GCA_037975125.1. Classification (NCBI taxonomy): domain Eukaryota; kingdom Metazoa; phylum Arthropoda; class Arachnida; order Araneae; family Theridiidae; genus Latrodectus; species Latrodectus hesperus. The sequence goes on along the minus strand of CM075858.1, from coordinate 17,591,949 downwards.
CAAATTCTAATATCTTAATATAATTTATTTAAATAAAATTATTGAACACAATATTACGATAATATAAGTATTACCCTTTAGATTTATATGAAAGATGCATATAATAAGTAGTTTAAAACTTAAATCTACTTTTCTTGCATTTGATTTTCATTTCTTACTGTGTCTCATTTAAAGTAAGACAAAGTACAGAATAATTATTAATCATTAATATAAAACATTTAATAAATCAACTTAAATAATGAATACATTATTAAATGAATGATGTTTAAATAATTATATGAATAATATAAAACATTTAATTTTAACTTCGCAGAAACTTTTAATTAAACACGATGATTTAAATGTAGATGGGAAACTTCTCCTTCACAATGTTTTTCAAATTTACTAAGGAATTTTTTAATTTATTTGTACTCAGTAATTAGCCAATTTAAATGACTGTAAATTTACATTATATACTTTGGCTATAGTATGATAATTCATAATGATCTATATACTACTTCATTTATAATTAAAATGGAAAGTAATAAAATCAGAATAATTAATAAATAAAGGAATAATTATTAAATTATTGGAATGCAGGTTATGTTATTTATATTGTACAATATGTATATATAAATTTCATTACTAATATGTTCTCATGTTTGGATTTTTCTTTTCATGTCCATAAATAATGCTTGTAACGGAAATGCTAATAACAACTTCTTGAATAATGCTAACAATTTTTTATAAATCATCAAAAAAATGATGCGCTTTTCATTTTTCATTACTCAAACTTAGATGCATTTTAATTATTATTTGAAACAAAAGTTGAGGTCCAGAAATAAAGTAAACATTAAATTTAAAATATATTTCATTTATCAGTTCCATATGCATTTTTCTGTTATCAATAATCTGTAGCTTGGCATGCATACAGTTTTAATTATTATAAATTATGCATAAAATAATTTGACTTACTTTTATAAACGAAAATTTTATAAATTGGTAAATTTTGTCATATAAATATCTTTGATTTATTAACATGTAAATTATTTCTTAAATGATTAGGCGACTTAATTTCTGGACATTGATCTTTAGGCAACTTATTTTAAATCCGTTATATTAAATAAAAATAGCTTTCCTGGTCCTTAAAACTATCTTCTCACTTTTAGAAAGTAGATTAACATTATCAATTCTATGTAGTAGTAATAATATTCAAACTGTTTATATACCTATTAAATTTTGTTAATTACATTATTATTACATTTTTAATGTAATTTATATAAATCAATTGCAATTATTTGTTCTCTTGTAAAATGATATTTGAGTATAAGAGTAATTTAGTAAAAAGCGCTTCGATAATTATGTAATTAATTTGCATTAACTGAATAGTTTTCCATTCATTTTAATAACTATTCCTAATTCAGTTACTATTTATGCTTATAATTTAATTCATAAAATTATTTAAGTTATTATAATTTAATTGAATAAAAAGTAAAATTTGTAAGAAAGAAATAGCGATTTAACGATTATATTAGTAAAATAATAATATCATAGAACTGACAATATTTAAGTAATAATCACAATTACTTCATCGCTCTTAATATTAAAATTAAATTCAACAAGGAAAAGTTAAGTTTTACATTTTATTTATTATCTGGTAAATATTTTGTTAAGTATCGTGTTAAACATGTATAAGTCTGGTATATATGCTTAATATAATACTTAAGAAGTATAGTAGGAACAAAAGCACTTAGTCAGTATTTAATATCCTAAAAAAACTAGAATACTTGAAAAATCTTTCTAAATCTTTGAATCAATAAAAAATGCTAAGTTTAGGTATAAAAATGAGTCATAAACAATAATTTGAATTTTAAGTGTAAAACTGTTCTAAAACAAAATAGAAAATATTTATTTTTTGAAATTGCATTTAAAATCCATCTTTGAAAAAAAAAGAATGAAAATTTGCACAATTTACAAGCATTAGTTTGGATTTTCTAGAAGAAAATTACGTATTTAACAATCTTAAATATGCGACAATTTTTTTAATTCAATGATTATAAATACTATATTTCTGAAGCGTAACAAATGGCAAATTTTTAAAAAAAAGCTATCAAAAAAACTTATAAATGGTGTATTTTTAAGTATAAAAATTAACAATATGTATTTGAAATACTTCCCATAAGAATTCACAATAGATTTATTGTTCTATTTTATAGTATAAAATTTTTTAAGCTTGGACTTTACAAAGAAAAACAATATAATAATTATAAATAAAATACAATACAATTTATTTACATTAACACAAAGTATTTATTATATAATTTACAGTCAATTTGTTTACATAATAAAACAAAAGGAGTATCAAGTTTCAAATACTGATTTAAAACATTCATATTATGTTTTTGCATCCTTTGGCTGTGGAATTTGAATTATGTAAGGAGGTCACTTTATTTGTTTCACATTGTTTTGTTATCAGAAATGAGTATTTTCGAAGTAATTTTAGGTAATATTATAAATCATTTTTAGTGTTTCTTATTTCTCTTTTTAATCTGACCTAAATGTGAAAACATAATATGAATATTTTGAACATCCGGCTTTTTTAAATTAAATTAGTACCTTCTCTTATTTACTCAATGTTCGTATGTAAAAATTATATGTTCTGAAGCAAGATATTGCTAAATAGCTGAATTAAATATACAAATGTTTAGGAAGAGGACGTAATCTTTTGTGTTGGAATTCAAAGTATTTAATCTTCTTATGTCATTCATCAGAAAGTTATTGGATGTAATTAGTAACTGCAAAGTATCATTAATCCGGATTAATTCATGGCTAATCTCATCCGGATTACTACTTACATAGATCTCAAATACATCAGCTGAACTTCGTGTGTCAATAAATCAATGTAAGATACTTACCATAATTTCAAATAAATAAATATACGAAAATGAACCTGAATTTTACAGCGTAACATAAGTAATTTACATTTTAATTCATAAAATTTGAAGTCACAGTTTGATAATTTTAAAATAATTAATTACTTACATCTCTAAAAATATTTTTTTCACGAATTAGATTGTTAATAAAAGTTTAATAAATATTTAACTTTTCTTTGTAAAATTTATATTATTTATTTTCTGGATTATTTTTGCGCTCCAGTATTGGACTATCTTAAATAACCTGTAAGAAACTAAAAAAGCACATGTTGAACAGAAAGTTTTTACTAATTTATTAATTCCTGATGGCATGATCAAATTGTAAATTCTCAATTACGATAAAAAATATTTACATTCTTTATTATTTTCAAGAATTTAAATCTTGATTTTACTAATATTCTAAATTATCTTTTATCATATTGTAGCATACAATTAATGTTTTAAAATTTAATGTATGCATTTAATAAAGGATTCATAAATTAAACATACAAAATATTCAAATAAAACACAACATCAAATTTCACGCAATGAGTCATGCATTTTTGTTATACTTTATTTTACTTTGATTTTCTTATATAAGCATGGTTATGTGGTTTAAATAATGAGAAATATTTTCATTAACATATCATTGTATTCTTATAAATAAAATATACATTAAATATCTACAATATTTTGTGAAATTTACTCACTTATATTTCAATATTTGTTTACATTTCGCATTGAAATTTCATTTTCAAAAGTATTTTACAAATACATATTTCAAATATATGATTCACTATTAAAAAGTATTTTATAAGCATATAATTAAATTTTAAAGTAAAAATATTATTATTGTGTCGATTTTCAAATATCATATGAGATAATTAAAATGAAAATAGGAATTATAGATAATATCCAATTTTATGTATTTGAAAAGATTCAGAAAATAAATTTCCTCTTATATCACTTAAAAGTGTACTTAGGTATTGAGTTTTAAATTCAACAGTGTTTGAATGAAAAAAACAGTTAAAAGCATTTTTCATTTCCTTGAGTGAAGATTTTAAAGTCGAAAAAAGTATTTCTCACAAAGTATGTGAAAATTGTATCAGGTAGTTTTTATGTGTGTAAAATGTATAAAGTAAAAACATTTTATTTTAATTTATCATTTGAGTTTTCCTTAATGTTACACAAGAACAACTCTTTTAGTTATACAGCATCTTTCAGATTCTAAATGCTTCATCAGTAAATGCTTAAACGTAAAAATTCAATCTTTAAAAAATGAAACATTTCTTAAAATAATCTTGTTTGCCTATATTCACTTATAAGAAAATAATAATATATAAGGATTACAGAAGCACAGAAGATTTTAAAATATTTGAAACATAAATTTGTACTATGAAATGTTAATGAGATTACTGCAAAATTTCTAACTATATTTTATTAAGGTAAGAATATACTTTGTTATATTATAAAATAGTCTTGTGTTTTGTAAGGAAAATTACTTTACGTATATTTCGGAAATATGCGAAATATTGAGATAAAGGATTTAATTTGATTTTATTTTTAATAACAAAATTTCATAATATGTTTTTAATTTTCATTGATATTCTTGCCATTAAAACATTTCTTTTTTGATGACTATATTCAAATATTCAAGTTCAATTGTCTACTTAAAACTGCAACATGGATCAATAATATCAAAACTTATAAGTTCACTCTTTGTAACCCTCACTACACCTTTTTCTTGAAATAAATGTTTTGTGATTCCAAGACATTTAAAAAAATCTGAAGTTTATTTGTGCCATATCCAACAAAATTTTAAAAAAGCCAAAATTTTCAATTTTTTTAAATCTGGTTTACATGAAATTCTAGTAACATTTCACTAAAACGCTTTACAACATCGGTAAATTTCTGTTTTTATATTTATTTAGCGTCTAAAATATGCATTATATCATTTTTAAGTAAATTTGCATTTTTGTTGTGGAAAGTTTCATAACTAATTCTTTTAAATATCCCCAAACTTTTAGAATCTCCATCATGTGTATGTACAAAATCTTTTTTGAAGGAATAGATTCTATGTTTAAATATTATATTCAGAATTTTCGCATTTTTATTTATTCGACATGATCCAGTTTCCTAAGCATGCTTGATAACTTTGACGATTGACATCTCTTGTAAATTCTTTACGCCTGATAATGGATAATATATTATGATCAGAGCTAGTTTCAAGCACCTTAAACTAATTCAACATGTAACTAGGTGAGTATCATGCAATAGTGAAACTTTGTAAGCAAAATTATTCATATTTTTATTCAAAATATATGCTTAGAAACTAAGGCTAAAAGCTTTTGTGTTTTGAACAAGCTCACTGGAAGAGTAAATACGAACAAAATTTTCTAAAGCTTGAATGTTTTGTTAACAAAAAAACCAACGAAAATTTGCCTGTAAAAAAAAAAAAGAATGAATTTCATTCTTCACTAGATATCAAAATTAATTATAATTTAAAGTATGTATTTTAGATAAAATGGTATTCCACAACATGATGGATAGTGCACACAGGTTTATTTTCCAAGAGTTAATCAAAAATCAAAAATGTATAGACATTCTGAATTTAAAGTTAAAGTTATTTAAGTGTTAACAGCTAAAACCAACTTATTGAAAATTATAAAGTTTATGCCAAAAATATTTTTGTAAAAGTTTTAAAAATATTTATTATTTTGTGAACGTATAGCTATGAAAAAAATAGTGAACAAGAAATAAATTAATAATTTTTGTAAGAATAATTATGCTACTGTTTCTAAACAATAAGTGTATATGTTACTTATTATTATATCTGTATAATGTTTAGTTATATCAAAGGCATACATTTGGGAAAAACATCGATAAAAATAATATTTCTGTTAATTTAAATGTCAATTTTTCATATGAATTCTACTTTTCTGCTAAAATAATCTTTATTGTAAATTAGTTATGCGGTTTATTGTCGTAGGCATTAAAACATTCTTAGCCTATTTCCAATATTTTTGTTGAAGTAAAAATTACACAAAATCTTACTTTTGGTTTAGAACTGTAGAGATGTTTTAAATATACTATATGTACTTTACTAAATAGGTATATTTATTTTCCAATGCATTATTTACACTAATATAAGACATTGTTAAATAAAGAGATATCTATTTTGTAAAACTTTATAGAGTTAAATAAACTTGATCACAATTAGTAGCATTTAAACTTATTGAAGTTGAATGAATAAGGACTATCATTTACAATATTTGAGAGTATATAGGACATAGGTGTGCTTAATGAGTTATAATTCTCAAAACATATTCTTAAACAGTTAAGAATGCCTACAGATATAAAATTATTGTTTATTAGTGAATTTCAAATGGAAATTATCACATGATATTTAAACTTTAAAATGTTACTTACATTCAAATCTGTAGGTATTTTTAAAGCAAAAGACTTAAAGAATATGAACTATTTGCGTTCATTATAATTAAGTGTTATTTGCATGTACAGTAAAAGTAATTAGTTATACAATTATTTGTTACTTGTAATGTATATCATAATTATTTCTGTCTTTAAATTTTATAAAGATCAAAGTAATAAATATTTTAAATGCACATACATGAACCCCTACCATTATGCACATATATAATATATTGTATCTTTTTCATTAATTCTTAAGCATATAAATTTTAACTTCAGATTAATTTTACATTTACACATTTTCTTCTAAATTTTGTGTCTTTGGCACTTATAGTGTTAGAAGCATACTATGTGAATATTTTGCAAATTTAAGTTAGTTTAAACAAACTATAAAAAATGTTAACCTTGACGATTTGTCTTATTATTCCCTACAATAAAAATAATCTGTATTAAAATGTACTAGTCACTTTATCTTTTTTTATATAACGAGAGAACTGTTTACATCATGACCTGCTACTTAACATAGACTTGAAACATTCAAAGTTCCTCTTCCAAGGTGTATATAGATACTAGTTCTGGTTCTAGCCAAAACTAGTTTCATAAAATTTCTCTTAAATGTAATTTTTTATCACACACATTAGAGTCGAGTTACTTGATTGGCGGCGATACTCCCTTTTTAATTTTATGGTTTTGTTGTTGTTATTACTTATCTCAGGTTGTCTAGCTAGGCTAGACAACCCCCATAAAACCAAAAATATCTAAAATGTCTATAAAATGTGATGGGTCCCAAAGGACATCGTCTTTTTTAAAATTTAGGCAGGTTAAGATATGTCCAGGGGAGGCCATATTGACGGAACACCAAGGACAGTCTGGAAATGTCCTTTGCCTCTGCTGAAAGGTGATTCCTCTCGTGTACCCACTCAGATAGCGGAAAAAGGGAGTTTGATAAGATCTTGGTTTCAGATGAAAGGTCTCACCCGGTGTTTTGGCGAAGTACCATGGATGGTTGGGAGGAATTTTCATAAGCTTATTGAATTCAGTTTTTGCCAGGGAAGAAATCTCACTAGATGTGAGCTTTCCTCCTGGGTTTACTCCCTCCTCTGACGCCGATCTGGCCAAAAAATCCATGAATGATATGGTTACCACGAATTATATTGCAATGAATGATATGGTTTTGTAAATGTGAGCTATTTTTATTCTTTTAATTACTAGTTTTAACATTAAACAAGGCAGAAATTACTGGAAGAATATTCAGTTTACCAATTTTAAAATTGAGTTTACTACTTCATTACTTAAGCTAATATGAATTGAAAGTAACTTATGTTATCGACTGCTATTGTGATATGAAGAAAATTTCAGATAAGCTTTCCCAGCAAACACAAACTGCCGGCAAAAATCCGGGCCGCTGCTGGCCAAGCCGGTTTTCTGTTGGCCACGGCCAGCCGCTCATGGTTGTTTGATGGCCCAGCTCCGGCCATTACGGCCACGGATGAGTGCTGGCCAAAATGAACCGGGCCGGTGCTGGATGATAAGTAGTGGGCCAACAGATTTTGGCCATTGTTGGCCCTGAAGCTGTTGGCCAGCAAAATTAAGACAATTAGTTGTAGCGCTATTTTTTATTTTATCGGCAAAGACTATTTTTTTCCAAATAACTATTTTTTTGTGATGTTAATTAATTTTCATTTAACTTCTTACTTTTTAAACTCTTTAAAAACAACTTTTCAGAAAGAAATCTAATTTTCACATTCCGCGTGACAGTATGACGTCAGATACTGCGAAATGCTTGAGTCAGCGTCAGCCATTAATGTGAAATGGCGGAATGTTGTGTCTGTGAGCTAAGAGAAATATAAGGTAAGTAAGCATTTATTATTGTTGTTTTTATCAGGATAGAATTGTTATGAATGAGATGCAAGAATAATATATTTGTTTTATGTTGAAATATTATTTAATTACTTGTTAAGAAAATTTCATAAGCTGTTGATAACGTGACAACAAAAGAAAGACATTGGAAAATGTTTGTCATTGTATGTTTTAGAATAATTTCATTACCGTGTGAGGAATAGAAAAATATATCATGCACAGAAGCATTTTTTCATTCCATATATTAGTTATATTTAATCAATTAGTATAATAAATTTTTCAATGCTCAATTTTTTGAATCGAATTCGATTGCTACAAAGTTTAAACGTATTTATTACATTTTTTGTTTTTTACGAAGCAAGTTTATGGAGTCTAAAAATATTCTATTTGAAAGCGCTTAGATGTTTACTTTCAATAAATTAATATATGATATTGTAGCATTTCTGATCAAAAAATTATGTGCGAATTCCATATAAACTTTAATTATTTTATTTTTAAAAGGCTTTCTTATTTACTATTATTTTTAAGTCAATTTTTACTGACCGAAATATTTTGTCTTATAAGGATTCGTGGTTTTAAATTTTGTATACTCCTCAAAGATCTGTTTTAAGGAATGAAAAATTGTACAATGCATAATATTACAAAATATTTTATTGCATATATAACCTGGTTTTTATGTATAATCCTGTCAACCATTAAAATCATTGTGGATTTCTTAGCGAAATATTATTGCATCTAAAACTCGAAAAATTGTATAAACTTGAAAATAGTAAATTTTAAAATTTCTATAGGAATCTGACAGATTAATTGCCACAAATTAATAAAAAAAACATCTAGAATTATGTGGTTGGAAAATTAATATTAACACATATGAAAAATGTTCATATGGAACAACTTTTATTATATAAATTAGTTGTGTAGCATGTTAACTATTTCCATGTAAAGAATGCTGTCAGATGTAACAGCTTAGTAGCTACTCTTGTGTTTACATTATTATATTTAAACCATATTTTATGTTTTTATTTATGATGGAAAAATTGAAGTATGAATTAACAGTAATTTCAATTTGTTTTAATGAAAATATAAGTTAACTAGAATATTTGTTCCTTTATATTTTGGAGAAAGTGATTAACATTTCAAGCATTTGATGATACTTTTGACATTTTGATCTCTTGATTCTTTTGTAGTAATGTAAATGGTTTTACTGTTATAGTAAATAGTCGACCGGATAATGGGTAAATGATATATCTAATCTTATATATATACACACATAAACATACAATTAAAACATAATTTTTTTTCCTTTACCGATTTACAAAGTCTGATTATGATAATATTGTCCTATATATAATATTGTCATTGAATTATTTTTATTTACTTTTGATTTTTCTCTTCAAGGAATTGAAGTTAAATAAAGAACTTAAACATAATTTTAAACAGTAAATTAGTAAGGTATACAAGTAAAATGAGTATGATATGAGAAATAGTTAAAAAAAAAGTTTATTATTTTTGATTTCAGAAATACTTCTAATTTTAAAATTCATCATACAATTTCTAAATAATAACAAATAATTAAAATATTGCATTAGTAAACTCCATGTTTATTTTATTTTATCGTTTTAATATAGTAAGCATAATTAGGTTAATCCTCCAAACATTTACATATATGTATATATATAATTTCTAAATTTATTAACTGTTTTTAATTTCTCTATCTCTTTTGTTGTGAGTTTTATTTGTGTATTTTACAGTAAATACAGAGGTTAAAGTCATTTTTGATAGTTGACATTATTTTGTATGTTGTTTTTCTTATTGTAATTTATAACATAAAACGATTAAACTTAAAGCCCAGATATAGGTCGAAATTATTCAAAACACCACTTGTTATCAAAGAGGTAAAGTTTTGTGATATCCATCATGAGAATAATTTAATTATTTTATTAGAGAGAAAGAATATAATTTAAGTTTAATCTTATTTAACAGCTAAGCATTTAATATTTTAAAATTAATATATCATTCATTAACATGTTGGATGTGTTTTACAACTGTTCTACATGATGGATCAGCTGTTTACGGATTGCAAATGATTATGAAATCAAAACTTAGAAAAGAAAATAATATTACCCAATTACATAAAGGAAATAGTTAGGTCTTCTTTATTTATATGTTTTATCCTTTTTCTGGCTTCTTGCAAAACTTAAATTTGTTATAGAAATTTTTTTAACAATAACATTTGGTATAAATATATTATACTGGAAAGTGACCTTTAATAGGTATTTTATGGTTATATGTAGTCTCGATCAATGACCACATCTAACCATAAATACAAATTTTTCCTTAATATTTTTCAATATCATTGGTAATTACAAGCCAGATAATTTATTTCCTTGTGTTACAATTTTTTTAATTATTTGTATTAACAAATAATTTAATTTTAATACAATTAAATGTAGTTAATATAAGATTTGCAAATAATTGTAATTATAAATACTATTAGCAAGTAAATAAAGGTAATATTTTTTTGTCAGGCAGTACTTGGTTGATGACCCTCTTCTGGTTTTGGATTATTGTAGAGTGTACAATGCATTGGACCTGGTCTAGCACTGCTGGCCTTTGGGGGCATGCAGCAACAACAACAATATTTTTTAAGTAAAGTAACAAATTATTGCTTATATTTATTATTGATGGCTATTTTGCTAAAATTTCATTTTATACATTAGCTTTGAAGATTGTGTTTCTAACATCTCCCCACTCCAATGTAAAGTGAACCTATTTAAACTATAGTCCAGAATCAATAACTTATTTTCTAATAATATTGGATTAAATATAAATTTAATACTTTGTGTAAACTAAAAATTACAAAGTTATGTAAAACATTTTTACTTCTAAATAATTCATGATTATGATAATTACTTGTGATGTAAATTTACTGGGCAACAACTAGAATGCATGTATTCAAAATCTGTAAATCTTTTGCATTAATTGATGTAATTTTTTTCATTAATCTGTAATCACAGGTATATAAAAAAAATAAATTCCATGTTAATAAGATTTTGCATAGAATATTGCATAGATAATTCAAAATTGTCAATATGTTTTAAAATTCATCAATATTTATTTTAATTACTATGATTTTATAAACTTTACTTATCTGTAATTGTAGTTGTGTGTAAAAAATAATTTGGTAATCATTGATGAGTATTTTATTAACCATTTCTTATTAGTTAAAAATGATTTTTTAAAAGCATGAAATACAAAATGTATGTTGTTATAAATTAATTACATTCTATTATTATAACCTTGAAAATGTAAAATTCTGTTTAAAACATTACATTGAATTTTTGAAGTCAGATGTTTAGAATTTCTATTAAGTCATTCAACTGAAATTGTTTTCATTCAACCCAATTATTTGTCTCTATTTTTAATCAAAGAATTGTTATAATTGATGAATTTTGATTTTTTGTTACTTAGTGTTATTTATTATAATGTGTATGTATATATATAATATATATATATTGAAATATCAATATGAATATAAACTAAAACTAAACTTTGTCACGACAGTCCAGCAGGCACAGTGGGCCAAGGCCTACTGTGCCTGTTTGCCTGACCAAGAGCCCCTGGGCTGCAAAGCACATGTCCCGATTTGGTGCTCAGCATAACGCAAAACACCCAGTGTTTAGTTCCCAAGCATGCTCATTGTGGACATAATGTGACAAATAACCATTCCCCCTTTTTTAAAGAGATAAAACTGTAATTAAGTAAAAGATTCCATCATAAAATAATTGTATTAATAATCTTTTCTTTATGAGTTATTAATTCTGAATGAAAATTGACACTATTATAGGCATTCACAACCTTTTCAAGTGCTTTGCTTGTTTTGCTTTGTAAATTTAATTGTAAAATATTGTAAGTTTAAAAATAGTTGTGTTGGATTCTCCTTATTCAAATAATTAATACTGTGAAATAATACCTAAATATGTGAAAATAAGTGTTATCATGAAGATTTTCCTAATTTATATAAACAGCTCAATTTTTTCTTTTTTTTACCTGGGCTGTTATTAACATCCTGCTGTTTTTATTTTTGTAATTAAATTGAATCAGTTTAACAATTCTGTTTTTTTTTTTATTTTCAGAGTATTACAACAAAGTGAAAATCTTCCCAAAAGGAGAAATTTGTTCCAGAGTACTAATTCGGAAGGTGGACCACAAAAATAAAAGAAAAAACTTGTAAATTAAAAATGTTTAAAATGATTTTCAAATGTAAATAAAAATAGATACTTTTTTATTTTCAATATTATCATAGATAAAAAATGTTAATTCCATTAATATTTAGACATTTCACTTATATATGGCTTTTGTTGTGTTAATTTTTATAAGTAATAAAAAATCTTAATCTGTATCCTTTTGTATCCTTTTTCTCAACATCTTGTTGCATGGAGACATTTCACTTATTTATGGCTTTGTTTTCTTAATTTTTATAAGTAATAAAAAGTGTTAATCTTTATACTTTTTATCATTTTTCTCAACATTTTGTTGCAGGGAGTTAATTGATTTGGAAAATAATTCTATAAAATTACCATAAAACTGGAATTCTTTTATACATTCAAGTTCAGTTTTAGCAATAAATTGACACTTGCTTACACAAGAATTTTTTTTAAATTTATAAATAATGAAATTCTGTAATAACAAAATATTTTAAAAACAAAATAAAGGTTACTTAAATAAAATTTAGATTATTAAAATAAAACTATAAAATTTAGATAGCATTGTCAAAAAAATAATTTAAAATATGAGTTAGTAATTCATATTTATTTAATCTTTATACAATTAAGAACTAAAAATGCGCTTAATCATATTTGACAATATTACATGGATAACAATTGTCTTTTAGAAACACAAAAATATATTCACTATTAATTTGATGGATTTCCAATACTTTTATATTAACTTTAACAATATATACAATATTAATATAAAAATTAATTCAATATTTATAGAAATAACCATAAGCAGCCCTACGTCGGTGAAAGCGGCTATCGTCGGCCAAACGGCAAAGGGCCGATGGATAACCGTATATGGGCAGGTACTGGCAATTACATGGGCCACATGCGGCCAATATGGCATTGATGGCCACCCGGCGTTGGGCCAACAGCGGACCGTACTGCCGGCCCAGCAGCAACGACGACGACCACTTTATTGACGGAGCCGACGAGGCCAAATAGCGGCGGGCCGCTGCTGGCCAAGGCGGCTAACAGCAGCGGCCCGATGGATGCCCGGCATCTTTGTGTTTGCTGGGTTATTACAGCATCATCGAAATAGAACAGCAATTATTAAAATATATTTCAATAATTGCTGTTTTTAAAATTATGACATTGCTAAAATTGTAAAATTTATGCAGAAAATATTGAAATTTATTTATGAAAAATGTATAATAAAGTGACATTTGCACATTGATTATTTACTATGTTAACTTCTTGTGCAAAAGAGGAAATATTTTTTTCGAATTTTATATAAATGCATTGCAAGAAATTCAGAATAGCAGTAGGTCATACAGGGAAAAATAGAGTTACTCTGTATATTTTTAGATACCCTTGATATTGAAGTGCTTAACACGACATTTGCATTTACACTGAATTTTAAATCTCTAGCACTGATGCGAAATTTTAAAAACCAAGATGTCTCAGTGGAATTAATGTACATCTTCAAAAATTTTTAAAACAAAATATGTGCTAGAAATATGTATATTCAAAGTTGGGCTTTAAAAGTTTACGTATTTATTTTAAATAAAATAAAAGTTACAATTTGAAATCAAGTACCTTTCATGTACTGAAAAATGACACAGTTTCCATATTTTTTTAGAAATTATCGTATTTATAACTATAAATGTTTCGTAAAATATGTATTTCGAAGAAAAGGCTTGTGGATATAGGTTTATGCGAGAATTTAAGATTATTTTACAATATAAAAGTAACAACAACAGTAAAATCTTTATTAGTTACTTCTGTTCGTTACTACTTAAGGTTTATCTGTTTCTTTTTTGATTAATGATAAAGCAGTATGTATTGTCAATGATTTCAGATTTGATAAATTAACTTTGAATTCGTACATAAAAATGTGAAATTAACAAAAAAATTAAATTATTAAAAAAGAGGACTGCATTTGTCTCTTATTCATTGCATTTTTAAATGTACCTGTAGAAAATAATTGGATTAAAATTAATAATCAGATTCTTCAATGAGATTTTTACACGTTACCTTTATCGCATTAAAATCCAATTTAAAAAATTAAAAAATATTTAAAATTTTGATGTTTTTTTATTATAAGTACACTTTTACAGAAAACTAATCATTAGTCTATATATTCTTTTCTGCAAAAAACTAATTATTGCTTAGATTTTTCAAATTTAATTTTCTCATTAAATCCTAATTTTGATGATCAAATGAAATTTAATTTTTTTCTTAAAAAGACTTTTCATAAAGATGATAATAATTGATGCATACATAGATTAGTGCTTCTTAATTGTTCTTTTTTGCTTAGTTTATATTTTTACATAAATAATCATTTTTCTTAAATTTAAAATAAGTGCAAAGTACTTTTTATCTAAATATTGCTTGATAAGAATGAAATACGTCAAATTTTCAACATATTGAATACTTTTCAGTACAAAAAATACAGTTCAGTACAGTTCTATGTAAAGACAGAAATGTAAATGAATGTAAAATTCTTTAACTATTTTGAAACACCATAGTATAAGCAGTTAAATTTATTTATTTTCTAAAGTAATATATTTTCTTAAATAAGCGAAGCTGTATTTTATATAAGGTTTGATTAATAAAATATTATTAGAAAAAATTAGTAAGTTAGCAAACGTCAAGTTCTTATGAAAGAAGTTCCATAAAGATAAGTAGGAAAAAGTGCTTAAATGTTTTTAAATTGTATTTTAGAGAAAATAATATCCACCTAAAATTCATAATCTGGATTACTTCTTTGGAATTTCGAATGTATTTTTTAAATTATAAATATACATCGCTGTAAAATATACATGCATAATTACATCCTATTTTATGCATTTAAACAAAATTTTATATGATGTTTGATCCTGAACTTACATGTATAAATATCGGTTCTAATCACGATAAATTATCTGTGAGTTCAGGGAAAGTAGCAAGCAATTTTAAAGTGTAAACATTTTTGCTGCTAAGAATCCGTTGGTTTCTTAGCAGCAAAAATGTGTTTCTATTGTGCAATTCTTTCATTTATTATATTCATATATATGGACAAATTAATATTTCCTACCATAGCAGAAAATTATGTTTTAACTTTCCCATATTGCTCTCCACAAAATAACCTTATGAGAATCATAAAGTATAGATTTGGTGCATTTTTACCTCTATATGCTAATTTGTAGTGTCAAAGTTTAAAAGTGATCTTCTGTGAAAAGTATTCTTCAGAAATCAAAACATTTCCCAGATACTACTTGAGCTTTAATTAGCCAATTTAATTTCATCAGCCTTTTGTTTAGACGTTAAAACGACGGAATGATACGCTCGTTCAAAGTAACTTGATATTTTCAGATATCATATAAAACATTATTTTTAAACTCACACAAGTAATAAACTCTATACATATGCAAATTTAACATATTTTTCAGAGTCTAATTACGTTTCGTCGTAAACATGATATTCTACTCTATTATTTGTTAAAATAGAAGTTATTCAAGATGCCTTCTCACTTTGAGCCACTTCACTTCAATTATTGTTTTATTATTGAATAATTATAATTTTGATCTTCTTAATCATTATCATCAGTTTTCGGATACCATGAATAACTATGCTTATAAAATTCTCCATTAACATCCATGATTGTTTTGCTTAAACATAATTGTTCAATCAAATCAAGTTTATAATTACAGAATGTTAATTTACATAAATTTATTTTGTTCAAAAGTTCATTCACTCTATAGTATATAATGTTAAATTTTAAAATATTATATTATGTTATTATAAAAACTTTTAGATCATATATAAGGAACTATTTAATATTTTTCCTTCCCAAATTGTGTGTGTGTGATTTCAAAACGCAATTTTTATAAATATGATCAACTAAACTTACTCCTAAATATATCTTTAATAATTTTTATATTTTATTTCTTTTCCTATCAGATATTTTCTTATGCATATTTTTTAGGATTTTTGGCATGGATGAGAACAATTTAAAATGATTTCAATGTGTTATTTATTAAAAATAAATAGCTTAATTATTAAAAACATTTCAAATTATATGTATTTGAAAATTCTTAATTCAAAAAATAATATTTTATTTTAAATACTTGAATTTCATTGCAAAATTTAAATTTTGATGATTTAAATAGCATTTAAAAATAGTTTGCTTAATTTTTATACGTTTTTCAGTAATTTTGATATTCTTTAAAAAAACTAATAATCATTTAAAATACAAAAAAATAATTATCAAAGAAAAAATTTCATTTACATTTACGTAAGATTTTCTAAAATACTTTATCAAATTAAAATTGTTCTTAACCCTTAAATGTCAAAAGTTATTTATAGCTAAATTTTTAAAGCAATAAATTAATTTACCTACGTCTATATTTGACAAATGAATAGTTTTCAATTTTACTTTTAACTAGCTTCATTTATAACAAAATAGAATTTTTTATAAATTAATACAATATGTAAGTTAGATTATTTTGAAATAATTAGATTTTAGTCAGAAAAACATATTATTTTTTAATTAGAGTAATAATTTATACAATATTTCAATTTCAACAAGTAATTGTGTTCCTTTTAATTAGAAGAACGCAAAAAAAAACTTACGACTTCTTTATAGCCATCAAATTCATCCAAATAATTAAGACGTTGGTTGAATAGCAGAAATTGATTCTAGATTACTTCTTACGAGCTTTTCTCTATGTTGTGGAAAGAATGTAAGGAAACAAATAACAGTAAATGTAAAAAAACAAGACATTAATTTGGATCTAACTATTCTTCTCTGTATATTACATGAGCACTAGGGTCAATAAGAGCAAAGTATTTTAGTGTAATTACATGGACATATCTTACAATTAATTTAACAATTACCGTACATATCATACAATAGCATTTGTCTTGTAAAATTTGAAAATACCAGTACAATAAATATCAGTATGCAATGTTTTCTTGTTATTATATGAGTATTTGTACCTGAAAGGTAAATTGGATTTATTTTTATAGCTTTAATTTAAAAAAAACAATTTACGTAATATTTTCGTTTTAATATGCTTTTTTAATTACTATTTCTTCAATGCAAAGAAAAAATTGATAATTGATATACCTATATTACGCTATAGTTATGTAAATTAAATAAGGATAATTTATAACGA
Organism: Latrodectus hesperus; assembly: GCA_037975125.1. Classification (NCBI taxonomy): domain Eukaryota; kingdom Metazoa; phylum Arthropoda; class Arachnida; order Araneae; family Theridiidae; genus Latrodectus; species Latrodectus hesperus. The sequence goes on along the minus strand of CM075858.1, from coordinate 17,574,387 downwards.
AATACCTCTATTAATCTATTAATTATTAATTACATTAATCACTGCGTGTACTATGCAAATCATTTTAGAGAATATTTGTTTATAAATATATAAATGGTCAATGAAATTATTTTTTTAATCTAAAAATTCTTTGTCTACTTTTGTAAATACTAGATGTTATGGTTGTTTAATAAAAAATCAAATTAATGACTATCAACGAAGATTTAATTAATGGATACAAAATTGTTTCAAATTTCTTTTCTAAGATATATTACAAACACATTGCTAGATACAGAAATATTTTTAAATGATAAATATCTTTTTAATCGTAGATAATTTTTGAAATTACAAATTTTTTTTATCGTAATGTTTATGTTCCTCATACTTAATTTATAGCATTGAGGAAGGTAATACATAAAACTGTTCAAAACATATTTAATTGATAGAAATTAGTTTTTATGTTCATTTAAACAAAACTCTAATATCAAATATTAAACAAAAATCAAATATCGATGCAATATTTGAAAAATCAACTTAATTATATAATTCTTTTATGCCTAGTGATTTTATAATTTCTTCTGCATGCACAAACTTGCTTAACTAAGAGTCATTTACCTATAAACTTAACTTTAAAACCATTAAAATTTTGTTGCAAAAATTAAAATTGCTATTTGTGAGAATTACAGCTTACAAGCTGATTAAGTACATATTTTTATATGATGTATTTGAGATGATGGCATAACAATCAATCTAACTGAAAGCATGTATTGAAAGTAAATTATTGAAAAAGTTCTTTTGCGTGCTATCCAAATGTTTTTAAAATGGGCCCGGTGTATAGAAATGTATATATGTTGTAGAATATATACTACTAAAATAATTAAAAAAATTTGGTGCCTCAAATATGCACTGATTTTTTTTTACGTTTAACCCGCAAATGCAAGTAAAAAGGACCAAAATACCATATTGATAAATGTGGAAAAATCCAAGTTCGATAAATGTTTTGAATATCATAAGTTTTAAACTTTAGCTGTGACTATCTGTTTAATTATCATTCTCAGATATACTCAAATCACAATAGGAAAACATTTAATATTTTCACTGAACAAATCCAATATCTTTTGCCATTTCGATTCTTGACTACTGAGTAATATTCTAATGGTTGTCGAGTGATTACTCGACAAGAGTTCACTGACTGTTTCAATTCTTAATAAATTTGAAATATTTGATTGTTATACAATAGGAATTGGTTTACTTTTCTTACTAAAAATAACAATAATTCAATGTCTTTTTTTCAGAACATGCAAGTATAATTTCGTATAACAAGATAAATCATTTTAATCTTTGATCATTATTTTATAAAATCAAACTTTCACACATTTTCAAGGTTTCAAACTCTTACAGTCATGCTCAATTAAAAATTATTTTTAATTTACTGCAATCTAATTTCTATTGTATTCTGTTTTTTGTGTGTATATATATATTATGCATAATCTGTTTAATTGGAATATTTAATGTCTCTGATATAAATGTTTTATTCAATAAATAAAAAAGTTATGTTTTAAGCAAAATGAATAAAAATAATACCAGGAAATAAGTACTCATATACATATATATTTAAAATGTAATACAATCAGTGCAGTTTAAACTACGAGTACATGCAGAAGACTACTCATACAAGATGGATTTATAGATCGGCAAATTATACAACTATATGAGACAAAGATTGCTTGATTGGTAAAATATAGATTCCCAGCTATACTGTTGAAAGGTAGTAGATGATTTGATAAGTCGTTCAATGGTGTTTTTGCATACGAAGAGTAGATAGACCTGGATCTACAGTTTAAAATGGATTCCGAATCATTACACACACTTAAGAGAGAGATAGTGTTTGAACGCGCATGGATTGTTAAAAAAAAATCTTTAAATAAAAGTTCCAGCAGCTCCCATTAAACTGGTAAAGCTCCTTGGAGTTAGGTACAGGGGAATTCGCTGGTGTCAATGTCAATGTCAATGGATTGTTAAACAGAAGGCAAGAACGTTAGTCAATCTGCTTCTAGATCAGAAGTGGCATTTGCATTTTTCGTTTCTACCTTCTGTATTCACATATGTGGGAGTGTAAAACTTTTCCCCCTTTTGACACGTGAATAAAGTCCACTGACAATGAAAAGTGTCTTCGTCCGTTACATTTTCCAACACGTGGAGTCAAAACATAACAAACACGAAAAGATATTTGTGTACAGCATAGCTAAAGAAAATTAAAAATTTGGAAAACATAATTTTTTAAGTAAATAGACGAAAAATAGCTTTTTATTAAATAAATACGATGACGGTATGTTGTGTGTAATATTTATGTAAATATATATCGTAATTTTTTCAGAAAAGTTTCATTATGTAAATACGACGCATAACTAATCTACCAAGTTTGTCAGTTATTAGTAGCGATGGCTTAATGTTATAAACGAGTGCACTGATCTTGATGTAAAATATATTTTGAAAATATAACGGTGTTTGTGTGTTCTTTTTATTCCTATGTTCTGCCTATTTAATTTTCCACAAAAAGTTAATTTGCAATTCTGAATTTTCTTGTATAGATTTGACAAAAATATATCATGATCTGAAGAATGCTTGAAAATTGCTTTTATGATTTTATTAAATATTAAAAAATGACTCCATTGTCAAGTTCGAAAAAAATCCGATTCTTAACATTTTAGGTATAGTGAAAATTTGTTCAAAGCAATAGAAAAGTACAAGCATTTACAAAAACTTAAAAACAAGCAAATGTCATTAATTTTTATAAATATTTTGCTGTGGAAATTTAAAAACAGAATGTTCTGTATACAAGTTTTCTCTGCTTCTAGAAGAAAAAAAGAGTTTTATAAAAATAAAAGAATTCCTTAAAATAAACTCGCAGTTCAGTTCGAAAAATTAGAAAGAAATATTCTATTCGATGGCATAAGAAAGGAAATTTTAGTGTAGAAAACTATATTTAAGAAAACAAATTAATCTTCCTTTCAAAAATTCAATTTTTTACGTTTTCCCAGATAACAATTACTATTAAAGAAAAATGGAATCACTAAAAATCGTAATTTTCAATAAGCAAATAAAACGATTAAGACATTAAGTTTTCTTAAAACTATATAAATAAGTATTCCTTATTCTATAATATAAATGTTAATGTATATTGTTACGAGGGCAAAAAATTTCTAATTTAAGAAAAGAATGTTTCTGGAATAAAAGAACAGTATAAATCTAGAATATTAATCTTATTCTATTGCTTTAGGATTGCGTGATTAAAAGACAAATTTATCATTTTTAAAGTTGTACATGTTGTAAATTATGGTTTTTCATGTTGTCTGGTGTCAGCTAGGCTGAAATTATGGAGTGCGCTGCTCCACTTTTCCATCTGAACCATATAAACATGGCATAGGGATTCGTTTATAAAAAAGGCAATCATTCACAACCTATTCATACAAAGAGAGGACAAAATAAGGATATACAAAGAAAGAGAAAGTACACCCATGGCTAAACTGGGATTCGAACACAGGATCTCCCTATCTGAAGTCAGGTACTCTGACCCCTAGCTTGGATAGTCAAATTTTTCTTTATTTTGAGTAAACCATAAAATTTGTCTTAACAAGTATTTTATTGCATTTAATGAGAAATATCACATTGAGGAAAATTTACAGTAAAGCAATGGTATTTGTCTACAGATTTAGAAATCTTAGAAATTCTATTCAACTCAAATATCAGCACGTTGCTTTGAAATGCATAAATATAAATGCAAAACTATGAATTATTTTCAAACAATAAATATGAATTATAATAATATTCTAATAAATAAATAAAAAATGAATTATTTTCAATTTATAGAACTTCTTATTCATTACAGAATATTTTTAATAAAATAAATAGTTCATATTATTTGTGATTCATTCCTTTTTTTATTTTTTTAATATTGTTATATATATCTAAGCAATATTAATGTATAATAAAATATACAAAATAAAGCGTATATTATTATTCACATATTTAAGCATAAATACATCATATATAAATATATATATATAAATATATATATATAAATATATATATATAAATATATATACATATATATATATATATATATATATATATATATATATATATATATATATATATATATATATATATATATATATATATATAATTTAATAAGAATACTTCAGTGCCTCTTTACTTGTCACTTTCTTTAAATATTTCAGTTATAAGATATTTAATAATTGTGAAGGATTTTCAATAAATTTTAGTAGACGAAAAACTACATTTTCTTTTTGTAATCAAAACTTTTACATCAGTAAATCATAAAAGAATTGTAAAACTAAAAGCATTAAATCTTATCATGATTGAGAAAAATAGATAAAAACTACTTACAGCTTGAATTATTTGCAGTTTTATTGAAGCAGAATAAAAAAGCATGAAATCATCCAGAAGCTTTTAGAAAATGAAGAGTTTTTTATAAAAAATGTAGAAATCATTCAGAGGAGAAATCACTTGTAAAAACCTATCTCGAAAGAGCTTTACCTTGCATCATCGACATTACATTGAGATGATAAGTAGAAAAAGGTTTTTTGTCAATGTTCAAACGAAATGTTCTTAATCTTCAAATGATTTTATTTAATGTGTAGACATATTCGTGTAAGTGAGATCTTAAAGACATTTTTAACAATAATTGTAAATGACAGCCAGTAAAAATAAATACTAATTGTACCATTTTATGTCATGAGATATTTGTGATTTTGAAACCTTAATCTTCTGCTTCATTTGAGTTTAATGGATTAGTTTTGAAAACCACTTAACTTAGCAAGGTATTTTTAAATATTTTTTGTATTTAGTAAAGTTTTTGTTTTCTAAAATTTTGAATATATTTTGTTATTAATAATTCAACAATAGTGAACAGAATATGTTCAAAAAATGGTTAAAATATTTCATATCCCTGTTTAATATAGTTTCTAAGACATGTTAAACTTTGAAAAACTTCAATTATAGGAATCATAATGGTATACTTTAAGATATTGATTTAAATCAACATTTTTTTAAGGTTCAAAATTCTGAAACACTAAATGATTCTTTAAAAACATATCACGATTATAAAAATACATAACGCTTAACATATTAAATTGATAACGCAGTGCAGCAAATAATGCAATTGATGCAAGGTACAAATGAATCAAAGAAATTAATAACATTTGTATTGCTCTCTCAGCTTGAATGATTTTTTTGCAAATATTTTTTTCTAAAATTATGAATAAATGTTCATTAATAAAATTATATAAATGTGTATATATAAATATAAATATATATAAATATAAATATATATATATATATATATATATATATATATATATATTTATATATATATATATATATATATATATATATATATATATATATATATATATATATATATATATATATATATATATATATATATATATATATATATATATATATATATATATATATATATATATATATATATATGTATATATATATATATATATATATATATAGATATATATATATATATAGATATATATATATATATATATATATACAGGGTGTTCAAAATCGGCCGCGTAAACTCTGAACAGCTAGATTCCTCTTTGGGAGTATATAAAAACTGGCCAGTGCAAAAAAACACTTAATTGAGCATATCAACAGCAGTATATGCACAATTTAAAGCAGATGCTCAAAGTGTCCGCCTTGAATGTCGAGGCAGGCTTGAGCACTCTATGGAATGGTTGCCATCACAAGTTGTAGCATCGTGGGGTCCACCGAAGAATAAGCAGCGTGCAGACGTGCAACTAAGTCAATTGGTGTTGGCACTACGTCTCGATACACCAGTTCCTTGAGATTGTCTCATAAGAAAAAATCCAACGGTGTATGATCTGGTGGACATAGAACTGGACCCTCACGTCCGATCCAGTGGCCGGAGTATTCCATATCCAGCCAACTACGTACAGGAGCACAAAAATGCGTTGGATCCCTATAATGCTGGAGCCAAAGGCGTTTAAATTACATCGGCCTTACATCAAGTGTAATCGGCCTTACATCAAGTGTAATTACATCGGCCTTACATCAAGTCATAGTAGTCACGAACGGAACATGGCCACCATACGAAGACTACCTGTAGCTGAGAGATGCAACCTTTTAAATACCAGTTTAACGACGGCTTAATGTCATTCCATGGCGCGCGACATTAATGACACGATATGAGAGGTGAATGTTTTAAACATTATCGTCTGGAAAGATATGCAAATACTGTTGTTGATATTAAAGTGTTTTTTTACTGCACCGGCAGTGATGTCATGTTTTGTTTTTCGTATTTTTCTCGTAAACTATTGATAGTACAGGAATGCTTCTTTCGGCAGTTTTTATGTACTCCTAACGAGGAATCTAGCTGTGCAGAGTTTATGCGGTCGTTTTGGCACACCCTGTATATATATATATATATATATATATATATATATATATATATATATATATATATATATATATATATATATATATATATATATATATATATATATATATATATATATACACTACTGGCCATTAAAATTGCTATACCAAGAAGGAATGCAAAAATAACAGAACGATATTTATTGGACACCAACATTATAATGGATAGAACAAGTGATTAGATTTACAGGAATTTAGGATGTATAGATCTTGAGAAATCAATACCCAGATCAGCCACCTCTGGCTACATTAACAGCATTTATCCGCCTAGGCATGGAGTCAAACAGAGATTGTATGGCATGTACGGGGATTTCAGCCCATGCAGCTTCAACACTATGCCACAGTTCATCAATAGTAGTGGATGGTGAGTGATGGCGTGCCAATCGCTCGGCAACCATTGACCACACGTTCTCATTTGGTGACAGATCTGGAGAACGTGCTGGCCAGGATAATAGTCGAACCTGTTCTGTATCAAGGAAGTTCAGAACAGTACGGGCAACATGCGGTCGTGCATTATCCTGTTGAAACAAAGCATTAGGGAGACCTCAAAGATAGGGCAGAGCCACGGGCTTTAACACATTGGAAATGTAACGGTTGCTGTTCAAATTGCCGGTAATGCGAACAAGAGGTGATCGAGACGTGTATCCAATGGCAACCCATACCATCACTCCAGCAGATGGGCCAGTATGGCGATGTCCAATGCAAGCTGGCAATGCGTGTTCTCCGTGATGCCTCCAAACACAGATGCGGCCATCATTTTCCTGTATACAGAACCGAGATTCATCTGTAAAGATGACGATGATGCCATTCCCGCGTCCAGGCTCGTCGCAGATCACACCATTGAAGGTGCTCCTGTCTGTGACGAAACGTCAATGGTAGCCCAAGCCATGGTCGCCGTGCAGACAATCCATGCTGCTGCAAACGTCGTCGAACTGTTCGAGGAGAAACTTGTTGCTTTGCAAATGACTCCATTTCTCGACTCAGGGTTCTTGACGTGGCTTTACGATCCCTTGTGACCATGCAGATAAGATGTCTGTCTTCTCTGCTGTTAGTGATAGGGGGTCGCAGAGATCCAGCATGAGCTCATCGATTCCATATTCTGCTAACAGTCAAGGGATCTCGACCGACGGGAGCAGCAATATTGCGGTACGATAAACCACAATCCCAGTAGGCTATAATCCTTCCTCGATCAAAGTCAGACACGTGCTAGTAGGCATTTCTTCTTCTTTCACGAGGCATTAAAACAACTTTCTTTGCCGAAAACAACGTTGAAATGGAAACTGAAAATGAGAAAACTTCTGTCAAATCTCTGATTTTATTCACATTGCAGATGTCGCTACTGCCGCTTGCTTTGCATGTATACGCTGAAAATCTAATCATTCGCATATCACAGCAAGTTCTACCTGTCATGCAAATTTCACGTGTGTGGTGTGACGCTTTCCTGGTGTAGCAATTATAATGGCCAGTAGTGTATGTCGGGCTTTTGTGTTTCTTCTGTGTGTCCTCTCCTTTCTTAGATGCCGTTTTTAATTCTTCAAAATTCTCGTCTTAGCTGTTCCTCTTTACACCATTGGTTTTCCAAAGCTCCATTGTACAACCTTCACTTCTATGGGAGATGTCAGAAATCTTTCCCCCTCAATCCCGACTGGTCAGATTTATATATAAAATATATACTATCCTTGCAGTTTCCTCCATATCACTCACCCATTCCGAAAGGAAAAATTTATTCTTTATTGCACTCGTCTCATTGTGCCAATTTTTATTACATTCTTTCCTTTATATTATAACAGCTTAGTTTGACAGGAAAAGAGGGAACTCTTAAATTTAAAGTGCAATTAAAATATACACATCTATTTTACCAGGGTTTGCTTATGTCGTTTTATACTACGACATGCCGACCAACTTGTCTAGGGGTCATTGGGCCTGACAAGGGAGAAGGAGGTCCTGGGTTCGAATCCCGGTTCGGGCATTGATGTTTTTTCTCTCTCTGTCTATTCTGTCTTTGTCCTTTCCTTGTATGAATGAGGTGTGAATGGTTGCCTACCCTATAAACGGGTACCTATGGCATGTGTGTAGAGCAAAGTCGTACTTTCACCTTCATGGTGCTCTGTTTAAAACGAAAGACGCTCCCAATCGACTTAATTCGCATAGCATAGCGAGCTTGTCTTGTCCAAGTGTCATTAGTAAACAACATACACTACGACATAGAAAACTGCAAGGTTTGCAATTTTATATCCTAAAATATTCTGTATACGTAAATTATTTTAGTGTCCATACCAATGCAACTAGCATTAAAATTTTCTGTTGCTTTAATCTATGATTAAAGACAATGAGATCAGAAAACCAGTGAATAGTTTTATATTTGTTTAATTATGCGTATTGCTCTATTAGCAAACTATTAAACATATTCTGATGAATCATTTAGATTATAAGCAAATTTCTTGCCTTAAGTATTTGAATATTATTTTATAAAGAAACTCATTTTTCTCTTTCTATTGGAAAGATTTGACTTCCCAATAAATTTCCCCTCTTAAATAGAAGATTTTAAAGGTCAACGATTTTAGTTAGGTGAATTCTCCGATTACTCATTTCCTTCCGCATTTACGGTAGTTAATTAGCTTGAATTTGCTCTAAATTGAAAATTTATGAATTTGATTAATGGAAACTGAGAAATTCTAACTAAAGTTTGTTGAACTGCAAATTTCACTTCCGTTAATTTCAATTTCGTTATGAAACTGTTATTTAACACTACAAATTTTGATATAAGGTGTAAAAGAAACTTAATATTTTTAGCTACATTTCCTCAATTCTTTTTATGTATAAAATATTCATCATTTCAACTATAAATATAAAATCCATAATATTTTAATAAAATTTTCATTAATTTAATTTCAAACATATTTTACAAACAAATAATTTTCGTGATACATTGTAATCGTGAAAACTTAAGCTGGAAACTAATAAAGTGATGAATTTTAAAATTTTCTGGAAATGATTTGAAATTATAAATTTATCTGTTCCTATCAAAAAAATTCAAAAAAATTTTCACGTCTTACTTGATTACGTATTAAGAAAAATATAATTTCTTTAAATAGATCGATCTTGTTTCAACGATTTCTTATGTTATTTTTGCATTATTAAATGAAACAAAATAGTTATCTTATAAAAAAGAGTTCATATTCACACCACATGTGCTAATACTCAAATTTGACATGTTAACAGCATAGCAGAAAATAGACACGATTTTGAAACACTTTGACATCTACTTTTCCAAAACATTACCATAGTTGTTTCTTCCATGCGTGCGATATTAGCAGAACTATTCTGTTAAAACTATCTGACACTTAATGTAAGTTTTCCTCAAAATGATTCCATACCAGTGCAACATTAATTCAGGTACTTAGAAAAAAGAAACAATGTTTTAAAAAGAAATTCATAAACCTTATTTAATTCTTCAAGACATTATTTGTAAATTTCCAGTCATAATTTTCTTTATTAAATAAAGTCAAATAATATTTATCGTGTACCATTAATATTGCCATGATCTAATAAAAGTAAATAAATTTATCCAAAAAACATTTGGAAGACAATTACAAAAATATGAAAACTTTTAAAGGAAAAAAAGTTAAATTGAAAAAAAAACAGTCACTTATTCTCAAAAGGTTAGAGAAATCTGAGAATCAAGAAAATGGAGAAAAGCTTTAATTCTGTTCTATAAATCGTCCTGCAACTTGCATTCAGCTTGCATTGCAGCAAAATATGTTCATTCTCTTCAATTACTATTGATAAGAAAAAACCTCAACATTACTATAGTTAAAATGCTTCTGTGAATTAATGTAAGCAGTTAAATATTTTAAATACTCTTTTTTGAATATATTTACTGAGTGTCATTGAGATTCATTTGACATAGGGTATTGATATTGCAAAAGCGAGGAACATGGTGATTTGTTCAGGTTTGTCCATCACAATCACAAAGTGATTACAATCGTAGTATGACATTTCTTCTTAGAATCTAATTGCAGATTTGCAAGATTTGCCCTTTTAGGTTGTTGTTCACAAGAATATAGGAAATGGTTTGTGAATATTGTTAATTATTTTAACTTTCTTTAACTAACTATTGTTTTAAATTGAATTTCACATTTTGCAATTTTCTGCGTCTTTTTTAGCTTTTATAATCTTTAGATAAACTGATAAAATTTTCGGAATAATTGGAAATTCAAAATGTGATTTATGAAAGAATAAAGAAAATGGATTTATACTTAATGAAAAAGAAACAACAACAATTATTGAATTATAAAATTATAAGCTCTCCAAAATTATTTTATAAAACAATAGGCGGTTTATCAGAAACGATGTATAAAATATTTTTATTCTAAAAAGTTTAATTTTAAATAAAAAAATGAAATATTTTTTTCTCTAATGTTGTTTTTAAAATATCTATTTTAATCTCTTTTTTAAATAACATAGACAAAATAATTGTTGCAAATAAATATCAACAATTTTTAATATATAGTGTTAATAATAAAAATATGTAAATTCGTATATTGTTTATGAATACTGAATTTTCAAAGCAAAATATTGAAAAGTATGCTTCATAATTTATACAATATATTTATTAATAAAATGTATGCATTTTTGCTTTTTCAAAACATTATACAATAGTTATTTATTCTAGTAAAAGCATTGACAAAAGAGCAATAATTATGCATATAAATTTTATCTTACAAAGAATAAAAACATAATGAGGTTTCCAGAATTGGCAACAAATCTTTATTTTCTTTGATATATGAACTTTAAGTAAATTTAGCAACCTTTCGTAAAAATATTTTTGTTGCTTCTCCAGTACTTTTAAAAATGTCTTATTCAATGAAAGCTTAGCATTATTATATGATGGCTGAATTTGTTTTGGTGAAAGCTCATTTGCTTTCATTTGTTTTGTTTTTGCCTTTATAAGTGAATGCGCCTTTTAAGTAGCAATAACAATAAACAATTTTTAGGTGATGTATGTCCTTATTTTATGTTGCAAAATAGTAAGCGACATGAGTAGAAATAAACACATTTTATCTTGAATAAAATAATTTAAATTAAAGTTTACATATTTAAAGGAAAAACTAATTAACTGTTATATAAATATAACTGAAATACTTAAACATAAATTCCTTATTTATGGCAATAAAATAAATTCATATCAAAAAGATTTTTTTCTTTCGTAGAAACCTGATGAACAGGAATGATGTAAAGGAAAGTAAAAGAAATGTTAGGTTTTTAAATATTTTCTTCTTTTTTTAATGATTGTTAATCTTACATATTTAACGTAGTTTATTAAAATCTAACAAAGATTTATAATTTTTAAATAAATTTCCGCAATTTTATTTATTAATTAAATAAATGTAAACTGAGTGGACTTTCTGTGAAATCCATTCCGGGAGAAATATCTGTCACATTTATAAATTCACCTTTTAATTTGAAAAATAATTATAAGTATGTATGAACGTATTTAGCGCACTAATTTGTTGTAATATAAATGATCAAATTTAAAAAAACAACACCCTAGTGTTTTTAATTAAATATTTTGCTGTTTTAAATGTATAATAATATTATATTTAAGAAATGGGAACGAATATGCATGCATCGTATGAATTTTCTTTCCCGTAATTTCTTAATTTTGATCAACATAAAATTCTTGATATTTTTTAAGAATTTTATAGATGTTTGTTAACAATGATTATTTCTTAAACTAAGCATAATGTAGAAAATGAATTATAAAATGAAATACTATAACTCTCAGAAGTCATGATAGTCTAATAATTCATTAAAATGTTTTAAAAGCTTATTTGAGCAATTGAAAATAATTGCTTATTATAAATTTTATGTAATAAGACATATTAACATGAAATTTTGTGAAGAAAATATGGAAACTAAGATGTATATCACATCAAATACTTAATATATTTTTGTTCTATATCTTTAATACATAATAGTAAATAAAAACATTGCTAAGTAAATAGATATTTATAACTACTTCAGAAAGGCCAGATTTATTGAGACTTGAGTTCATTACAAATACTGAATACGTATAGTAAAAATTTTATCTTATTTATATGTCAAAATATAAGAGCTTTTTAATGGTGTATAGCTAAGTAACATAGTTTTGAAGTATGGAATTTAAAACTACTTATATAATAACATTATCTACATTTTAAATACATACATGTGGTTCTAGCATAGACTTGTACAATGAATACAATTATTATTTTCTTTATCAGTTTCAGCTTATTTTATTATTCAAACTTCTACACAAGTATTTAATCATTAATAATAACATTAAAACCAATTCAAGTACTTTGAATCATTATACCGGAATTAATCCCTTAACAGTTTAAACTTATATGTATATTTCACATTCCGTGTATCAAATTACTTGAACAATTAGAGTAAAATGAATCAAACATTTAGATTATTATTCTTATGCAATTTAATTATTAGATTTGTAAACAAATTTTTCAAGCTTTATCAAATTAATTTGAAAACATTTACTCTGGTAATTACAAAATTGATTTTGAAAGGTGAAATCTATCTGAACCATGATGAAATATTTAAGTAGTAATGCTTTTATTAAGAAAATATTTTCGTAATTAAATTAACAATTCCTCTTGTTATTTTTTGATATCTGTTTGTTACAATTTCTGTACTCTAATCTGGCTTGTTTCATATTTTTTTCAATCAGGAATTATCAAAAACAAGATTTATAATATTGTATATGTTTTTAAAATAAGTGTCGCCTTGCAATGCAACCATTCTCTTTGGAATTAAGTATTATAGATTCATTCTTGATAACATTCAAAATAACGGAAATTGCATTTCGGCTCTGCGTATGAATGTCTGTTATTAAGGTATGTTTGAAATTTTACAACTTTCTACTCTTAGTTATCTAAAATAGGTTTTTTCCTATGAATTTTTAAAAAATAAAATGAATGCCAATGAGAATGAAAAAATGTTGCCAAAGAGTTGAAAAAAAATGAATGCCTAAAAAAAATGAATGCCAAAGAGAACTTCACAACAAAAGTTTTAAGTTACACATTCAATTTCGTAGTAAACTCTTTCTATTTTTTACTCTGATCTAGATTTTTAAATAATTTGTTTTAAATGTGATAAACTCCATAAAACTGTTAACATATAATGGTTAGATATTCCAATAATTTCTAATTATTAAAAATTTTGCTTAAAACACATCGAAACGGAGCATCAATTATGTGTCATCAATGCACACAGGATTATTACCAGGACTATTTCCAGACTTAGAACCCAATATTTCTGTGGAAAGATTATAATTACAGATGGCACCAGAACTTACAAATCATGTAGGAACAGCCCGGAGGAGAAACTCATTCCAGAACACATTTTTAACTTTCCGGACATCATAAGAACTTTATAGGCCATTGACGAATTTCCCTTTCAAAGAAATATCTATAATGACTAAATTGTGCACATTGCCAAGGCCGTGATTTTGGCACATTTGATTGATGATTTTGGCAGAGTAATTTAACTTGACATGAAATGGCCACGACACCAACCATATTTATCATTAAATCTTTTATCAATCATCAAACATTTTTTATAGCTATCGTGTAAAAATTTTCTTAATTTCTTTTGCTTTTGCAATGTTATTAATTTTTAAGTGCTGCGTATTAATTTTTAAATGCATATTTACTATTAGCATCATTATAAAACATTAAAAAAGCAATTTTAAAAAGTAAATTATAATGTATGCAGTTTCATAATTAAATTAAATAAAATAGAGCTTTTTTTACAACACATAAATAAAACAACACATTATAATATTATTTATTCTTGTATTTAATAATACAAATAAACATTATTACAAAGTTGAAATATTCCTATGTTTATTCATAAACAAAAGAGACTTCATTTCTTATTCTTACATAAAAAATCTTTTATGCTATTACTATTAAACATATTAATATCTTTAAATAATATTTTTTCTGAATGAATAAGAAATTCCTTCATTTGTTAAGTGTTTTTTTATTCTGGACGAATAATAAAAAACTTAATAAATACTATCCTAATTCATATAAATAACATTTTCAAGGATTTGTTTTCTTTCTTTATAAGATTATAATTTCTTCTGTGCATTCAAAAAATGTAAATAAATAGGAAAATTCAAATTTCATTTGAAATTTCATAATATTTTGTTGAAAAAATATCCTAATGACATAACAAATATAAATAATCTTTCATATCCACCATTATGAAAAGACGTAATGAATCCAATAAAGTACCTAAGATTTCCAGAAACTTAAATAATGAAAGAAAATATCAGTTTTGGCTTAGATCCAAACATCAGAATCTCTCATTCTGAAATACTCTGAGATACTTTCACTAGAATACTTTTCCTATAAGTGATAAAGTTAGGCAAAAATAAATGTAAGAAAGTTGATATTTGGACAAACTTCCCCCTAACTCAATGATTAAAGAAAACCTTCAGAAGAAATCTTCAGCAGCTTAACACACTATGGCCGACATTTATTTTCATATCTTTTATTTAAATAAACTATTCAGATCAGTGTAAAAATAAAATTTTAAATAAATTAAAAAATGACTATTGATATTTATACATAAAATATAAGTTTAAATCCTTAAGTAATATTACACCAACAAATATTTTCAAGAAATTCATAAAAATTATAATTTTGCCTGAGATATTGTTTTAAATAACGACGTGTTAACAATTTTAAAAGATATTTAAATTTTTAGCTTTTAATTTGCAATGTATAATCAAAGAAATATTTTCAGAAAAGGAAAATATTAATCAAACCATTTATTTTATGAAAAGAAATGTATTAAAAATGTAAACATTGGAATACAATAAATTATCAGTTTTTACTGAGGACTTTGAATTTTACATTTTTAGTTTTCCTTATTAAATTAAAAATAAATTGCTTGTTTACTATAACATCAAATATCACGTTTAAAGAATAGTGTAAATAATTCATTTTAGCAATTCAAATGGAATAATAACTTTTCATTTTCTCAATATGTTTATTGTTTTCCAAATTATAATGATGAAAGAGGAGTCTTGAAAAACAATTTTAATAGGCATGCTTTACAACAAAAGATAGATACCTAAGTTTAACTATTATTTATCTAATACTAATATTATCAAATTTCTTTATTTTTGATATACTAATATTTATCAAAAATAAAGAAATTTTATCAAAATAAATCATTTTTAGAGCTCAACAAGCATTTTAAAGGTACAAATGCTTTTAAAATTAGTTTTTAGAAAATTCAATTTTAAAAACTATTAGAAGTGTAGAAGATTTTTAGAAACTATTAGAACAGTAGAAAAATTGCGTAAGAAAATTTTCTATTTAAGATTATTTTTTAGTTTTATAAAGAAATTTTAAAAAAATAGAAGATACCTTAACTAAATCTAGAATTGTAAAATTATTTTCATAATTGAGATAATGGTTTTTTAATTAGAAATTCGTTACAATTAGTGATGAAAATCATTGCTGTTTGAAATTATATCTAACCCGTTTGTATATTTTATCATTAAAATATTACAAACGTATACATAAAAATATTACAAATTATGAAATATTTAAATGTAGCTTAACTAATAATGTAAAAAATTAAATGTATTAGCTTAATATATATAAAATATTACAAAACATGTAATATTTTAATGATAAATATTCTATATGATCTAAAATATTTAACAATGCTAGTAATGACTTGAGCATTATTATGCACAAGTAATGTATAATAATACTCAAGTGTCTTGAACTGAAACAGAAATAGTTGAATCGTTTCTTCTAAGTATTGACATGATATAATTATTTAAATTAGGAAATTATGCAAAGGGGATTATACCACTTATTTTCAAAGTATTGAAATATAGTATAAAATGCTAACATTACAATACTTTACTTACTAAAATTTACTCATTAAAATGTTTGCTGTTAATAAGCAAACAAATCCTCCTTAGTTAAAAGAACAATAATATTTTTCACCTGAAACTTTATCCTATGCAGAATTTTCTCAGTAAAAACTAATTAAAAATTTCCGTTATAATTTTTTTTCAATTTATTACTTTATTAGCCGTAACTCTTTAAAATATGTTGTAAGTAAAAACTAATAATGCATATTTACAACCCATATTATGTTACACATGCAATCAAAAGTATATGATAAATTTTATCTAAAAATAATATGGCTTATAAAACTTTTTAGGTATAAAACAAATTCAGAAGATATAGATAATAATAAACTGAGAAATAAAATAGTTTTATACAGTTTGCTAAAAATATTCAGAATAGCATATCTACACAAAATAGGATTTTTTCAATTTTAACTGATGAAAACCAAATATAAAAATGAACTAAAACAATATATAAAAATATCAGCTGTCAAAAATATTTAAGTATAGCTATTAAACTAAATGTTTTGTTTATAGAATTATTCAAAGCAAAAATTAACATCAATTTTTTGAAAATTTTATATTAAAAAACCATTCCCCTATTATTAATTTTAAAAAAACTCATCTGTTTTTTGATTTACATTTTTATAAAGATTTGGATGAATATATAAGAGAAACTATCACACTCATGGTTCATATTGGTACATTGTTCTTATATAAGATATCAAAATGGATGCGAAAGCCAATAATTAATCTATATTTTTCAAAATATCCATTATGCTTATATATATGTACTTGTATATATATATATATATATATATATATATATATATATATATATATATATATATATATATATATATACGTCGATATATGTTATAGTTTCATGAATGGCCAACAGAGTTCCTATTATGAATCTACTTTTTAGTCTAAAGTTTGAATCCCGTTTTTTTCATCATAGTACACCTAATAATATAAAACCTGTGGCCTTAGAAGTAAAAGAATTATGTGATTCCTTAAAACCATACTAACGTCAGAAGCATATTGTGCTCAAATTGGTGAGGAAAGGTTCAGCAAAGATTATCTCAATACCTAAGACCATAGCGGAATGTACATCTCTGAAACTTCAAGCCAAATAACACTGTTGTTACATCGCAAACAAGCTGGATAGATTCTTTTAACAAACCTAACCATTTTAGAGCCTGTACTGAAACTCTTCGAGGATATTAATGTCGGTAAAATTCGATTTTGGCTGACTTACTGGAATTCAATTTATGGTTTTGAATGCTATTTTTCGTAAGTTTGTCAAGTCAGTTTACAAAACATAAACGTAGAACACTATTTATGTTTTATAAGGATTGCAAAAAATATCCTTTTGGTAGTTTCTGTGATCATCGAAATAATGGTTTCCAAATTCAGGAGGTTTCTACGATTAAGCTGTGTACGCTTGTGTCCGAAACGGTTTCCCTCACCCCTGAGCAAACGCTTGTTTCTATGGAAGACATTCTTAATCCATTCCTCTGTTTGAAAGTCATCCCAAGGAAAATCAGTGCTTTACTTATTAAGCTAAAGACAAAGCTCGGCAATTGGTTTCCAACAAGGACTTCCACCTCAGAAAGAATTTTCTTTTTGCAGCTGCAAAATGTTATCTATTTTTTATGAAATATGATTTTATGTGGCATTTCTATATTACAATTTTTATTTGTTATTAAATTTTGCTTATTTTTCTAAAGGTTTTGATGAATTTTCTAGTTGCTAATTAATAATTATCTATTTAGTCTTAAATAAATATCCATAGACGAACCATATTGTTTCCAAAACAATTTAAGCAATAGCATATTTTTTATTTTAATTTGATAATCAAGTACGATTTAACTTAACAATTCATCAGTCAAAGCGTTTGAAGATTGACATCATTTTTGTACCTTCAGTAATTATTTGGTAACACACACTGAACCGAATAATGTATTCTTAAGTAACTGCAATGTAAATGCTTACAACTGTCAAAATTTTGAAAAATATTTTGCTCCACCTTATTATTAGTCTTTAAACATTTCGGACTCAAAATTAATACAAATTATTATTATGTACATTTACATTACAAAATGTCTATAACACATCTATTTGTAGATCAATATATATATATATATATATATATATATATATATATATATATATATATATATATATATATATATATATATATATATATATATATATATATATATATATATATATATATATATATATATATCAATTTATTTAGAATTTGACTTCAAAAGAAGGAGATATCCATGAAATTGACTGTTTTGAAAGAAAATTTTCCTTTAATAGCTAAGAATTGTAAATAGGAATTCTTTTTTTGTGAAAAGCATAAAATTGGATTTGAATGAAGAAACAGAATTTCCCCAAGAAACGAAAAATAAGAGTAATAAACTAGTCGACATTCAAATTGAAAAGTTATTATCGCTCAGGATAGTTTAGTAAAGATACCTTGTAAGATTGTTATCTTAAAGTTATTCAGCAATAAATTCTTATATTTAAATAAATATTTGGTCTGTTTTCTAGTTTAGTGAATTTGATTTGGTAGTAGATTTTGTTACACTACTAAAATATAACACTAAATTCAAATAAACACTTACTTTTATCGAGTTAAAGTATGTTCTGCTAGATTCTTCAAATTATTTTTAACTTAACTAGTATAATTTATATATATAACTATTTGCGAATTTTGAGAAATGTTTTTTTTCATTCATAATATATATAATGCTATATTTTACAATGAGAACATTATATTACTTCGAAAATTTTTATCAATTTTAAATTAAGTAATATTCCGAGCGCTAAATTATGCAAAAGTTGCATTTGATTCAGTTTAGAAATTTAAAACTAAATTCACAAAATAAATTTACAGTTTTTTTTTTCTTTTTTTAATTTTTATCACGTTTTACTTTTTGGTGGTTTAAATTATCTAGATATTTTATGTGAACACTTTTATGCATTTTTTTATATCAGATTATTCTATAATACTAAAATATAATGAAATTAAAAAAAACATTTCATATTACTTATCTTAATAATTTGTCAGAAAAACTATTTCTTAATAGAATACGTATCAAATACCATAATTTATGAGTTTAAATGATATATTTAAGAATTTGTTTTTAGTATTGGCAGAGTCTTTTCTTTAAAATTTTGTGTTTAAAAAGATATCTGTGTTTTCAATAATAACAAACAGTTATTAGTTTATTTCTTACGAAATGTGCTTAATCCTCAAACTGTTGCAATTTTTTAAAGGATGAACACAAAATTTATTAATTTTTATTTTTTTGCAACTGCTAATTTTGAGCAAATATATTTTTGTTTGAATTTAGTTTTACTTTGATATACAATCAGGTAAATATACTTAGATTTTCATTTAAAATATTTGACTAATCTGCTTTTACATATTAACTTTAAGCCTAAAGTCAAATGCTTGCGTGTCTGAATTTATTAAATATATTGAATTATTAGCTAAGTTTAGTGATAATTGAGTTTATGTTTGAAGTTTTTACAGATAATACATGATGATAAAACTAATTTGCTCAGTTACTTTTATTGGGATAATGTAATATCCACTTATTACGATATCAGTCTTTTTTGCAGTTTTTTTACTAGTGTAAATAAATTGAAAGAAAATTTTGCAGTATTTTCTTTAAATTTATTTAAATATTGTTTGATTAAATTAAGACATTTGGTGACAGATTGCACTATTATTCATCATATTTACTGAAAATTTCTTAGAATATTATGAACAATCCTTATGCCTTAGATTGTTTCAATGATTTACAAATAATTAGTTGGGGAAATCACCAGAATTATTTAAAGTATGTATCATTTTGAAATAAACAATGGTATTCAGTAACAATGCAAAATTTTCATTATTTGTTTATATTAATAAGAAATATCTTGAAAAATCTATTCTTAGCCAATAATTGGTCTTCAAATAGTCTTGAAATAAGTCTCACCAAGTACACGTATATTATCTTCACATAATGCAGCAAAAAATAATAATTTCCACTATTATTATGCATAGTGGTTTTTGCATAGAAAACATTTCAACAAATGTAATTTGTTTACCAGTAATTATAATTCGTAGTTAATCCTTCAAACTCAAATACATGTCAAATACACTTTCACATTTTTTCAATTAATTCATTTTATCACAATTAAAAAAACTTAACAATAAGTAGTGAAAAATAAATTTAAAAATAAACTGTGAAGAGTGCATGATCTTAAAATGAAACTGAACAGAGAGCATAAAGAAAAAAATTATGCCTAACATAATATTCAATAACAACTATTTTCGAGTTAAATATATTTTTCTACATACATCCCATGAAAAAATTCTTCCTATTAAAGAATGTATTTATTAATGCTTGTTTGGATTATATTATATAAAAACGCATTCAATTTCCTGTGTGTTATGTAACATTCAAAATCAAAACTTCAACATCAATATCAGTTAGACTATTAAAAATTTTTTATCAAAATAACACTATAAAAGATAACATTACCTTTAATTTTGAAATGTAACATTACCTAAAACATAAATAACTATGATATATTTTGAAATTATAAACATCCATTGGCGGTTACCAATTTAACTATGTGCGAAGAAATTATTATAGAAAATATAGAAATTCCGTATAGTTCCATTCTTATTAAAGGAATATTAATAAAATCACAGCATCATAATAAGCTAGAAAAAGAAAGAGAAAATTGCAAAAATTTGAATTGATTCTAATATGTTTTCAAAGGAGGTGCAAAGGTGAGCAATAAACATGTCTAGACGTCAATTTGCTTCTAATTTCAAACAATGGGACAGTTCCAGACAGCTTTATGGCATAAACTGTGACAAAAGTAAAAATAAATCTATTTCAACAATGAAAAAGTGTTACTGACAATGCATTTTTAAGAATTCAATTTCATGAAAAGTCCACCAAACTCATACAAACTTATCTAAATCTTACATAAGCTAATATATCTAAGAGATCCGAACATTCTATAGCTTTTTACATAAAATTTCTAACCATGGAATTGTGTCACTAGAAATTCATGTTTATCATATATTTTTATATATTGGGGTGAAGAACATATTCCTCATAAATTTATTTTGAATTTAAATTAAATTTATAACTTTAAAATTTTTTACTCATTGAATTAATTAATATTTCTTAGAAAATTTAAATAATTTATACTTGGAAAATATATAGATTTAAACTGTACAAATTAAAAAATCTTAAGGAAAAGTTTTGCTATAGATACAGTTACATTTTACTGATAAGTTTATTAATTATTTATTTTGATATTCATATCAGTATTAATTAGATTTATTTACGAGCTACATTCTCTATATGCTCTTAATTTTTTTAATAAAATTATATTAAAATAAGACCTGAAATATACAATGATATAATTACATAAATATATAATCACTGCCTACATATAAACATGGGTAGTTTTTCAGCATCAATCAATCATTTACTTTTATTTAATTAAAAATGTAGATAAAATTTATTAGCTATTTTTATGGTCTGTTTTGATATTCAAATATGATGATGATCAATCAAAATAAAAAAAATAGAAAAAGGCATGCAAATCAAGCGAAAATTGCATCATTCGTTTGCGGCGATGATTTTCTGCATTGGGGGGAAATCCATAGCATTCCCGCCCATCTTTAACCAATTGCAACAGCTGAATAAAGAGAGAAAAAATTGCCATTTGAAGTATGAAAATTTTTTTCCTGTGTGTTTGTTTAAGCTATTTAAATATGTCTTTTGGAAACAATGAGCATCTTTAGGGAAAATTTCAAAGGTCAAGTTAAAATTCATGGGGAAGAACTGTAACTAAAATGATTCCAGATTATCCCCCAAAGAAATCGGTGAAAATGTTTTAAGCAACCAATAACTGTGAAGCGGATCTGTAATTCCTAGATACCAAAGAGAACGGCAAGCGACTTGACTTATCGTACGCATCTCATTGTTCCACTGCAAGAGGTGATAGGCATATTTTTAGATGACAAAAATTAATCACTCAGCCATATCACGAACTGAATGATGCGTAACAGACAAATGAATAAATCCAGTCTGTCACGTATATCATTTAATTTTAAAGTCATTTGAATTTGAATGAAATGTTCATAAGGCTTACATTGCATCTTTTATCTTTGACTCAAAAGCATAGGCATTTGCTCCATCAATGGTGAGATGAACAACCGAAAGGAATGACATTTTCTTTATTGATGAAGGCTGTTTATTCTTGCAACAACACGATGGTCGGATTTGAGGCACAATTGTAAGAGTCTGCTAAATTACTGCGTTCTGCATCACCACAGTGTTTCAGCACATGTTATCGTGGTTTGGGTGGTTTTGGACTTCATTCCCGTTACTCAAAAGTTCACTTTTACAGCACATTGAGCAACCAGAGATGTTGGAGTCCAAGGTCTTCCGATACCTTCATCCATTATAAAATTACTCAGCCACACATTTTCACACCACACACATGTCACGCCATATTCAAGTATTTTCCATTACAAATAATTATAAATTGCTTCTTTAACATGATTTCTTCCCGATATTCAGCTAAAGAAAACGTGTGGTTCATGTTTTCTCAAGAACTGATCTGATATACATCACACACTGTTGAACCGGGTCAACTTTCCCAATATGGTAAAATTATATTTACCACTATACCTCAAGAGCGCATCCAAGGCCTTTTCGATTTTATATAGAAATGACGGAAAGTGGTTATAGTTAATAATGAGGGATACACTAATTACTGATTTTGCCATCATCCAACCACCACAATTGGCTGTAATTTCAATCATTTGATCTCTTTACCATTTGTTATCTTTCATAATTTGCTGTGATATTTCTGGTTCTTCTTAGTGTTGAATTTTCAATGACCATAGGTATAAATAATGTTTCAGATACTAATATGAATAAAAACATTTCTCAGGTATTTTTAAAATTTATTTTCGTTGCTAAACATTATCAAACTTTAAAATCAATATTTTTTAAATAATAATGGATTTATCACATTGACAGTGTTTCTCATATTAAAAAATTAATTTCAGATATAAAATTAATAGAAAAGGGTTACGAAAAGCGAATTTTTCATAAAATACAAATTTTTAGCAAAACATAGTTTTTATAAAAAAAAATATAAAATGAAGACAAAATCTAGAAAAGTTGCCATATTATTTAAATTATTTGTGGTAAAATAATTGATTCATCGGCAAAATGATTTGACATTTGATAAAACCAAGGAAAAAGATAATCTACTAAATGTATTTGAAATCTGTTTTTGAAACATTTATAAGACATGAATACTTAACTTCACAAATGAACGAATTAATTTGTGGAAAATAACATTTAAGTTATAAAAGATTTATTTTTTTCTAATAACACAAATTAAAATTTTAGAGAAAATTTAATTACATACATATGCGTAAAAATAATTTATATTTCTAAAATTTAGGAAATATAAAATTTTTCATACATAGAATAAAACTATTACCAGCATATTATCCAAAACGAGACTTAATATGACGATGCTACTAAATTTAATCAGACATACAGAGGGTATTAACACATTTTTAGAACGATTTCGGGGCAGTTTAATTAATGTTTAAAGTATAAAGACTATTTTTAAATGTTCGATCTAATAGCCTTTTTTCTGGAATATAAGTCTGCATCGTGATTTTCATGATAGAAGATCTTTTCGAAAAATTTCCAGGGGTATTATTTTCCAATCCTCTTCCACTACTTTCCAGAATACATCTATCGTGGTGGGTTTGAGCTTAGAAAGAGCTCTTTTTAACAGGCCAAAAGCACATTAGTTCATTGGTGAAACGTCAGGGGACTACGCAAGAATATGTTAAAAAGGTATATATGCAATACGTGTATTAGTCTTCATTTTTTCAAGGAATGCAGTGATAGTTTTCGAAGTATGACTTGTAGCTCTATCTTGATGAAGTTTCACTCTTTGAAAGTCTTTGGGATAAAGAAGTGGAATATCTTCTGTAAATATTGGACGTAAAACCTTCTCCTGATAGTATGATGAGTTGATTTTAACATTTTTTCCACTCTTCTTAATTTTTAATTTCCCATTGTAGAAGAAACTTGCAATAATCATAAACCCCTTACTGATATTTTCTTTACATTTACGGAACCAGGTTTGTACATTTTTTTCTCCTCGTTTTCTGCAGTAAATAGATCTTTTTTTGTCTGTAGTGACTTAGGTAAACCCATGCTTCATCAAGGGTCGCAATGTATTTCCATTTATCTCTTGCTAAATGGTATTCATACAGGATTCCACAAAATGTTTTGCGTTGAGCCACATGTCTCCGAAATTGCTGGTGAAAATTATGTTTTTTAGCATTTTTAAGTTCTAAATCTTGTTTTATTATTTTATTTATTGTTGCTACAAATGTATCTAAAGATTTTGCAATTGATTTCTGTGTGGGCGTATTTTCTCTTGTTACCAGGGATTTCACTTTAGGAACATTTGAAACAGTACGTACTGTTTTTGGATATTCGTTTGGAGATTTTTTTCCATGTAGAAATAATGATTGACGCTTTTTACCTGTCTGATTAATAATTTTGCTTATTTTACACTTAGAAATTTTAATGCCATACATTTCATAGCATTTTTGAAATCTGGAATAAGAATATTTCTCTTCGGAAAGCGCAAAACATATCCTTCATTCCACAGCTTGTTTACATACGACATTTTGAAAGAAGAATAAATTTAAAAGAAGCAGATGATATTTCTTATTTCAAATAATAAGCAGTTGCCAAAAACAATTTATTCTAAAATATTTACCTGTTTTAAAATTCTTTATCGAAATCGTTCTAAAAATGTGTTAATACCCTCTGTATTTCTCATATGTTGCCTTTTAAAATTTTATGAGTTAAAAGATTGTAAAAATTCTAGTATTTTTTGAAAATTGAAATATTATAGCAAGAATGATCCAAAAATTTTGAATAATGTGCTCAAGAATAAATAAATTAAAATATTTGCATACTTACAAATTTTTCATGTAAAACATTCCTTTGCAGAACTTTTACAAACTTTTTACCTAATACCTTTTACAAAAGTGATGCTACTTCTTTAGTTGGAGGTGATGAACAATAATTTTAAATTTTTAATTTCATATAACAGAATAAAAGTTTTAAGAAAAACATGTATAATATATTGCAGGCAAAAAACCAAATTAAGTGCTATCAAATAATAACCATTTAACAATCAAACTGTAATTTTACTAAAGGAAAAGTAAAAAGTTTAATAATGAAAGTTCTTATTTGTAATTAATTTTATTTCAATAAAAACTTGAGAATTTTTATCCATTATTCACTTTTATTGAACAAATTTAGAGTTATGTTTGAACAAAATATGTCTACCGAATTTTCATTTCAACTATTAAAAGTTATCAGAATACATTCTAGGTTATAAGGAAAACATGTTTATTTAATATATAATAGAAACTTTCATTAGAAACAAGCTATTCACTTCAAAAATATAGATCTTAAAAAAATTTACTTTTTTTATTTATTTTAATAAAAACTGTCAATTTCAAAATAATACATTCTTCTAAAATTTCTGATATGAAGCAGTTGCTAAATTAATTTTTATAATGTGAGTCATTAAACTTTGCAAAATAAAATATTTTATCAATAATTCCAGTTTTCGAGTCGTAATTTAATTCTCTTTTGCAAAAACTATACTCATTTCATTTTCTTTGTTAAATTTTCTTAAAATAAAGCGAAATAATTATACCATAAAAAGTAAGCAATTTAAATAAATTATAAAATCTTCGCAAACCGAGATGATTTAAAATCATATCCATTTTTTTAATTGTAAGTGAATCGGCAAGGAGAAATGCTTTAAAAATAAATAAAACATTTAAATTTTAGTAACAACCATGTATTAAGCAATAATAAAACATCATATAATTAAAAAATACATACATTAAATTCATAAAAGGTATTCATGAAATATTCAAGAACTAAAAGTGTATTCCTTCCGCTATAATTAGTTTCTTTACTGATTGGACAATGTTATTTAATTACACTCTTCCCTGAAAAGACATTATTGGCAAATTTGGAAAGATATTATGGAAGTTGCTATTCTTTTTTTGGAATTGAATCTCATTTGTAAGGCTTTGTTCTCTTTCTGATATTGTCTGCATTTAAACCAGAAATTAAGTTACATCACATTTATTTTAGAGGTTTTTGTTATGGCTTAAGAAAACAGAAGGGAAAATTCTAATAAAGAAATATCTTATTATATAATAAAAGAAGAAAAAAACATAACATAAAAGTATTTTGCTTTTAAAGTAAGATATCTATATACATAAACTTACTTTAATAAACTTATGTCATTATAGGAAAATAGTGTATTTAATGAATCATACCATTTTTATACAGGGTATTTAGTTTATCTAATCATGGTAATTGGATTTTGATCGAAAAAATATTTTTTATGTTTTCTTAAGATTTATAAAATAAGTATTCCATACATACCATACATAAAGTAATTATTAAATAAATAATACAAAAGATGTTTATATATATATATATATATATATATATATATATATATATATATATATATATATATATATATAACAAATTGGAAATTTTAATACATAAATGATTGATTTGTATTAATAAAAAATAAGCGAATAAATTTTCAAAAAATAAAACAAATAACGTAAAACAAATAGCGTAAAGTATTACTTTAAATAATACATCCTGCCACAAGTATTTTATACCACGGTGTATACAAGCAATTATATATATTTTTAATATTTGCCTGGGGATGAAGATTCTTTTTTGTGAGTTTATACTTATACATAATTTTTTGTAGATGTCATAAGACGTGGATTATGTATAAGATGATGGCCAATGCAATTCTACACATTTACTGTACGTAACATATTCACGGAATAAGCAAGCTGACGGAAATATCACATGCATTATGCTTAAAAATACATCTTGAACATTCCTTGCAACATGGGAGTTGAAATGATCTTATTGAATTGCAGCTCCAGGAAAAACTTGAAGGAAACTATAATCTCCATTTTATTATTACACTGATGTAAATGTTGCATTTAAAACCATCTTCAATTCATTGCCACTGAAATTTTCCAAAACGCCCAATCGTAATCTTAGTCTATAATTCAAGTTGCACATCCAATAAAATTTCTCATAATATACTCCAAAAGCTAGCGTTCACCAACAATGTGTTCAATATGAATGCGACCAGCATGGTACCTCAAATTAAAAAAGTGGTATTCGAAATCTGTTATTGTGGGCAATAGAAAACAATTACTTCTTGCCTTCAAATAGGTATCTCGAAATTCGTAAGTCCGATGCAACTATTAGTGTTCATTGATATTTTATGTAGGAAATATCTGCTTAAGGGAATTCTTTCAGCCAGTTAATGATGCAAAAGACACCGAAGAATTAACGAAGTTGATATTACAGCATTGATTAATATGCTTCTAACACTACAGATAAAATTGTACTCCTAACCAACACCATAGTGACAAAATGTCTATTATTACGTATTTGTGTCACAGTTCTCATTCAACATTCAACAAACATAAACCCTTTTTGCTCTGTTCTAGTCGTTTCACTGCTTTCACACTCACATCACTGAACTGGTCTTGACCTGCAAAGGATTTCATAGAGCAAGGTATGAAAAACTTCCTTCATATATGACCACAAGCCAAATATTTTCCCTTATTCAATTGCATAGGTTGATATCTTAATATTGGCATCCTATGAAAGAGGTATTGTAACGTCTTACAAAACATCTGCTACTAACATAATCTTAAATAATTGACATTATCACATTTTAATGGTCTGTTTATAAGATTCAAGTGTTGATAAGAGCCGACCAACTTGTCTAGTGGTCAGCGTGCCTGACTGCGGATAAAGAGGTCCTGGGTTCGAATCCCGGTTTGGGCATGGATGTACTTTCTCTCTATATCTATCCTGTCTTTGTTCTTTCCTTGTATGAATGAGGTGTGAATGGTTGCCTACCCTATAAACGGGTACCTATGGCATGTGTGTAGAGCAAAGTCGTACTTTCATCTTCATGGTGCTCTGATTAAAACGAAAGACGCTCCCAATCGACCTAATTCGCATAGCATAGCGAGCTTGGCTTGTCCAAATGTCATTAGTAAACAACAATAAGAGTTGAAAAGAATTATAGTCAATCCACATATACATTGTGACTTCGAAATATATTGTATAAATAACAATCCATAGTTTAAATTAACGGAATATTCCAATCCAATCACTTGAAACATTCACGGGAATGCTTGTTTTAAGACAAGCATTTACATATGTATATATATAAAAAATTGGTATAAACAGTATTATAGTATAATACGCGCGCGCGTGATAAAATATGCTGCATTTCACTCAAATGAAAATTTTTTCATTCTTTTCAAAAAAATTTATCTTTTGAGAAATTACGTAATTAAATTGAAGTTTTAAAAACTAATGAAAACACTAATTTAATTTAAAATGATAATGCATAGGGCAGAAATGAAGCAATAATTAATACATGTACAAGTATCCTAAACAGTTGAGCAAATAAAGCAACGATGAATGATAAATTTTATAAAAGATAATTTATATTTGATAATAAATGTTATTAACAAATAAAATTTATCCTAAAGTTCTTAAGCCATTATTGAAATTCAGTCCATTATTATGTAAATTATTAAGTAAAATGTCAATTAGCCCATTAGTACTTATGTAAATTAGTGTTAAAAATTGCTGATATACCATGAAGGAATTATCAGTCCTATGAAAAATAATAAATAAATTACTTCAATTAATACAAATAAATGATTAAACTTTCAAATAAAAGCGGCATTATGTATCGAAAACCATTATTAAATATTGCCACAAACCGTAAATGCCGTCGTATTGTGTCGTATACCTGATGCGACTGGGCATCGAGTAGAAACAGCTCTTTACTAGTTCTGTATTGCTTGTAAACGTACATAAATAGTTCATAAATTTAAATAAATACTCTTATAAACTATTTTGCAGTTACGTATTGCATAAATCTGAAATAGATATTATTTAAATTAATATTCTCTAAATCTATAAAAATGGAAATTTCTGAATTATTTTCAAGGATTTTTTTTATTTTTTAAAGTATTTCAAATGCATTAAACACGAAAAATTTACAAATGTAAAATAATTATATCAAAAATCCAAATTTTATAATTTGAAAATAGACTAAAATATCTGTAACACACTAAGGTTGTTATGGTAAATATCCTGATAAAGCATTTTGTACTCAAATGACCGAATAAAGTAAGGCACAAAATTTAATATGTTATTTTAAACAACTGTTTTGCTTTGGATAATCATTCGCGCGTTCAAAAAAGATTTAAATCATAGAGAAACTTATATTTTTTATGTCATAATGCACTACAGAGTGATAGTGCACTAGTTCAATCTAAACTTTTTTGGTTTATTTCTAAGAATTCTAAATTTTCTGTTATAGTATTTGAGGAAAGCTATTGGAGATATATTGCAAAACAATTTCTTCTAAACTAATGCGATTGTTTTCAAACTCTTTAAATTATGATTAGAATATTTTAAGCTATAATGTTACTATACTGGCTGCATATAAGAAAAATCCAATCCAAGCTAAAACCAAACGGTAAGTCACAAATTTTAAATTTAGCTATAAATATAAAACTCGATAACATTATTTAATCATCTACTTTATGTAGATCACAAATATCAAGTCATTTATCCAGAAATTTCATATAATAAATTTTATGAATTTTATAACACAATTCAAATACTTATTTTTCATTACATTACCATATGGTAAAAGTTGAAGAAATAGACTTATCAATTTATGATATAAATTACATTATTTTCTGTATGAATAAAATCTGCCTGTTAATTACATTAATATGTTTTATTCGTTTATTTTTATGTATCATTGTTGAATTTTCTTCTGACTCTCTCAAATAGCAATTATTTTTAAAAGACGTCACTTTTATTTTAAAATAATTTTTAGCAAATTTTTTGGTTATATATTTTAAACTACTAATTATCATAAATAAACTCCAATTTCATTTTTTGAAATTATTTTCCAGTTTTAACTTAGAATTAATGACAGCAATATTGATAGTATTTTTATATGATTAATTAATAAAATTTTTCAATGTTATATTGTTTCATTATTTTATTTTCACTTTTCGAAATTGTATCTAATAATCACAAAATTTATACACATAGAAAATAAAAGAAACATTTTATAAAAAAATTAAAAATAATTATTGATATTAATTGATAAAATCTAAATCTAATCACATTGGGAAATTATAATTATCATTTCTTGATAATTGGTTATAAAATTGTATAAAATGAAATGAAATTCAAATTATTTAATTCAATTCTTACTAAACTAAAGTCTATATCTCATCAATAATTCAATTAATAATAATTTATTCAAATCATTCCAAACAAATCTTTAAAGTTAAAACTTAAAATCTTTCAGAATTGTCTTTTTCTTACATGTTTGATATTAGATATATTTTCCTAGATTGGATAAAGATTAAAACTGAAATATTTCATTTGAATTTATTTTGAATAAGTTAGTTTTTATGTAAAAATTTGTATCCCTTATTTGAAATTGCTCAGAGCAAATAAAATCAAATTTAATGTGATTGTTGGTACCACTGAAGTTTACTTTATTTTCAAGTAGACATTCATTAGCTAAATAGCTTCATCCCATTTGACGTTTAGTTTTAATTTCAAGGAACGATCTCATACTTAAAGAAATTCTAAATTAAAACATTTCATGATATCTCTGCAAACAAAAACGTGTTTGCTCATAAATTATAAAAAAATGTTAGTGAAAATGATGAATAAAATGCAGCGAATTTTTTCTTTTCTATTTAAATGAGGCAATATAATATTTGCATTATGGTTTCATTTGGTTGAATAAATAAATTAATTTAACATATGTGTTACTACTAATATATGTGTTCATACTTACGTGTTTATAAGTCATTTTTTAATATTTTCATTAATGTTCATAACATATAGACATCCATTTATTATGAAATATCTAAATTCAAGTTATGTTTTGAAACTTTATCTCCAAATTTTGCAATTTATATTTAAAATATTTCACATGAAAATCAATACAGAAACAACTTAAGATAAATTAGAATATATTTTTTATAATTGTTTTGACATTCTTTATCTATTTTCTATGCTAATGAAACAAAACGCTATAAGATAAAATACACAATAATAATATTTCAGCTATCAAAATCTTTTTATTCAAGGAATTAAGCTTGAGAAAAGTAAAGTAGTTTATAAAATTTAAATATATATAGCAGAATAGTATAGTTTTATAACAAAGTCAGCTTAATTCAAGCCTGGTGGGTATGGAATCCACAGTCTTTAGATTCGACTAACAACGCCATATCCATTAAGGCACATTCTCGGAGGTATTCTAGCGAAACAAAACAGCTTTGCTATATATTCCTTCTAAAAAAACTTTATTTGTGTATTTTTCTATTTTTTAATTGTGAACCTTTTCTGTTTTTTTATTTGAGACTATGTGTGTGATCAATTTTCTATTTGCATATCAGCATCCAATTTCGATGATGCAATTTCATAACATTTAAATGCTTAGAAAAATAAACCGTTTTAGGTGAAATAAAATGAAACTTCAAGAATTTTTATTGAAAATAATATATTACTTTTAAAATAATCCTAGATTTATTTGTAAAAGTGTCGATTCCAAGTGGTACAAAATTAAAACAGGAAATCTACTAAGAAATCAAAATAAATCGCTTAATTTGTTAACTTAAACGTATACTAGTTTTTCTAGAGATTGATGGCTTTTTCATTCTAAATAATAGTTTTTTTTCGATAATAACTCTTAGGACAATATTTGAAATTAAAAATATCAATTTAATGATAATACTTGAAAAACAGGATATGTAAATTAATTATTGTGCAAATTATTAAAAAATTCCACTGAGAAATTGTTATTTTCATTACTCACGCGCGGTTACCGTAATTTTATTGGAAAATTCTATTGTAACTTAAAAATTGATGCAAAAGTAAATTTTGTGTTATAAAAGTTTAACCTCAATAATGCAAGACTTCTGCTTTGAAATATTTCATTATGTCGGAGAATGTATAGCAGGAAGTTTATTGAAATTCATTCAACTGTAAACATGACTTTTTCCGATGATTCAACTGGAAACAAAGCAATATTATTATCCTAAAAACTCATTGGAAAAAATAATTGTATTGAAAAAAATAATTTTTATATGATTAATGTTATTCAAATCTTCATAACTTTAAGTATAAACTAATGCAATAACTGAAGCAATAATCCTGAGTAATACTGAAGCAATATATATATATATATATATATATATATATATATATATATATATATATATATATATATATATATATATATATATATATATATATATATAATTCTGAGTAAATTTTAACCCTTTTTTTCTTTTTCTGGTAGATTTTTCTTTTCTAATTATCAATCATTTTACTTATTGGCATATTGAGAAAAAGTAAACCTATAAACACACTAGTAATTTCTAATGAATTTAATAGGAGATGATACATGAATGTGTGTGTGATGAAATCGAATTATATAGAAACTATTTATTTTAAAACTGTTTTCATAAACAAATGAAAAATGTTAAATCTCTGCTTTTTCAACATTACTCATTTGATGGTAAACGCATTAACATAACTCTTTTTAATTAATTGTTCAAACAATAATAATTTTTGTTTTAAAATTATAAAGGCATGAAATCATCATAGGAGAAATATCAATTTAATAATTATTTTTTCTAGATAAATTACTTTTCAAAGAATGATTTTACAATTGAAAATTTGCTTACATTAACACTTGAAAATTTCTTAGCAAAAAAGGTATGATTAATTATGTGATCAATATTACAATCAAAAAGTCATAATTTATGCAAACGAATGGTCTAGATAAAATTAAAATGTTTTTATTATCATGATCTATCAACATATGTATCATTGATAAATAAAGAACACAACACTAGCACATATATAATTAAACCAGAATTCGTAACAAAATTATAATTAAAGTTTCTTATCATTGTACATCTATATATTTTAAAGAGTAAGATTACAGGAATGAGACACGAGAATTCACAATTTTTTATAAATTGATATATGAAATATTTAAGAACTCCTTCAAATGTAACATATCTTTTGTTCAGATTAAGGGATTTCTTCAATGGATAGAGCATTCTTTGAAACTACAGATTCTATTAATAAACTAAAATCAGTTATAACGATCTATGCAACTCATTCAAAGATGAACTAAAAA
Organism: Latrodectus hesperus; assembly: GCA_037975125.1. Classification (NCBI taxonomy): domain Eukaryota; kingdom Metazoa; phylum Arthropoda; class Arachnida; order Araneae; family Theridiidae; genus Latrodectus; species Latrodectus hesperus. Next base: position 17,540,513 of record CM075858.1, on the reverse strand, counting down.
AAAACAAAATTGAAGAATCATTGTAAAAACCAGTTTACAAAATTTTCAGTATAAATAAATACGTTCATTTGTATCCAAAACTGGGTACCTTTTTTTCAAATTGTTTGATAAAGCATCTTTATAAAATTATTTCAAACAGTAACGAAGTTTCAACTAACATCTATTATTTTTTCTTGAACTTATCTTAGACTTCATTTGAGAAGCAATTTTTGTTTGAAAACAAAAGTAGTTCTCTATCTTAGCCTTTCTTATTGGAAAACATTCTTTCAGAGCACGTAATGCTCATGTAAGGCTTATTTAGTCATGACATGGAAAACTTGTGAAGCGAAATTTTCATTCTTTTCTTATTCAATTATTATTACATTTTAAAACACACACAAGTTTAAGAGGGTTTTTTTCACATTCTCGAATACAATGTTTAAAAATTTTAATTTTATACTTTTGTGTTTTATATATCGTTAAAATTATTTGATTCGGCTAATGATTCAATTTAATAACAATTTAAATTTCCTATAAGGAGAATTTTCAATAGTTATATAAAAGAATATTTTAATATATGTTTATATTTCAAAGCTTTAGAAACACACACACATACATACATACATACATACATATATATATATATATATATATATATATATATATATATATATATATATATATATATATATATATATATATATATATATATAAATATATATATATATATAAAGTGAGGATTATATGCATTTAATTTTACTTTTTTTAAATTTAAATCTTGAATTACATTAAGAGGAAATCACTGTTAACATGATTCAAGATTTAAATTGTATATTTTGTTAAAAAAGAAACAGCTTTATGAACAAGCTTTTGAAAAATTAACATGTTTTTATATGCTTTTAAAGAAAAAAAATTGGGGACTTCTAAATTCTCCATAATTATTCAAATCATAAAATTAATTAAATTTTAATAATTGTCAAATAATGAGCTAAAAAAGAGTTATTTGTTATAAATACTAATTACGTATTTTAAATCTTAATCAAGTCTGTCTTTAAATTCATCGGAACTGAATTTATAAAAAAAATTTTCACAGTTTTCATATTTCAGTTTTCAGATGATCATAATAAACCGGGACATACTATTGGTATACTTTACTAGATATAGTGTGTTTTATAAATAACTTTTTACGCAGTTTTTGTTACTTATGACACTTGTATAAGCCAAGCTCACTCTGAGGACGGTTATGAAAATTTGCAGTTAATAGGGTCTTTCATTTAATCCAAGTGTCACGAAGGTGAAAGTACAACTTCCCACAAAAGATTGTTATAAAATTATCTATATTATTAAAGATGCCTTATTTATGATAATATCATATACACTGGTATTCACTAAACATTCAAAAATTAATTATATAATTCACATGTCAAAAGATTTTCGCCCAGTTTCCAAAAATTTTAAATTAAATATTTTTTAGGAAATATTAATATATTGCGGGAATAATGGCAGAGTGGTTAACTTTCCTGATTCCTGACCTGTGGGTCCAGGGTTCGAAACCTGGTTTCGGCATAGATGTTACTTTCTTCCTCTGTTCTTCTGTGTTTCTCTGCCCTTTTTTCTATGATGGTGTATGAATGTGGCCCACCCTATAATTGTTTGTGGTGGTATGGCACTGGCAACTCTACTCGCTTTCGTGACTTGTTTTACAGGTGCCCGCTGGGTAACGACAATTGAGTAGCAGCTTCTAGCCTTGTTGTGACATTGGATTAGCACGTCCTCCATTATTTTTAATTTTATACATACGCATGTTTTAAATAGTTATTTTTGATTCAAACAATTTGAACTGGCAGTTGTAAAATAATTATACAAAAACCAAGCATTTCATATCATTAATTTTATAATTTAGAACGCATTATAATTTTAAAATAATTTGTTTTCCTTACATTTCATTTGTTAGATTTATTAATGATGCATTCATTAGCTATGATCTTTTTCAATAAAGTTCAGATTTAATTTTGGTGAGTATTCAGGGGTTCAATAACAGTACTAATTAAAATAATCTGAACGTTTTATTATATTTATGCATTTGAGTAAAAATGAATTTTATTTATATGTTTGATATATTTACTCATATAAAATTTGTAACTCTTTACAAATATGCTACTTAAATATTTAATATAACATTAAAATTTCAAAGAGATAGAAATACCGTTCAAGGAAATACTTGGTCCTCCTCTAACATTTGAAGACTAAGCGATAAATGCAAGAGCAATAGTTTATTTCTTGAGAAATGGAAGATTTCTTGAGAACAGGAGAAATATAAAATATAGAAATAAACGCTATACAGCGCGAAATGTAAAAAAGAGGTATTAAACATAGCTAAGAGTTAAGTTAAATATCGTGAAACACTCATATGCAGCATAACTTAGTATTGATAAATATGTACGCACTTTTCTAGATGCAGTGTGAAAAATATATGTTCTAATTTTTATTGTAATTAATGGCATTGAATAAAGTCTTGTTCGAGTGGTATCCTTTAAACACTAAAAGCTTTTTAAGTTATTCTAAAATGAATCTTTTCTACCATAAAATACTCCACTAAAATTTTAAAAGTAAGATTATTTCTATTTTGAATAATTATTTTATTAGAATAAATGTTTGATAAGATAATAAACCACATTTTGTTTGAATGACTATAAATGCGCACCAATAGTCTTTAATATTTACTATATTTCATCGGAAAAGCTTTTTATACCACAATGTTTCAGTATGGATCAATTCATTAAATTGACGAACGAGGAGAAGAGATTTATTGAAATGCACACAATAACAGGTTATTGCAAATAGTTATATACCTGTTTATATGAAATCACACACTGAATCTAAAATTATGCTGAAGAATTAGTTACAGAACTTTATTCATTAAAGGCATAATTTGAGCTTCAATAACTTAAGCAGTTTCTTAATTTATTCAATTTTTAACTAAATCATTTGCATTTGATAATCAATATAGGGAATATCAAATGTCGTTATGAAATACAGTGACATAGAATATATAGCTTAAGGTATAATGCTAATTAAATTAACGTTGGAAAAAATTTGAATCACATTTAATAATATAAACTAATTTATTCTCGTAATATTAAATGTAATTTTTATCATTCTTAGCACTCATCATTTATATCAGAAAAAAATTCATATTTTCTTATACAAGTGCACTTGTTAGTGATATAACAAGAAATTTTAATTGTATAAATAAAAAAAAATATAAGAGTTTGTGATATAAATATAATATTTCTTTCAATTCATTACATTAAGCGTTTTCCGCTTTCTGGAGTTTTATGTCGAAGAAATTCTTGAAAAAGAATTTCGCTTGAAAGGATTCTGCCCGAATTTCGAAAATATCCAGGATTCGCACAGTCGATTAGTATTCAAAACTGATACGAAAATGGAATGCTTTGAAAGATGTATTGATATTTGCTATTCTTATTTCTAGTCTTTAATGCGAAACACACCAAGAATAAGGGATATAAGACATTATCCTGATATTCCTGAAAATAATTCCAATATATTTAATGAATTGTAAAATTCTTACGATATTATTTCAAATATATAAAATGATTTCCTTTTAAGGAAGATATAAAAATACAATACTTTTTTTAATGGATTTAATTTAAGATATAACTGTTAACATACTGCTGTATATGAAAAAAATGAGCTATTCAAAATATACAAAAATTGTACCTTTGTATATTTGTAATTATGATTGAGAATATTTTGCTGTATTTATCAAATGTTAATTGCTTGATAAAAAAGAGTTTGAACATTACAATCTGAACATTACATTTAATTAAGGAATTAGTCCACAACAAATTATAAATTCTGATATGATTGTTTAATAATGATTTATAGTCTTGGAATCATTTTTGACTTTGAAAGTTATTCTGACTATGTTTACATCGTGATTACGTATGTATGTAGAATTATCACTGTTTTATATTGCTTGTATTATGATTTATATAGTATATCAATAATGACTGATTATCTTACTTATCATATTAATTGATTTTATTGTTTCATGCAAAACAATTTAATGTTATGTAGAAAATAAATTTTATAACACTTTTAAATAAATAATATGGTTTGAAATAAAAAACGTATCTTTAAAATACAATTTGCTTACTTATTTTTTTGCCATTTATTGTATTGTAACGCTAAGCGAAAATATTCATTTTCTTAAAAATGTTTCTTCTCAGGGAGCCATAAAGTACAATATTTCAGCTCATAATTTAAAAATAACCTGTACACGTGTGTCGAAAATATTGTACGAAATAAATTAAGATAAACTTTCGCAATTTCTTAGTAGACATTAAATGTGTCATTTTTACGATTGCATAGCAAAATAACCGGAAACTTTAATTTGAAAGCGTCTTAGAGTAAAACTAAAATTTGTACTAGAATAGGACATGTTTTTGACATTTTATATTCATTTACTGCATTTGAAATAAATGTTGCACATATACGTAGTCTGCGCTATTTATTCGAACAACTAATACTAAATTTCATGCTTTAAAAATTCTTGAAATGTTCTTACAAATATGCTTTTCTATGAATAGAATTTAAATTTCGGATTCTTAAGAGAAATAATATGTTTTAACCATTCTCAATATTGTTTTACTAAAAAAATGAGAAACATCATTTCCGAGAAATATCTAAGACATACACTTAGACAATTAAAGGTAGTTTGATTATTCATTGCAAATTAAAGTTAGGATGAAGGGATTCTTGTATGTGAAAAACTCTTCTTTATTATATTTTAAATTATATTTAAGAATCATTCACATTTAGAGGTGTGAAAAATATCATAGACAGATTTTTTCTATAGGTTTGTTAGTTTTAAAGCTGTCATTTCTGCAAACTAAGGCTAATTAAACCAGAACATAGTGTCCAAAGATAATTTTGAACCACTGTAAACATAGAACCCAAGTTGGCTTAGAGCTGATGAAGGTTGAACCGAATGCTATTAAATATTTGTCTTGTAAAAAATGAATTACAAAATATGTAAATACTCATTTTAACTTTCAATATTATTATATATTTACAAACTTTTACAACAAATTATTTCATTAGATGAAATTTTGGTTCTTTATTATTACAAATTATTCAACATTTTAATGTTAAAATATATTTTATTTCGCCATTTCTTTCTAAAAGTATTTAAGAATTACATTTCTACAAATTTTGATTTTTCAATAAGTATAAAAATTTATTTGTAATGTGTTTGATTTATAGCCTTAGAAATGAATTTAGCTTTCTTTCTGTTGGTTTTTTTAATGATTTATTACAAATACTTAAATACTACATAAAAATGTATTTGCTTGAAAAAAATATGAGTTATTTTTTAATGATTGCTATGTTATACCAATTCATATAAATAAAAACTAGCTATTTTTGTATCAATATGACTTAATGGTATTCTTTAATTATCCTGAAATACTTCATAATGAATTTATACAACTGCTTTATATCAAATTTCTCAAAATTAGAGGTTCGTTAAATCAGTTTCATTAAGAAATTTATGTTATCAAATTTGGCATTCACTGCCTATTTAAATTTACGTTAATATCTTCTTCGTTCATAGATTTCCAATTTACTGAAAGACAATATTGATTCAATTTGTAAAGCTTAAGAAGATTATTTACGGAAATAATGATGCAGATCAGCATTAATTCAAAGTTTCTAGTTTTAAATTACTGTATTGAATTTGATAAAAACAATTTAAACTTTTGAAATTCATATGTTTGAAACTTTAATTTCAAAAATAAGATAGAAAATATTAACACTAAATAAAATTTAACTTTCCGGTAAAAAAGTAAGTCCCTTTGTTGTATTTTGCGTTTTAAGTGTTTAATAAAGCTGTTATAAGAAGAGTTAATTTAACTAGTGTTATTACTTTAAAATCTTATTATATTATAAATGATTGTTTATGCACACAAGTAAAAAATGATTTTTACGACTTATTAATTCAATTTTGAAGAGTTTGATGAATTTCTATATTTTTCAGAAAAATATAACAAATCAATGAAGAAACTTGTTGGACTTATAAGCCTTATTTTTGATATCTTATAATTGTAAACATGTTTAATATTTTCTCTGTGTCTGTCTCAATGTTTTCTCCTTATAAATTGGAACATGGTCTAATGTTATTGTGAAATGATCGAATGTAATTTAATTTTTTCTTGTGGTAATTTAAAATAATATGTTGGAATTTAAAGTAATATGTTAATGATATAAATTAGTTTAAAGTAATAGGCTTGATTAGTTCAAAATAATATGTTCCAAAATTAAAGATGTAGTTTCATCATTTATATTTAAACATTGTTGAAATGTCAACTTTTAAAATTGCTAAAATACATTCAATTGTAAAGATATTAATAAATTACATATTGTTATATAAAAAAAAACAAATTAAATATAATTTTTTTCAAAATGTAAAAATAATTTACAATTATTTAAAAATAAATATGAGTTTAAAATAAAATTGCATATGACTTAATACGATATTATTTGAGTACATTCATGAATATTTTTTACTCAAAAATTTGATATAATTAAATTTACAAAGATTACGTGATTCTCATTGATTTCAAATTCAATTCTAAGGATTAAGCCATTCTTAGGATAGAAAAACATGCTCAATTTTTTAATCTAAAATACATAATTGACATGTTTTTAGAAAAGGATTGATGCATTCAAAGAAATGATTTCCTTTAATGGAAAGTACATTAGAGGGTGGTAAGCAGGTAGTTCATGGGATGTGAGACTACATAATTTTTATTGATGCTGAAATCTTGATAAAGTTCCACTTAAGAATGTATAATTCATTAAGAATATGTTTAACATTGATTAAGTTTTTAACTATATTTTTCACACTTACTAAAAATTCCTGCCATTCTCTTCAGTATTTTTTGCATATTTTATAATTTCCTGACTAATAACTTAGTCTGTAGGCAAATTTAAAAGAGAGTCAATTAATTTTGCTCAATCTATATATTCAGGCTAATAGTAAAAGCTGGCAAATCATTATAATCCATAAATTTTCTTGATGATGTAAAGATAATCGATGTATTATGATGCATTTTACAAACACACACACATATGAAGCTGATTTTTATTTCCAAAATTCTTTCAATGCATGTGCATACAAAATGCACATGCATTGAAAGAAAAAAAGGGTTTAAAAGGGCTTAGGATATGACATTTATTACAGATCCTTCTTTTTCAACATGTAACACTAAGCATTAGTAATAAATCTTATGAATCGATTTTATGGGTTCATCAAACTGTTCAATCAAAGTGGTACAACTTTGCACATTACTATAGCTATAGAGCAATCGATGAATTTTATTTTGGACAAATTTTATTAGAGCAAAAGTCAACATTTATCTTTAGCTTGCATCACTCACACTTTTCTACTCTTTCCCATTGCAGTTGTTGTGTAATCTAAAATATATTTTCAATTTAACTGCAAACTTAATTCATTTGTAAAATACTTCTTAATAATATTAACAATAATGCAGTACATTATATTGAACACAATGCTGTATTCATTCACCTCATAAAAGAAAATAAATCCTCGTTTCTAGAAGAATTCAAATAAAACGCTCTTTTTTTAATGGCTTAATAAGAGTTTCTTTTTTTTTTCAAGGTTTTTACTTGAGAAAGACACAGCTATTTACATTTATTTAATTTGTTTACATTTAATAATAATTTACAGTTAGAAAATAATTTTTTCCATATTTTTCAGAATTATCAAAGATTAGTTGATAAAGTCTCAAAGACACAGTTGCTTCATGAAACTTCCCTTTAGATCAGCAAAGTGAAGCACGCTTACCGTGAGCAGCATTCGGGATTTTGGCCACATTCTTTCTCTGTGCCTTCAGTTCCATGGGTTGAGGACGAATCCAAGTTAACTTATGACGTCCAAAGTCCTTCAACTAATGAGGTAGTAACATGGAGAGAAAGACAGCAGTTCAGTTGTGACTTCGTCCCCTAAAATATTTCAAATTTTCTTCCCGTTCAAATTTTTGATGTTCTAATCATTAACCCTAAAATGCTATAAAGAACTCACCCGCAACATTGCGACATGGGAGTTAATAGATTTTGAATAAAAAAGTTTTAGAAATTTCAACATAAATTTTAGATAGGTCTCTACATTTTTGTATAAAAAGTTAACTTTTCAAATTGTTGATTAATTATCAAACTTTTTTGAATGCTTATTGTGAAAATTTTATAATTTATTAATAGCAAACTGTGTATGTATCCTTTAAACTATTGGAAAAGTTAATTCAAGCATAATCTTTATGAGGTTGCTCGATGGTATTGGTTTGAGGAAAATATGTATCAGAATATTTTTAGATCGAATTAACATCATTTATAACTTGATATTCTCAGTCAATTAGACACCACCAAATAACTCCATTATCTGGACATCTTAATGCGGTTTGAAACAAGAATTTACCATAGATTTTGATATAGAAAAATATTTTCAAATTAAACATTGCATATAAATCAAACAAAACGTTAAATTTATTTATTGGCTTATTAGTGATTTATTCATGTTAAATAATTCATTATTTAGTTATAAACCTTTTAGGGATGCACTATATAAGTTTTATTGACTTTAATAAATATAATATGTCCTAAATTTTCCATAACAAATTAAATTCCTAATTGAAAATCATGTGACTCTTTATCTCAAGGTGATATCTTGGAATCTACCTTAAAATGATTTTTTACCAAGTTCATGTATAAATTATTCAATGAAAGTTTAAAAACACTTCCATTTAATTTCAATTCTTTAACATAAGCATAGTTAAATAGAATATTTATTTTTTTCCATTAATTTAACCATTAAAATATTAGTTAAAAACACAATCAGTTTCATTTACAATTTTAATTTATTTGAAATGATTTTTAAAATGATTTTGATTTTTAAAATGATAGTTCTTATTTTTGTTATATAGTTCTGATTGTAAAAATCATTTTTAAAACTTTAATGACTCACTACTGTTTTAGTTATGCAAGTATGACAAACAAAATTATGTTAAAATATTTAGAAACAAATCTATTAATCAGGAATAAAAAATGCATTTATTGTATATTATTTTTAAACTGTTATATCAAGAGTTAAATGTTTTGAAAATCATTCATTTAAAAATCATCACTAAAAACCGTTTCATGAGAAGAAATATTTTAAGAAATATTAAAAGAAATATTTTAATTTTCAAAAATATATTATTCAAATAGATTTTAAAATATAAGGTATTGAAGAAAAATAAATAAATATTTTTAAATTTGTAATTGATAATATAAAATTTCTCTAATTTTAATTGTTAAGTTTAAAATTTTTAAAACCAATTTTTCTTTGATTACTTTTAAAAACCTTCACTATATTTCTTTCAAAAAATATCATATGCCCTTTTATTTGATTGATTATATATTTTTAACATAAAACGAGCAAATTTTTCTTTCTTGCAAATTTAAAATTACCATAGAATTCCTTAAATGCATTGTGATGAAGTGTTATAAGTAATATATTTAGAAAGGTTTGCTTTCTGAAGTGGTGAAATGAAATAAATTGAATTTCATCTAGAGGACCACAGCTTATAGCATTCTAAGGCAAGCAATGTATCCAAATTTCGTGCATAATCATTCATTTGACAAATGAAATTGCAACGTAGTTTAGACCCTCTTTGCAGCATTTCTGGATCATATTATAATAATTTTAGACACCTCATCATTTTTCTCAAAATCCTAAATATACCAGCTTTTCTCACTCTGAGAAATATAAATAATATCCAGTTTGCAGAAAAGTCTTTTCTACTGTAATATCCACAAGGTACTGTTGATTGTTTCACTATTGTTCTTTTATATTCGACAACCCAAAACGTTTTGGAATTTCTTAAGGTAAATTTAAATTTCGGATAACTAATGTATTTTTATTTTGTTAAATTTATATTAAATCTATACAATGAATTTCTTTCTCGACCTATGAACTCAAAAAAAACAATAAATTGCATCCTATGTGAAATATTTTCATGTGAATGAAAGTTATATAGTGACAAAAATAAGTACCAGAAACACAAAATTCATAGGAATTATTGAGGAAAACGGAAAGGAAACTGTAAAGTGGACAAAAGAATGGTGAGAATGAAAAAATGTTTTAGCGAATAAAATAAAATAACTTTAATATAACTAATAAGAACATAAATAACAGATAAAAAAACATAAAAAAGAAAAAGTTTGAAAAAAAATTTAATAAATCGTACTGAACTGAACATTTTAAAAAGGTAAGTAATATTCAAGGATCAATAAAAGCTGTAAAAATGAATTTATTTTCTTTCTAAACGATAATCAACTTTTGTATTTATTTAAAGAAAATTTCAAAATCCAGTTACAAACATCTTAATTTAGTTAGTTAAGATTACAAATAAATAGGACCATGATATGGTAATCCCTAAACTGCAGCATCATTATCAGAAAAAGTTGCAGGAAATTTGTTAGTTCATTCTGGTGATTAGATAGGGGATTTTCATTGACTCATAACTACTGCAATGTTGGGAGAATGATACAACTAATTTGGAAAAATGATGTATTCTTCAACACACTACAAGTAAAACATTGGCAATAAAACGACATAGATCATTTATAAGAAATGTCAATGAATATTGAGAGGCTAACGCATCATGCGTATGCAGATTGTTCTTCAATATCCTGATAACACAAAAGACATTCAGGAAAATGTATTGAAAGGGATTAAATTTCGCATTGGTTAAATTTATTAAATTTGAATTATCTGAACAAAAGACGAGAATAAAAAATTGCCATAACAAAAATTTCAAAGCCTGGTTTTACCACATTAAAAGAATATTATATTAATTTAATTAGTTAAAAACAAATTATTAATTTAGGAATGAAAGAGATTATACAGAAATAAAACTCAGAATAAAAATCACCAAACAATATAATTGTGGTGTAAAATTATAAAAACAATATAAAACAAACGTTCATAGTAAAATTTGATTTATCTTCATATCATAATCTCATAAACATTAAACAAAAAAAACAGCTCAATTTTTTTACATGAACACGCCTGGTCTGGTGTCAAAGAAGTTGTTGAGCTAATTTTTAAAGACCTCTTGGTGCACTGAGAAATGCTCGAAAGAATTTCACAGTCAACAAGAATCTCTACATTGCCCAAATGTACCACGTGAATGAGGCTATTTGACTGAAAAGACCTGATCGACAAGGTCAAACCATACTCCTTCACGACAACGACCTTGACCCCATGTTCCACAAATCGTCAAAGCCGCACTCTGAGAGCTCAAAGGAAGGTCTTTCTGCATCCACCGTATTCTCCGAGACTTGCACAGACTGATTACCATCTTTTCCGCTTCTTGTCAAACCATATGAAGGGCATCTTTGATAACTAAGAGGTATTTAAAAACTGGCTCAAGAATTTCTTTGACACCAAATGAGGTGATTTTTGGAGGAACGGCATCAAGAAATTGATCAAGAGGTGGGAAGAGGCTGTAAACAACAACGGCGAATATATAATTAATTAACTTATTGATATAATTATTGTTTTTTGTATAAAGAAAAGTCTTTGTTAAAAATGCTACGAACTTATTCCCGAACCTAATATACATACATACATATATATATATATATATATATATATATATATATATATATATATATATATATATATATATATATATATATATATTCTAATATATAAAATTCTCGTGTCACAATTTGCCATACTCCTCCGAAACGGCTTGACCGATTTTGATGAAATTTTTTGCGCTTATCCGGTATCTATGAGAATCGGCCAACATCTATTTTTCATCCCCCTAAATGTTAGGGGTAATACAACCCTAAATTTTTTTTGGTTAGTTCTGTAAGTTCCTAATAGATGGCGGTTTAGCATCTAAGTTGCACAGGTATTCGGCAGATGGCGACGTGTTTATTTTTCTAGATTATACCATCTTCGAGAAAATTATCGTGCGCGCGCAAGCGCGTGTTTAAATATAGAATTTACATATATTTTCATGATGTATAATGATACTATAACAATTTTTCGTGAATCATTTTCATAATTATACTTTGTATTGTGTTATTATTGTGCAGTATTCAGTTTGAATATTTTTAATATTATAAATAGTAAAATAAAATTTTATTTATTACTGTTTTTCTCTACTAATTTTCATACCACCTCAAAAATATGTAAGTATTTCTTGATAGCCTTTTATTATTTTTTATTTTTATTTTATAATTTGATAATTATTAATTTATTGAGTAGAACATTTTGATCTAATTTATTTATTCAAATGATAAATTCTTTTAATTTTTTTTATTTCAGTATAATGCCGCAGAAAAAATTTTTAGTTTTAATATAATTTAAAATTAAAATAATAATAGTTCGATGTCAATGTTATCTACCTCATTTATAACTATTTTTAGATGTCTTTAATTTATATAGTATATTTTATAAGTAAGTCACTGATTACAAACTATAATTTAATATAAGATGAATAAAATGTAAATTCAGAAAGTATATGTTGATATGTGCTTAATTTCAAAATTTCGATACTTTACCTATTACTATTAAATTTTTATGAAACGTTTTATTTTTAATCTCCTATGAATGAACCTATTCTAAATTTTTTTAGAAAATATTAATTTGATTGAACCCAAGAATTAGTAAAAAATTGATTCAATGTATTTTAAAAACTCAGCCACTGCAACGCGTGGCTGGGTCAGCTTGTATATATATATATATATATATATATATATATATATATATATATATATATATATATATATATACACTTTTGCATATATATACTTTTTGCAATGTATATATATATATATATATATATATATATATATATATATATATATATATATACATATATCTAATATATAAAATTCTCATGTCACAGTTTTCGTTTCCATACTCCTCCGAAACGGCTTGACCGATTTTGATGAAATTTTTTGTGCTTATCCGGTATCTTTGAGAATCGGCCAACATCTATTTTTCATCCCCCTAAATGTTAGGGGTAGTACAACCCTAAATTTTTTTTTATTTTTTAGACAAAATTTTTAATATCTATTTTTTTATGATACAACATACAAAAATACATACAATCCTCAATTTTCACCCTTCTACGATCAACCCTTATTTTTTAATAGCCATTTTAGTAATTTAATTATTTTTCCTCTGCGGTCGAAAACTGATCAATCGTCATTTAATTAGTTATCCCCGCCAGATGTCTACAGGTGTCACTTCTGACCCAGTAAACAGCACGGAGTAGGGATGAGAACGAAGCCGCTCTCCTTTCTTTCTCACTCCCTACACAGTTGTCGGCCATCATTATTGTTTATGCATCAAGTGTAGTAGTAACGTTGACAATTATTATTTTGCTACCTCAGTGTAACTCTCATTTTAACTTTTAATCATTCCTATTTTATCAATAATAATTAAATTATCAATTTTGAGTGTATTTTGCACGATTAGTTAATCAAGTGATTTATAACCTCAAAAGTACTCAACACGTGACACGAGCTTCCAATAACGACGGATTTTGTGTTGTAAGTATACTTTTTTATTTATATCGAAAATGATTATGAATCTTTATTTTGAAATTTCAATGGAAATATTGGTTGTATGAAAAAATTATAAGAGACAATGTTTTCATAATATTTAATTTTTTACTTTTGTTTGAAAATTTTTTCAATAAAACTTATATTTTTATAATAATTTCATAAATTAAAACTAATCATTTCAAAACTGCGGCAAAAATCCTGGCCCTAATTATACTTTTATTATTTTTCATCATTAAATAATTTCATTAATTCTATTTATGTATGTTTTGTACAGTGAGCAATGCCAAGAAAACGCAAAGGGGCTGATTTGAGCCGCAGTACAAGTAAAGCTCGAAACTTGCGAAATAGCAGATCCGAAAGAACAGAAGAACAAATCCAACAACAAAATACTGATGCACGTGTCAGAATGGCGCAATTGCATCAAGAAGAGCCAGAAGATACACGAGCTGAACGCAATGAAGTCAGAAGATTAGAACAACGACAATCACGCCGTTTCACAGTCAATAGACGAAGAACAAATGACTAACAACGACAACAGGTACATCGAGCATTTATATCTGATTCATTCCTGCGTCTAGCATTCCAGTATGAGCCCGATATTGAATATTATGCTCATTCAAATGTGGTAATTGGTGCTATGGACAAGGAATGTCCGCATTGTCATGCTCTGAAATTCAAAAATGAGCCAGCTGGGATGTGTTGCGCGTCAGGAAAAGTGCAACTACCTGAAATTGAAACACCACCTGAACCATAGAACGGCTTACTTATCGGCACGGATCCAGATTTTAACGTGTTCCTGAAGTCAATTCGAAGTTTCAATTCATGCTTTCAAATGACATCGTTTGGAGCAACAGAAATAGTTCGAAATACTAATGCAAATGGTCAACAATTCAATTCTACATTCAAAATCAGAGGCCAAGTTTATCATAAAATGGGCTCACTGCTGCCAATGCCAAACGAACCACATAAATTCTTACAAATCTACTTTATGGGCGGCGAGGATTCCGGAAGCGCACTTGCCGATCGCGTGAATGCACGTTGTGATTATAATAACCTTGATTCACTTTATGCCAGGCGCATCGTCAGCGAGCTAGATGCTCTTTTGAACGAGCACAACGAGTTGTTGAAAATATTCAAACCACATATGCACCAATTACAAAACGATAATCACGCTATCGTCATTAATCCTGATAAAACACCAGCTGGAGAGCATATTCGTAGATTCAATGCACCCGTTGTTGATGATTTTGCTGGAATCATGGTTGGCGATTGTACAGCTGCACGAGAAATTGTGATTCGTAGAAGAAATAATAATCTTCGGTTCATTGCTGACACACATCGTTCATATGACGCTCTCCAATATCCGCTAATATTCTGGAAGGGACAAGACGGATATTGCATAAACATAAAACAACGAGATCCCGTATCAGGTATTTCATTGATTATTAATTTGATCATTAATCATTTAACAAAACAATTAAATTATTGAACGTAATAAATTTAAATTAATTTTTATGAACAAATATTACAGGAGCTGAAACAAACAAGAACGTTAGCTCAAAGGATTATTATGCGTACCGATTAATGATTAGACGTGGCCTGGACAACGTCATTTTACGATGTCGTGAGCTTTGTCAACAATTCATGGTCGACATGTACGCGAAGATTGAGAGCGAACGACTACGATACTTAAAATATAATCAACAAAAGCTGCGCGCGGAAGAGTACATTCATTTGCGAGACGCTATCAACAACAACGCCGACGTCGCCGAAATTGGTAACCATGTCATTTTACCATCATCGTACGTAGGCAGTCCACGTCATATGCAAGAATATATACAGGATGCTCTGACTTTCGTGCGTGAATATGGACGACCATATTTATTTATCACGTTCACATGTAATCCAAAATGGCCAGAGATTACATCTTTGCTACTGCCTGGCCAAAATGCAATACATCGCCATGACATTACAGCACGTGTGTTCAGACAAAAGTTGAAGTCTTTAATAAGTTTCATTACTAAATCACAAGTATTCGGTCCCACACGTTGC
The DNA here is from genome assembly GCA_037975125.1 of Latrodectus hesperus. Lineage (NCBI taxonomy): Eukaryota > Metazoa > Arthropoda > Arachnida > Araneae > Theridiidae > Latrodectus > Latrodectus hesperus. The sequence goes on along the minus strand of CM075858.1, from coordinate 17,524,811 downwards.
TGGATGTATTCGGTTGAGTATAATAATTGGAATAATTTTTTTATTAAATAATGACCATCTTTTGAAGTTAAAAATGTAAAGAGTATCCTGCAAGTAAAGAATCTTTCTTTGAATTGAGGAAATAACTGTTTTTAAAAGAGAAAAAGTGCTAACTCTCCTCTCCGTATCACAATGTTCCAATCACTGCATTTATAAAACCTTGTCTGATATCATACTTCAGATCATTGACATTTTAATGAAAGAAGTTTTACAGAGCTCAAACTGATCAAAACATGAAATACATCCTCCAAAGAAAAACTTTAATAAGACTGCTCGACAATTTATAATGACGACAATCAAAAACTAAATAGCTTTATGGAAAAGAAAATTGTGTGATCCTTTTTTAAGTGTCAATTACACTCTAATCCATTAAAACACAAGGAATTTCGATTAAGAATTTGGAAAGTAAAAATCCATCTGATGATCTAGAAAATGTTACATTCTTTATCAGCCAAGCACTTCATTATTTTCTTATTCCATGTTCCTATTTTCTTATTTTAAAAAAATATTTGATAATTTTAGTTGTTAAGCAAAACAATATTCCATTTAGTGATGATTAGCTACTTTTACGAATTAGCACATAATATATTAGGAATATTTTAATGAATCATATAATTATATAGCACTAAACTTGATAAAATACTATTTAAGATTACATTTTGCATCTAAAATTTTTTATTCTAATATTCCTGCATTTAATGTTTTAAATGAAATGCATGGTAGCTGTATTTTAAAAATCATCCCATAACTTATTAAAAATATGAATCTAATAACATCTTTCACTTCTTTTATTTATTTTTAGAATTATTTATATGTAAGGATGATTATTAGATCTAAATTTATTGTAATTGAAATTTATTTTGTTAATCAGCTTAGAGAGTATTTCTTTAGAAATTTAGTAACTCTTTATTTTACATAGGTTTATTTTAAGAAAATAATTATATAATTTATATGTTTTCCATTTAACATAAAATCAGAAATATATTATTTTTCAGTAAAAATAAATTGCTTAAAGTATGTGTATAAACAATTTAAAGAAATATAATTTGGGAAAATATGATTTTGTCAGCAATTTCTCTATTCTTTTATTTTTAATGCTTTTATTTTTGGGATAGAGGTTTTTAAATAAAACAAATTTTAATACTTGTATATATGATTTTTTTATAGTTTTATTATCCAAATATAATATAATTACAAAATTCTTATATTTCAATTCTTAAATATAAATGTATATGGTGTTTAGATAAAGTTATCTGAAACATAATACAATATTAATTAATTAAAAAATGTTTTTGAAATAAATGCAAGTCCTTCACTTTTTTGATTGTATAAGCACTTACAAGAGTACAAGCTCCAAAAAACTTTTTTGGAATTTCATAGTGGCTTATCATTATATTGGGCCTTAATAAACCTTATTTATCTATGAAACCAAAGTTTACTAAAGTGACATTTTATAATAGCTCAAATTTATTTCGCGTGTCAAAGTTTCAGCATTTCATTAATCAAACTCTTAAATTTTCAATTTTCTGAAAAGCAGAATTAGTTTATCCCTCTTATTTTCAAAGGAATGAGTAATTGGATAATTTTCTCAAAAGAATTAAACAATATATTTAATTTTCCTTAGGGGAGTAGACATTGATTTTAAGGATGAATATTTTGGTCACACAAATAAAAATATTAAATGAGATGTCCTTCACAATCGTGGTACTCTTACCATTAGAGAAGAAAGAGTATAAATTATAAGAAAAGGAAATTTTATTTTTGCTATTAAAAGTTGGGAAAAATATGAAATTACGACAAAACCGAGTATTTTGAATGTCATAATGAGTAATTTTGTGATAACATTTCTTCACATATTTTCAGTCATTAAGGAACAAAAACTATAATAATTATTTTCAAAAGAGATTCAATATTGTTACTCAATATTGCTCAATTTTTTTCAGATTGTTTATTGCTAAAAAAATAACAATATTTTACTTCTTTAGGTCATCATGCCATTTTACCAAGTTTAAATTTCCTTAAAAAATTTACATACATGTTTGCAAATATATTGTTGTTATTCACTGATATTTAAACAAACAGTAGAAAAATTAAAGTATAGTTAAAGAATATAACAGATATATATATATATATATATATATATATATATATATATATATATATATATATATATATATATATATATATATATATATATATATATATATATATATATATATATATATATATATATATATATATATATATATATATATATATATATTTAACAAAAATTAGACACCCGATTTTTTTTTCAAAATTTTAATACTTGTTCTTTTTAAATAATCAAAAAAATTTAGTGCTGATTCTATAATAGTTAATTAACATTTTCAATAAGATAAATATATTTAGATATTACAAAAGCAAAATATCTTCTAATTCTTGTATTTATTCCTAAAAGTTCACCCGAATTTTACAGTCGTTAAAATAGATTGTGTTTTCTTTATTGCTACGACAAAGGTATAATATATTTCCTTTAAGCCTTAGGTATTTCTTTCTTTGTCTAAAACCAAGAAATTACTTTCGAAATTACTTCCAATCTAATAAATTTCAATATTTTCTTTCCTATACTTCAAAGTAATTGCTCTCAAACAATTTCACAATACATTCACTTACCACATTTGTTGCTAGTTTCAAGAAAGCGAATACAGCAAATAACAGGATTTTTAGTGGTTCATAGTAAATGAAATTTTTAAGATTAATAGGAAAGCGAAAAAGCAATTTCGAATTCTTTTTACTGTATCGCATTTAATTGTTGCCATTTGTATTGGTTAGTAACAAATTAATAATATCACAAAACTTTTACACTTGTAATATTTTAACTTTGTAATTCATTTCTTTCTCACCTGTATAAATTAAGAAAAATAGTTAGATTTTTAGTACGAGAACTCTTTCAAGGTATCAAGAACTCTTTCAAGGTATCGAGAACTCTTTCAAGGTATTCGTCAAGGGTATACCAAGAATACATAGCGGGTGGAAAAAGCTAACGATCGTGCAAATTGAAAAGGACAATTAGCCTTGACAGTGAGTGGAGAGAGACGGCTCAGGCGTCTTCTTCGGAGCCAGCGAAGCCAAACATTAGCTCAAATTACCACCCAATTGAATGACTGTGCCAGTCATTCTGTCAGTAAACAGATTGTGCAACGCTCGCTCACTGCATGGGTTTCGGGAGCCGTCGACCCACAAGAGTACCATTGCTCAATGCTCGCCATCGGGCAGCATGTCTTGCCTGGGCAAGAGAGCACAAAGACTGGAATATAAAGGACTGGAAACGAGTAGCATGGAGTGATGAGTCACGATTCCGACTACTTAACGCCGACGGGAGGCTGAGAATATGGCCTCAGGCTCATGAAGATGGCTTCATGAGCATTGAAAGGCTCATGAAGCCAGTCTGGCAAGCCTGGCAAGCAGGATCCAGTCTGGATCCTGCTTGCCAGACTGGAACTATACAAGGGCCTAGATGGCTCAATCATGGTCTGGAGTGTTTTTCGTGGCTCTGTTTGGGATCTTCGGTCCGTGTACCAACCTCCCTCAACGCAATTTGGTACGTAGAGTAGCTGGGTGATCACCTTCTTCTGCTTATGCTGTTCTGTTATCCGCATGGAGTTTTTCAACAAGACAACTGTACCTTTCACAAGTCCCGGTTGGATACAGGCAAGTTGGATGAGCATTCCTCTGACTTTTCTGTCATAAATTGGCCACCTAAAAGCCCAGACTTAAATCCCATTGAGCATATTTGGGATATTTTGGAACAAGGCGTGATAGGCCAGCACACAGCACCAATGGACCTTACTGAATTATGGAGAAGTTTAGTCGATGTTTGGCAAGCCATTTCCGTGGAACGTTTTCAAAACTTGTTGAATCTATGCCTCGTCGTGTGGCAGCCGTTATCAAGGCCAGAGGAGGCTCAACTCGTAACTAACGAACGAATACGAATAAACTAATTGTAGATCCAATTATCTTTGAATTAACCTGGTTGTTATGCAAATTGAGACTTAGAAATTGGTTTATCCACAACGTAAATTTCTCTGATATGTCTATCAGCTTTTCAATGCCTTTATAAGAAAAATTGTTAATCTAATAGGTCTAAAAATTTTGACTTCATAATAATTATTTTTTCCTATTTTAAAATAAAAATTACTTATGTATGCCTCCGAGAAATAGGTATACGACCAAAGTCTAGCATGCCTGAAAATCTTACTAAGGATTGAGATAATGCATTAGACCCCTTCAATAAGTAGATTCGGGAAAATAACATCCATTCCTGTTGATTTATAAGGTTTAAAGCAAATGATAGCCCATACTGTTTTATCATAAGTGATATTTTTTTGTCAACCTCCTTCTTACTTCTGCCACAATTTCATATAGAGAATTTAAAGGTAGAAGTTCAAATTACTTTTTGTAACCTGGTAATTGAACTCTGAACAATTCAGCCAGGATCTCCCTCCTAGATTCTGGAAACTTAACATTCGGCATTTTAAAGATGTTTAAAGAGCAGTCCCAGTCTCTAGATATTATTTTAACAAATATTGCAATACAACGATCTTAATATTAATACAGTAATTTTGCAAGGAATTCATTTTTGAGCTCCTGTAATAGCTTTATTATGAGTAATCAGCGCCAGTTTATATTTCTGCCACTAACCAATCGTCTTTGCTTAGTTAAAAAGATAAATATATTGTATTCATATTTGTTTAACATTTTAGAACACCCAGGAATTAATCTGGATGATGCGGTCACCACCAGCATATATAGCTTCCCTGTACACATGGAAGTCAAACATACAGCGAGGTTTAGTCTGGTTTCTCAAGTGGCCCATTAGCGATATTATAACCCTGGTTCCATTCATCTATCTGTACAAAGCTTAATATATTATATTGAGTGGCCTTTCTGCATTAGGCATGTGTATTTACACAGCCTTCATGCCATGGTTGCCTTTATACCAGGAACCTAAAACAAGCTTGGTATCGGTCTTCCATCCAGAAGGGCGGGGTTCGATTCCCAATGCCACCAAAGACCTACCGAGTAATGCGATATACGTGCTCGTTAAATCTGTAGAATTGAAAGTCCTGTGGTCAGTCATTGAGCAGTTACCATGGGTGCAATGGCCTGGAGATAATTTCCTCCCCCTTCAGATCAATGTCAAAATTGTGGGAGTGGATCCTTTGGTGGTGCCATCTATCGGAGGATTTAAAAAAGAGCAAAAGATGAACTTTCACCTTCGTAGTGCTCTGATTAAAACGAATGACGCTCCCCATTGACTTAATTTTGCATTGCCAGAGGCATAGCAAGCTTGGCTTGTCCAAGTGTCATAAGTAAAAACAACAAGTAACGACAAAACAAGTTTAGGTTAAATACGTACATGATCTTTGCAACATGTGTACACTCTCATACCGCTTTGAGTTTACAGAATAAGATTTGAATGAGAATCCAAATCTACATACCCTAATAATGAAAAAATCTTCCAAATATTTAAAAATATTTTCATTATTAGAAATTAAATGTTACAATAATAAATCAGAAGAAACAAAAATATAAAAAAATTATACTAATAAAAAGTTGAAATCCATATTTTATTAATTTTATATATTTTTGAAATTTTATAACTTAAAATAAGTTTGAAAAGCAATTAAGTAATCTTTAATTAGAATTAGAATGCACAAATTATTTTAATTATAGAATTTTAACAGGAACGTAGCTGTTTGTAGAAAATTATTTTACGGAACTTTTGGAATGCATATTTGCATTTGAAATATATCACTAAAGTTTTAAATTTAAAAAAATCTATATCACAAAGAAAAAAGTATATACGAGGTATACATGATTTTAAAATTTTCAACTGTAAAATGTCTTGTAGATAAGAAATTAGAATATAATTTAATGATACGAAAATCCTTTCTACCGCAGAGAGTAATATTATTTTCAAGCATACAGGGAAAGTAATTTGCAAGAAATCAGCAAAATTACTCACATAAATTATTTTAAATTTCAGATATAATTTTTAATCAATATTCTCCAATTATTTTTCAAATATTGCTCACTATATGTAAAATGTTTGTAGTAAATTATGCCTCAAAATTGTTATTTTTCTGAAACTTTGTATATACATTTATTTTGTTTTATTATTACTTTTACAATTGTAATAATTTTCTTTATAATTCAAAAACCTGCTTACAAAAATAGCAGGATAAAGTAAAATATTTAACTACAATATATAACTTGATGATAAACACAATTCATCTACCTAAAGATCAAACACAGATACGAAAGATAATTCATCATGTTTCTAAGTGGCAAAATGATTCCCTACATTCAGCTTTTCCTCTTCAATTATCTCAGGTGACAAAGAGTCAATTTATTATTGATTACGTGACAAGTTCCTGAACTATTTATTCTTTGATGAATAGTTGCCTGCACGAAGTTGCCAATGCAGCAATTAATATAAATCTTAATATTATAGTCTTTCCAATAAAAATATATACAATTTCATTTAATGCATTTTTATTAATTTGGGTTATTTAATTATTTATAAAAATTTGCTCTCTCATCTGTGTAAATGTAGAAGTATATATATATATATATATATATATATATATATATATATATATATATATATATATATATATATATATATATATATATATATATATATATATATATATATATCACTATATATATATCATTATTATATATATATATGATAGTATAGTATATAATTATAATAATATGATATAAACTATCACTCATATATTATATATTTATTAGTTTACCTATATTAACTCATATATAATATATATATATATCATATATCATATCATATATATATATATATATATATATATATATATATATATATATATATATATATATATATATATATAAGCGTATATTGTGTGTATCACTATATTTATATCATTATTATTAAAATATGAAAGTGTATAATTATAATAATTTGATATAAACTGTCATTCATTATTATTTATTTATTATATTAGTTTATCTATATTAACTCGCAATAATAGAAAGAATGTCATATTCAAATCTATTAGATTTTCTATTAGATTATTTTCTATTAGATTTTGATTAATTTTCTATTAGATTTTGATTAAATTAAATGATTTCTTGATTGCTTATCAGAGTATCACCAAAGATATATTTTGCTATATTCGGTGTGGTTGTGCATACAAAAGTTAAAAATATTTCAGAATTTACTTTGAATTTTATACTTATATTTCGTTGAATTTCTCTTCACAGCATACAAAACATAACAACGTCATTAGCCATTGATTCCATTAATAATACCTAATGACAATAGTAATTGTAATTTTAAGATACTGAAGAAAAAAGAAGCTACTCAAATATAAGTTACAGCATGCTTAAAATAAATCGCTCTATATTTACTTTAACATTTTATTACAGACAATTTATAAGTAGTAATTTTCTTAAATTTCATTATAAAATATATGGATTTTTCTTATTGTACTTTAAATAAAATTACATCGACTCTCTCAGTGAACACTAAAAATTTTTTAACTGCTTTGTTTAATCCAAGTAGTTAAGTTTCTTCTGGTGACACAATTACAATTATTATTGGGCTACTTGTAAAAATTTTGATACATTAAAATTGAAGTAAAAATATGAATCCCCATCCATATAGTTTTTACAGGTCACATGTTAATGATTACATAATGATAACAAATCAATCTTTCAAAACTTTTTAGAAAACATTTGTATTATAAAGACAAAATATTATGTGCATTCAGTAAAAAAGGATTATATCTGTGCAATATTTTTAAAAATATTTTAAAATAAAACAGATGCATTTATTTATTTTTTGAAATGGAAAATTAAATATTTGCTGTATTTGTAGAAATAAGTATATTATTAATAGATAAATTATAATCAATAAAAAATATAAAAATATCTCTTGTATGAAAATGTCGAAAAAAATATTTTTCCAAGTTAAATTTTTAATGCATTTTTCATCAATTAGAAATTCGCTACAGAGTTCTTATACATAAATTGGGATTAGTTACGTAGCACAGATGCAGTATAATCCAGCATACCAAATTTTGAATTTTTTTGGCGGTGAAAATATATTGCCAAGGTGACGTATAGTGATGTCTCGCATTGACGTAAATACTAAGGTTACCAAACTAGAATTTCCTACAAAATTCTAATAGGTCTCCATCTCCATGACGTATAAAATCCAGGTTATCAGATAAACAAGGAAATCTGCCAAAAAAATCTCTAAATTCAGAATCCGGCATACTGGATTATACGGCATATGTGCCAGATGTGCTATATCACAATATAAATGTCTTTAAAAATAGAAAATTTATTTTTATATAACATTTTACGTAGCTTCATGATATAAAGTGTAATGAAAACTATAAAATTTTATAATACTTTAAAAATAAACAGTTTTACTCATATTATAGAAGGAATAGTTATCTATATACATAGAAAAACTTAGCTCATTTAAACTTTTCAACATTAGGTTATTTTAACAAAGCAATATAATTTTAAAATCAGACAATTTTGTTTCTTAATTTTACTATAAAATTACTTTAGTATTTGCGGATCACTTGAATATATTGCTCTTTCTAAATCAGGAACACGAATTTTATGTAAAAATCATTTGTAATTTCAAAACTATGAAAAGAGTTTGAGAAAGCCATTGTATCGAAATACCAATAATTGTTCTCTCAATCATATATTATTCCTACTCAACCATAAGGAAAGATAAATAGCTTGAAGAGATTCTCCGCACCATTAAGCTCAGAACAAAACAAAAAAATAAAATCAGTCATCATCCTCAATGGATGTCAAGATACAAATAAGTAATGTTTGACTGTAAATGATGTTATATAATCAATTCGTCGTCAGAATAGTAAATATGTCTGGTTATAAATTAAATTAAAATATGTAAAAGAATGTAATTGTAGATGTATTTAGATTCAAGTGTATTTTCAAGTAATGCATTTGAATTTTTAAGGAAAACTCGAAGAGTAAATGCTTTAAAAGCAACTTATTTCAAGAAATATCATTAAATTTGATGCTGACAAGAAAAATATATAACACTAGTAAATAATATCTCTTTAGGGAAAGAAATATTAAATTAAAATCTTAAAATATGAAATGGATCTGCATAGCATTTACACATAAATAGTTAATTTGATCTTTTCTTTCTATATGGATAAAATTTGGTTTTTTATTGAGATTAATATTATTTTAACAAATTATCTATGGAATAAATATAAAAGTATTGAAAATATTCAATGTATAAAACATTCATTTATGTGAAATGAATTTATGATGATAATTTTAAGTTTTTATTAGAAAGTAAATAGTTTAACCTCAAGAAAACGATATAAATTATTATGATTTCATTTTCTTAAACTTTTTATATAAATATTTTAACATCTAAAAACCAGTAATTTTAATTAAATAAGTTAAAATACCAGCAGCATATTTCATATAATATCTGAGATTAAAGAAATAGTTTTTGTATTTTAATTACAAAATAATGATTTTGAAAGTTTTGCTTAATGATATAAGAACACAATTTTTTTTAAAAAAACATGTTTATCATTTCTATTAGTTAATATCTTTCTAAGCAAATAAAATAATTTTGGTATAAAATAATATTTTATACACTTTTGTGTTAGCTATTTTGTTTCAAAAATTTCTTTTAGAATTTAGATCTATGTAGTAAATCAGAATATATTTTTAATAGCAAGCACTTATCATTTCACAAATGAAGACAAGAACAATAAACCCTTTTTATGCTGCTGTTTACACAAATATTTTCAAAATAATAATGGCTTGTATATTCTTAATTTGGTGCAATCTGACATATGAATAACTATACTATAACATGAAATCATTTTAGTATTAATATTAGTACTTAAGGGCACTCATGTTTACTGTTACATAATTAATATTGCTGCAATATCCCTACACTTAAAATCAGTAGTGTCTTAAATTGTAGATAAAAAATATGATTGAGTGAAATAAAAATTAAATCATACCATTATAAATCATTAAAATATATATAAGTGATATAAATTTACAATAATTTTAAAAATAGTTAAAACTGAAACCAGAGTATGACGTTAAACTATAATCTCTTGAAAACATGATTTAAATATATATATACATATATATATATATATATATATATATATATATATATATATATATATATATATATATATATATATATATATATATATATATATTATATATTCAGAATTTTTTCAAATTAAAAATGACAATAAATAAAAAAACTGACAAATTTTTTAATATAGTTTAAAATTATAATTTACACAAGAATAATTAACATTTCCTTATGAATAACATATTGAGATTATTGTTAAATCAATAATAAAAGTCTTATTAAATAATTATCATAAACTTTCATTATGACGGATTTTATCAAAAAAAATACCAAAATAATACCAAAAATTAAAACAAGAAGAAAAATTTACTTCGCGCTTCAAAAGCACAAGTCGTAAATACGATCCTCAGGCTAGACGAGGTCAGCTCTGCCTTTATTCAATTCAGTGAGTTGATAAAATTAAGTGTCAATTGTAAACGGGAACTAAATACTGGGGGTTTCTTGTAAGGCTGACCTCTCAACCGGAACATATGCGTCTTACCCCAGTGCCCACGGTATAGAAAACTGTTACGGACACAATAGGCCTTAGCCCCATAGGGCTGTCACGAAACACAGAGCTTAATTTAGTTTAGATTAATATGTTTTAGAGAAAATATAATGTCTTGACATTGTCTTAAATATTGAGCTAAATATTTAATCATATATGAACATATCAGAAAAATTCTTGAATAATATAGAGAAGAATTTTCTGAAATATCTGTTAATATATAAAATATTCCCTGTGTATGTAATATTATATAATTTTTTAACTCTGGAATATAGTTTTGGAACAAATGTTTTTCAATCTGCACCAGGAAACTAAAATAAATGGCTGAAAGGGTGTACTTTCAATAAGTTGATCCAATAATAGTAAAGTACCTGCAAAAAAAATTGTAAAAATTAAATCGGTATATTAATGATCCTTGAAAATCACATTGCTTAATAAAAATAATCACCATTAATTATGTGATGTCCAGTCATGAATGTAAGTCTTCAAAACTTTTATGCAAATTCGTTGGTATATAATTATTATTAAAATGGAAATCAGGACAAAATTGAAGTCTAATTAGGTAATTTTTATAACTAGATAATTATGTAATCAATTTCTTTTTAATGATTCATTGATTATCTTAATTTTTATTTATGCAATGAATTATCTACAATAATACTCAAGTTGAGCTCAATTACTTCTGTTTTCTGTGTTTGATTTAATTGTTATTAAAACAAATTTTCCACTTGCATTATTTAACTCGAACATTATTATGATATTTAGGAAAAATTTCTGTTGATTTTCATATTATAATTCACAATATCCAACGGTCGAATATGGTAATATATTGCATTAAACAAGCATAGTAAATATTTAATTAAGTGAAGGACAATTACAACTTTGCGTTGTTAGAACACAAATTCGTTCATATGTTTAATTACTGTTCAATAAATTAATTGAACATCACAAATATATAACTTAATACTTTATATTTTGCATGAAAAAGTAATTTTTTTTTTGTTATTTTCAGTTAAGGATGCACTTAACAGACAGTGTAAATTGCTTTTTCAGCTAATATTTACACATATGTTACTGTACAAACATTATTTGCTTAAAGTTAACGATGTAACTTATTTAAGTGATAAAAAAGTAATAAACACCAGTTGATATCCCATCTTTTTCTGAAAAAGTTAGTCTTCCGAATAAAAATTTTAATCAGCTGATGTATCTACATTTGAAAAACTTTTGTGTAGTTTTATTCAGTTCAAACGATAAATATATTTGCTTTTCTGAAGAGCATTTTGTGAGAAGTGAATGCTCTGCATTGAATTATACAGTGGAAGATTAAGGACAAAAGATTTTGGCAATACTTAAATTGTAAATTTTAAATCTTATACTTGAATAAAAAAATATAAAATTTAAACTTTAAAAATTAATTACAGTCAATAACCTATAAAATATCAGAATTTTATTAAATTATAGAAACACTAATATTTATTTCCTAATTATACAAATCATTAATTTTACTTCAGTAGGAGACAGTTGAAGTAAAATGAAATGAAAATTATGTTATAGAAATGATGAAAATTTTGTAATAGAACTCACAATGTGATCCTTCTGAATATGTGCTAGTCATCAACGAGATGCAATCTATATTATAGAAATAAGGTTTCTATATTATAGAAATAAGGTTTCTATATTATAGAAATAATGTTTCTATATTATAGAAATAAGGTTTAAAATTACAGAGGCACTTTTTATAATTGAAATAAGCAATAATAATTGTAATTATTTAATATCATTTTTGAAAACTGCGTTGTAATATATACATATTTTTTGAGCAATTTAAATAAATATTTCATCCCTTTTTTGTGTAAAATATTTTATTCACACAATCCTGATACTTTTTAAGATTAGATTGAAAAAGTTATGCATTCTTCTGTAATATTAAATAATCTAATGAATTATAATAATCTTGAGAACTACCTAATTTAATCTAATGTGGAGTAAGGTTTTACAAGATAAATAATACATAAAACTATTGTTAATACATTATGTAATAACAATATTATTAATTGAACCGCAATATAATTAATAATATAGTTAATAAGAATAATAAATTGCTGTGCGTTAATGTTTTATGTTAATAATTATACAAAATAATATGTTTATTTTCGCATCAATTGCTATGTATGTAGCACACATAAATTATGATGCAATTTTCATTAATCTTCTTAATAGCCACTTAGAATATTTTCACAATAATTTATATTATTGAAAACATTATAATTATTGAAAATATAATATTGAAAAATACAGTGTAAACGTATCGTGAACATTTTTCTTTATATTAAAAAGTAACGAAAATCTAATTTCTTAAAATAAGATTCTATTTCTGGAAATACTGCATAGTAACATAAACTGTTTTTTATTCTATCTCTTTCCACCCACTGCTTATCTAATATTTTATGTTTTTCTAGTGTATGCGAGCCAGTATAAATGCAATGTAGTTTTCTTGGATATATGAGGTGGACATCGCAAAATCTAGAAGCGAACTTTCACTAGCATTGCTATCCACTTACGAGTGACAAAGTACACATGAAATCCAACATAATTTTATTCGGAAACTTTTCCAATTTCTTTTGTTTTGGACCCAGAGTTATTTATCTTGTTATTACTGTAGGAAAGCAATAGATTTTCTGATACTTTCAATTGGTTTTATCTTAAGATTCAATAAATGAAATGAATTCCTTTGTTTCACTTATTGAACAAAGAAACTCATTTATTAAAGTTATTTACCATATTTGGAAATTCAATATAAAGTAAATTAGTATCTTAAAATACAATATAACTATTCCATGTTTTAGAGGTTTTTGTTAATCAAGAGTTTTTTTATGTATAATTCGAAAGTTTTGTGAATTTGTATCATTATATCTTGGAAAAAAATTATTATAGATCTAAAATTTAAGAAAATTCTTACAACATCATATTTTATGATAAAAATATATTTATAATTTATTGAAATTATTTTACTCTAAACATTATAGAATTCTGTTAAAAAACACATAAATAGACTTCTATTTTAAAAAAAAAAACTAATATTTTAGTAACAAAGTTAAGAAAGTTTTAACATAACTTTCTTAACTTTGTAATAAACATTAATATATTTTTATATAAACTCCTTTTCTTAATTTGATTTAATTAATATTAAACAAACTTAAATTTTCAATAAAATTTCTAGGTGAATTCTTGAGATGGTGGTTCCTGGAATATTCTTGATAAGTGCACGTTATTTAAGTCAACCAAAGGCGAATCATAGTTGGTCACCATATATCATTTCATGCTTCAATTAAAGATATTCCTTTTTACTTAATCATGTTCACTACTTCACTTAAAAATATACTTTAAAATTCTAATCCATGCAAGATTATTACATCTGGTGATACTACTTAGCAATTTTTTAGTACCTACAACTTGTTGAAATGTCTCAGAACATTCAAAGCTTAAAGTAATTAAGGTTTTTCAAAGAGAAGAGAATTTAGATATTTTTCAAGACTTCACTATATTCAACATCTTAAGAACATATAGTGGACACCTTAAAAATTAACAGTTTTATTAGTCATTTTAATATCCAAAACACAAATTATTTCCGGGGAAAGTTTTCATAGAGTACTCTATTTACATTTGGTGAGGGAGAAAAACTTCCAAATCCATGCTCTAATAATTAAAAAATTAATTAAATTAATAAGAAAAATAAATTAAAATGTAAACCCTGAAAACTCACCGTTCATTGTTCAACAGTTTAACAACCTTTCTTAGCACTTTCCTACCATTAGCTCAGGTAAAGCTTTCAGAGGATAGGAAGGCGGAATCAATTTTCCTTGATTCAATGATATCTGAGATTGACAGTGAATCTATCAACTCTATAACATGACTAGGTTCTATTGATTTAAGACTACTTTTATAACTTCGTACTGAACAGTTAAATTGCTGAAATATGTCAGTTAAACAGTTCACCCTGTAATTTATATTCTGAAAGACATATAATGCATTCCTTTAAAAAGTGTGCAGTATATATGCAGAAAGTTTAAATGATGAATTCTATCAGGACTTTTTCAGAACATAAGACCTGCACATGCACTGCAAAAATGCAATTACAAGTTAATACTGTACAAAGCAAAAAATATATATATTTAACTAGTAGCCAGAGCAAAACAAAAAGAATTACGAACACATTTTCTGAAGGTTGTCTGAAAAGTATAGTTTTCTAGATCAATGAATAAAAAATTAATCTTCAGTCATTAATGTATTCTGATAAAGCAAAACACTCCCAGCTTTGTATAAACTATTTCAATTTATGCTCCGTCACCTTAAATGAATTTCAAGTAATATGCAGTTAGTTTTGTCAATTTAGAAAGAAAATATTTTGCAGGAAAATATTTAGATTTTATTGAAACTTAAAATAAAATCGAACATTACATTAATATGTACATTTCATAATCAATAATGGTATGTGAATTAATGTGAAAAGCTGCATTATTAATCTCTTTCTGAAATTTCAATTTTACAATTTTTTTTGAAAAATATGGAAATACCTGCGCTAAATTTAGATATTATCGTTAAAATCCATTTGAAAGCAAAAACGACAAATGCTGTACTATTTGACTTAGAGGATTTCTTTATGTAGCAAAAAAATGATTCCCCTTAAAAGAATTATCTTGCAAAATATTTAAGGTAATAAACGCTTATGTATTTTTCTATTAAAATTTATATTTTGCATAATACGTCTGAAATACATCATCTTTTACTTATCTGAAACATATCATGATCGGAATTAAAAGAATTTGGAAGATACGATACTATATACTTATAAAATATGTAGTCATAGTGAATCATGTTCCAATTGCCGTCGAAAATTTTATATGACTTAAAAATGTCGTGTTTTAAATGATATTTGTTTAATTTAAAGAACTATTCTAGACTTACACTTATTCAATTGTACTGAATATATAGTTATAAAATATGAATCGGAAATTATTACATAATTTATATCTCTACATAACATCTGATAATTTGACACTTCATTTAAATCCTTTTTGTCTTAATATTAATTTTAATTAATTATATTAATTATTTGTTTAACTAGATTGTTTTAACGTTCCCCTCCCAGCTTGAATTACATAATTTTAAAACTCTTAAAAAATCTAATTAAATAAAATTTTGATGTCCAAAAGTGCATAATTTGTAATTCCTATTAAATTTCTAATTGACATAACAATTTTGTTAATATTTATATTCCTAATTTTAGCATTTTTATAGAGAATGTATTAAAATACACAACTTTACCCTAAAACTTCTGTTATTTTCACAATTCGAGAAATTTTACTCCATTATTTTAGTAATTTAATGTTTTGACAACACTGCTATTATTTTCAGAATCACTAAATTGATTCTATAAAATAGCTGAACACTATAATTTATATATGAATTGAAACTGTTTGTTTCAAGTACAATATCAACTATAATAAAATCATTGAAATGTATGAATATATAATAAAGTACTTTACAACTTATTTATTTAAGATATATATCTATATCTATCTATCTATCTATCTACCAATATATATATATATATATATATATATATATATATATATATAAAGAATGTACTTATATACATTTATCATACTATAACACGTTCAAATATTTCATTAGATTGTTCAATGATATGTATTTTACCAATTCAAGGAAATTTCGTTTAATCAAGACATGCGTTAAGTTATCCATAGATTTCTATTTTATTTTGATATATTGAAATATTTTTTGACAATACTTTGAACAATATATACATAGTTGGTATTTCAAAAATGAAATGTAAGGAAAATAACATAATCCAATTACTTATATTTATTTACAAATTTATATACCATAAATGTTTTAAAAAACTTGTATTTGGGCTTCATTCATATTTTCATAAATTTTAGTCAAACTTTAGCACTCTAAAAACATTCATTGTTTCTAATAATTCCTTAAAAATCCTAGAAAAGTTAATTAAAATTTTACATAAGTTTGAGTTTATTTTAATAGCTTAAAAGATTTTTTTAAATTTAGGCTTTTTCAAATATTTGTAATATAGGAATTAATTGAAAATAATTCTTAATATTTTATGGGCATTATACTGTATTATGGACATTATACTATTCTATGGACTGCATATTTAGTCTCATAAAATGCTACTAAATATGCAGCCAAAAAATATTTGAATTTATTATTCATTAATAAGCAATATATAAGAAAATAGGACAAAACTAATTTGTTTATTAAATGTGTTACTAAATCAAAATAAATATGTAACTTTGCATAAAATAACGGCATTTGTTCGAAATTTGAAAACCTATTTTCCTTTTAATAAATAATTTGATAAATTGAAAGCGGATATGAAGCATATTTTAACGAGAAAATTTTCGACATACTAGAACACTATTTGTTAATCAATTTTGCAATTCTGGCCTAATATACAATTAAGAGCTTGGGTTTCGGAGGTGGTCATCTCCTTTTCAACCGTAACTGTCACAACATAATTAAATTACTTAACAAGAATCTTCTTTACGTGCCATTCAATTCAAACATTTAACTACCGAGCTAAACCAACCATTTAGTGTAATTATGAGGACTTATCTCATGTTACTGAAATTAAAAATATAAAAGAAAATTTTAAATAGTTTTAAATGATATCCGAATAGTTTTAAAAAGTTTTAACTGATATCAGCTTTTAAATGAATTTGAAATAAATTTCATTTATAAGCACTTATAATAACCATCAAATTCAATATAATTTTCCTAAGTTGTTTAAATTGAAATTATTATCATAATTAACTTTAATAATAATAATTTCAATTATTATTATACGTTAATAATAATTTCAATTATTATTAT
The DNA here is from genome assembly GCA_037975125.1 of Latrodectus hesperus. NCBI lineage: Eukaryota > Metazoa > Arthropoda > Arachnida > Araneae > Theridiidae > Latrodectus > Latrodectus hesperus. The sequence goes on along the minus strand of CM075858.1, from coordinate 17,507,145 downwards.
AATTGAAATTATTATTAACTTTATACTTTCATGGCACTGAGATACTGTATAATCCAGCATGCAAAAAATTTGAGGTAGGCGATTTTTGGCGGATTTTGGTTCTTATTACAACCAAGAGACTTATAAGAATTATACAGATTTTCCCATTTTGAAACCCTAGTATTACCGTCATCGCGAGACGTAACAAAATATCATCTTGGTAACATTTCTTCGTCTCAAAATAAATTCAAAATTTAGCTTGCTGGATTATAGGATAGTTGTGACACTTTCATCAATATTGAGCACTATAAAAATATGAATAACTTATAAATTTTAATGAGGCATTTTCAAGTGTATATTCATTTTCTTTAAAGTATTTTCCAAATAACATTTTAAAACTAATGTAATGTATCATAATATCAAGCTAATGAAATTCTTAATAGTTTCTTTTTAAATTTTCTGCAAAAAAGTATTTTATATAAAACAATAAATTTGGTTTTAAGATACAGAGAATATATTTTATAGAATAGCTTTGTGACTCAAGGAATTTCTCAGATTGTTATTGTAATAATTATTCCATAATTTCATAAAACAATTTTTATTATTTTTGAAATATGAACTATATCATGTTTATAAATTTCCTCAGCTGACATGGCCTAAAATTTTTAAATATTTCATTTCAGAGCTTTTAAAAAAACTCGATTATTGAAATTTTGATGTTTTCTAAAAGTATTTATGGTTTGGGAAATTTTATATTCAGTAACGTAAGTTTAGATAAAAATGATTTGTTTCGTCATAGAATTAAAACAACAATTGAAAATTAATTTTTATAAACATTTTAAAAACTTTGATCCACTAGCATTTCTTTACAAGAATCCCATTTCATACTAAATTATGGTTAAAACTGTTTAATTCCAAAATATCACTGCTGTGTTGAGACCTTTGCTCTTACTATTAGTAATTCTGTTAGTTTTATGTTATTGCTTTTCTCTACTAATTTCTTTCTTTATAAATTACTTTATATCAAAAAATTTATTCATTTAACAAACGATTTTTAAATTGCTTTTGAAAAAACTAAAATTTAAAATATAGACTGGTTCTTTTGATAGCAATCTGAAAAAGCGAATAATTATGGTTTGAACCATTTATTACAATGTTATTCAGTCTTGTTAAGAGAAGAAAAATGCCTTAAAGCATATATATTGATTTAAAATGAGGGGCCGAGTTCTATCAGTTAACCATTTTATCAATTTTATTTGTACCGCTGGTTTTCTGACAAAAAATATTGTGTTGATCTGTGTGTAAATATATTAGAGTTTGTGTAAATAAATCAATTATTGTATACAATAGTAGTGATAAACATCAATTCTTTATAAATTACCATTTTGATATTTTTACATACTTTTCTAAAATTTATTAGGTTTCTTATAAATTAATCTTTTATTTATTTTATTTAATGTTTTTTGTTAAATAATTTTGGTTATGTACAGTACATATCCACAATTATTTTTACTTCGTCATAGCTGCTAGAAAATGGCTCCAGTAGTCTTTAAATACGTATTGTTTGTATTATTTTTGGTATAATTATACCAGATAAATTAATTATATTTTAAAAATATTTGTATAATTTCAGCAAAGGTCATTATGTCACTATATAAGACTACCTACTGTTGTTTTTCTAATCATAAATAAAAGACATACAAGATATTTAATCTCAATTTATTTATATTTTTAGATCTTATAGATATACATATAATAATAAATAAAATTATAATTTTTTGCCATCTTCTGAAACTTTAACTCTAAACACAAACTGCATATTCTATTCATTTATTTCAATGATAAATATTAATTTCTTTTATCTTACGAAAAAGTTCCTTAATGTTTCTTAGGTAATAGAACTTACGCATTACACTTTAAGAGACATTCATTATTTTATATGAAAGGACCGTACAGAAATATACTATAAAGTTGTGTATTTAGGTTAAATTCTATGTTTAAAATATTTTATAAATAATTACGATTTTTCTACGAAAGAAATTAATTTATAGACTTAAATTTTATATTTTTAAGTACTTGTAACAGTTACATTTTCTACTTTTTGTCTTAGTATTTGACATATGTATATTTTAACTATTCTATACATGAATTTTATTTATGCATTTCTTCAATAATATTTTGAATACATAATTTCCTGTTATTTGTATAATTTTTTTAAAATTTTTAGTACATAAATTCTAAATTAAAACATTCAGTTTAATCATATTGTTTATGTTATTCTATTAATATATTATACAAAAAAGAATCAATCTCAGAAACCTTTTCTGCTATAAATAATTAATGCATACTCAAATAGATTGGTAAATATATTGTTGTTACAATTATTAATAATATTACTGATAACAATCCTTGTTTTCTAATAAATTTAATAAACAATATATTTTTACATAGAATACAACTAATGTTAGAAATTTAATCCAGTTAAAGTATGTAAAGATAATTTCATATGTCAAACTTATGGTATTTTATACTATAAAATGAAAACAAATTATGTTAGTAAACTTTAGTGATTATGTTTATTTATAGACAAATACAAAATTATAGGAAAAATCAATAATTAGATTTAAAACCTACACTTTTTATAGCTTTCAAATATATTTAATATAATTGTGATTTAAATATTACAGAAAATTTCTTAGTCAAGAGCCACTAAAGGAAAAAGAAAGTCGTATGCTTTAAAAATTTTAAAATTTAATTATAAAATCTAAATGAAATTGTGTGTGTCCTCAATTGTGTGAAGTAAATGAAATTGTGTGAAGTGAGTGTCCTCAATAAAAAAATAAAAACTGTTTTTATTTTTATAAAGATATTTTTATAATTAATGCAGTACAAAAGTGTCATCAAATTTAAATTGACAATAAAGTTCTTTTACACTGACTTTAATTCTGAAAGGTCAGATTTAGTAATAAGGGAATATAGATTTATGTTTTAATAGAATATTTAGAATATATATATATATATATATATATATATATATATATATATATATATATATATATATATATATATATATATATATATATATATATATATATATATATATATATATATATATATATATATATATATATATATATATATATATATATATAAACACTTTGTATAATTTCAACAACAAAATAAAAATTTCTGCTCATAGATCAAAGAATTTTAACAATACATGATGATTTAAAAATTATTTAGATTAATATACAGTTGAAAATTTTAATAATTGAATATTACTCTTATGCCGACCGTTGGTGGAGCGTTTCTTTGTGTTTTCTGTCCTTTTTATTCATTTTGTCTTCTAATAATGTATTCTTTCCTATTTTAAATTTTTGGAAAATGGCATAAATTAATTATTCTGCAGATAAAAAGTATAAGTCATATCAATCATTATATTGCATAAAAATTAAACATCTAAATTTTTATTGATGTACATTTTACTTACATCTTCAGGAAGTTTGACCTCTTAAAATATTTATCAATAATGATTTTTTAGTAATAATATATTATAATTTAATGTCCACATTATCATCTTAATTTGAAGTTATACAAAATATAATAGCAAATTAATTTCTTATAATATGATTTTCTATATTTGTATTATCACGTGAATATTTGAAAATTTATTTTCATTTGCATTGGTTTTATGATCTTGTACATAATTTCTCCTTGATTTTTTATTTGTTTATTTTTCCCTGATATTATAATATATTTCAGTGCATTATAAAAATAATGCACTAAAAATAAATCATTAATTAGTTAGTACGGGCTCAAATAGCCTTATATATTTTAGCATTCAATACTTATTTTTAGCTATAATTTTGTAATTGAAATTCTAGCATTTTGAAGTATTTTTAATACTTAATAAATATTATGAATTTCAGAAATGTTTACTCGTAATTATATACTGAGTACTTAAATACTTTGTAGTTAGTTAATATTACTTCCATTGTATTATTAACAATTACTTTTTATTTATTTATCTCAATATAAATAATTTTAAATTCATAATGTTTACTTTTAAATTTCAGTTATTTTTATAAAGTTATTTATTTTAGAGTTGATCTTTTTTTACTCAGATAAATCTTTATACTGAAATCTAACAAATTACTATCAATATATTTATTACTATCAATGTATACAAATTACTATCATTTCTTTTCTTAAAAAACTAAATGAAATATATTTTTACATGAGACAGTTTTGCTGCAGCTTGAAACTACTCTTTCAAATTATTTTCAGATACGTTTATTAGAATTCTTTTTCTATTAGATATACGTAGAAGAAAAAATAAATATCAGAATGTCAATGTTTACTCCTACTTTTAAGCGACTAAGAGGAGGAAACTTTTGGTTGAATCTAGAATACAGTTTAACACATTTCTATCAGAGAAATTTTTTCTAGAATTTATTCAACAGATCTATGTGATTCAAATGAAGAAATATATTCCAAAAGAATTTTCAAGAAGAGTTTTTCCTTAAAACCAATAAATAAATGATTTCCTTACAATAAAAGTATAAAAAACAGAAATATTTTATCATTTATAATATATAAATGGTACACTTTAAGCAATAATTTTAAAATAATGGATTTTAATTAGAATCATCGTTTGTAGCACAATTCGAATATTGTGTGTGTTTGCTTTGTAAATTAAAACTCTTAACTTATTTGTTTCATTTCAATTAGTTAAGAATATGATTATAAAGCGAAAGAAAATATTGTTTTACATAGCAATATGTAAAAAGATATGCAAAATATATTCAAACAATATGTAAAAAAATATTGGTTTTTTAAGACGGTAATTTTTAAAAACTTATCTTTATAATAATTACTTAACTCGATTATATATAAGCAAACACTTTAGTAAACTAACAGAATATCAGTTTTTATGAATTAAATAAACAAAAGAGTTTATAAAAAACATCAAAAATAAAAAAATTGTTTGATTCATGTATAAAATAATGAAGCCAAATAGTAAAATTATATCAGATACGTACTTCAATAGAAAAGAATTTTTTTAGAATTTCAAGGTTTTTCAAAGAAGTGGAAAATATCTTTAACTCTTTTTTTTGCGTTCAAAATAGTTATTTAAAGTTTGTTTAAAATTAGATAAAGTTGAATCTAATTCTCCTTTCATGAATTAAAATTTTTGCTTCATAAAATGACACATTTTTCAATTTTTCATATCATAGTATATACTGTACGTCAATTGAACTATAAGTAGCACACATAGATGTAAAAATGCATAGATATAAGATAATAAGATTTTTAATGAATTAAAATTTCAAAACTCTTAAAAGCTAGAATTTTAATTGTATACATTAGTAAATCTCTATTTTACATTCTTTGAAATCTCATCTTAAATTTTCAAAAAATAATATTATTCAATAAAAAATATATTTACGCAAATAAAACAGTATCATAAAAAATAAAAAAAATCAATCCTTAAAATGTTCTAAATATGAGTTAATTTAAAAATTGATAAGTTTTATATGGTTTTTCATTGCATCAGATAAGATTCATCAATTAAGTTCAGTTAATGTTTGAATCCAAAATACCTGACCCATTAATGTTTAGCACAATGTAAGAGACAAGAAATGCCACAGAATATTTTTAAATATTAGAATCAATTGCTGCGAGGTAGAATTTCATTGGATGAGACATCGATCTTCATGACTTTCGTACAACAGTGTGTAATCCTTCACCATTGGGCTTAGATGACTCATCATTTAGAATGCTCTTTACTTTCCAATTTTATATTAAATAACTTTCAATATTTTGGACAAAATTTTATTCTATAAATACTATTTCTTTTGATTAGTACTTAATTTTCAATCAATTGAAGAAAAAATTCTCAAACTAGTTTTCTTTTATTTCAATGCGATAAAAAAATTTCAATAGTGAATTTAGTCAGTGAATCAAAACAAAAACATCATTTTCTAAGAAATTAACAAATTCAAAGAAGATTTTTTCTATAAATGAAATGGTTTTGGCTCTAAAATTACAACAAGATGTTGTTATGTTATTTGTAATGTAGTAAATCTATCACCATTTAATGGTGTCGATTACAGAGGGTAAAAATTATTTCTCTTTAAAAATTTTAAAAAATTTGTTATTTTTCTAAATATTCGTCTTATGAAGCTTTTAAGTAAAATTAATTAATAAATATACATTTGTTGAAATTTTTTTCAAGAATTTATCATAAATTCATACAAAATTTAAAAGTCTTAGTTAACCTTATTATACTTTTGTAGTCTAAATACTTACATGCTTCATAAAGTTCTCAAATCCCTAAAAACTCTTCATTGGAAAGTTTAATAATTTCATTAAAACAAATAATTATGTCATGTGAAATGTTTTTCTATCAGGAAAAGTTGAAACTAAGAATCATTCTTGTAAACAATACTTAATCAACTTAAATGCATTTTATATTAAACTCCTAACCAAAACATTTTAAATCTAAATTATCTTCCATTTTATTACATTAATCTGTATTAATGACAAATAGTAAAAATATTTATTTAATTTATATTTTATGTGATATAAAGTAAGTAACTTGTTGCAAAATGAATGAATTCAATAATATGTTTCAGTTTTTATTTATTCATGATATTAATAATAATCACAATAATTCTATTTTTACAAACTTCTTTACTTTTTGGATATTTTAAACTTTAAATTTGAAAACATTTTATAATTTAAGGTTGTTTTAGAGACATAAATTTTTAGTTTAATGAAGAACATTTTAATGATAACATTTTTATAAAATAAATATTTTTGTAGGTATATCAATTTATATAGAGAGCAGGATTTGTGATGTATGGCCAGTTACAGAAACTAATTTTAATCATTGCAAAATATTTTTATTAATATTTTATTAATTAATGCAATAAACCATTTCTACAAATAGTTAAATAACTATACAAAACCAAAATTTAAGGAAATAAATTTTACATTATAACAATAGTAACAAAAATGTCATAAATAAGTAATTCATTTACTAAAATATAACTAACCCGCGTATATTAATCTGAAAAAAACATTCTGGTGAATTAAGAATCATATTATATAGTCATTTTTTCTAATAATGAGCTATGAGTTTCTATTTCTGTCATATTCTCATTATAATCAATAAACTGATAAATTTACATTTCAATTCAAGTAGCCAAAAAAGAAACTAAGGTCTATTTATATCCTAACGAAAACCATACAGTTTTCTCTTTGACTTTCAATGACTTAAATTACATAGCATAAATAAAAAATAATTTTATGGATTATATGAGTGTAAATTCTTAGTGTAAGAGTAAACGAAAAATAGATTAGATGTTTTCACTAGAAAATTAATTCATTTAAGTATTTTCATCCCTCTATAGTATAATGCATTTTAATAAAACTGAATTTATATTATAATTGTAGCAGATTAGAACATTATAAAGTTTCAAAAAGGATTCATTATCTAATCATTTTTATCATTCAAATTTTATTTATATATATTGTAAATTTTTATAGGAACTTAAAGTTCTTTAAATCACAATGAAAAAAATGATATATGAATTATTTTCCCAGGAAATAAACAAATAAAATTTAATACAATATTATTTTTATATAATAAATGCATGAATATGTGTTAAAAATGAAACTTTATTTGTATAAAAAACGATTAAATTATAAAGGAACCCTTACATCTAACTTCTATTATTAAGGAAAGAGATAAAAATATGAAACTAACTGGAAATTGGAAATTAATAACGGTAATCAAAGTTTATTTAACTAAAGTAATCAAGAATGTAGGAATAAATCATCATTAGAGAACTAATTAATATTTTATTTTCAACATTGAAAAATTTAATGAATTGTATTGAAAAATAAAATTTCAAAATACCTTTAGTATGATACTTAACTATTTTATTCTGTCTTCTACTTTTAAATAAGTGTGACAGTTAAAAATTACATTGTATTTTATATTATTCTAACTAATTTACCCAATTGAATCAAAATATTTGCATTAATTCTAAAGAAAATAATATATCATTAAATATTCATTTTCAGTAGTCTTTTATCAAATTTTACTTTTAATTAATTTTTGTTACATTTTAAAAATTTATAAATTTAAATATATTTAACGGATATAATGTAAACATATTTATTATAAAACAGTTTTAAAATTTTTAAAAACTATTCTTCGGTAGAATGTTATCTTAAAATGTTTCCTTTTGGAAATAAGATTTGAGCATAAAGAAGATAAGTAAATGCATTTTATCTAAAAAGTATACTTTAATTCCTTTTTTGAGATTCTAAAAGTAAGTGGAATAGTAAAGAACATCATCTATACTAGTCCTGAAATGATATACTTATTTTTTTCAATCCAACATTTCTATGGAAGTAAATATATTTTATCCTAACATGTATTCTAAGTTCTTTCTTGTTTTTTTAATGTAAATATTTAAATATTTAATTTCTTCATCTATCAGTCTAGAGTTATGAAGAAATTAAATAAAAACTTAAGATGCTGAAAATATGTTTTAAATTATAAAAATATATTTTACAGAAAAGAAAATGCATTCTAAATTCCAGTGGGTAATAAAACAGAACATACACCATAATTTCTGTGAAATATTTAATCATAATCTGTATTTGCATTTATATTTTGGGATATTTCAAAAATGATTATTTACTCATTTCATTTTAAAGAAATCACAATTTGTTTAAAATGAAAATTTCTCCTTATAAATACATTTTACAAAAATTCACAATCAATTATGTAAATAAAATTAGCATACTTATATTTTGACAAATTTTAGGAACTGATTTAATTTCACTTTAATTATTAGTAATTTTGTTACAAAAAATGTGGATATTTTCTTTATCTATAAGTATATTTTATAATTATCTATATTAAAAAAATATCTATAAGTATATTTTATAATATTTACCAGATACAGAAAAAATAAATCTTTCATTTCTTTCCAAATGTACTCTTTTTTATTTCTTTATTTAAGATATAAAAACTTTTTCATGTTAATTTACTATCTCAATTCTTTTAGAATATACTGAAAAAATATCATTTGTTTGAAACTAAGACTCATTTAAATGACTCATTATTGAATACAAACTGCTCTCAGATTTTTAAAATAGGCAAAGTGATATTTTTATTTTTTGGTATTCATATGACTCAATTAATTTAATAATTTTTCTTTGTTACACACTGAATGTTTTGAGAACAACTGTTATTGTGAAATAGAAAGGGAAAATATAAAGGTTTATTGAAAATTAAATTTCAGATGAATCATTATTATATTAATATGCTTTTTCCTTTTCTTAAAACTACAAATGGATAAAGTAATTTATTAGTCCTAAAATAGAATATTTGATCAGGTAAATATATATTATCTATAGAAAAATATTGTCATTTTAGCTGTATATATTTCTATATTAAGCTATATTATGTTGTGTTTATTATATGATTTTTTACTGTTAAGTACAAAAGAGAAATCATAAGAATAAAATATAATAATCAAATACATTTCAAAATGTATTTTTGCCAAATGGTTTTGCAATGTTTGTATCATTTGACATTTTTGATGCAATATTTTTCATTGACTAGCAGAAATATGTAAGTGAAATATTTTACTACCATTTAACAAAATTTGATACTCAAAGAAGATTCTATACTTATTGTTAGCTGTATATTTATTTTATGAATATAAAAATGTTGTATCGATTAAAATCTGTAATTTACCTGTACAGCTGTGTTCACTGTATTTCAGTTATACAGGAAGATTATTTTTTGTGCATTGAGACATGGTTAAGTAAAGTTTCAAATTGCAACAAAATAATATACTCAAGATGGGAGTTATTTCCAAGAATTGTTGTAATAAAATACACGTAAAACTAATCACTTAAATGCCATTTCGATTTCTTCTTTGAAAAACTACGATAGCCTTTATTTAAAATCAACAAATATATTTCTATCAATAAACATGCTACTATTTATCTTAATTTAAATAGGATTGAATAATACTTTAAATTAAATTAATCAGGTACCATTTTTTATTTTTTTTAATTTATTAGATTTTCACAATTGATCATCCAATCAAAGAGAAAAGCGCAAACCCCTATTCACGAATTAGTTAAAAAGGGATTTTTAGAATGAAAGGTCACAGATTCAATACAAGTCCTTCTTAAATAAAAGAAAACAGACGGTATGCTTTTGACTTTTGTATGCACATCTGGCAGCGTGTGGAAATGCTTGAACGTTTTCCTGGACTTAACTCTAGTGATACTTAAATGTTGCTTATTACTTATAAGCAGACTTCTTCCAAGACAATTTACATGGTGATCATTAAAATTCCTTTCAATATCTTTCAACCAATAGGTTGTTTCCTTCTCTTTGTTAAAATATTAGAAACCCAATGATGGAGGAAATTACAAGAAATATTATGTAAAGAAAATTTAACATTGAAAACATGTTATCGAAAAAAGAAATTTTGTTAGAGGGTTATACTGTATACATCTATTAGAATTTGACATTATTTGCATTAGTTACTTAAGCATATTTCTTTATTTGCTATTTCTTTAAATTTGAATTGAGCTAAGATTTTCAGCTATTTTAAAAATTACTGTTTAGATATTATTATTACAAACAAGATACCATTAAAATTCCCTTATTAACATGAAGATTATTTAAAATGTATTAAAATATATAATTCATAAGCATTAGATTAAATTTTATCCTAAAATTTTGTATTTCAGGATAAATTTGCATAATTTCTATATAAATTTTATCCTAAAATACAAAGTTTTGATCAAAAATACTTATTTTTAATATCACTTTGATAGTTTTGAAAATAATTACATCTAAATCGAGAAGAATATACTCCTCCTTCTTTACCTTAGAGGAAAATACATTTTACTTATCTATTGATGTATAACAAATTAACTACACACACGTTGTGTTATTTTTAACATCACAAAATGATTATAAATACTTTACATACAACATTTAATTTACTATTAATTACAGGGATCCTAATTATCTCTCCTTTCTAATAAGATAATAATTACTGAGCTCACTTTTCATAAAAATACATTTTTGTACGTCCGTCTAACAGCAATTAAATTAAAAGAATCACTAGCATTAGTATATAGTGCCTTGGATCAATCAAAGATATCAACGTGGAATTAAATATTAAAGAAAAGAAATTTAGAAGAATTTTTCAATGATAAGAAACGAAAACAATTTACTCTATTTTTACTTGAAAAAAGATCAACAGTTTAAGTTCAAAGTGGAATAGATTGGTCTTTTAAAAAGGAACATTTTGTTCGACAAATCATTAGTAAAGTAAGACAAAAAGATTTTTTTACAAAAAACATGCCACATAAAAATTTTTGAGAGCAAGAAAAAAATTTAAGGAAAAAAAAATCTCCCGTCTATTCATTTTTACAACTTATTTTTCAAAAAAAATCATTGAAAAATCTGAGTCTTTTCTTTATTTCTACTATTATGTCAACAGAAAAATTTCCAGCTATCAATCTTGTTTATAATAGAATTTTTTAACATTAAAAAAACTACATGAATCAGCTTGAATTTAAACTTTGCTAATTTTTTTTAAAACAGTGAACAGGAATTTTATTAACCGCATAGTAAGTAGCTTATTTATGTAAAGTGAATGCAATATACAAATATTAATATTTTAATATGCATAAATTAATATAAATTTGAATATTCATTATATTTATGACGAGTATTTTAAAATTAATTTTCCCTCTTAACTCATAAATTTTAAAGGAAACCTTGTAAATTTAATTTTTTAGATGAAAATGCACAAATTAAAGTACCATTGTTTTTTTTAATAATATAATGTACTTTCTTATCTTAAATTTATCCAAATAAGTTTTTAAAATAATTTTAATTTCACTTAATAAAGTATACTGTAAATTTTCTATTTTTTATATCCTTATTAAAAATTATTTGAAAATTTTATTATTTATGATATGCATTTTAAAGTGTATACATTTTGTTCAGATATAATGTGGGTAATTATTAATTACCATGTATAAAAAATTTCCTTCAATTAAAAACACCTGAATGCTTGATATCAGTTGATGATTAATGTTTCTCAGTATCTCAAAGTTTTATCTTTCTGTCATGGAGAAAATGGTTACTTATATCTCATCCTTGTGGATTCTACCCATGACGGTTAGGAAGCAGTGGCAATTAGACAGCCTACAACGCTACTTTACATTATTAATCACGAGAAGCTTCAGGACCACGTCCACAATTGCCCTCAACACACTGGCAGGCCTGCCACCACTTCATCTTACTTGCATCCAGCTAGCGCACAAAACTAGGGTACTGCAACTGCAGGAAACTACTGTGCTGGGAGACCAAACCCTCAGTGCGTCTGACTATGAATATCCTGTGCATAAAGACTGTGTCCATCCATCGTTAAGACTTAAGGGGATACACATCCACAATCTGCCCTCCAAACCCTCCTCGCCAGCAAAAGGTCAAATCCAATTGATCACACCTTACAATATCTATACGGATGGATCACATATTGACGGTAAAACAGGTGCAGCCCTAATAATTTATCATAAAGGCAAACATCTTCAAGAACACAAAATTACGCTGAGGAATAAGAACTCAGTCTTTCAAGCAGAGGCCATAGCCATTTTTGAAGCTATCAACATCATTGATGCACAAGGCCTCAGTTCTGTAACCATTTAGTCTGATTGCTCATCAACTTTGCATGCGTTACTTAACCCACTTCACACATCACCAATAATACATGCCATACAGGAAAAACTAGCAGCTGCAACTTCTCACATCAATCTAAGCTGGATTAAAGCGCATCAAGGTGATGTTGGAAATGAGACGCAGAGATGTTGGAATGTTGGCGCAGACATCGCTGCAAAGGAAGCCGCAAAAATTGATGAATCCAAAGCATTAGTGATTCCATACCCAAGATCTTCACTTATCAAACAACTGAAGCACTTCACACTTCAAAAATGGCAGTCTCTGTGGGACAATGCAACAACAGGTCGAATAACCAAACATCTACTCTCAGAAGTCTCTAGCAAGCTAACGTATGATAATCCATACCTCAACCAGCTGCTAACATTTCACGGTCCATTTCCACAGAACTTCCAAAGATTCGGAAAGGCAGTTTCATCTACCTGTATCTGTGGAGCCCAAGGAGATCCTTTCCATTATGTCCTAGAGTGCCCAGAGACTGAGAATTACCACCTAAAGAAGAACTCCCAACAGACCAACATAGAGTTCCTGAGATTTTGCTTGAAAGATCGTCACCGCAGATTACTCCTCACAAAGCTAATGATTCATCTCAACAAACGAGGATTAGAACTTTGTCAGGATTTAGGCCACGATTCCACAGACGATATAGAAGATTCCACAGACGAATCAGAAAACTATTCTTAGTTAAGTTTCTTCCACAATTAATAATTGTGTTTAAATTTTTTATATGAACTTAATGAAATTTATGAACTGTATGTTCCGAATTGTTTGGACTTTTCGAACATTATGAGCCCGCTTTAGAACCTTAAAAACTTTTTGAATCCTATTCCCTTTTAGTACCTTAGAAACTTTTTAAATAATTTATTTGGAATTATTTAAAAATTATTTAAAAAATGCTTTTAAAAGCTAAGGTGCTTATTAAACTTGTATAAGCTGCCTGCCTGTATATAGTTATCAACTTTCATATCATGCCATTTTTTTTCCTTTTCATAATTAAGTGTTTATACTATTTATAATCTTGCTTTCAATGTATATAATGTTTTTATTGCCATAATTACCCTAGAAATTGTTAACTGTCTTTTCATTGATTGAAAATTGTTTCTCCATTGTTTGTTGTATATGTTATGTTATATTTTATTTTAAACTGAGAGAAAATATTGAATGCTATTGCTTGATATTCAACAGGGCTTAAAGCCCCTTAAAATGTTTTGTAACTTCTTGCTACCAATTTGTAAGCACAATTTCTTTGCCTTGTTAAATGCCACGATGGTGGCGGCCTCACGGACCTCGTAAAAGTGTGGAGCATACTAGGTGTTGGGGAGACGGCACCCGTTAACCTAAAGGTACAGTCCGGGGTCTCCCCACACAGTTATGTATGTATGTATCTCAAAGTGAGTAAGAAATTATTATTGTAAAAAACAATACATTTTTTATAAACAGACATTTTTGTCTTTAAAGCAGTAATGAATGACATAATTGAAATTAAATGATAATGAATATCTTGAAATATTAAATCCTTATTTAATCATTGTAGATTAACCAAATAATTTATTTTATAAAAGCATTGAAATAGAAAGTCAAAATTATAACATAATTTGGAATTTTAAAATAAATCTTTAAACTCTTTTATTAAATAAGATAATATTATAAGACCATAAAACATGCTTAATTTTTTACATTAACTTCGGGAAATGATTATATATATATATATATATATATATATATATATATATATATATATATATATATATATATATATATATATATATATATCATATATATATATATATATATATATATATATATATATATATATATATATATATATATATATATATATATATATATATATATATATATAGATAGATAGATAGATAGATAGATAGATATAAAATATATATATAATTGTCATTGAAAAAGCTTTATTTCGATATTTATTTTCATAATTCATTAAGAAAGGATTTGAAAATGAAATAGATATACATTACTTGGAGACTAATCAATGAAATATCCTGACATATACTATATTAAGCCTATTTGTGAAACTTTTAAAATAATAATTAATGTAAGCAATATAATATATAAAGACGACTGAAATAAATAATATTTATTGTAATTTTTGAAATATAGTTTTAATGATAGATTAAAATTATGAAATAAATGCAATACCCATTATTAAACATCAATTAAGAGATAACGTTACTTCATAATATGTAAAAAAAATCCAAAATTATATTATATTATATATTTCCTCACTGATGTGTAATTCATCCACAAAATTCATCTGTGGCTCAATTTCAAATTAGCAAAAATTAAAAAATATCTTAAATTAATTTGTCTATTGACTAATATGTGAGACAACTCATGTTATTCTAATTCATTAATTGTATTTTATTTTCTTTGATTTTCAATTAAAATATAATGATCACTACATAACACCATTATGTATTTTTAATTTATTCAAATCAATTAGCTTCATTAAGTATTAAAATATGCAATTAGTATTACCATGAATAGATATCCAATCATATCTTGGTGAAAAAACTATTTTAGCGCCAAATATTTTATCAAAAGAAAAAACTAAGAAGTAATGCTAATTTCTGCATGTATTGAAATTCATCCCTAAATAAAAGCCTCAGGAAATCATAATCAGCACATTATACATTCCATTAACTGACACATGTACTGCATATGTTGGTTTTACACAGCATTCAATTGAAAATGACAATGAGAATTAATCATTGGGCTTCGCAAATAAAATTGATTTCCAATGAGCTTCTATGAAATGAAACTGAAAACTAATCTCGAATTACTATCCCCAGGCATATGATAGTAGACATTGGTAATTAAATATGTTGTGTATCTCAAAACAATATATTGCATAACTTCCTTGCATTAGGTACATAATTTTGGGAAATAGAATTCCAGTAAGTTGTCTTTACACAAGTAGATGCAAATTTATAAATTACAACTGTGCAATCAAGTAATTTTGCATAAAAAATGTTTATACTCAGTGTTGTACTAAATAAGTATTCATTTTACTAATTAAATATAGAATAGTTTAAAATGTATTTGAGGACGTCTGTAGATATAACTAATAAAATTAAAATAAAACGAATTTCATTTTAAAGGTGTAGTTCATTTGCTAACCATATTAGCTTCTGATTAAACAATGCGCATAATTAAGTCTAATGCACCTAGCAAATCGCAGAATATTTTAAATAATAGAATACATAAAGGAAACAATTTTAAACCACAATATTTTAATCAATTAAAATGTTGAATAAATAAGGATCTTTTTTATTTAATAATGAAAATTTATGTACACTATTTCATAATTATTAAATATAGGCTGTGCTTAATGAAGTTTATGATAATATTATTTAAAATACGTTTTGTAATTTTAATTGAATATAAAAAAAATTTTTATCTCTGAAAATATCTATAAATGTGCGTAATCATATATTCAGAATTAAATTTCATTTACTACACCTTTGATTAATATATTTTATTAATAAATGAATATTATTAATGTATATTATAACTTTAATTAATACAATTAATTAACATATATTAATGAGTTCATAAAATTTATTATAAAGCATATTTTGCGTGAATATTCAATCAAAACTTTTATTGAGAACAAATTTAAACAAGAAGTATTTCAAAAAACCTTTTGAACTTCTATATTGCACAACATTAGAAATATAAGGAAATAAACAATAAGAATTAATTTTCTAAAATTTCATCTTACATTTTTGGTAAAGATAGATTTTACTACCTCATTTTTGCCCACTTGATGGAATATAAAGTCTTAATTATAATGCATATTTAAACTTTAATTAATAATTCATATGTGTGTAGAAAATGAACTACTTTAAGTATCATTTAACTGACTTAAGTATTATTTATTGTTAACTGCAAAATGACTAGATCTGTTGACTTTTTATTTTATTCTCATCTTAGATCTGTGCAGTGGTTCAGAAATCACTTTAAAATGTAGATTCTATCTTCTTTCAAACTTTG
Organism: Latrodectus hesperus; assembly: GCA_037975125.1. NCBI lineage: Eukaryota > Metazoa > Arthropoda > Arachnida > Araneae > Theridiidae > Latrodectus > Latrodectus hesperus. The sequence continues at coordinate 17,490,338 of CM075858.1, read as the reverse complement.
TAAGCAATGACGTTGAATTACAAACAAACCAAACTATTTCTCATGAAAAGTTTCATGCATAGCTATAATGTTTACCACACCGTTGCCACGATTATGTAGCATTATGAAAAAGTTGAACTTTTTATTCACCTTATGCTCACATTAAAATGATTTTATTCTAAAGGTCAAACAATAAACCGGATATTCAAAAAACACTTTAATAAATAGAAAGGATATAAATATTTGTTTTTTTTATTTCCCATTTATGTTTAAAAAATAGAATATTATTTTTCATTTTTTGGAAATATGTAGGGAAGATTTTTTTTCTTTTTACAATTCCAATATATTACTTGATAAAAAAAAACAAATGTAATTATTTTTTTAATTAACGTTAATATATTATTTGAAGAATTAATCGCAGTTAATAAGACCATGGAGTTTACTAATGGACGAGCAAAACAAGTGAAATATATTACCATACGAATAAATTTAGCTTCATTCTTAAATGTATTTTTGATATTTTCTGTTTTCGTCAATAGCTTTCATTCATGTAAATGAATAAAAATAAAAGAAATATTAGTTTGCAAAAAAAATTATTCAGAAATAATGAAAAGATATCAATAAAATACCAAATATACAATCGAAAAAATACCAAACTACAAAAAATAGGAGAAAACAGGCAATAATATATGCAATTGACCCCCATTTTTATAAATAATTTATGATTTGTGGAATTACTACCTTATTTCTTATAAAAGTAATAATAATTCCAATTTCCAATAATTAAAATTCCTCTTTTCTAAAAACTCATATATATTATTCTACAATTCACAATTTTTTTTCTTAATCTATTTTTTCATTGTCTTCATATTCTTTTACTTTTATTAATGCAAAATGGTTTAACGCTTCGTTAAAAAATAATTCATTTTTATCAAATTGCGGATAATTAATTGCGCGGCTGATGAGCAAATCTTGGATTTTTAAAACAATTTTTGTTGCATTTCTCTCATCTTACCAACCATGTGTCAGAGTTTAATTAATAACTTCAAGTGCAAATATGCAATTCTTCTTCTGAAAGAAGGGAAAGATTTATAATCCTCTTATGAAATTGACTTTCCAGTTGCAGTGAATTGGACAGTCTTTGCTTGGAATTAAAAATAGACATCTAGGATTTCATGAAAAATGAATTTTATTTCAATAGGCAAAGCTTAGCAACCAGTGAAATTGAAGAAAGTTAAAAATATCTTTTTGATGTCCTTATAAAAAAGAAATTAATCCAAGAACCCACTTTTTTCCGAGATTTCGTTTCAGGACTTTTGAATATGAACTCTGGTACAATTTGTAAGAATAAACTGTCACATGATTGAATTATTGAAAATTAAATCAGTTAGAATAAAAAAGATTTTTAACCATTAAAAAGAATAAAATGATTTTGTTGAAAAACCATCTGTAAGAAATTAAATAAATATTAAACAATATTGCGATTTTATTTTTGAGAAAAAACATGGAATATATATATATGCTTTGGGATTTCAAAGAAATAATAAAATAGGTTTTAAAATGAAGTTTCTAAAAAAATTAAGTGAGAACAGTTTGGAAGATATTTTTCATTAATGAAACCTAAAAAAGAATTTAAGTACAAATTAAATTTTGCATGTATTTCTCATATAGTATATAATAAATATTGTTTTTTAATAATACTTTATGTACAAAGACAAAACAATTTGTTAAAAAAAATGGTTGTAAGGTTTACCACACTTTTTCATTTTATGAACAATCTATTTTGCGAATCATTTTACCGATTCTTTTGAGTTCGCGAAAACAAGCATCTATTATTGATATTACAAATTCGTACAGTTTTATTAATTTTTTAATTTTTTGAATACCAATGGGGAAGACCTCTATAGATTCATTGCATTTACGCAATAACATATTGAATAAGTTTAAAAACTGAATGAAGATTAGAACCTGAAAGCAATTTACTCATTAACAATTTAAAAAAAATAGTTTAAAAGCAGATTTAAATAAGTTTTAAATCATTTCATTAAGACTTTGATAAATATTACTCTATTGTGAACTAAATGCAATGTATATAATTCTAATATGCAAAAATGCATATAAATCAAAATATTTGTTTTCACCACCTCAAGAATATTTTCATGAGCCTTAGATCAATATAAATGAGTCTCAATGAATCAATGTCTTCAATTTACAAATTAGGATTGATAAAGGAAGAACACAATATCAAAATATTTCAGAAATAAAATTTATTGTTCTTTTTGCAACCAGAAAAATAAGAAATAAATATAAAGAAAATCCGGATGGATGAATGGAAATTGATTAAACATTTCCAATATAAGCCCTATTGTTGTAAGCAATAACAAGAAATTTAAAGCCACTTCTGAATTTGGTGTGTTTAGTGTCCATAAAAATGAATGTAAAGTATTAAATTTAAATATATTTACGTTATTCAAAAATATTTGTACTTAATATGACTTTTATATTTGATTCCCTATATTATATAATTGTATATTATGCTATGTATATTTAGTTATGCTAAACTGGTAATATTTTTTACCAGTATATTTGCAATCTGATTACTATATATTTGCAATTACTATAGATTTGAAATCTGCTTACAGTTTAATAAATAGTCTATATAAAAAATATTTTACTAGAAAAGCTGAACTACATAGAAATACGATTATGTCCTCTCTTTCAAATACATGAAATATTAGCACCTTTAAATGATAATATTCACAACGTTATGAAGATAATATCAAATAGTTACATCATTCTGCTACGAATAAAAACAGTTTTTATTCATGGAATAAATACTATTATAAAAAAAACCACACACATGGAGAAAATCTGGGAATATTGTTTACTGTATACAACTATATTTCGTCATTAAAGTGTTAAAATGTCTTCTGAAAAATAAGAATAGCTAAAAAAATTATATATAATACTATAATATTATAATAAGATTAATGGTATTTGAAAAAACATTTTTCATACATACATAAAATATTATATGATATACAATTTTTATTATTACTAATAATTCTATTCTATTTATCATGATTTGTATGTTGCTTTCATTATAAGGATATAAATTAACTTTTCATTTCCAAAAGGTAACATTTATCTTAGCTTCATTTATAATGCGTATTAATGAATGAAATAGTAAAGCCTTGCATAACAAAATTTAGCGAGTGATTTGCACGGGAAACTCGCCATTTTTGCACTCGAAACCTTAATTTTATAACACTCTAGTCTCACGTTAGTGAAATTCCTTTTTATTCGTTAATAGTGGTCGCAGCATGTAAAGGAAATCATGGTTGTAATATTTCCAAAAGACACCAAAACTTTTAGGGATGACAGGCTAAGTCAAAATTTCTGGTTTCTTCTTGTTTCTAAAATATGAAGTCCACTCTCGACTTACAAAGATGAAACTACAAAGTGATCTGTATGCATGCAGGATGTCATCGCTTCTATGCCTTGGGTGAAAATAGTGATATTTATATATATATTACTTATTGGTTCTTAATTTATATCTTATTTTATGGGTTATTCAACTATAAGGTCCAAGAAAACCTTTTTATTTAAGTTCAAAAATGATTTTAAGTACCCATAAAATATTTCTGTAATTGAGATAAAAATTAAATGCCACTTTTAGAATGTAATTTTACAAAAACATTTATACATGTAAAAAGTCGGCAAAGAATATTTAATTTAAATGCATCTAACACTTTAAAAATATGTTCATAAAATTGAAAATTAAGAGTTATTTTGGAATATTTCTTTTATAATCTGGTACGATAATATTCAAACTCTTCCTTCAATTCGAAATTTCAGATGCATACAAAACACTATATTTATGATAATTTCTTTACCAAGTAAATGTAATTCAAAAACTCGAATGGCATTTTAAAATATCCTTTTAGAATGGTATTTAAATCATTTAATCGGAACGCAAACTTTTCAGAAATTCAATGGCATGAGTTCAAATATTTTATGTTTGTGCAAAAGATTTCAAATTTTAGTTATTTTTTTATGATCTGATTTACCATTTTTGAGTTGAAATAACTTTTTTTATGATCTAAGGGTAATTTAATTTTATCTGTTCATATGTAAAATTCTTCAAAGCGCACTATATTTTTTCATCTCTATCGAAAAGCATGAAAAGCCATATTATTAAATAAAAAAATGTCATTATTGTAAAATAGAAACATCTAAAATATTTAGATTACTTTAAGGTAAAGTAAAAAAATTTAATATGCAAAATGTATCGAGCAGTTTACCGGAATCTACCGTGTAGGGCATTTCTATTGAATGGCTTGTAACTACCATTCAATAGAAATGCGAATGATTTATTGTGTTATAGAAGTTTAAAAAACATATAACAGAAGTTTACAAAGATCCTTTTCTCAAGAATGTTTGGTACTCAATTTACAAAAGCTTTAATAAGATTTTTGAAAAGTTTGAATAAATCCAAAATTTTTATATTTTGCTTTTTTGTATTTCAGTTTAATAATCCCCATGTTTAGCACTTCATAGCTGTAGAGTAACAAAATAGATTTGACCTACCACATTATTTTTCCTTAATATCTTACTGTCATAGTAAAATTATAAAATGAAAATATTTGAAATAAGTAAATAACAATCCACTTTGAGATTATTACTTCATTTCCTTCCTTTATTTCTTTTCGACACACAATTCTTATTCATGAAGAAAATTCTAATTAAGGAGATAATTTTCTGTGTCAAAGTACTTTAAATTACCACAGTGAATAAAATAGATTAATGCGAAATTCTGAGTATTTCACATTTGTTCATAAAAATTTGTTTTTATATAAGGAAAATAAAATACTTTATATAAGGCAAATATAAATCGTCTCACACTAATGATGAATTAATTTTAAAGCTCTATCTATCTTTTTATCTATCTATCTATCTATCTATCTATCTATCTATCTATCTATCTATCTATCTATATATATATATATATATATATATATATATATATATATATATATATATATATATATATATATATATATATATATATATATATATATATATATATATATATATATATATATATATATATATATATATATATGTATAGATAGATATATATATATATATCTATCTATCTATCTATATATATATATATATATATATATATATATATATATATATATATATATAGATAGATAGATAGATAGATAGATAGATAGATAGATAGATAGATAGATAGATAGATAGATAGATAGATAGATAGATAGATAGATAGATACATACATAGATAGATAGATACATACATAGATACATACATACATACATACATACATACATATACATACATTTATAATGTATAAAATAAGAAAACTTGATGTTTCACACTTTCAGTTTAATAGCATTTGAACACTCAATAAAATGAGAATAATTGAAATTTTATTCCCACACAAAACTAAATAGCTTTAAACTCGTATGCGAACGTAAATTATTAAATATATATGATCATTTTATTTTTTTATTTCAATGATTAGGAAATTAACTATTCAGGATGAATGTTACCATTAAATACAAAGTATAGCGATGCACAGTTAATCTTCAAAGATCTTTCTTAAATATTTGTGTAAGTACAGGGTGGCGCGCGGCAGACGGATGGATTTGAAAAGGCCATTGCTCGCTTCCTAACCGTTGGCGCTTCTCGAAGAAGGTGTGGTTCGAAAGAGCGAGATCGGAAATTTGTTTCCATATCAAAATCAGTTCACAAGATGGAATGGTCTGTAGCGCAGCGTGTGTTTTGCGTAGAAGCATATTTTTCAAACGGCCGTTCGATTGTCCACTTGCAGCGCGCTTTCCGTTCAGAATTCCGTATCGCCCCTCGCGGTCGAGTTCCCAATCGGAACAGAATTCTTGCGTGGGTGAAAGCCTTTAGGGACACAGGAAATGTGTCCTCAAAAGGAGGGGCCCTAGGGGAACTGTCTCAACCCCGGAAAGCATCGAGAGATTTCGAGCTGCGGTTGAGCAGGCGTTCCATTCGTAAACAGGCTGGCGCCCTTGGAATTTCAAGACGTTCCCTTCAAAGAATCGTCAAAGAATACATCCATTTACACCCCTATAAGATAGTTGTTGCCCAAGAGTTAAAACCACTGGATTTTGAAGAACGTCAACGCAGTAGCGAAAACATGCTTGCTGCGTTGCCTCCAGACTCTGTTGTTTTCTTCTCTGACGAGGCACATTTTCACCTCAGCGGTTGGGTAAATAAACAGAACATGCACTACTGGAGTGGAAAAAACCTTATGGCGCTCCACCAGAGGCCCCTACACTCTGACAGAGTCACAGTTTGGTGTGCTTTGTTGAGGGTGGGGATCATCGGGCCCTACTTTTTTGAAGAAAATGATCGAGCAGCAACTGTGACTTCTGTACGTTACCTCAATATGATCCAGACATTTTTCTTACCTGAACTGGAGCAGATGAACCTGGATGATATCTGGTTTCAGCAGGATGGGGCCACGGTCCATACGGCAAGAGTTTGTATGGATGTTTTGCGTGACCGATTCCCTGGGCGCCTCATCTCCAAGCGAGGCAATTTCCACTGCCCAGCGCGGTGTCCAGATTTGGCCCCCGGTGATTTTTTTTTGTGGGGCTACCTAAAATCCCTCGTTTACAACGACAGTCCTAGGACCCTAGAAGCCCTTAAAGGCAACATTCAGGCCAACATCCAACAGATTCCTGCAGAAATGCTGGAAAGAGTCGATGAAAGTTTCAGGAAAAGGCTTAGGCAATGTGTGGAGTGTGAGGGCCGCCATTTGGGCGATATTTTATTCAAAACTGTCTAAACTCTAATTTCCCTTGTCAGTGTATGAGAACAAAATTAAAAATATCGTTGTTCTTTAATATTTTGTGTTTTATTGACTTTTGATATTCATCCGTCTGCCGTGCGCCACCCTGTATTTAAATATTTTTGCTTCACTACTAATATTATTCAATATTTTTGCTTATATACCTTCCCTGTAGTTTGCATTGTCGGAACATTAATTTTTGAGGCATTTTTGAGGAATAGGAGCCAGTAACCCTTCCATACTTCCAGTACTTGTCATCTGCCATTTTTTAAAAAAGGTAATGCATGGTCACACGTAATGTTCTCTATCCGGCACATTGTATTTTTTCCTTACCTTGCATGTTCTCTAATTCAAGCGTCAATCGAAAACATGCGATTCATATATGCACAGCAATTGCAACTAGATAAAAAATCATTTTACTTCAATAGATAAACTTTTTCATAATGTAGGAGCCACGTAAACTGCTATATCCTGAGTATACATTTAATTTCATATTACTAAGTATACATTAATACATCTTATTTAAAACTATACAAAGGGAGTGGTAGTACTCATACCCAACACAATAATGGCTATACTTGCTACAGATTTTATCTATAATCCATAATCACACAAGGTTGTAATTTTCATCATGTGATCTTTTTACAATATTATATCTGTCAAATAAATTTTGCTGCGATATCTTACTCATAGTAAAATTAATTTTTCTATGATGTATCTGGACTTCTTGGCCTTACGTTTTGTGTCCTCAGCTGTGAATTTGTATAACTGATTTACTTTAACTGCACAAATTAGAGTTGCTACCATAACAAAGGTTTCATCTGAAATTTCATTGATTAATTTAAAACTTTATTTCGGAAAAATTACTGTGCTATTTTCATTTATCAACACATTTTAAAAAGTGAATGAATCATTGTGAAGTATATGTAAGTAGGATGATAGAGTATCCGTAAGACATTCCATAAATACATAAAAAATTCATTTTAGAAAACATTACTGAAAAATTAAAGATACAATGACCTCTTATAAAAAGTAATAATAGCAAATTGAACAAATATTAATAACACAACATTATAAATTGCTTATTAACTTATTAAGGCTTATTCATATCAAACAAAAAATATATTTTATATATATTATCCTTTATATATCTTGATGATTGATGAACAAAAAATTATCAAGCTTAAATAGCCATGATTGTCTATTATTATTTATATTGTACAGAATTGGGATAAGTAGTTAGCGATTAACTTGATGAAAATTGCTTTTATAACCGTAGATAACAGATCAGTGCAACTTCTTGCAATGATTCTATGGGATATTTATCACTATTATGATTCTAGTCAGAGAAAAAAGTCCAATATCCATTTCAGTAGTATCTCAAATTATTCTGTTGCACTGACTGGGTGAGAATCCTTTGTTTTCATATCAAAACGGTATTTATCTAAATATTTACTCCATTTTCAGCGAAGATAAGAATGAATGAAACCTAGTAATATGTATACAATATCACATTTATTAACTTGATTACAGTAAAATGATCTCTATGTGTTATCATAAAGACACCCACAATGGCTCCTACAGAAAACTGTTTTAATATTTAACTTCCGACTTCTGCGATTTCATTGTGTAAATGTAAAAAACATCTTTGTATGTTCCTTAGATCACATTAGAGAAATTTCTGAAGAATCATTTTTTTTTCCATATTTAATAGCCAAGTAAATTATTTGAATCCTGAAGTAAATTAAATTTTTTATATTATTAATTCTTTAAATCTGAATTTAAAATGAAATAAACTTCCAATTCCACTGATGATTTAATTGGGTGTTATTAATATGTTTTCCTTATATATATGTAGATGAAATTCATAATTTATTTTGTCCGTTAAGTAATCGATTAAAGAGCTGGTTTACAAAATTTTGGCAGACATAATTCAATTTCAATCATTCTAAGAATTTATAAATAAAAAATTTATATTCTTTTTTCCACATTTGAAAAGTATATAAGGAAATAAATTTTTATCTTGAATTTAAGGAAAAATAAAGTTTAGTACCCTGTAAAATTTCTGATTAGAAATACCAACAAAAATTTATATATATATATATATATATATATATATATATATATATATATATATATATATATATATATATATATATATATATATATATATATATATATATATATATATATATATATATATATATATATATATATATATATATATATATATATATGTAATGGAAGTTTCACTTATTAACACATAACATAAGCGTATATATGCACAGTATTTTTAATTATGATTTTCAACTGTTTTAGCTTATGCTTCAACTCAAATTTTAAAAATATTTTTACCAGTTGCCTGGAATATTAGGTAAGTGGAACTGCATAATTTGTAATAATATTATTACTTTAAAATAAGATGAAACAATATTCCATTTCAATATTTAAAATATTCTTAAAAATAAAATTTGTGATTTGACAATATAAATCAAATGTTTGGTTGACCTATAAAATGTATCATGCTCGTTAAAAAACAATAACCAGCTTCTAGTTAAGCAACGCAAGATCTCAAAAGCTCTTTCATTTAAAATATTAATTTTCATCATAATATAACGTATTTCAACCACCTGTTTAACACATAACTCCTTGTCTTATTTTAATTTTGTTCTAGGTCATCATTTATAATACATAAAAATTATAAAGTTATAGCAATATTAAATGTTTGCGATACTAAAGTGCAATATTATATTGTTTGCAGTACTTATAATATAATAATTGATATTGTGTTAAGAAAAATATGTTTTTAAAATTTCAGTTTTCAAAAACATGTGCTAGAGAGTGAACAGTGTGACATTGCGGAATATTTTTACGACCGTAATTAAGCACATAATAAATAGTTGTGATGATAGCAAGAGAATTAATGTTATAATTAATATACAAGTTATATGAAATTCCAAATGGTGTTTTATTTGTGCAATGTTTTATTCAAAAAGAATTTATTTTAACTGTCCATTTTTCTTTAAAAATATTTTACATATTCCTGTGCATAAATAAGACTTACTAGTTTGCCTTCTAGAAATTAACCTCAAAATTTGACCTACAAAATAATTTTTATGTTTATAATTAAAATATAAAAACCAAGTTACCAACTTGATTAAATATTATTGCACAATATGCATCACAAATATTCAAAAAAATATATTTAAAGTAAGGTTGCAAAAATTGCAAAATGTTTTTTAAGGTGCGGTAAATTATTTGCAGAAAAATGAGAAATTTAATTTTTTTATAGATCTTTATTATAATTTTTTTAACAAAAGGTTTATTAATATTTATATTTTTGTTAATTATTGTACTATTTCTAACATTCTATCATCACTGAGATTTAGTTAAATATAATTATATTCGTTTGTGACAGGGTCAATGCATTGTAAAAGCAGAGATAATAATTTTCTTAGACTGTTGGATATACGATAACAGACTGGTCACCGATATATTAATATTTAAATTACTTTAATTTCGAGGATAAAAATTAAATAGAGTTTCATTCATAAAACTTGATTTAATCTATCAAAATAAACATCATATGAAATTAAAATAGATCTTAAATTATGCTTGACAGAATAATGCAGACATCAAATATTTTTTCAAGCACAAATGGCCTCATTACTGAATTTATCAAATCAAGTCGCACCCTTTTATTTCCAAGTATTTTAAGGAAAATTTAAAGCTATATTTGTCTTTATAATATATTTGCATCTTATTTGAGAATGTAAAGATTTTCTGGGGTATTTTAAATGAACCTTAAATTGATACGTATGAAAGTAAATAAATAAAAAATAAGTGTCATAACCCGAGATAAAAGAGAATTTCACTAATGTCAAAAACATAGCAATATCAAAATTTATAAAACGTTTCAGTGGTAGTAAAGATCAAAAGAAAAATGTTTAAGATTGCTGATGATTTTTCTATGTAACCCAAGGATTTGAAAAAAAAGGTTTTACATTTTTATAAATGTTTTAGAAATTCTTCAGTCATTTTTTTTAATTTCAATGCATATTCTTAAAATATAAGAATTTCCTTTGAATGATTCAGTTAAACACTTTGGATTTCTTTGCAAGAAAGTATAAATTTTATTTTTAATAACGCTGTCCTTAAGGATAAATTAATATTGAAAAATTTTAATTAATATATTTTTAATAAATTCTTTTAAAAATATATTAAAATAAATTTAATTTTGCAGTAATATAAGCCAGGTTAAATTCCATAATAGAAAAACTTATATGTACTTATTGTGATTAGTTTTTATAAAAAATTGTACTACATGTATCATTTAGATCCTGAAGTGTGTTGATATATTTTTGGCATTATTTACTGTTTAAATCTGACTTTAAAAGGATTTTCCAATTCCATTTATAATTTAATTGGATGTTATAAATTTTTCTCAAAATATAAAAATCAAATTGATAAATTATTTGATCGTCTAAATAATCAATTAAATAATGTACTTATAATATTTTATCATAGGGTATTTAATTTTAACGTTTGTATGATTTTATAAATAACAAGTTTTTATCATTTTCCCATATATGAAAAATAAAATGCAATGTTACTAATTTTAGTCTATCTTAAATGTAAGAGAAAAATAAAATTTTTATCATTGTATAATATTTCTGTATTATCAATAGCTTCGGAGCTCAAATTAGAAGCTTCCCTAATCAACACATAATTTTATAACAAAATGTCTCAGCTTTTTGGACTAGAATTTTTGTCCATACTTCAATTTAAATTTCTGAATTATGTTTCTTAGAATTTAACTGGAATACTACGGATCTGTATCATTTGTATTAATATTTTTACAAGAAATTGAGACAAATTATATTTTATTTGAATTTTTAAAGCATGTTTAAAATCAAATGTTTTTTCTTTGACCAGACATTCAATGTAGGATTGAATATAAATTACATGCTTGTAATAAAAGTTTCCAACGAACTTCTAATCGAATAACAATATATCTTCAATTTTTTTCTCATTTATACTATAAATTTATGTCATCATATAATGTTTATGAACTATTCATCTGTTACATAACTATTTGTCCCATTTTAATTTTATTCTAGGTCTCTATTTATTCGTAATAATTTTATAGTAAAATGAAACATTGCAATGGTATATTGTTTGCAATATATATGTGGCAACAGATGTTACATATAGAGAGAAATATAGAATTATATTTCAATTTCCAAAAACATACAATAGAGAGTCATTAGTCTATTTTTACTATCATAATTAAACACTGAAAAAATACCTTACATGATCGTATGTAAAAAAATATTATTCTTAATATGCCTGTTTTAGGAAATGCAAAATCATAATTTATATGCAAACCTTTTCTAATGTTTTATTAGAATGAAAATTAATATTAATTTCCATTTTCCTATCAAAACAGTTTGATTCATACACTTAAATAAAACTGAATATTTAATCTCTTAGAAATTTTTCTCACAAACTGAATGATTAAATCAAACAATCAATTTAAAGATATTTTGCACAAAATGTACCATAAACATTCTACAAATATATGCACTAAATGCTTTTGTAATAAATGACACCATTTTCATTCAAGATTTAGTAAATTATTTGCCACAAAATAAGAAATTTATTTTTCACATGAAAGCTTTTTTTCATGAAACTACTTACTATGAGTTCCTTTATCCTTATAAATTTTGCTAATTATTTAGTTCACTATTATTTTCAAAACCTTATCACTTAGCTTATTTAATGTTATTTTTTAAATATAGGTAAACATGTAGCTTGTAGTGTTCTTAAACTGCTTAAATAGTTTGATGGATATTGAATGATAAATTAGACATAAGTTAAAAGATACATTATTTCACTTTCAATGACTTAAAAAATGAAATAAAATGTTTAATATTATGAATATGTTATATTGTTAAAATATTAAAAACATAAAATCAAAACTTATCAAAAATTGTATCTTACTGAATTATATAAGCATCAACAAATTTTCACGAGCACAAATGATTTTATCAATGAATTTATGAAAAGAAATTTAATATATTTATTAAAAATTATTTTAAGGAATAATTTAAAGCTATACTCTTTCATACCTAACATTTAATACCTTTAAAGCCATACCTCACATTAAATTTTCGATATTTATTTAAAAATGCATAAAGTTTTTGAAATAATAAGGTACCTTAAATTAGCCTTGGATTAAAAGGTAAAGGAAAACAAAAATTAACTATTTAAAACTGAGATAATAATAAATATCATTAGCTTAAAAATATAGCAATATTAAAGTTATAAAATGTTTCAGTGGTACTAATGATCAAAACAAAAATACTTAAGATGACATTAGTTAAAAGATACGTTAGTCTTTTATATGCGATATCATGGGTGTGAAAAAAATAAAGAAAAAAAATTAAGAATAAATTTTAGAAATTTTAAGGCATTTCGCACTTAATTAAGTGAATGGCTATATTCTTTAATTCGAGTTTTCTCCAAGAAATTTCTTTAACAATATTTATTTTTTAGCCTGAATGAAAGAGATCATTTAAGAATTTACTAAGATTAAGTTAGTCCTGTAAATTTTCCATATAAATAATATGCATATATATAATCTTTATAAAAATTACATCAAAAATAAATAAATAAAATATCAATTATAAAATTATGCACATATCTTATATAAATAATGTTATATGCCTAAATATAAGAATTGCATTGTGCTTAGAGAATTATGATTTTCCTTCTTATTTAATTTGTTACAATATTTTTGCATTTGGTCGCAGTGTTCCTCAAATTTAAACATATTTTTAAAGATTCTTAAATAATACATTTAAAATTTAATAAAAGCTAATTTTTCTTAATTTCATGTACTTATTGGGTTTAAAACAAGCTGAATAGTTTGTATACTTTAAATTTAATATGCACAAAAATTCACAACTTAGTTACTGCTTTCTCAAACGGATAATTTTGAAAATTTAATTTAATTGCTATTATAATTTGTGAAGTTGGCACTTGCTAATACCTCAATTAATATTAGTTTCTTCATTTTCTTAAACATTATGACCATTTTGTTATATTGAATAAAAAATAACAACTTAAATTTTGCTCAATATGAATTCTCTGTCTTTATTTATGCCAACATTTTTAATTAAAACTAAAATTTCTTCACTGATTTTGTAAATTTATGTATGTATTTTTATATCCATGGAATATCGTCTATGCCCTTTAGATATTTTTGATTGAATCTAGTGAAGAAATTTTCTTTTTTGGTATAACAAAATTTATTTAATTTTTTACTAGGAATTTCGAATTGAGTTAGTAGATTTTATTTCAATTTTGTACATTAATTAAAATTATTGTGAAATGCGCTGTTTATCAAAAAAATACAAATCATTGTTTTAGAATAGCAAATTGCTTGCAACATAAATTTTACCAGGCATACATATTTTCCAGGAAAGTAACCATTGAGTTTACTGAGGATTTCATATTTATTCTATTTGACACGCTGGTTCTGTATCATTGTCTATAAAATGCATCAAAGTCGGTTATTCAAGGTTTTAAAACACTTCTACGACAGCAGCTATCCCATTTATACAATTTTTCAATTGTGACAACTTTAAGACATTTTTAATCTTGAGTCTGTCATATACTAGAAAAAGCATGTATTAAATCTAGATGAAAATAATAATCATCATTGAAAATCTGAAAAAAGTCGCTTTAAGTCACTATATACAATAATCATCTATAACGTATCCATGTCCAAAAATAACAGCTTATGATTTCTTAATCACCATTCAAGACACTGAGAAATACATTTCTATCCTATATATTTTAAAAAGAAAGAGAAAAACATTTTTCTTACAGAAAAAAGTCTGAAAATCATGTCATATTTCTTTAACGCTATGTAAATTTAGGAGAATTATTTTTATCACACAAATATTATTTCTGTTTATTGTATTTAAAAAACTTTTTCCATGACATTTATATTAATAAAATAATTTAAAAGCAAATATATTTAAATTTATACAGTGATTAATTGGATGCTTTAATATGTTTAATTTCTAAGTTAATTTCCTGAAGAAAAATGAAATAATTTATGAAATAAACGATCATAAAGTCAGATGGAATTAGTTTCATTAGTTTTATAGGAATGCTTTAAATTATTTCAGCATGTAATTTAAGCATAATGTTATCTAAATTGCTGTTATATTGAGGCAAGATGTATAATATACTTAGATATGATGGCATATAACTTTATTATCTCAACCTTTAATCGTTTCAACTAGGTTCATAAACTCTCTAAATTATTACTTATCTGTTATATTAAAAAATTTTTATCTTTGTAATCTAGTTAATATTTCCCATTCTAGAATTTTATGCAACTGAGAAAATTTGTGTGTGTGTGTGTGATTACATATAGAATTAAATAAATTGCTTCTGAGAATGATTATATTCCTATTAGAAATAATTTCTATCTACCTAAACTTAATTAAATCAAATGCAAAATTATTACTAAACAAGAAAATGGAAATAATATTTAAAAAAAATTAACTTAATTTAAATTTTCTTACTCTCTTGAAAAAATTCTTTTATAGTAGAGATGCATTTCAAAAATTGACGAAAAGTGAAAAACAAAAATATTTCAATGCTAAATACTGTGCAAATGAAGTTCATTTGCATTTAGAAGTCTTCATAGTAAAAATATCAAATTTTTTGTAGTTTAAAAAACACAATCGCTTAAAATGAATTTTTGCAGTGATAATAAACTGACTGGATTTTTGAAGCTTATACAAATTGCTCAAAGTTATTTCATTTACAATAATTAATGATTATCTTGAAACATTTTCTTAAAAATCAAATTTTTTTCTTCATTAGTTGTTAATGTTTTGACGTTAATATAATTAAATGAACAATTGCATTAATTTGCACAAATGTTTCAATTGTTCATTTAATTATTTTAACTTTATTCATTTAATCATTTTTATTTATATTTGAAATAAAATAATGAATTAATTTTTAATTAAAAATAAAAAAATTTATTTATTTTTTTATAAAATACAGTTTTTTTATAAAATGCAACTATTTTCTCTTATGTTTTACCCAATGCAATTTCTATGTGTTCGAAAAGAAGTATGTTTTGACTTCTATAATCTGATTCTTTTCTTTTAAATCATCTAATTAAAATAAAATATATTTAATTTTATATGTAAAATAAAACTATATATTACATTTGTTAATCCCAAAATATAAATTAAACAAAATAATAATGTTTAAAATTCTTCTATTTTTTAACTGACTGAAACTCAATCAAAACTAAAAGATTAATACTAAATCTTAAAAATATCGCGTAAAATTGAATTTAATCGGAATAATTTTTTTCAATTAATTAATTACCAAAAATGTTTTTTTAAGATTGTAAACGAATTCGTATACAAACCTAGCACTCATCCCTGAAAATCGTTCGATATTTAAAAAAATTGAAATTCTGATGTATGTAAAATAATTAATCTCAGATACAAAAAGTTTATATAATGTTAAGTTATAGCACATTACTGATACGCTAATGAAACTTATACCCATTAAAAACGTGTATAATATGCACATATTGATTTTATTTAAGCAAAGAAATCATAGCAAAGGAAATTATTTATATTAAATTTTAACATTAACCTGCATAGTTTCTGTCAAAGAATTCTAATTTGAATATTATTATGTACAAGTAAAAATATGAACGATTGATGAATTCATGTGGACTGCATTTCTCTTAAATAGAGTTAAAGTGTTCAATATTCAAAATATCAATCATAGTGGATGATTTGTTATAATCAGTAAAAAGAAAATTAAAAGTAGATTATATACAATTGGTAAATTAATATACTTTTCTCGGATTCATGTGTTCTTGTAACGCATTACATATTCTAGTTTTTAAAATATCAATTAATTTCTACCTTGATGTTCAGAATTTAATGAGAAGAATTTAAAAACAACAAACACAACAATATAAAAAGTCACAAAAAATTGCTTCAAATCATATCGGTAAAATTTAAATAAATTAAAAAATCAAATAATTTGAAAATACAATGTAATTAAAAAAGCAAAAGTATAAGAATGCATAACAGCAAAAACGAAACTTAATTAAAACAGTAACAAAATCAGTTAGGTCAAGAAAAAATTCCCAAAATCTTACAAAACTTAATTATGCATCTCAAGTCACCCCTTAAAAAGACAAATGAAGAAATGACACTTAACTATTTTTTGTTACCATAATCGAAATAGAAAACCGTCAAACCTGTGAAAACAAGAGAGTAAATTTTTACTATTCTGATATTTCCCTTTACTTTACATATTCAGATATTTTCTTTAATATGTATACTTGTACACTAATACATATATATGTGTATTTATGTATGTGTATATATGAACATTTATATATAGATTGATTTTATAATGCACATAAAAGCCTAAGATGGGAATACATAGAAATTTTTTGAATTACAAAATCAAGTAATTGATTTTAGTAATTATTTTTATTTATGATTCGTGTACAAAGTAATTATGAAAGTAATCTTGTCCGGATTATTGGGCAAACCTTTCTACCAATCACAATTTGTAGACACGTATAAACGTTTCAATCAAAGGGAAATTATTTTAGGAAAAAATTAGCTACTGTTGTGACTATAAATGAAATTGTAATACCTAAATAAAGGCATCAGAAATATTAAAATTTATTAATATTAAATTTATTATTTATTATGTAAAATTTATTTAGAATGAATTCAAAATGTGCTCCATTGATAATAATTGCATGTTAAAATCGTATTATAGGTATTTCAGGATCATTCTAAGAAACACTCTGGAAAAGCAACATCTCATAACTTGCAATGCTGACCTTCAACTCCAGTAAAATTTTATTTCCTTTTCCAGTCTTTTGAAAACCCGAGTAACCATAAATCTCATAGATATAAACAAAGAAGCTTGACATGCGGTAAAATTTCAGATATTACGTAATTCTCACAAAAGTTAGAAAGAAGCAGATCTTTGTTTGGCTTATCCTATAATGTTAAAATAGTTTTGTGTTCTTTGAAAGTAACGGTTTGCAAACATTGTCATTACTGTAGAAAAGGAATGAATTGCTTTCTGTGGAATTCACTATATTGTGCACTAATGTGTGTTTAATGTTTTACTTCTCCTAATCTAGCACAGATTTGAACTCTTCCAGTTAGGTGAAAGCAGCTGATTGGGAGTCTACGTAGTTTAGAATCAGGTATCAAGCAGAAGACCTCCCATATTTATTTAATCCGTCATCATCCACTGTATCATTTCACATGGAGGACCTCATCTCCAACACATGTTTAACGTTCCCAAACTACCGTTAATTCAATTATGATTTTATGAAAGAAAAGTGATTCTTTGGTTGAACCATGATTGAATTCACTACTTTCCGATAATGAGAACAATTACCTGACCAACCAGACTACCGAAACCTTACTGCTATGGACTAATAACAGAATACATTTTAGGACATTTGAGTGAGAAATTTTCAAACAAAAATGATTTCAAGGTAAAACCCTGTAGTAAATCCACACCATGATCTCATGTAATCAGTATTCAGTACTTGTTAGTCCAGAACATCAAAAGTTAAAGCACATCATACGACACAATTTTGCTTATTCACAGCCCCTTCTAAAAAAGGTCCGCCTTATCTGAACATTTGCATTTTAAAAGAATGTGCTAATGCGTATTTTTGAAATATTATACTGGTAACAACGACAGTATCAAAAATTATCGTTACCCAAAAATCGGCAAGCAAAATTAGATGGTATTAGTGGTTTGAGGTTGCAAAATTGCATCGCCTCGATCTTATATACCACTTTAAACAAGATCAGGTACTTTTTCGTACTATTGACTAAAGAATCTTTAAATCCCGTGACACCAATCGAACATTTGCTGAATATTGAAGGTCTTTCTAACCACAGTGGTAGCAACTTTATCTAAAGTTTTCTTTGTAATAACTTCTTCCCACTTTACACACCCACATAACACACAATATTTTCAAATTTAATTGTCAAGTTCTTTAAAAGAATTTTCAAAAGCAGTCCTACCTTTTTAATCAGCCACATTAATGTAGAAGAGTTAAATAGCTGTTTTCATAAAAACATTTTTACTTAATAAATCTCGATCGTTCTTTTATCAAGGCAAGATTGATGATGTCAAAGTTGAGCACAATAATTTTCTGAATCTGATTATAAGTCTTTTTATGGTTTAAATAATTTACATAAAAATTTTGAAAACTGCGATTTGATAGTCGAAATTTACTATGTATTTGAATACATAGTAAATTTCGACTATCAAATTGTCGAAATATCAAGACAGCATGCATACTTATTTTCATCAAAATTCGTTTAACAGAATCGGATTTAAGAAGGTCTCTCTCTGATTAAAATCACTTTGATTATAGAACCCTCGTATACCTTACATAAAATGCTTACCTGAAAAGTAAATGTGGAAAAAATTCAAAATAAAGTATTCATTATTTTGAATACTTTATTTTTTATTATTTATTATACTTTATTTTTTACAAATTTATATATTATTATATATTGTGAATAAGTTTTTAATTTTACTAATATAATATTTTCAAAGATATTAAA
The DNA here is from genome assembly GCA_037975125.1 of Latrodectus hesperus. Classification (NCBI taxonomy): domain Eukaryota; kingdom Metazoa; phylum Arthropoda; class Arachnida; order Araneae; family Theridiidae; genus Latrodectus; species Latrodectus hesperus. The sequence goes on along the minus strand of CM075858.1, from coordinate 17,470,819 downwards.
CTACTGAATTTAGTAATAAAATATCAGCTGATTTTCCGTTAGAAAAATATTTATTGATATAAAATTAATTTGTAATTATTTTGCAGGGCAAAGAGTTATACATGAATAAATTGTAAAAAGAAAAACAAAACTTAATGAATTGAAATCAGGTTTTTCTGTGTTTAATTATTTTCTGCTATGGAATAAATTAATTTTTTGGTGTCTTTAATTTACTAACTCAATAATTTATTTTTTCACTTGCTGGCATAGAAAGAAATCCAATATATTATTTTTCTTGTTTTGTCAATTATAGATTTTAGGTTTGTTAGTTAAATCTAAGCGCAATAAAATACCCCTATAAGTGTTTTTTTACACACGACATTACAAATTTTGTTGAGAAAGTGAATACATTTAGAATTTTAGAGCCGACCAACTTGTCTAGTGGTCAACGTGCCTGACTGCGGATAAGGAGGTCCTGAGTTCTAATCCCTGCTCTGGTATTGATGTACTTTCTCTCTCTATCTATCCTGCCTTTGTCCTTTCCTTGTGTGAATCGTTTCCTACCCTATAAACGGGTACCTATAACATGTGTGTAGAGCAAAATTGTACTGTCACCTTCATGGTGTTCTGATTAAAAAACGAAAGACTCTCCCAATTGACTTAAATTCGCATAGCCAAGGCATAGCGAGTTTGGCTTGTCATAGTGTCTCATTAGTAACAACAACAGAATTTAAGATGTATGTCTTTTTTCAAATACATCTAATAAAATATGTGTTACTAACTTTCCTCTGATTTCATTTATTTAATGTCATGAACTATTACAATAAAATACCCATTTTTCATTTAGAAATGAATAGCAAAGAAAATTAATCAGAAAAAATAAAGACATAAAGATATGCCAATTTTTAGTTATTGATTAAAAAATGCACACACACATTATTCATCTTTACTGTGGCACTGTGACTCTTAAATTTATTTATTATAAAATTTCAAATAATGTTGTTCAGTTTACTCTCACAAATATAAACACTTAAAAAAAGACTTTATGCAATCACATAATTTAACTTTTTTTAACTTATGTGCTTTTCTTCATGCTTTATTCTTTTCTACTTAAAATAAATTCTTCAAATTAGTCTCGAAATTGTTTTAATTATTTATTTTTAAATTATTTGAAATTTTTCCTCAAAATATTTTTCACTATATGAAGAAATAAAGCCCGGTGGCTTAATGGCAGCATTTCACACTTGCCATGGCACAGGTCCGAGGTTCGATCCCTCGAGCTGGGCAAGGTCGACTCAGCATTTCATCTCTTCAGTAGGTAGATGAACTGAGTACCAAGCATGCTTGGGAATTATACATTGAAGGTCGCACGTTAAACTGACCACCTAACTGGGACATATGCTTCAGCCCTCGGTCATGAAAATAGTGAAGAGCACTGTGGGCCTTATCCACCATGGACTGGCATGCAATGGAGTTTTAGTTTCGTTTATATGAAAAAATATAATGTACATACATAAAAAAATATTCATCATAATTAATTTGAGTTGATAAATGTGTAAGGGAAAAGGCGAGCAAAACTTCCAACAAATTAGTTTTAATGTAGAACATTATTGGGGAATTTTGTGTTAAATTATAATTTCTAATTTAGATAGTTATAGAAGAGTTTATAGATTGTAAGAAATTACATATAGGTTTGATGTTTGAGATGGAATTTTTAAGCAACCGTATATACGTAAAATAAGTATATGAGTTTATTTTATTGCTAAAATCTGAAGTAAAAGCTTTAAGATACATTCATTTTTGTTGACAAATAATACAGACATATAATTGTGCTTGTCTTATATCCAAACTATATATATTTTAAATATATATTCAGTTTCATAACAAATATATATTCAGTTAAAAGTAATTCAGCAGATAAATAGGTAGGATTTTTTGGAAAAGAAATTCTTCATTGTTTCATAAAAAAGAATTTTAAAACTTAACTCTTGTCATTCCCAATTTTCTAAATTTGTGGAAACTGTGTACACTTTCAGTACAACTCTAATTTCCTCTTTGTAAATATTTAAAAAGCAAATTAAATGAATTTAGTCTAATTGATGCATGAATTAATTGCTTATAGTGAAAGAAATGAAAAGAATTTCACACAAATAATATCTTTTATAATTCTAAAGTTTATTTCAGAATTTAGTTATGTATATCACAAAAGTTAAAATATTAAAATAAAGATATGCTTTAAAATTTTAATTTATAGTCATATTAACTTTATAAATGTGTAACTTTATAGAACTTTATATCCACTTATAAATTATGAGCTTCATATAATAATATTAGGGGATTTTTTATGGATTTAACTTAATACGAATCTCGAAAAACTCTTGTCATTGTTTTAAAAATGATAAGGAAAATATAAAATACTCTTTTGTCTAGATCATATTTGGAGATGTGTGGATGTTGCAATTTCATTCTGAAAAACCAATTTTTCAGACAATTTTAGGCTTATAATAGTAATCATTAGCAGTAATGAATACGACAGTAGGTGAAGATTTTATTATTTTCTTCAAACAATTGAAACTATTTTAAACCTTAAAATTTGCCTTAAAATCTTTTTTCTTATTTTCGATAAGACATTTTCAATAGAATGTTTTCTTTAAATGAGTTTAAAATAAAAACAATTATGTTACAAATTCTGTGTAAAGAAAGAAATTTCATAGATTTATGTGTAAGTATGGAAAAGTTAAAGGTGCAATTAATTTAACATCAAATTAATAAATTTCATTTGTCATGTTGCAAAGTAAGATAATGTGAAATTAAGTTGATTTGACAAGATATTACTTATTATTTTTTATTTATAAAAACTACCTTATGTTTTCTTTTTTCATTAGTTTTTAAATTGCAGAAAATAAGAATTAAATAAAACATTTACATTTATCTATATCGTAATTAATCTCAGCATATTTTCTAAATAAAAGCAGAAGAAAATAAGGCCTAAAAATTTTTAACACTTTTTCTTTACCTTATTTTTCCTCTTTATTTTTCCAAAAAATTAACTTTATGGAAATCTGATTTCCTCAGTTGCATATAATATACTTATCAAAGTAATAATCAGTAAATTTCTATTTTTTACTTATTACTATTATTTACATTTATATTAATAAAAATTTTAATTTTTATTCATTTTTATCAATTTATTTGCTTAATTTTTGTAAGATATTTAAAAATTTTAACTTTATTTTTGAGAATGTTCACACATTATGAACGACTGTTAAAAGCATGAGTTGTGAATTGAATTAAAATGAACAAATTTTCCATCGTAAAGAGTGAATTTCAATTACCTATTTGTACAAATGATGTTATGTTTTGAAATGGATTCCTTTTCCCAAAATCGGAAATATCATTAAAGCACAAATAATCAAATGATGCATAAAAACAAGCATTCAATTTCAATTCAAACGTTAAAAAATTAGTATTAAAATCCTTTCTCAAATATACCCTATTTACAGAGAAAAATGTAGGTTCATGTCAGTTTTTTAATTTACTTTTTGTATTTCAATCATAGATTTTCGAATAAAAAATAAAATAATACAATTAAATAAAATAAATTAATATAATACAATAATACAAAATAAAATAATATCATTCCTAGCATTTATCTACATCCTAGATGCAATTTCTGCAGTACAGACTACATTATTTTTTCAGAAATCATCCTTTTAATCATTTAAAAAATTAGATTATCGTTTTAAGAAATTATATTAAAAATATTTCAAAAACATATCCTTTTTAGAAAGTAAAATTTAATTTCATATCAGTTTTTTACTAATTTTTTTTTGTATTTCAGTCTTAACGTTTCTACGTAAATTGCAAAATAAAGTGAATCAATTCCTGCTATTCATTTATATCCTAAATGCAATTAAAGCACTAAAATCTACATTTTTTTCCAGAAACCGTTTTAAAAATAGAATTTAAAAACCAAGAATACAATTTTATTAGAAACGAATAAAAAGGATGTAATTTAACTATTTTTTTCTAATAATACAAATGAATATCAAGACTATTTTTGCTGCAGCTGTCATGGAATTTTTCAGTAAACATTTTAGGAAAGAAAGATATCACATACATTCAATTTGAAGATTTTGTGCCCTCATTTCTTATAAATATTTACATTTAAATTTATTTTACAGAAAATAATGTTTAGGAAAATATTTAAATTAACTTTAAAAAAACAGTCATTGTGTATGAATGTTTCTCGATATACTTTACTGAGTAGCTAAATAATAATGTATATAATGTTTCTACTTCATTATTTCAAAAAATAATGAAATATAAATATTATATACATTCTTCCAAACTGTATGTTCCTCAAAGAAAATCAATTTCATTAGGTGGTTAAGAAATGGTTTTATGTTTTTTTTTTTTTCAAGAAACGTTTAACGTACCAATCACCCGTCTTATTATTATGACAGTGACCCAATTTTATTTTAAGTACATTTTTCTGAACTAAGAGTTGAGAGAAATTTATTTGTCATTTATCTTTCCAATTATTTTCACCCTGTTCTTTTGATCTTATTTAATTAGTCGAGATAACGTGACAAAATTATATAACTGACTAATCCAGCAAGAAATGTTAATATGTATAAACTTGGAAACCTTGTACTAAAAGAGAATGAAATTCTTTAATATTTAAAGTAGTTTAAATAAAATTAGAAAAATATCTGAAGTAATTTGACAAATGAACGAACAGAATTAAAATGGTGCTCTAAAATTGGAAGGTGGAAAATAACTTTTAAATATCCCAATTCATTATCAATGAAATTCCAGTGTTCTTACACAAACTTTATATTCAATTTTGATTGAATTGTTGTAAAATTTTATCCATTTTAATTTATTTGCTTTCTTAAAAATTACTGAGAGTAATCTCATCATTTTTTCCACATTCATTCAATTTAAACTACAAAATTTCGTAAAATTACTTTTAATATCATAGTTATCAAGCATTTTAATTTAATTTTATTTATACTTAAATAAATTTAACAATTAAAAGATCCTATTCAAGTAATATAAAATATTTTCGCGATTCTGCATTTTGTTTTAACTCATAATTTCAGTTTTTGCATTGAATAAAAATTTTGAAATGATGCTGTACAGTTAAAAAATTAGTGTATTTAATTATAACAGCATAATATTAAGTAATGAAGTTTATTCAAAAGTTTTAACATTGTAAAATTCTCATAAGAATCGCATTTCAATAGTAGCATGCACTTCTCACATGTTTATGGGTTACATTTCATAGGAGTAAATTATTTCCAGCAGAATCGTATTCGTCATGAAAGACTAACCTATCAATTTTGACAAAATTAGAAAGTTAAGGTGCATGATCCGTCAATCATGACTTCAAAGATAAGTGGTTGGTGGACAGAAAGTGGAACTACAAGAGGTCGCATAATTTATAAGCATTAATCCCTAGCGAAGAATAAATAGAGATTAAGATGAAATGTGATTTGTCACAAGTAAATAGACACTCCTACCAGGCCACATAGTTGCAAGCATCATTAGTTAGAAGTTTCTTCTAACATAAGGGTTGGACAATTCACTTGAACCCTATGACTTCGGCCAAACAAATTACTTTAAAATGCTTGCATACGTCATCAAAATTCCACCATCATCGTTAAAAAAGTTTTTAATAAATGTTTTAATATGTTTTTAATTTTTTTTAATAATGGTGCTGGACTTTTGATACGCATAGCAACTATTTCTGCTAATTAAATTTCAAGCATGTTGCAAAATGAGTCGCATGAGTGTCACTCCAAACTTCAGATGCATATTGTGGGTAAAACAAAACTGTTTAAGCATTGGTGATAGATATGGTTAGTGAAAAAATATAAATCAAATACATGGGATAACCTCTCTTCTATTTCTGCTTGCTTTCGAGTTTAAAACAATGTCATATTAAAGGGAAAAAATATTTGTTCTACTTACAAGAAACAGCTTACATTATCAAAAAGTACTATAGAAATTTTATCTGATAATATTGGCATACATTACAGTTTAATTTTTAATTTACATCAAAAAAATCATTACAATATTTATTTTATTTAAAAGTCTTACATGTTAATGTGCAAATATTTAATTAAGTATGTACACACACACACACACACACACACACACACACATATATATATGTATATATATATATATATATATATATATATATATATACATACATAAACTATCATTAAAATGTAAAAAATACAGTTTTAGACCCTTTCTCCTAAATTAAATTCAATTAAAATTTCATGGTCACTTAAAAATTTTTATTCATGCCCACATGAAAATGCAGCAAATTGAATGAAATAGTTATTAACAACTAAATTATTGTTGTCTTTAGTGCCTTTCTTTTTTTAAATAAAGATGATGATCGAAATTAATCATTTAACACTAGGAATAAATTTTTATTTCTCCATGAGCTTCAGTATTTTAAAATTATTTCTCTAATAGTTATAAACTAAATTAAAATATTTCTTCAAGCCAAAACATTTTTCTGAATTTGAGTATATCTTTTGTAATTTTAAATATGCACTTTTATAAATGATACAACTACATTAAAATGGCATGATTTTCATTGGTTAAAGTTAAAAACATTTTATTGAACTCGGAAATCAATTAATGAAATCAAATGACTTTTAAAAGAAAATTTAAAATTTATGATTTGGTCTCATTGTACTAATATATATGCGTTAATAAGAAATTCAGTATTTATAAACAATAAAACTACATCAAAATCGCAAAATTCATACCGAGATAAATTATTTCATAATATTTCAAGAATTTATAAATGAATCAAAAAGATATTTGAAGAAAAAATTTTAAGAAAATAACATATTTTTTTCCAATTCTATACCTTTTAGAAAAATGATTCTACATTTTCTAAAAAGTCAAATATGCAAAATATAGAGTCTTCTATTTAATACATAATTTTTAATTTTCCATCCATACCTTAGTAATTTATAAATAAATTTCATTCGCTAATATATTTGGTTGAAGCAATAATTTTTTTCGAAAATTATTATTCTAAAATCATGTACATGCTAAACAATTAAATATTTCAAGTTACTTTTGCTATTTTAATTTATTTTTTAATTCAAAACATTTTTTAACTAAGCAAAGTGGCATTTTTTGCTACAAATAGTTTATAATTTAAAACGGAAAACAAACAAAGATTTTATTTATAATATAAAGTATCAAGCCAAAAATGGCAATCGAATGACTTTTTCGATATAATCAAAAAACAAATATTTTCCTCCTCGTGAAATGGTGAATGTTAATTACCATACATAACACTAACAATAATTTGTCTTAAATTGGGTTTGCTTTGTCAGAGCTTGGGAATGTTATTAAAGTAAAAATAATTAAATAATGCATACAAGAATTCAATTTGAATGTAAACGAGGATTAACTGATATTGAAAAGCATTTAATAAAAAAATTCATTTATATTATAGTTTCATTTTATTTTGTTTTCATTAAGGTTTCCTTTTGTACTTTAAGATTTGATTATTTCAATAAAATAGCTCAAAGAAGTAATACAATTTTTGGCATTCAATTATTATCATTTGTGAAATTAGCATTAAAAAAAATCTACATTATTTTTATTACAGAATTTTATATAACAAAAGAAATTGAGAATCATGATCACCATTCTATTAAAAAGAGAACAAAAGAATAAAGTTAAATTCCTTTTTATTACACTTTTGAATGAAACTTTCAAATAAAATGCTTAAGAAAAATAATATATAATCTAAGTGAAATTATTTTTTGCTTTTTAATACATTTTCCAACTGAAATTAAGCTTTAAAGAATACTAGAAAAGGTTCTTATGTTAATCGCATTATGAAAAACTTATTGTATATTAATGGTTCTCATAAACTTTGCAGAGCATTCAGTTAATTGTATTTAAAAAATTAGAAAATACAGATATCATTTGCATCCTTTCAAAGTTGGAGATCTTAAAAGGGATCCAATTACTTTAAATAGTTAAGGAGTAATTTTCTTCTGTGAGTCTTTGAGTAAATATTCAAATGTCATATTATGATGACAATGATTCAATTTTACTTCTCAAAAGTTTTAGTCGCTGAATTTTGTGAATTAAATTGGAGAAGAGTGTTGCTTGCTTTTTAAATTATTGTCAACTTGTATATACATTTTGATTTTTGTTATAAACATAATATGATAAAATCCCATTAAACAGATCATTGTATTTAAAGATCTTGTAAGTTAAAAAGTGTGTGTACTTTTAAACAGATTTTAGAGTATTGATTACTAATTAACCTAATGATTTACTTCAATGTATGTGTAAAGTGTTATTGAAATTTTATTAATATAGATTTAAATAAATATTGAATAAAAATAATGATCAAACAGAATATTACACGAAACTTAACAGATAAATTAATAAAATTAATCCATAAATTCTTTATTAAATTTTCTAACATAAATTTAGAGTATAAACTGAAATATTTTTATTTTAATATTTCATTATTAATATTTAAGATGTATAAACATATTAATCTGTTAAATAAATATAAACTTTTTGCACAAAATGTTATTTTTACCATTCAACAACTACTGAATTAATAAATTGAGCAAAAATATTTTTTCTAAACAAAACATTGTTGTTGAACTATTATGAAAATCAATTTATTTATTTAAATTTTAATTTTAATTTGTTGTCAAAAAATGACAATTATGATCAGTATATTATGAGAATCACTTATTCTTGGTTTGCCATCGGTGATTATTTCTGCTTTTGTCTTGAAAATATGAAACGTAATTTTTGAAACCTAAAATATTTATTCTTATATGAATTATTCTTGATTAAATATTAATAAAACTATAATATTTTAGAGTGTTATTTAAAACAAAATAGAAAAAAATGTCTGGTTGAAAATTATTTAAAAACTATGTACACTGATAAAATCTTAAAGAGCTAATAATTTGATGGTATTATGCTAACACAGAATTACTCAAAAGTGTTACACTTTTGTATCTAAAAATTAGAAACATTATTTAGATATAAAGTGACAATGAAAATTTAAAAACGAAATTGCCAGTATTTCTAAGAAAAGTACCATATTATGCCATAACATGTTTTATTAAAATATTGTTTCTCACTTATTTTTTTTGGTTTTATTTGTTTATAACAATTACATTTCTCTAATAACTAGTCAATTTATTGAGAACGTTGATACACACACACACATATATGTATATATGTATATATATATATATATATATATATATATATATATATATATATATATATATATATATATATATATATATATATATGATATTTTGATTAAACTGTACGTTTCAACTATGATGTTAGCATTTCTGAAAACTTACTGAAAAGAGAAGTTAAGAAGATTTGTAATAAACTTGATTTGGTACCATACCCATTTTAAATCCTCATTTTTCCCATGTATATCCTAGTTTGTCTGAGACTTAAGATTTAGAACTGATTTTAAATATAATTGCAAATTTTCCAGTCTTGAAACTGTAAGATAAAGTCAATGAAATGTTAAATTGAAGACTAGGTTGCTGACAATTCAATCGCATGATTCGCATTTGAAATTGTATGTATTACACTATTTTCAACTTTAAAATTTAATTTAAAATTTAAATTACAAATTTAAAATTTTCAAGGGGCAAGGTCTAAAAATAATTTATATAAAGTTTGAAAAATATTTTTATCATCTTTTTTTAAAATAAATATTTATAAAAAAAACAAGTTTTCTTCCAATAGTAAATTCTTGGGATCACCATGGTTGTTAAGACATCATTCTTCAAAGCGAGGTATCATGGGCTCAATTCTAGCCTCAGTTGAAAAATAAGACATGAATTTTGTACTTCTGCCTTATGTATGTAGATCTGTCGTAGTGGGTGATTGAGAATTACCCACGTTTCTTCCCACTTGAATGTTAGCCATTGGCTATGGTAGTCCTCCACCAACCAATTAAACTGGAGATATTAAAATTGCATGTTATCAATTTACACGTTATGAATTGGTTAATGGCCAAAAACAATTAAGGAGTTCATAACGTGAAGTCTAATCTATGAATTTTCAGTTCACTTTTAGTAGTATGCAAGAATCTATTGTTTGCTTTTTAGATATTATTCATATTCTATTTAATGTAACAACGTTTTCTAATTAATACAGCAAAATCTAATTCCTAGCCATTTTACTTTTAAAAACATAATTCCTCTTAAGCGAAATGAATAATTGCAATTTTTCATGAACTCTGAAGTACATTTCGCGTTAAACACATTCCATGAAATAACTATTAGAATTTCATTAAGAAAATGGAAATTTTTATGAAATATTTCTCATTTATTTAATGACTCTTTTTATAAGTGATTTAAAAATTAGTTCTTACGAAAGAACTTTTTCAAATATTCCGAATAATGTAAAATTTTCTGTTCTTTCAGACGTCTGATCTTCAAGCAAGATGGATAACTGTACTTAGCTGCATATTTTCTTGGTAAAGTTTTTCCTCTTGAAAAATGTTTGGAATCTCTATAAAAGTCTAACTTCAGTTTACTCATAAGTGGAAACAATTTTGTGCAACATAAGCTTTCAAACTTAGGATGAAAGTTGTCTTTTCAAAATTGCATTTCTGAAAGAAATAAAATAGACTTTCCTTCTAAGGGAAATATATGAAATATTCATGATACACAAAGATAAAAAAGAAAATCTAAATAGCTTCAAATTTCTGTCCTATACATTATGCATATAATGGTTCAACCAACAAGTTAAACACTTGTTTTCTTTAATTTCTTATAAACAATTATGCCGAAAACATGTTTAAGAGCAAATTTAATTATAAAATATTATTATATTACTCTCATTAATTCATATGGAAAGTAAATACAGTGTATGTATCATTACTTTATAAGAAGTGTCATTAAGTATCAACGTTAAATTTCAATATAAACACTCGCTTCCAAAAGTTAAGCACGAGAATGTAAAATGAAAAAAAATCTACAAATACTACTTTGATTGACACAAAATTCGGCAGGATAGTAGCATATATATTTATGCATAAAATAAAATCAGTACTTATATACAGAAAGGAAAACAATATTAAATTTTTGAAAGTTATCAAATAATGACATACTGGAGATTTAAACGGAATTATGTATAAAGTGAAAATAAACAGCATAAAATGAAAAAAGGACATTGATAGAGTATGTGATCCCCCCTCATCTGTATACAAAGTTTACACCTTGTAACCATGCTTTCAATTAGGTGTTCAACCACCGCAGAACTAAGCAATAGCCATTCTTCTTATAGAACAGTTTTAAGCTCAATAAGAGTGGCTGGAGGTGGGAAATGCAAGGATACAACACGGCCGAGAGCATCCCAAAGATTTTCAACAGGATTAAGATCAGGCGAATATGCTGGCCACGCCATACGCGCAATCCCTTAAGCTGGTATCTTATAAAACTGCCCTTTTTGTACATTTCTTGACATGAAAGTGCGATTGGCTGTTACTTAACATATTTGCACACCTCCATCTACCCTGCAGCGATTATTAGTATTAAAACATTTATTTTACTAATTATTACACTAAAATAATAGATGAAGACAAATTAAATGATTACATTAGCGCAATGTCAATATTCTGTCAGAAGGCTTACATAAACATAAAAAATATTTTTTAATGTTTACTTTTATGATAATGAGCAGAAAATATCTGTTTCTGCGTTGATTTTTCAGATATTACATAATGCAAGGCATTAGCAGATTAAATGAATTCATGAGCCCCACATTTTAAAGTACTTACAATTTAAATATTTATAACGTTTAAACGCTACTAAAAGACAAATCCCAGATTTTCCGAACGATACTCAAAATTCCCCCAAATATAAAGGTACATAGACACATATTTGATCCTCATTTCTTTGAAGAAATTACAATGTTTTAATAAATGCTACAACTAAGTAAATATTTCATCAGTATCTTTGATTTTAAACTTAGTTTTAGAATTTTCTTGATACATATAATTGATATGATTTAGCATACATACAATAAATTGCGTAAATAATTTCTCAATCCTTGAATTTAATTCATCATCCACTATAAGCAGCTATAACTTTCGGTATGGGGACATTGTCAATAAGTATTGGAGAGCCCGTGGACTAATGGCTTATGGACTAATGTTTGACATTTATAAAATTAAATTAAAGCAAATAACTCTAGGCTGTAGGCTATCAAAGACGATAAACATATGAAACCAATATTTAAAATTTGCGTAACTTAAAAATTTAAATTTTGTAACCTATTTTACTTCTTGCTCTTGCTTCATGTCATGAAAATTGATTTACGTTTCACATAGTAGCTTCTACTATGATGCTGAGTATGTAGAATGTCGGTATTAGAAGAAAAATATTGAGAATAAATCAAACTACACTGTCCTACATTTAAAATGCAACACCAAGAAGGAATTGCCAGAAAGTGACGAATCTCGGAAAACACAGAGACAGCAACGAACAGTAAGTGATTTGTATTTTGAAATAATATACTTAATAAAGAGCTAGAAAAGGATCTGGTCAGTAGGTTGTATTACCACCATGGACGGTGATACACGAAACAACACGTCAAGGCACAGAATCAATGAGAGTAAGGATGGCTCTTTAGAGGAATTCATGAGGAATGACTCTTCATTCCCTGTAAACCATTTGCCAAAATGCGTCTTGCGAAAGAGGCTTTGATTGGGTCTGCTAATGGCATCCAATCATATCTCAAAGTTCTTCAGTTGGTAAGATATCTGGTAGTTTTACACCTTGCAGGGCATGTTGGCTGATGTGAGCAATGTGCAGTCAGGCATTATCCTGTTAATAAAGGGATGAGGGCACCCATCCCTTTATACACCTGAGGTTAAGGGAGTGTCACTGGCAGCAGCACATCATCCACGTAACGTTGGGTTGTCACCGTACCGTAAACGAACTAGAGGTAAACTAATATCTTACGCAAATACGCCCCAAACCATGACGAAGCTTTGTCGTGGGGTGGGACATTTCCCAGTTACTGCAGAAATGGGCCTGTTTCCACGTCGATGTTTCACTCATACACGGTGACTATTAATTAAAAAACAGAAGAGTTATTCATATGAGAAGACGATCTTGTGCCACTCTATCGTCTATCGCTCAAATCCGGCATAATTCTAGACGTTGGAGTTTAAGCCGATGATAGTCTTCTAAACGGACACGATGAGCGCCAGCCCCTAGAAACCAACCGACGGCAAATGATTTTACTTGGTCAGGGAGTATCTAGTCTCTTGCACATGCTGAAGTATTTCTGTGGACGTACTTTGCGAGGCTGTCACCAACTCCCATTAGATGCATCGATCCATATGTGCTGATGTCACTCTGGCTGCAGTGATACCACACAAACGTTCCACAGTTCCTAGTTCCAATTATCTTTACCACAGCCGGTGAACTTTGGAAGTCCAGATGTCTCTCAGCTGCGACTTGCCGTAAGGACTATCTTGTCCTGTTGACGATACTTGACATTCTCTGCAATTACAGTCATCTTTTGCGACAAAAACAAACTTTCAACGATTATTTTCCAAGCAGCAATATAACAGCATGAAAATTGCCCACTCTGCCAATTCTTCACTTTATCTCTTATCCTACGTGCTCTGACGAGCTGCGCATTCCCCATCATTCGCATAGCTCGATAAAGTGAGTTTACCCTGAGACTTACATAATTTTTTGGCTACTCTTTCTTGATGTTGTATTTTTAATGTCGGGCACAGTATGCATTAGCAATGATATAATTTTAAATTTCAATTCACATTAATACAACTTATGTTAAATTGAAAGGTTCTACAAGGTAATATTTCTTTATTTCTAAAAGTTAAATAGAATTCATTCATAAAAATTAACTTTTAAAAAATTTTTCGACATTACAATTTTTTAAAAGTATTTCAGTTTTGGCTTATCACACAATAAATTCAAAGAAATTTCTTATAAAATTCTTACTAAATTTTTACTTTTTATAAACATTATTTATCATTTAAAATATTTTAATTATCATTTAAAAATGTTAAGTTATGAGAAAAAGTCATAACGATATAATTTTGGGCAGTTTCCATGAGGAAATTAATATGGCAGAAATGATTGCCTTTATACCTATACAACTAAACTCTGCAATGGCGAAACAAATATAAGAAAAATCAAGATCCCTTGTGTAATTTTCTAATAATCACTGAATATAAATGAGAAACACGGGAAGAGCGTTTAAAATAGAGAGAAAAACAACCTAGGAATATTCACACGGAATTTTTTGAAAATAATATATGTTGAAACAAAGTAAAATAACATTTGGCATAAATTTAGAATATAATACATGTATTTCAAAAAAAAAAAAACATTTTCATTGAGATTTATTTATAAAGTTTCATTAAGAATTTTGAAATTTTAAAAACATTGGTAATTTTGTCATGATTTTAATTCAAATTTTAGTATAATGAATAATTTGGAATCAGAATAGAATTCTTTATTTGAACTTTTTAAAAACATCATTATACGTCAACAGAAGAGAATTTTGTAGCAGTCTTGCACATTTCTAGTTGCATTTTCTAATTTTAAAAAATAATTTTATTTCATTTTTATGAACAGCATTCATTTTACTGCAAATAATATTGGTCTCAAAAATATTATAAAATAATTTTATCAATTTATTTTTTACGACACATTGATTTAAATAAAATAGCAAATTGATTTACTGCTTATGTATAAAGAGGCTTTGAACTTATATTTTTAAATTATATTGTAATTAAAAATTTTATACATCATCGAATTCTATAGCATTGTTTTCAGACAGATTTCCAATTTTTCAAAAAAAAACATACAGTTTTTTTAAAAAAGACCTATATGTAATGTTTTTAAAAACATGATTTTATGGAGATATTAAAATATATACAAACCATATGTTATATATTCTGGTGGTATAGTATGTCTAATAACATAGGATGGTATATAATAAATATATTGATTCTAATATAAAACGCTTCTCTTATTATTGAAATAATTAAAGTTTACATTTGATAAAAACTTTATGTAAAATTTTTCACATATTTTTCAATTATATTTTTTCTTATATTATTAAACTCATATTTACAGAGAGTGCTACTATTTTTCTTGTAAAACTAACAAATTAAAAATTTGTCATATTTGATATACAGGATAATAGATAACTAAGGAACAATGTATTTGAATGAGAATACTTGTTTTCCGATTATAGAAGTTAGTATCCATCGTGGATAGACAGAAACTGAAATATATAGACACACTATAGAAACAAAGGTCGTTATAGAGTTTTACTTAATATAGAATGACTTTTAGTTTGCAGCAAACAAACTGTATATCATCTTTTTTTCTCTTTTAAACAAACTCTGATAATTATATTTGATTAACTAACTATTTGCTTAAAATATTTTTCATGTGGGACATACATAAAAAATCACATTTTTAGAAAATTATTTCCTCACATAAAATATTAAATACTTGTCAACAAATTATTTTATTAAAAGCATTAACAGCTGATGCCATAAAATATTTTAAATTTACAGATCAAAAATAATGACTTACTGTGGAATGATTATTTTCATATGAAATAAAATTTTAGTAGCATACTATTTTTGTAATGACATCAATTTTAAATGTTTAATCAGTATATTGCTTTATATTTTAACATTTTTTATACTAATATACATTTTTGGAATTTTATACGAAAATACTATATATACAATCATTATTATTTATTCATGTAAAAAAACAGCAAAGAATTTTTTCGTCTGACAAGAACAGAGATTTTAAAAACATTTCATTTAAACATCTCATTAAAAATATTTTAATTGTCAGTTATAAACACTTAGATCTCTTCTATTAAATTTTATAAGCAATCTTGTAATAATAAAATGTTTCTTTGCGTGTTAATAATTTTACCTAGAAAAATATTCAAAATAAAATCCGATACTTAGAAATTATGCCTCAAGGGAAAATTCTTTTGCTATGAGTGATTTCTGGACGTAAGGAAAATAAAATCTAAGCGTTAATGCAAATTTAATATAAATCCAAATACGAGTAACTGCTTGACTCTTAAATGTATGTCTATGAGATTTTAGCATATTTTCAAAATATCCTTTCAAATGTTTATTTTAATTTGATAATATTCTGATTTTAAATTATAAACATATTTTTAAAAAATATTTTTGATTGTATTAAAAATTCATAAAACTAAGAACCTTGTTCAAAAAGTTCAATCTTTAATAGCAAATCATATCATACCTTGATCAATTCATTCATTGATTTTTATTAGACCTTAATATATATTTCACAATTTTATTACTGTCACAATAAATTTCTGTAAAAACATTCATTTGTTTTTGTTTCAATATCACTAAATTCATCACAATATAATTATCAAAAGACATTCATGTTAATAAAAGTAAGCCTAATTGATAAAATGTTCGGTGTTATAAACATAATTTACGCTTATGAAATTTTTCGGAAACCGAAGTTAAACATATTAATATAATAAATACAATGAAAACGTTTGACTAGCATTTACGAAAGCATTAATTTTTATTTATATTTTATGGAACACTTTCATATTGAAGTAGCTATGTACTTGAAAATTTTTAAACAACTCTTATATATTTGCTAATACAATATATGATTATGAAAATAAGGTGCCTTTCTAATTTTAAAACATCTGGATCTGAATAAAGCATTATCTTTCAAACATTTCTGAAAAATAGGTCTATGCATATCAAGTTAAGGAATTCTCCTTCCTTTCTATTTTCAATTCTTTCCAATATCCTGGTTGAAATTGAATAACATACTTTCACTCAAAGAAAAATATATCGTATGCATATTGAATGATCTCAAAAATAGATATAGTGTTCATTCAATTCACCATTTTTAATGCTTTTTCTGACAAATAAAAATGATTGTACAGTTTTCGTAAAAATTATAGCGATGAAGTTAAGAAATTTATTATAAATATAGTAAAATGTAAATAGATTTATAACTTTGGAATTAATAAGATATTTATCACCATCAAGCTGTTAAAACTATATATAGTTCTTGATTCATTTAATAATAAAATTTTTAAACCTAAAATATTCATATGAAATTTTTGATTAGAAAACTAGAAATATATCTAATTAGTGACAAACGACTCCTATAGAATCATATAATACATTTATAAAGGATAAATTGATACTCTGATTTTATGCTTCTGATATCATATTTTGTCTTTAATAAATGAACATAAATAAAAAATAAAGCTAATTTTGTATCAAAACATTCGGAACTCCTAAGAAATGCAAATTATCAATTTAAAATTTAAATCAATTTCTAAATGGTGGAATAACTTTTTTTTAAAAAAAAGTAAGCTTCAATGCTACTTGCCAGGAAAAGTAGGTCAATTATCAACAAACCTCAAGTTTCATTGCAATTAATTTATTCATACAATTTACTACGAAAACATAATAATTTTTACTTACTTTGTTGAGTGCAAACAAATGAAATTTAAACATATTATAAATGATATACATATATATATACATATATATATATATATATATATATATATATATATATATATATATATATATATATATATATATATATATATATAAATTTCCGAATTGCTAAATAAATTTTGATCCAATTTCTAGATGTTACTAAATTATAATCTGTAAAAATTAATGTCTTCTTTTATATAGGATTTTAACCATTGTAATATAAATTTAATTGGCTTTGTACATCATATTTAGCTAACATTCTTAGATTTCCATCAGATTCCTAAATAATAAATAGCTATATACTTTTAAATATATTATGAAATGAATAAAAATTTGTTATGGATAATTTCATTCGAAGAATGACTAATTGTTAGTGAACAAAATTTAATACGAATATTTTAAAAGAACGCTGGATTTACAGTGCATTGAAGTAATAAAGTCAACTAAATATCCCTCTATCATAAGTAAACTGTTTAAAATATCAAATAAAAAATATTTTAGAGCTTAGTTACAAAGTATATTTAAAATAGTTGAAAACAATATTAATTACTCAAAGTATTTAATTTTATCTTATAAATAATTTTAATCTATATTGCTCCATTTTGTATCCACAAGAATAATTATTAATGTAAAATAAGTTAATTTAAGGCAATTCTGTTTTAAAGTAATATTTTACTGAGAAATAATATGTTCAGTATTTTCCGAATAAATATTCATAATAAAACCATATTAATCTAACGATGCTCATATAATGTAATTTTTGTTAAACACCTGTACTTTTTTACAATATTAATTTATTTTAAAAAATTAATTAATTTTTATGTCACAATTTCAATTTGTAGTGAAAATATATAAAAACAATCTATAAAAATTCCATGATTAGGCAATTTGAAATTTTTATAGATTTTATAGAATGCTACAATTAAATTAAAAGCTTCACTGTTACATTATATTTTATATAATAGTAAGGAAATAATTATAAGCATATTCTTATGCATTGAAAGCATATATTTCCAGCCTTATATACAAAACAAAACAAATCCTGCGGAGAGATTCATTAATGCTCCTGGTATTTAAAATCTATTTATTCATTGTACCTAGTGGATGCTAAGTTATATTTAATAATAATTATAAGAATATAATAAAGAGATTATTTCAGATAATATATTCTTTTAAGCATATTACTAAACTTACAATACATACTGCTACAATTAGACATATTCGATTTAAAATTTAAATTCTTATTTAGATTTTGTTTCTATGTCTACAACTTTTTATTAAAGTGGAAATCTCATTTTAATCTCTCTAGTCCCAAGAAAGAACTTTATAACTAAATTTTGTTCTTTTCAGAGAATTCCTTTTTAAATTTTATTTAGTTTTCAAAGAGGAATGAATATTTACATTTAAAATAAAAATAAAATAAAAATTTACAATTCATATGTTCTTATAAATATAAATTAATCATCTTTATTATAGAGCAAAATGCAGTTATAATATTTATGGATTTCTTTTAGTGTTCGAAAAAGTATCATTTACATTATACAGTTCTCTATAGTATATTTATCATTGATTTTATGGTTCCTTATTTTTAAAACGAAATTCATTTAATTTTACTGTTTATCTCATGCAATAATAAATATTAATACAAAAAGAAACAATTTAGACAAAATATAAACATGAATATGCAAATACAATACTAATAATATTCGAAATCTAAATCTTAAAAATAAAATTATGTATCATAAGATACATCTATTATTTTTAAAAATTATAAAGATATTTTTCATAATATTTATTAAACCAATATTTTATTATGGAATATTTAAAAATGTGCAATGTGGTTATGCAATGATTTTTACTGAAGGACATTTCTATTAATATTTCAGTGAATTAATTTATGTTCTTTTGCTCATAACTACGAAAAAAGTTCAACTTTTAAAAACAAAATTTTATGTAAACCTTAGAATTATGCATTATGTTTAATAGTTTAAAATTGCAGATAATTCAATATTTTCGAGATTGTACTTACAGTTTTTTATATTTTTACTGTTGATTGTCGTGTATTCATTTCATTGGTAATGCAAAGGAGAAAAACTATTCAGGAATTTTGCACGTTTAAGAAATGTACATGCATTTGTCTTTCTAAATTTTTAAAAATGTCAAAATTTAATTATAAATTAAATATTTTATGTTAAAAATTTGAAGGACAATATTTTCAGTTATTTTTAAATTGTAAAGAAAAGACAGTCGGTTTCTTCTAATTTACAATTTTATGCATTATAAACCTTTTCTCTTGTAAATTATATATTATTAACTTTAAAAAATTTAAAAATTTTATATGCTATCAACTTTTTTTTAATTTACATATTTGAATTTGAATATTAGTTTGAATTATGAGCAAAACTACTTTCAGTAATTCCATATACAGTTTTCCTCTCTTCTCAATATTGTTTTAAAATGTCCTAAAAGAACAAAAGAGAGGCTTTATTTAAGAAAATAAAAAGTACCAAAGATATTTCATATGCAAATACTGGGCTTTTTACTGGGGAGCAAGCACAAAAAGCAAATTTAACGAGAACGAGAATTTTCAATTATTCTTAATATCAAATGAAATAGAAATTTTATATCATTATTTTGAAGCTAATATTAATTGTGGCTTCAATGAAAATTGCAATTTCTAACTTTGACAGAGCGATTTCTTAATTACATTGTAAAGTATTTTTATAAATGCTCATTTTATAATATATTTTTACTTTGTACATGTTATTACGTAATTTATTTTGTACACAACATCCAACCTTATGTAATAAACATGTTCAGTTTAATTAATTAATTAGTAATAATTAAATGTCAAGTGAATCATAATGTCAAATAATATTTTGAATCAAGAATTGATTATTTTAATCTACACAATGTCGTGCACTTTTGTAATTTCTACTAACATAATATACGATTATGATTTAAGAAGAAGTTTCCAATTATATTTTTTTATAAAAATTGTCATTTTTGTTAATGATTTTTTTTACTTTTCCTATCTTCAAATTGGGAACCAGAATCAGATTTGAAATCTGCAAGGATGCGCGCACATAAATCATCCAAAAATCTTATTTATTGTATATTTACATACATACATATCTAAATCTATATATATATATATATACATATATATATATATATATATATATATATATATATATATATATATATATATATATATATATATATATATATATATATATATATATATATATCAATGGTCCGTCTCTGATTGTCAATAATATCTGATTCCATTTCTTATTAATTAAAATAGATGCATATTTTTGGTAATTAAAATATTTGAATTATGTCTAAACTTAATCAGTTGAGTTCTAATCTGCATTCAAACTGGAACTAAAATCTTCAGTTGCAATACCGACATTAATATTCAGGCTTTTTTTGGGAAAATAGATCTATACTTATTTTTCATTAATTTCTTGATGGATAATATTCAATTCAAACTCTTTTTTTAATAGTAACTATTCATAACTAGTAAAAATAACTTTAATAGGGTCTCGTTCAATTTGTAAAGAGAGTAAACATTAAATTCATATTTTTTTAGATAGCTGAATTTTATTAAAAGGAGACTTTATGTAATCAGAGATAATAAATGTAGATTTTGTCATTATAAAGAATTTGGTGGATTTTTCTTTTTGTATGCAACATAGAAAACTTATTCAGAAACTAGTATGAATTGATTTCTATTATTCTGACTATAAACTTTCTAGAGAAAAAAAAAGAATTTGAATTAACTATTACTTTAAGTTTCTGAAAGTTTTAAACTTTTCTTAAACTCATTTTCTAAATGAAACTCATTAATTTATTATGTATGTATTGTATATATATATATTATATATATATATAATAAATTAATGAATTTCATTTAGAAAATGAGTTTAGGAAAAGTATATATATATATATATATATATATATATATATATATATATATATATATATATATATATATATATATATATATATATATATATATATTCAACTACACATAACATAATTCTTTTTAATTTACATTTAAATATTTACTATACTAAAACCCCTTCTTAAAATTTTCTGAAGATCAAGATCCATATTTTGTTCCTTATTACATCATATATAAATCGATAAAGGTACAATTTGAACGACAACGACATAAAACTCGCAACAGATTTGTTAGTTTTTATATCGTTTTATATTTTTTGGATGCATTATTTATTCTTTTATTTTATTTTTCTTATTTATATTCTTATTTATTTTTGGATTTATTACACCTTTGTGTGATTAAGAATTGTTTTTATTAGTTCTTTTTTAAATAAATGTTATCCATTAATTTAAATGTCGTTATTTAAAGTCTAGAAAAACATGCCTTTATTCAAATTGCTATACAATATTAAATATTTACCAACAACTTATTTAAATGATTTAAAAGTTGATAAACGTGTTATATATATATTAAGTAGAAACTTGTGGTATATTTATTATTTAAAATTATTATAAAATAAATGTTTTAGTTAAAAATACATTCTTAAGTAGCCAAAAAAGCAAAACCTCTTTCGAATTCTTAATCAATTTTTTATGTATCAATTTTAATCAATTTTTGTTCGCTATTGTTTATATTGTCCAGTAATTCAAAAATATCAATAAAATTTCTCTAAAACATCTTTTCAAAATTAGAAATAAAATGTTAATAATTTTAATGCCCAGAAAATGGCTTACTCTTCAATAGTCAATTTGCTCTTTGCAAAATAAATTAGATTTAATTAATCCCCAGGTTGATTAACATAAACACAAATAAAGTGAACGTTTTATCTAAGTGAATATTTTCCAGTCAAATGTAAGCATGGCTTGGCTTAGTAGATATAACTACTAATTTATTTAGATGTAACTGTTCAGAACTTCGTTGATCTAAATTTTAATGAAATGAATTTTAAACTCCAAAAAAATAACAATTTAGACTATGAAAATGTACACCAGACCATATGCAGTTGAAAACGCATATTTTTCTAGCTTTCGTATGCAATTTGAAAAAAAAATTCGTTTTCCATCCTTCTGCTATTATAGATGCATATATTCAATTTAAATTTACCAACATTCAATTCGAATTAAAATGTGTAATTTATAATTGTATTTTGTCATATGTGCTATTCTTTCATAAGAATAATTGAACTTACCATATTTTTAAAATATGAACTTAGACAATTCCGTAAGAACATACAACTGAAATTAATTGTATACATGATTCACTTAATAAGAATATAAATTTTATTTAACTAATTATTATTAATTAGTTAAATAATTATATTGGCATTAAATTTGTTCATGTTTCTTTCCTAAATTGAAATGTGTTCTCCACTTACAAAAATTTTACGTTTAATAGCAATGTGTATTTTAGTTTTCTTTCAAAGAGTATCATCTTTAAAAAAAACTAATGAGATTATTTTCAAACATTACTTTCAGCAGACAAATTATTAGTAAAATCATTTGTCTGTTGCAACAAGTTATATTCCCATCCGAATTTCTATTAATATTTAGGTGTTTTTATAAGATATTTTACGTTCAGATATGTTCAATACAAGTCTTAAATAAAAAATATCATGTAAGGTATAAATTTTATATTTACTCTATTAACTATTTAATTAATTAGTTTAACTTTTATTGTTTATTTTCCTTTTTTTTTGTTAATGTTTTTATTTAGACGAAACAAGTGCAACTCTGATGACAAGAAAATTTTCATACTGCAAACTTGGTAAGGTCTATTATATTCGTATTTTTATATACAGTAAAATGATTAATAACTTTTAAAATTTCATGTTAATTGCTTTGAGAAAAATGTTTATGGTATTAAATTACTGATAACTTTTTGTTCCGATATTTGCCATAAAGTTTATGAATATTTATAAAAAATGAATTTTATAGCTTTATCAAAAACAGAATATTTATAAAATATTTCACTATTTTAAATCATTAAAATTTTTATAAAGTTTGTAAATAACTGTCCCTCTACTTTAACAATAAACTTTAATATATATTTTTATTGTTGTTTTCAACAGAAAAAGACGAAAGCTGATTTACAGTTCCCTTGTTTGCAATTCGTAAATATTATTTACAAAAGAAAACCAGAATTACATGTAGTGTAACGAATGTTTTTAACATGAACGTGCTTTTAAAATTTTTTAAGTTAGATATTTCAACAAGAGTGTCACGAATTTTTCTCTTGCACCTCAATGAAATAATCAAAAAATTCTTTTGAAACGTGATCAAATTTTTAAAGCAGAATCAACAGATTGTTCAGAAAAGGAAGTGAATTGTGTTATTACTATTTTTTGTTCGCTTATCATAGAGAATATGAATTATCTTACTATAAAATATTTCTCACGGGGAATATGTTTTCATATCAAAGTGAATGTTTTTCCTATTTTTGTCAATTAAATAAAGACATTAACACATACTTATAAAACATATCAGTTTAATTTTTTTCTCTCAATGCTAACTTGTGATATGTTTTTGTGTGTTAAATGAAAACAAAATAGTTCTTTCCTATTATAAATTAATTTTAAAATATCTTGTTTAAATTCAAAAGTGAAGATATTGTGGGAGATTTTTGTGAAAGTAGAAGATGCTGTGAAAAAAGTAAGAGATTAAAAAAAGTTTGGCTTGAAAAGAGTAAAATAAGTAATACAGTAAAGCAGAAAGATGGTTGGCTAGTTTAATAAGGCAAGGTCCAAAAATGGACATGCTGCGCCAAAGCTGAAAGAAATACGACGTCAAATGTGATCATTTTGATAATTTTCTTATATGATATCATTTTAAAACAACCCAAAGATTAAGTTAGCTAAAATAAACATATTAAATATTTTTATAAGGTTTCAGTTAATAAATATTAAGACAAACATGATGATTTTTAGAATATTTTAGATAGCGCGGGGCATGGTCACGTGAACATGTTGCAAGGGAAAAAAATCTTAACTCCCACACACTTAAGAAAAGTCTAATCGGAAGCTTTGTGTCAAACATGATTCTTCGAAACTAATATATTTAATATGCAATAATTGTAATGAAATTCATAAGTCTAAGGCAAAAAAAAGTGTTTTTAAAGTATTTTACTTTTTCCGTTAATTCCATAAAGAATATTTGGTAATGTTTTAGGTAAGCTATGGTAATGTTTTTAGGAACTTGTCTTAATTTATAAACTATATTTCAAATTTTGAAAAGAAGAAAATTCAAAAATTTAGAGAACTTTTTGAAAAGTCTTTTAGGAATTTATCAGCAAGAGGTGTATATTAAAATATGTTCCAATAACTCTTTCAACCTTAATAAAGTTTACTTAATGATATCAAAAATTTTGATTGCTTCTTACATGCACGCATGTCAAGATAGATTCTGATTTTTTTTGCTGATTGACATAAGATTGCAGTTCATTATTCATTTCAACTGCTTGTTATTATTAGATTATGTTAGTGCTACCCATTTTCGGCAAAATATTTCTGCCGAATTAAAGCACAACATGCAATAATTAGTATTCTTTTTTTTAAATCAAGGACAACAGATGAAATTGGTATCTTAAATAAGATACTCCTTTTTATAACATACTAGAGGAGAAGCATATAAAACCCCCCTGGAATTTTTAACATAATTTATCCTTTTCTGTTAATGGCCTTGGACTCAATTCAATTTGAAATTACTCTGTGTGTGCCGACAGTTTTCAAAATTATAGTGACTTTATTTATTCAAAAATAATCCCATTTTCTGGTCCGTAAATCTTTTTTATAACCTTTACATTCAATTACACCTATCATTTTTTATATCATTTAGTGAAAAGAATATTTATTCATTTATCAAATAATAAGTTTATGTAATAAAAGGCAATATTAGATGAATTATATATTATTATGTATAAAAATGTTAGTGCTTATAAACGTTATAGCTTAATTTATTTACTAGTAAGAAAAAAATTCAAGGATATGTGTAGCTAATATTAAAAGAAAAATGAGTAAAAAAACTTCTCCTTTACACAAACCCAGTGACTTGAGCAATTAAAACAAAATTTCAGGCACGGTGCTGAGAATTTTGATAACTTTAAATTACGCAGAATTGATAGTTATAGTTATAATGAAATAATTTCTAACCTTCGAATGGAAAACCCACTTTTTCTTCCTCATGGTACATGTTGTTGTTGTTGTTTTCTAGTGACACTTGGACAAGCCAAGCTCGCTATGCCTTGGCTATGCGAATTAAGTCGACTGGGAGTGTCTTTCGTTTTAATCGGAGCACCATGAAGGTGAAAGTACAACTTTTCCCTACACACATGCTATAAGTACCCGTTTATAGTTTAGGCAACCATTCACACCTCATTCATACAAGGAAAGGACAAAGACATGATAGATTGAAAGAGAAAGTACATCCATGTCTCAAACCGGGATTCGAACCCAGGACCTCCTCATCCACAGTCAGCCACGCTGACCACTAGACAAGTTGGTCGGTCTCATGGTACATAAACATCATAAATACCGATAGAACGATGAAAAAATTTCAGACATAATGAATTTGCAAAGACAGCATTATAAAAGAACAATGCTCTCTTTGCAAGAAAGTAAAAGAGGAAATGAAAAAAATATTATTGGAACTACAAACTGTGTAATAATAAAGAACTATATTATTGAAAATATTTTGCACCCGACAAGGAACTGCAGGCTAAAGTTTGTGAACAGGAAAACTTCCAGATAAGTAAATCTAGATTAGTAAAGTTGGATGAAATACCCGTAGTTGTTCAACATTTGACTGCGAAACTTAAGAAGCTTTGCACACTATAAGAAAACATCCGCAAAACGGCAGAAACCTGAGAATTATGGTATATTGTTGATGAAAATTTATAGCAAAATTTTGTAAATGGAATAACTTTCAGTCATCATATATAGTGCAATATTATTATTACTTAACTAGAATCTATAGAAGTCCTGATAAAATTCCATCGCAAATTCTTCCAATTTCTGTAAATGCGTTTTACTAAATACCATACAAAAAATAGGCCTCATCTTATTTTATGATTTCACTGAGAAATATTTAAATTGGTTCATCTAGTTAGCTCAATTTAGATGAAACAGCTTTGCTAATTATCTTCATTATCTCATTAAAATTCCCATTTTGCTTAACTAATTCAAATATCTGACTGAAAAAAGCACTCTTCCCATACTGTTTTAAGGGTTTTCTTAATTAATGAACTACAGTAGAAACACCAAATATCAATCTGGTGTTCCTACTAGGGTTCTTTTGAGTAACTTTGTGACTTATGCAAAGTGATTGTAAGCTAAGAATCTCTGTGTTGTTATTTGTTCTCTAATATAGTTTATCCTTGTGAATGCAATCAACGGTATCAAATACTATACATTCTACTGTCATTTGTGATTATTTTACTACGGTGATTATTTTGTGTGGGGAAAAGTGAGTGTCATCATTTTAAAAAAATTTTTAGGTTTTCTCACTGAAACCGTAACCATAATTTATGCATTGCTTAAAATCTTGACAATATCAAGCGCATATCATCAAACATTCAAATCTAAGGTTTTCGGTGATTGAGCAGATAAGAATTAGGATTTCATGTATAGAAGGATTTATATTTATATAGGGGATAAGAGATTTTTTACCTCGCTGTACACCAAAAGAAAAAAATTTTAAAAGAATAAAACAAGATTTTTCATTTCTAATTTTAAGGGAGATGATTTCGATGCATTCAAGAACATAAAATAAATGTAACAATTTTCGATTTCTAAAATAGCTTTCTTCAAATTGTATATGCTGCTAATTTTCAAAATATGAATTTATATTTAACTCTTTTTACATAAACGCAACATATATATATATATATATATATATATATATATATATATATATATATATATATATATATATATATATATATATATATATATATATATATATATATATATATATATATTCATACAAATAGCGTCTTATTTTATTATTCAAATATAAATAACTTCCGGCATTCTCAAAACTACCTTGATATTCATACGATTTAAACATGTACATTAAATGTGAGAAAATGTACTTTTAAAACTAACCATGAGATAAAACACATTTAATATGCATAATTTCGAAAATAATCAAATTTTACTGATTTAATTTAAATTTAGGTACGAGTTGCCTTTCCTCATTAAAATTGCAATGAAATTACTTCCTTCACTGAAATTTCAGATCACACGTCTCTCTCTGTCCTACTTTAAATCCAGTTCTATCTAAATCTTGCATATTAGTTACTGTTTCAAATCATTTTTAAATTTTGTTTGAATTAAATTCCCAGAAATGTGCAATCACTATCAAACCGATTATACTGCCATGATCATACTTTCTAAAGAACTCATTTTTATTGAGAGAGGAACTGCTCATTTTATTAGAAATAAAGAGTATGAATATAAAAGGTATGGTCATAATTCTGTTTAATCATTAAAACTTTAAAAGTTTTCACCGTATTTGATTTTTGTCGCGAGATATTTTATTACTCATTAAAACTAGAACTTTCTATTTTAATACCACTTATCTTAAGCTGCTGAAAGATAAAACTGAGAATAAAGTTAATATTTTTGAATATATATTTTTTGCCTATTTATTGTAGTATTTGCTTTTTTCAATTTTTTTCAAATAGCGCAAATTGTATGTTATTTTTCAAAGTACACAATTTGTATTATCATATTTAACAATATCTTTTATTCATTTAAGGTTAAGAAAAAAATATATTTCTTTAAAATGTAAAAATAATTTTTTAAATATTTTTCTTTTCGTTTCATTCAGAGGCAATTAAATACTCAAAAATTATCAGAAACAAGATCTCATTAACAAAAACTGAAAACCACTATGTATTATAAAATTTATTTGATTAATAACACAAAACGTAGATTTGAGATGATTAGAAAATATATAGCTTTAAATGCGAGATAAAATTTCATATTGTTTCCAAGTCTCATGATTATTTCTCGTAATAGGTCTGAATTTTACACGCTTAATAATTAAGAAGACTTAGATATCTTCTTAGAATATTATCTTGATGCTTCAGTAAATAATCGAATTTAGTTTTCTTATAATTTAAAATAGTATAATATACTCATTCTCTGTAGTCACAATGACGAAATTGATTCAGTAGCAGATAAATTAGCTAAAAATAATTCCAAGAATATAAGGTGAATTACACATTAAAAACATTGTTTGCAAAATATCTCAAACAGATCAGAAATACACAGATATTTCAACAAAGATTGCGCAAATTTAGATGTATTCTACCTCAAAAACGTCATTTCAAAAGATAGCCTAGAGTATATAGCAATATTTCCAGAAACTTAACAACACTCTTAGATTTTGCAGCAGGCTTTCACCTGTTGACTACAGTTGACAAAATGTTTATTTGTACATCTCCTTGTTTTATAGCGAAATAAATATGGTAACTAGTTAAAACTGTAGAAATATATTTTATTAAGGTAAAATAATAATATATATCAACAAAAAACAATTACAAACTTTAGCTGATTAATGAATAAAACTTTATAAAAAACTATACAAAAAGAGTATTTGGACACTTAGTGACAAATTTTAAACATAATTATAGAAATTTAATACTTTGTGTACATTAAATTGGTTTTACAATTGCTTCAAGACGTCTTGGCATTGATTCTATTAACTTTTGCGGTTTCTTGACGGCTTTCCAAGCGATATTTGCTTGTTATATCTTTTTCGAACTTGAGCATCCAATAGCATCCACATGTTTTCAATTGGATTTGTATCCGGGGATATGTGAGTTTCAAAGCGTCTTGGCGCTTATAAAGCAAGTATGTTTTAAATACTATCGCAGTGTGTTTTGAACTTCATCTTGTTTGAATAAGAAAGTACCTGATACCCAATTTTCAGTGCACCATCTAATACGTTATGCCGCAACACATCAATATAACCTTAAAGCTGTCATTTTTGTGTCAATAAAGTGTAATTTTCCCACCCCACTTTGAAGGTTTTAAACCATCACAATTACCATGTTTTAGGTCTGAAGTACATTTTTACTATCAAGGGCTTTCATTTTTTTACCAGGCTTTTCGGATAATAGAGGTGAAAAAATTTAAACTTACTCTCATTGAAAAAATAATCTTTTCCAGAAGTCCATTGTCTTTGTATTTCATAACAAATTTTAGACGCTTTTTCTATTAACTGTAGATATTGATTTTTTCTCGGAGTTCTGCCTTTAAACCAATTATGTAGCAATATTTATTGTTTGAAAAATGTTAGCTGATGTTAGTCATCTGCAATTTTCTTGAGCAGAAATTTGTGGCTTTCTAATAGTTTAACAATGGTTTCGTTTATTTCAGTTAATTTACTGGTCAAATTTGGCCCGCATTCATTTTCAACGTCCAGTATTTTTATATATTTCCTTACGATGTAACCAATAGTTGTAAAGGGTAACTTAACCATCTTAGCCATGATAAGATTTTCCACTTTTATTAATGTTAACAGTATGAGTTCTCATGTCTAAAAAGAGTTCTTTTTGATTTCGTATTATTTCTCAAATTTTCTGTGCTAGAGTGAACTTCACTGTTAAAAAAATATAACCTTTCAATTTTTAATAAATACAAACCATTTAAAAATATAACTATCATGTGAAAATTACATGAAATGATCAAATTTACCGAGATATATGTACAAATATAATTTTTTGCAAGAAATTTTCCAAGTTTGTAAGATTTAGATTTATTTTCAATTATTTCGTACATTTTTTTTTCGTTTACTTAAAAATAAACAATAAACTCCTGATCACATATCGCAAGGAATAAAATAGCTGCTTATATGTTTCTAAACTTTAAAAAAAAAAGTGGTGTACAAATAATCATTTCGCCTACTGTATAAATACAGTCACTCAGCATAGAAGAGTTAGTGAAGACTATTAGTCATGAATGCTAGTCTTGTGCATAGAAGCTGTTGTCTGTCTGAGATATTAGTGATTTGTGTAATTAAAAGCTGTTTCCTGTTGCATTAGCTGAATTGGAGCTGTGTAATTTGATTTTTTTCAGCTAGAATTTTCTGTACCTTGTTGAACTTGATAGCAATAAATGTATCAAATTCAAAATTTTCAAATAATCAAATCAAAGGAAAATTTTATTAGAGATTGTTTTATAGCTCTCAACCAACACGAACTCCGAATTGCAAAACAATGTGATCAAATATATATTTAAATTGGTTATCTTCAAACAACGTAAATGCTGTTAAAGGCGAAACGTAAAATAACAACAGAAAAATCTTAAATTGTTAATTTAAGATAATAACTTTCATACAAAGATTACATTTTTAGAATATAGCAAAATTATCCATAAATTTCAAAAATTCATATCATTCTTACCTACAAATTTCAAAAGCAAATAGAAACAAAATTGAAAATCATTTTCACGTATGGAAGATTATTTTATGCAACAAGCATGCAGAATACATATAAACAAAAAAGCCATTACAACTAGTAACGGTTTACAACATATAAAGACAAAGTCATCTGTATTTTATTTTTAAAAAATAAATAAAATACATATTTATATAAGACTTTAAAGCTTTAATTTTGTGATTTTAACTCAGTTTTTACAGGAGGAAGAATTTTAAATTGTGGAATTCTTAAGTTAAAATAATTTTTAAAATTGGAGAAAGAGATGTCTTAGAAACTTTTCCCAGAAAGTTGATTTATTTTTGAGTTACCAAATGTTATAATAAATCCAATACAGTTAAATCAATGAATAATTTAGGAAATTGTGAAGACATATTTTATATAATTTTCAAGAGTAACAAACTGTTTCAGAGGTTCTAAAGCTAACTTAATCTTATCAAAATATGTCATTCAAATATTAGTCAAGTTGGCAACTAAACAGTTACTGCTCGGAACTTCATTTCCTGCCTTGGCATTGTATGATTGTTACGGATTAGAATTCAGGGTAAATTTTAGAACGTGGAAAAATGATCCTTTGTATATAGAAACTGATTGCAGTACAAGAAACAAATAAATAAACAGTCACATGATGCATCCAGATACTTTTAAAATAAATATCTCATTTCAAAAATTTTGAATAAGAAAAACATTTGACAATTTAAAAATCGTTATGTTGTGGATAAGAACGTGGTAAAATGATAATATGTAAAGAATGAAATGATAATATGAAAATAAGAGAAAATATATTATGATATGGATTTCTCTGTTTTAATTTTAAAAATAAAATTTGACTTATAACTTATTGTTTGAATGTGATTGAACAATTCATAGTCCTGGAATATTTAATTGGGTAGCAAATACCATCATCATCTCCAAGGCTCTATCAATATTCAAAATTGCAAAGTATGGGTAAAATAATTCCAGTTTAAAAGCATTTACTGTATCTTCATTCTTAGTTTACTATATTAACTTTTGATTCTTTCTTTTTCGATAAAATTCCTGCTATATATTCTGGAATTTATACCATCAGTTCCGTACATTATTAACTTCTTTTGTATATAAATCACTGTAAGAGCAAAAATGCTCGGATATTACGATTTTTATATAAAATTATTCTCCTTTAAAAATATAAAAACCAATGAAACAGCTAATGAATCCGTCTACACTTTAGATTAAACGAAATTATCATTTGTCGTTATCCAACAACTTGTGTATTTGTAATCATTGATGAAATCTCAACAAATTGTATCATAACAGCCTGCATCTTAAAATCTGAAAAATTTGTACAATACAAATGTTATTATTTATTTTATAAATTTGTATGAATTCTTTTATACTATCATTGATTCGGAACATACTTTCTTTTATACAACTGTGCATTTCCAATAAAACTTATTTGAGAAAAAATTCTAAATAAAGTGGCTTCAAAATTTTGCATTTATTCTAACTGATATGCTAAAAATGATGGATGACTTAACTTGAAGAAACATTCTTTCAATTCATGAAATTTCATTTTTACTAAAATAGTTTTGAACCCATCAAAATTTAGCTTCAGTTTAAGTCCTTTGAGGGAAAACAAAAAGCTCCCTGAAGTTATATTACGGAAAAGATGTTATTTTTTTGCATTATAACTTTTAGCTAAATACAGCTTTTGCGTCATAAAATATAAATAAATTCTTTTTCTTAATATTTCTTAAAATCCAAGAAGACACATTCAAGTAAGTTTTTTTCAAAGATACTTTCATAAATACTTTATGACAGATAAATGGAAATTTAAAAATTTATATCTTAATAGTTTAGTTTTATGCAGATTTTAATTAATACTCTTAATTTAATTTATAGAAAAAGAAATAAATCATTAAATTAGAAATACTGAAATCATCAAATACGTTATTCTGCATATTAGAAGTATAAGTTTTTAAATTAGAAAACAAAATTTAGTGAAAAAAATTTATTATTAGTGTAAGAAATTATAATAATTTAATTAACGAACCTGTGTGTGTGTCAATACCTGTATTCACAGATTTGTGTCTGCAAAGATAAGTATTTAAAAAAATCCTTTCATGAACTGCAGTACTATCATATGCAATAAGAATAGTTTTTAAATATTTATCTCTTAAAAATTGCAGCAAAAACTGTTCATTAAAAAATTATGAAAAATGCATGAAATAAATGCATATCCAAAAAAAATGTATTTTTGTACATACCATGTATAAGATGTATGTATAATTTTCCAGTAACTTATTACATGTGAAAAATTTCATTATTATAAGCAAGTACAATGTAGTAAAGTATACTTCACCCATTTTAATTTATTTACTCTCATTTTTAAAAGCACTATTTTATTATTTTTGGGCAGATTATGTAATAATAAACGTCAAAAAATATTTTCTAAAATATGAATGAAATGAAATCTTTCCATCAGCGTATTTGTTTAACTTTTTTCAGTGATTTATGAAAATAATTTTAAGTTAATCTAATTTGTTATTAAATAGCATTTTCATGATTAATTCATAATATTATAATAAACATTTTTTACCCTTACTAATAATTGTTTTGATGTAAATAATATTTCAAATAAAAGAAAATTATAAGTCATTTAAAAGAGATGTTTTAATTTCTTCAATCATCAAAATGGTAAAAATCCATCAAAATATTAATATTATTTTTTAGATAAAGTGAAAGTTTAGAATATCACTAATGATAGATATTTGATTTGTAGTAGATAATAATTCTCTCCAATCTATTGATACCACGAATAATAAAAATTATATGTAAAAAATGCTTTAAAGATATTTAAAATGCTAAAGGGAAATTTAGAACATCGACTGTTAAAGGAAAATTTAGAAAAAGAAAACAACATTGTTTTAAATAATTGATACAGTTTCATTTATTGTCTTAAAAACAAAAGATCTGATTAGCCTCTTTATGTAATATTTGATTTTATGATGAAAAAGACATTTTTTTCTTTTCATGTAAAATCCTCTTCGAATTTTAAATTTTCATTTTTGCATAATAGTATTTTTAAAAGCTATCTAAAAGAAAATAATTAATATTTTCTTCCTATTTATTATTTTCGTTAACTAATTTTAAGGGTTTTGAGGATAAATCTTCCAACCTTTCAAAAACAATACAATTTTTAATTGATTCTTTGTTCCATCATTCAACTTATCTTCTATATTTCAGCTCATTAAAAATCTGAAAAAGAATATTAAAGTATAAATCAGGAACAAAAAGCAGAATAACTATGCTTAAGATTCATTATTGTCATATTTTCTGATAAGTTTGTAGAAAATATCATTAATTAAAATAAAGCATTTCTTTGAAAAAATTTCCAATTTACTAAGAATCTGTATTAAATAATATATAAAAATAACGTTTTACTCTTTTTCAGATTCATTAATGGAAAATAATAAGTTCTTTAGAAATTCAAAATAAGTATGTGAAAAAAAATTTAGTTTTATATATATAATAACATTAATTTATAAATTGTGTGCTTGGTTTTTAATGTCAACTTCTTATAAGCTGTTAATTAATGATACTTAGTAATATTTTATAGTTATAGATTAACTTTAACTGGAAAGTATTAAAATATTTTTATGTACCATTTTATACTCATTCTTAAACGAAGCAATTTTCAAGATTTTATTGCTGTTTGACACTTTGGGGACAAATATTTATAATTATTTATGCTTTAAATTAATGGTTTAAATTTGTAAAATAACAATGATAAACTTCACATTTTATTTTAAAATCGAAAAATTTTAAGAAATTTTTTGAGCATTGGATATTAAAATCAATAAATTTTTAAAATTAAAAATTTTACTGGTTTGTCTTTTATTTTAAAATCATACTGTCTGTGAAATTAACTTGTCTAAAACTATCTATGGGGATAATCCTTTTTTATTATGGTGCGACATCTTTTTTATTTCCACTTTATCCCAATAGAAATATGTTTTTTTAATTCTTCTATCAAACGGGAATAATATAAAATTTACATCAATTACTAGTCTTTAAATGATGTATTTGTCTTGGGGATTCTTAATTTCTTTAAGTTCATATTTTTTGTAATTCCTGGAAAAAGATATCATTTCTTTGCTGAAATATGGTGATATTATTCAAATGGACAGTCAATTTTTTCAGAAATAGATTTCATCAAGAGAAGCCACATAACTCTATTGTACTTGTTGATATTTTTTCTCTCAATAATTTATTAAATTATATCTTTTAGCAAAATTCATTAATATGGTAACTATTTTAATATTTTACAGAAAATTAACTAACGCTTTTTTAGCAAATGAAGTGGCAAAACATTTTATAAAATCGCAATAACTTTATGTATTTTCCTCTGCATAAATAGTGTGCTAATATTCATACATATCTGGTGCTGCAAACATTAATTAAATACACCCATATTTAAATTGCATGTTATTAAACATATCTTATCTCAAAGCTTACAATTATTTAGAATATAGAAATTGTTTTTTCAGTGAATATAAATTATTTCTATGATCTCTAATATATAAGTCCTCCAAAAATTAGCTATTTCAATTATATTAATATATGAAAAGCTTAAACTGAAACTGTATTTCTATGTCAACAGAGATTTATATTTTATATTGCGGAAATAATTAGTAATGCAACTTATATTTATACTCAATTTTATTTGTAAATATAATCAAGAAAAGGATATTCTTCTGAAGACTTTTAATGACTCTCCATAAAGTTATATATTTATTTATGTAAACAAAAATTATAAAATTAAACAAGCAGTGTTTTCATATTAAAGAAGAAATTATTATTAAAGGAAAATCTTATGTTAATTTAATAATAAATTCCAAAAGTATTTAATGTTTATAATAGTATATATTTCAAAAACATGTTGTGAAACGTAATTTAAAATTAACACATGTGTAGATACTTGTATATTTCATTTTATGCAAGTAACTCTGGTTACATGAAATCTATTGAATTTTCATTTATTGCTTTTTTCATTTGATTTTAAAGTTTTAGTATTTGCTAATTACTGCACTTAATGTTATTTGATATTTAAATAATAATTTATGCAGAAAAGCATGCTACATTTAAATGTCCTCACCAATTTTAAAAGAAACATTGATTAAATACTTTCAACTAATAATCCTAATTATATGAGATTGTTTTCAGTGACGAAAAGATATTTTCCGAAAAACAATTAATAATTGGCAATTTATTGATAAACAGTCATTAATTGTGTAGTGTAGTTACTGCATGTAATGGTCTCAAATCAATGGTCAAATGGTTAATCAAAAAAATATTTTATAAATTTCCAAACATCATAACTGTCAATAAAAAGCATAAATTCATTGCGAAACACTCTCTTAATGCAAAATTTGCCAATTTTTAATTTAAAATATTACATATTTTATGCATGATCAAACAAAATATCATATCTTAATCCTCATAAAAATTTTATTCCTAGCTTATAATAGTAGATTTGTTTCAGATTCATAAATGCTTACTTTTCACATGATTTTTAATGCACAAAACATTTTACTTTCTTATACAAAAAGAGAACTAGAGGAACTAAAGCCATAAAGATACTAAATAGACTACGTAAGTGAATCAGATTTATTAAATTTTGTGCATTAATATTTTTGGGAACTGAAAAATTTAGATAATTAAAAATATGCAATGAAAGTGTTCTCTTTTCAATTAAATAATAAGTGGTCAATGAAATATAAAAGATTTATGTAAATTTGTTTAAATATTAAAAATTGTTTCATTACTTTACATCACAGTAAAAGATGTAAAGTTGCACAAAATATTTATAAACATTAGATGCACAGACAAGAAATTATATAACAATTACCAGTAGCACACGAATCACTTTAGTTCTGGCTCAAATTTTACATAAGAAAACATATACCAAATTAATCCATACGGAATCAAATTCGCAAAATCTAAATTTATAAAAGAATACAAAAATTTTTATAAATAGGAATATCATATGTTAAATGAAACAAAATTTGCATAAATAATGGCAACAAACATTTCAATAGAGAAACATTTTTGCAGTCATTACAAGCAAAATAAAAAAAAAACACTTAAACTGAAATTCATCATACTGAAATGAAACTTTATGCAAATATTATTATAAATAGTTTTTCTCCTTTTTTTCCTTTATCAACTATTTCTTATCCATCAAGTTTATAACCAAGTTACTTTTTATTTCGAGATATTTCCCTTATACATTTTGAATGAAATGAAAGCTGATATATAATGTTTATTCAAGCTCCTTTTCTCGCGCATTTCCGATCACAAATGAAGATTTATTTACTTGCAGCTAGAAGAAAGATTTATTTACTTGCAGCTTTGATACCTTGATACTGAATTCTCTCAACAATAAAATAAAATATTGTAATATAAGAAAAGTGTAAATACTGATGTAGTCATCAATCATTCTAGTGTGGTTTGAAAATACTACCTCAAATTATTTTTTAAATATTATTCAGTTTAAGATTCGATTTCAATTTCAGTATCAATATTTAGAAATATAAATGAAGTATTTAAATTGTATTTATTTAGTGAACAGTATGGTATAGTAATATAAACTGTACAAACACCCTTTGAATTGAATATAAATATTTAATTAAATTGGATATATATACATATCTTATAATGTTCTATTTTTGTTAATATTTAAATAATATGAAACTAACTATTTATAGAGATTATTAAGTTAGGATTAGAAATATCTTAATCTATGTGTTAAACTATACCATATATTTATTATTGTATCAGATCAATTTAAAAATTATTTTTCTGCTTAAGTAAATATTGAATTTTTTATCACAACCTTTTTTCATAAAAGGTATATTTTTTATCACTTCAAATTTGTTTGTGATAGTATTTAAAACATTTCTATTTATATTAGTATTTTTTAAGAAGATGAAGCTCATGTAAATTGTTTGTAAAAACATCGAAATAAAAAATACTGTGTGCATTATAACTCTCTCTCTCTCTACTACTATTACTACTACTACTACTGCTGCTGCTACTACTACTACTACTACTACTACTACTGCTGCTGCTACTACTACTACTACTATTACTACTACTACTACTGCTGCTGCTACTACTACTACTAATATTACTACTACTGATGCTGCTGCTCAATAAATTAATAATACATTAAGTACACTAAACTAAACTCAGTGGCACGACAGCCTATATAAAGGTTAAGCCTTAAGGTGCCTATAACTGTTTTCATGA
The DNA here is from genome assembly GCA_037975125.1 of Latrodectus hesperus. NCBI lineage: Eukaryota > Metazoa > Arthropoda > Arachnida > Araneae > Theridiidae > Latrodectus > Latrodectus hesperus. The sequence goes on along the minus strand of CM075858.1, from coordinate 17,432,498 downwards.
CTGGGTGAGAAGCATTTATCCCAGTTAGATGGTCAGCCTAACGCGAAATCCCTAGTGCTTAGTTTCGAAGCAGCATGCTTGATAGTCAGTTTCACTGACATACTCAAGGAATGAATGACTGAAATAATTGCCCTACCGGAAGATCGAATCTCGGATCTAAACATTAAATACTGCTAAGAAAAATTTTATAATACATAACTTCATTCTAAATATTTTCAATCAATTTAATAATACTACATTACTACATAATAGTACATTACATTTATTAATACTACACGTTTTAATTTGCATCATTTTTATTTGTTACTTATTTGGTACATGTTAAAATAAATAAAAATCATACATTAGAAAGCATTTCAATATATTTAAATATATTGTGAATGTATTATAAATAAATTTGTATAAATCCTGTATATAAGTGATTTCAATTTATATACATAATGTATACAAATGATTTACAAAATAATTATAACTATGGGTACAGAGTAAGAGTTATTAAATTTCAACAAGTACATCTATCTTATTAGTAATGTTTTAAATGTAAGCTTAGGGAAAGTAACTAGCTGCCTAAAATTTTTCCCCGTTTAGATTTATTTCTTAATTTATATTCTAGTTTAAAAATTTCCATTTTTAAAATAACCACATTCTAGGAGATGGGATGTTTATATTTTCAACTCTCCTATCAGTTATTAAGTAATTCTGTACTCACTTTATCATTCTATGCTTTTTCATTATATTATATTATATTATATTATATTATATTATATTATATTATATTATATTATATTATATTATATTATATTATATTATATTATATTATATTATATTATATTATATTATATTATATTATATTATATTATATTATATTATATTATATTATATTATATTATATTAGCATTTCTTTAATATTCTGAATCAGGTATTAAATAATTTATGGGTGCCGATAGTTTTGCATAAAATAATAATATTGTGTTTTATAATTTAATGGAGGTAGAGAATTCTAAATATTTATTTATCAACTACATTAGTATAAAAGGAAACTACTAGTGTAAAAAGAATATTTCTAATTTAATAATTTTTATTACTGCTATGATAATTGTTAAAACAAATGACAAAATAAAAATTTTCAGCGAAATCATAAAACATTGCACAGAATTGTTATAAATACAATATTCTCTAAATATAATTCAGTGATGACTAAAACAATAAATAATTGTAGAGCATCTGCAAAATACATTCTTAGATTAAAATGATACCATACACGAAAAATGTATCTGTTAAAAATGAAAATAGGCAATAACAAGGCAAAATTAATTTAATCATAGTTTGAGCTTCTTAAATTGAAGAAATAATTTATAAATTTAACCTTTCTAAGAACATTTACAGATATAAATAACTTTCAGGATTATTTTATATGTAACAATATTATGTATATATAACTGACACGCTCAAATTTTTAAATGCGATGTTTATTATTAAACTTTTTTATTGTTTTATAAGTTAAACTTTATGCATACTCTATCACTATAAACATGGTAATTTTTATGATAATAATATATAAAATTTTAATTGTATATAATTTGTATCAAAATTCAATGGAATTTAGTTTAAATATTGTAAACCGTAGCATAAAAAACAAAAAAATAAAGAATGATATTATGAATAAAAAATCTTTTAATTTAACAAGCAAAAATTTTAAGTTGAATAGTTTTAAAGGACTTAAAATAAGAGTAACTGAAAAGTGATCTACATAATAGCCCGAAGAGAATATGGAACTTTTTTGCTACATAAATAGTTTTTTCCAAATTTTAATCAAGATAATGAAGTTTATTTTATTTTTAAGACATTGTCCAAGTATTGTATATTAATGATCATACTATACTATGCCGATATGGCAATTGAACTTCCAGCATTGAAATTTTAAATTCAATAATTCTCAAGTATGTGATGATGCTTAAAATAATTTGGAATACAATTTAGTCTATACCCCAAATCAAATTAATTCTCTTGTATAAAATAAGAATATAAAATGCAAATAAATAAAACATTTTGAAATTATTTTACTTTTGGTTGCATATTATTTATATATATTTAATCTAAAAGAACATTTCATTTAAAAGTATTTAAAATTTCATTCACATATTTTACATTTGTGATGCATAAAAAAATATTTTATTTATTCCAATACATTAAATTTATAAAATTCGAAGAAAATCTTAACAGTTTTAAACAAAGATTTAAGATATTTGTGCATATTTATATTTTAATAGCAAAGAAAGAATCGGAGATAATTTTAATTATCTTCGATCTAATTTCTAGAATCATCCTTTACTAAAAGCGTTTTAAATAAGTTATAATAAGTTTTATTAAATTTTTATTTAATACTATGCATCTAATAATATTGCATACATATTAATTAATATTGTGTATATATATATATATATATATATATATATATAGTATATATATATATATATATATATATATATATATATATATATATATATATATATATATATATATATATATATATATATATATATATATATATATATATATATATATATATATATATATATATTTCTATATATATATATATATATATATATATATATATATATATATATATATATATATATATATATATATATATATATATATATATACTGTAAAACTAATTAGTAAATTTAATCAGCACTTAAAAATATATTTTCAATATTTATTTTAATGAAACTTTAATTCACGCGTATGTTTTACCTATTTACTTTTAAAATTTTACAAACATTCTAGAAATAATTTCTTACATCTGCAATAAAAATAAAAGTTTTAAATTATTAAAGTACAAATTTAATCAATTTAATCAATGTTTAATATCTAATTAATTAACAGAAGTTTATCATCTTCATTTTTATAAATTTGATCTCATGAGAAGTCATGATAAACTAATGAAACTCTTATTAAAAGAACGTAGTACAAATCTTCCGAATGCAAGAAAACTTAAAATAAGAAATATACAGTATGTGTCTAATAATTTAAAGAGGAAGTTGGAAAAACATTCTTAAAATATTCTGAAATTTTATGGCTGCGTTGTGCGATGTAAATTGTTTTTCGAAGAAAAATAAGTTGTTTTAGTGAAACGAAACTTTATAGATTCCGCTTAGGTTGAAAAGTTATTTTAACCTTGATTGATAAACGTAAATTTCTTTTTGTGGAAGCAAGTCACGTCTCTAAACAATTTTCCAATAACATAATCAAAAATACTTATCTGACATGCTGGGAAAACTTTCAACATGTAAGAACAGAAAAGAAATAGTAAGTAAAGAAACTTTGAAGAAAAATTTATTTTTACAATCAAAATTAATTTTTTGCTCTTGAATTGCATACAAAATAGCTATTTTGAAACAAAAACATGTGGAATCAGATTTTATTTATGATGCCTTTACTTATAATACATTTATTTAAACAAATTTCTGAAACTTTATTTCCAACAAAAGGCCTTGTCTGGAAGAATATTGCGTCTACCAATGACATAATGTAATTAAAGACCTAGAAATGGTTTTATATAGACTTGTAATTATTAAACTCTTACAAAAATTTCGTAAAACGTGTCTAATTTTAAATTAAATTTTTATAAAAGCTTTTCAATTATTTAAATAAAAGTTAGATCATCTCATATTATGCTATAATTTCATATGGTTATAAAAAATAATATATTTTGTAAGAAGAATAAATTACTATCATTGCTGTTTTATGAAATAAATTATTTTATACAGCCAAATACATGCACATATATATAAATATATATATATATATATATATATATATATATATATATATATATATATATATATATATATATATATATATATATATATATATATATATATATATATATATATATATATATATATATATATATATATATATATATATATATATATATATATATAGTTATATATATATATATATATATATATCTATTGAAATTTTTAAAACCTAAACTATCCTTATATTTAGAAATTAAAATATCTTAAAAGCATTTTGACAATGATAAAATGTAATTTATAAAAATATTAATTGATAGTTTGAATGTGAAGAGTAAAATTCACATTCAAAGCATAAATTACTTAAAAGAGATTTAATATAAATGTATACTAGTGAGTCAGTAGAACTCAAATGTAAAACAAACTCTGCTGTATATATGCATGCGACATTAATAATTTAATAAAATGTTTTTATGTTTTTGGCAAGCAGTTTATACTATGCATGTTTGAGGAATATGCACATTATTTTACTTCAAATTTAAGTCCCGATAACAATATCAGATACTAATTTCAAAATCATTCAAAAGATTTAATTTTTGATTCCTCATTTAGCACCAAGCCAAATTATACTAGAATAAACTGTTGTAAAACAAAAGGTTTAAAAAGTATTTTAAAAAATTATTGAAATCTTCACATAAAAATGAATTTTCCATTTATTTTATGTATTTTAGCATTTATTTTCCCACTTTTAAATAAAATAGTTTTTATATAAAATAAATTGAAAATTCTTTTATTTTATTAATAACTTAGTAAAGGCTCTTTAATATGTTTTGCTATAGTTTTTAAATATTCCCTAATACAGTATTTTTCAAAATATTTCTATTTTCATATGTACATTAATTGATGTGATGAGATTTTTCATAGTTACAATCTCTTAGTTCTAGTATCTATACTCTTAAAAAATATTTAATGTATTTAAATCCAGTTAATATATACGTTATATTTTAGACTAATAATGAAATTGAACAATTCAAAACGATATATTTTAAAATGAACTCTGTGAACAATTATAAATCAATGTACGGCTCTCAAAAAGACAATAAGAAACTAAATCAATAAAATCTTTCTGCAAAACTTCCACTGTATACTGTCTACCTAATTTTTCATTTATAAACTGCGTTTTATTTTTAAAAATCTTTTTCATTTTACAGTTTCGAGATATATTTGTATTTTTTAAACTAGTTTGTTTTAAGAAGACATTCTCAGGAAGAAAAAAATTATAATTCTGTTTGTTTCCTTGGTAATAACTATCTTGTATGATTAATTATTTTCCATCAAAAATGAGACTGTTAGATATATGTTTAACAAACATTGCATTATTTTAAGAAGCTTCTGAAAATTGTTAATTTTTTTAGTTTCCAAAGTTTTCATTTATAAAACAGAATTTAGTTATCAAATTATATTAAATAACAACATTTTATTGTTTTATTAATAACCCTTAAATATATTTTATAGAACTTTGTTTTAATGACTTAGATATAATTTTTTTTATTCTATATCTCCAGAGGCAATATTATGAGTGCTTTTACTAGTACATATATACCAATGAAAAAAAGCAAAGAGACCGACACCTGGCTAACTAGAATACTGATATAAAAATGTTACCTCACCCCTCTAACATGATTTATTATCTTTACTGCTTTCTTCAATAGTTTCATTATAAATGAGAAGAATTAAATTTTTTTTCTCATGTGGCTTTTTATATTTTTTATTCAAATTAATTATGTGGCTCCAAATCTATTTCACTTAGTTGATTCGAAATCCATGACTAAGATTCGAAATTCTTTGAATGAAAACCTTTTATTTTTAATATATTTTAATGCTTAGGTGTGCATTGCCAATACATTGTTTTTTTGTGGTTTTATCATAAGGCGATCGATTATGCCTAGTAGAAAACAGCAATCATTTTTAGATCAAGTATCCGAGTTCAAGAGAGAAAGGATAGTGGTGGCCTACCGAGATTGTGGATTATCTTTCAAGGAAATTTGTTGTCGTGTTGGACTAAACCAAACAACTGTAATGCGAATATGTGATAGTTCGATGCAGAAATACGATTGACCGACGTGTTCGATCGCATCCATCTCACTGCATCACCTCACGTGATGACAGGCAAATTGTGCGCATGACAGAGACGGATCATTCAGCCACATCACCAACCATAGCACAGCACATTCAGACGGTAACCGATCATCCAGTGTCTTCTATTCAATTATTGACCATTCAACGTCGTTTACAGCAGAGTGGTCTATCCTCAAGACGTTTATTGCTTCGTCTACGCCGCCAGTGGTGCGATGTAAGAAGAATTCGGATGGCATAATGGAATGAAAGTGTCTTTGCTGACGAGTTAGGCTTCTGTCGGCAACACCACGATGGTCACATTCGAGTCTAGAGACACTGTTGTAAGAGGATTCTGAAGAGCTACATTGTATGCACAGCCACACTCGCCCTGCACCGGATATTATGGTATGGGGTTACATTGAAATCACTCTCTCACTATTCTTTCTAGTATGCATTGCTGGTTCTTAAACAGTCAGAGCTACATCTCCGAGGTGTTGAAACCAGTTGTTCTTTGTTACCTTCAAGGCTTGTCCACAGCCATATTTCAACAGGATAATGCGTGATCGCAAATGGCACGCATTGTCTAAAGGCTCTTTGTCAATTGCCAGATTGAATTGCTATCCTAACCGGCTCGCTTTCCGGATCCTTCACCGATAGAAAACATGTGGTCAACGGTTGCTCAACGATTGACACAGATTACATCTCCAGCTGCCACACTAGATCAACTTTGAAAACGTGTGGAAGAAGTTGCTTGGTCTGCTGTATCCCAAGAACACATATCCAAAATATTTTTGAATCAATTCGGAGGCGTGTGGTGGCAGTGATGTCCAAAAATGGTGGCTACTTTAGCTACTGAATTAGGCATTGGTGTAGCAGTTTGAGTGGACAGCAGTATAATTTAATTAATTTTGAGGGATTGTATTTCGCATATTACATTTTTAGCGATGTCAAAAATTCTGCATCCACACCCTAATTTGTAATTTAGTATTGCTCTTTATTATGGAAATTTGAAACTGTATTATTGTTATTTAGGATTGTGACCACAGGATCTACTGTCAAATATTTTTGAGCAACTTTGTATTAGTTCTGTATTTTCAATCAAAAATATTTATAACTTACGCACTTTTTTAAATTTTGATATAAACCACTTCAAAATATAGATTCAATCGAAGATTTTAATAGCAAATATCTTTCACATAATAAATTTCATATAATCACACATAATTTTGTTCTACTTTTGTTCCTATTGCTTATATTCCCATTTCAAAATCAAACGTCACTTTTCTTGTACAAATTATCAGATTTTTTAGAAATTTACATAATTCCTTAATCAATAATTAATACAATATTGTCAGTGAGAATAAGGTTTGATTTTTTTATTCCGCTTCCATTTTTCAGTTTATTGACAGTGCATGTAAAATACTTCATATTTAACAATGTTATTTAGAGCTTAGAAATGAGTTTTGTGGGAAAATACACACTAGGTAAACAATCCAGAAACGATAAGGAGTAATCAGAATTACCTAGTGGTTCTATTAAATCTACAAAACAGTGTGAATTGGCTCAAGTAGTAAACTTCTTTGTTAAAATCAGTTGTCGAGGAATTGTTTGCAATAATTCTGCTGATATCATGTGATTAACAATTATAAGCTTTAAAGTCTAACATTTACACTAATGATGTTTTACATTATAGAAGAATACTGTCGATTTACAAAAAAAATATTTTATGCCAAATATCATAAGAATTAACAGTGCAACAACTGATGTAATATTATTTATTGTTTCATACCATTTTCATAATCATTAAAGAGATGAAAATCAAGTTTGTACTTCCTAAAACTATATACACAATTTCAAAATAACGAAATAACTTAAATCCTTAAACATATAAACACTGTGAGGAAGTACAGACCAAGATCCATAGAGTATCTGTACTAAATCATTCTATCATGAATGCAGACGAGGCAAAAGTTTCAGTTTTGTCCATTCTCTTTATGACCATTTTGGAAAATAACATTTGCTTTCAATTATCGAGAATAAAATTGCGAGAAAACTTTCTTAATAAATTCTATTGCATTCACTATTGTCCTATTTATTCAGCAAATTAAAGCTTTTCGATATCTTGTAGGGCTTCTTACAGACACAGAATAATTTTCACATTTTTTAATTCTTCTTACACTTAGAAAAATTCTTCTTGTGAAGTTATAATTTTTGTCTTAAAAATGTTTCCTTTTCCACGCAATATTTCAAGAACATTTCCTTTATTTTGGTTTTGTACAGTTTCAAGGATTCTTGAACTTTCGTGAACTAGCTTTTGAGACCACGATCAATAAAGGAAACTAGTTCTCGTTTTAACGTGTTTATTTCGGCACCTTTTTAAGTTTCCCATGAGTACTTGTAATGTAATATAATACTGTCTGCTTCTTTTTAAACTTCGGTTCTTTTTATTCATAAAAATATGAATTCGTAGTATTCCGTTTTTGTAAAAAGTATCAAATTTTCTTTACTCAAGGTTACCTTGTTTTATTCAACAAACTATAAACATTACTCATTAAATAGAAAAAGCTGCATACACTAAAAACTGTTTGCATTTTTTAATTCCTATACGCTTACTTCGTCCGTGTTCAAAACCTCAAATATTTTTTCGTGAATAAATTAGGCTTATATTTTTATGATAAGTACAGACATAATCTTTATTGGTCAAAGAAAAACAAGACCAGATAAATTTGACAAACAAAATCGACATCTTGAAAATTCAATTACGAAAAAGCATTTATGTGAATGAAGTTTTTAACTAAATATTTTTATTTAGCATGTATATAAAAAATACGTAAACTTTTTAATAAAAACATTCCAAAGCTTACAAAACGGAAATTATATTTTTGATTAATCAACTGAACTGTTTCTTAAAAAAATAGTTTTTATTATTCAGCAAAGCCATAAATGACAAATGCTTATTTGTTTTTCAAGGAGCCAGCTGTTTGATTCACCAATACAAAAATTAGAAATGTCACCTTACCAGAGCTTAAAACGAGAATCATAAGCTTGTGTGCACTACTTCTAACAATATTCATATCCGTAGAAAAAGCACATTAAATGAATATTTACATGTATTCATGAAACATAATTTCAAAAAGCCAAAGATTCCGTGCATGGTTGATAACACAAAAATATACAAATTCTTTTTATTTAAAAACAGTATATTTTTTCCAAAATGAAAAAACATTCCTGGTGATATCATTAAAACTTCATCTTTGTTCTTCTGAATGTATTCTTGTTTCCAGTGTCACAATAAATAATCAGGGTAAACTGAGAAATTTCCTCTCTTACCGAGTTTAACCACAACATAATTCATAGATTTCATTGAATTTGATATTGTGATCAAAATATATCTCATCTTAGCCGGGTTTATAATGATACTGGAGCAATAATATATTCAAATCAAAAAAGATCTAATTTTAATGATATTATTTTTCCAGCAATTAATTATAATAATATGTATATTGCATGGAATCGAACTACTATTTTATCCTTATTTATCTACTCTTTTTTTTGTTCACATGGTGAGCAAGAGAGAGATAATAGATACATTACCAAGCCAAGTGGAAAAACATGTAATTTACGTTACATACTATTTGGATATTTAGAAACAATCATGAAGCATGACTTATTCTAAAGTGTATTCAATTTGTAAAATCTGTTCAACGCATTTTAATTCATTCCAAGTTGACATATAACAGGACACATTTTTTTGAAAACTGAATATGTTTCAATAACTATCACGTGACGCATAATTTGATACTTTTTTATAAAGTGAATGAGATTCAGAAACAGAAATACTAGACATTTTGTTATTAAAATATTGTAAAATTGCTAACAGGAAGCATCATATTATATCTCAGAAGTTATATTTCTTGTCGAGTTTTGTTACATTAAGACTAAACTAATGAACTGCAAAAATCCACGTGAGTTATGAAATAATTTAAAAATCTCAATTGAATTTTTTTAAAGATAACAAATTAAACTTTTCTAAAAAATTATGTAAAATAAACTTTTTGAAATAACGATTGCATTTAATATTGTGTTGATTCATAATAAACTTTTTGAAATAACGATTATATTTAATGTTGTGTTCATTTGAATAATTGAATAAATTACCCTTGATAGTTTAAATTTTATTTTTTATCAACTTATTCTTGAATTATATACTTTGAAGCATCATTTATTAATATAATGCATATATAGGCTGAAAGAAGTAAACTACAATTGTATTTGCAAGATATGTGTTTACATATATATTTCCTTTTTTAAAAAAATTTGAAATATTCATTTAATTGTATAGGTTCTTTATCTTATACCTTGCTCATATTTATGGAAATCTAATGATCAGCCTATTTTATCAATCGTTTTTCAGAAACATTTTCTTTGCTAAAGAAATCAAATATTTTTTCTTAAATATCAAGCAAGGATAACATTTGTTTCAAAATAAGTTCTTCAAAATTTCAATAAGAATTTTAAAATTCTCTGAAAATTTATATTAGTTATAAAATATTGTAAAATATTTTTTTAGAGACTAAATTCTTATGATCCAAGTTTTCATCATAGAATTGCCAAACATCAATTTTTATTATTAATGTATATCAATTACGAGAATATAGACTATTTCTCTAAGTCCCTGTGGCCACGATAGCCCATGTGGGCCACGGTCTACACAGCTGATTTCTGTTTTCCTGACCGAGAGGCTCTGGGGTGCGAAGCATATGTGCCGATTAGGCCTAACGCGAAACCCCCAGTGCTTAGTTCCCAAGCATGCTTTGTACTCAGCTTATCGACCCACTGAAGGGATGAAAGATAGAATACTAATCAATAGCAAATATTTAATGATATATTATATTGATATTAAACAAATAAACTATTTTGCAAAAAAATTAGTTCATTTAAAATTTCATAATACTCAATGGATAATATATGATGTGATTTCAAATGAACTATGGAATAAATATAAGGCATTAATCAAAATAATGAAATTTAAAGAAGGATGGAGAATATTTCATCAAAAACTCAAAATGGGGTATTTTTAATTTAATCTATATTTTATTTTAGTTTACTATTATTTAAAAGGCTTGTTTCTTTTAAATAAAAATTGGAAAAATATATAAGGGTGAAAGGGCCCGATCATAGAGGTGAAAAATAAAAACTTTACAGTGCAATGGGTAACTGTTTTAATCATATAAAATCCTTGATTTGTATAATTAATTAATGATAATAAATATATATATATATATATATATATATATATATATATATATATATATATATATATATATATATATATATATATATATATATATATATATTGATAAAAGAGTGTCAGTAAAATTTAATTGAAAGTGGAGAAAGAATTTTAGATTTTATTTTTAGTTGTGTAAAAAAAATTCGCATAATTTAATTCAAAGTGACACTAAGAATTTTAGAAAATAAGAACTAACTATTACTTTAATTTAATCAAAACACAAAGACATTCTTAAGGAACGATGCTTAAAACAATCATCTTTAATTATTGATAAAAACCTTAACTAGTTTAGTACTACAATGAGTAATTTTGAATTTAAGACTCATATATCCATTTGTTCACTTTTTTACTATAGATTTAAAAAAAACTTTTATGCACTTTTGTGCTGCCTTTTAAGCACTTGGGGTGTTTTAAAAAAAGCCAGGAAAATTTAATTAAATCTTGTGCACTTTTCACCTGGGCAGTAATTAAAGATTTATTTATTGACTGAAAATTTCAACAAGAATATAGAAAGGAATTTAAAAACTACTACCATGTTTATATTGCCAGATTTGATCCTTCATATATTTTATTTTATTATGATTTTGTTGAAAAAGCTTTATTTCCTTTATCAGGTTGTGAGATTGTATTTGAATTTTTTTAAATGTTTAGGAAATGCAAAAATTATTATGCTATACTTTTTAATTGATGCAGAAATTTTTTATCAGCTGTTTATAAAAAGGAATCTTAAAAAAAAGATAACTGCTTACAAACTCTAACGACATACTAGATTAGTTTTTTTATAAAATGATTTATTTAAATCTATCTCTTCTAAATTCAAAAAATAATGTAAAATAATAATATTAAAAGTAAATGCTTAAGTGTTTCCTGCATATAATTCTTTATAAAGAGAGGGAAATGTTGTTCATTAATCAAGTATTAACTTCTGTACAAGTTAATTAATGTTAACTGTTGTCCAAATTAATTAATAGTATCTCATACTATTAATACATAAACATGTATATTGTTTTTAGAATACATTGCATTTTATATTTTTCAACACTGTAATTCAATTAATAACTTTATAAAATTATTCTTTTAGTATTTTATTATCTTTATATAATAATATAAATAAATTTTTAAAATTTAAAAATTTTAATTTTTAAATTTTAGAATTTTATTTATTTATAATTTAAGAATTTAATCCTTTTTCAAACTCTCTTGAATGCTTCACAAAACTATTACATTATTTTACTGTAAATATTTGGTATATATTCAAGGCAGTTTGAATTCTGGGCCTTTTCTTTTCAGAAGAACATCTTCCAGTATCTGCTAAGCAGATTTATTCTATCACTTGATAAATGTGTTTTATACATTAGTGATATTATTTTATAGGCGCATTGCAGTAAAATCCTGTGTTACTGGCCATCACCTACATACAGGAATATATTTGGCTGAAATTGCGTGCTCCGTCAAATTAATATTCTTTTAAACTTTAGCAAAAATCAAAGGATAAAATTTAAAAAAAAATCATTTGATTGTACAAATACTATAAGCCTTGTATGTAAATGAGTTTTTCACAAATTTTGACTACGCTGCAAAATGCTATTAAACAGGAAATCCATGACTACATGCTATATATATATATATATATATATATATATATATATATATATATATATATATATATATAAGTATGTTAATCATTTATTTTTGGATCCAATAAAATATAAATATATATATAAATATATATTCATTTCCTAAATTTTTAATGGTTAAATTTTGGATACATAAGAAATGTACGAAAATAATTAAAACTTCATTTAATTGTTATTATAGCAAAAGATACCGCTGCACTAATTCTTTCTCTTTTACATTACCAGATTGCTTAATAACAGTTGATCATTAGTGAGCAATGAAAGAATTAAGTGGTATTGATATTTAAACTATCTAACTGACCATTATAGAAAATATATCAACTAAAAAACAGTAATGTTCCTAAAACATTTTCTTAAAAATGAGTGCAAAAATAACAGTCAATGCATGTAAACCTAAAATATAGTTTTATGTAAATTTTTTATATCAACAGAATGCATTCATGTACTTGAATACCATATTTAAAATTTTCTAAATTTTAGTAAGAAGCTACTTTTATTTTGCCATTTCATATTAAGCATTTTAATTTGCAATATAATTCACTTCTATGCTTCAAAAATTTCTTTTAAAATCAAAAATTATTTCCTATTTATTACAAATTGATATTTTCCTTCAAAATCTAATTTTAATTTTCTTACATGTGATAAATGTGGTTTTCACCTCTTATATTTTTTTAAATTTGCTAAAGTTATTATTAATTATTTCTGCATATAATTCAGAAACCACTTTGATAAAAAAGAGCTTTTTTAGTCAAACGTTTATAAGATTTCAACCCATAAAATAATATTTAACATATCATATTTAATTATAAGTTTAATTTTATTTCACATCCAATGCATAATCCTTACAAAAAGCATATTTTTATTGTTTATTTTTTATTATTTGTTTTTACTTTTATCGCAAGCAGTTACAATATTTGGGATTTTATGCTTTTATAAAATATATGCTGGGACTATACTGAATATACGCTATTGTATGACACAGAAACGTACTTTGTTTTAAGAACTATAGAGTATTAAATGAAATAAAAAAATATCAAGCTTTTAGTCTCTATTGGCTACTTTTACTCAAACCTGGTTCCACACCATAATAGAAGCATAAAATAATACACACTTGGCAAAATACTTAACAAACCGACAAGATAATTTGAAGGTAGATACTTTCAAATAAACTACTATCTTAGAAGACTGTAAGAAAAATAATTCTAACAAAGGAAATATATCTATTTTTTTATTAGCAAGAATTTATTAACTTCAAACAAATGATAACAACTTTAAATATCCTATTAAATTTTAAATACTATTGTTTTGAATTTGGTTATAAATATATTTACGAATTACAAATTAATGCTTTTAATTCTTATTCACTTTCACTCTGTCATTAAAACACTTATCAATTAGTTAAAATATTTTCTAACTTAATTGATTTTACAATTTAATATGCATTCATTTTATTAATTATTCAACATATTGGATTAATAAAGTTTAGTAATATTACATAAATTATTTTTTAAAAAAATTTTAGTATTATATATAATGGTAAATATATATATATATAAATATTTTTGTCATTTGAAAATGTAATATGCTAATGCAAATAAGTACTGAACAACTACAATATGCTATTAGCGAAATAAAAAAATGCAAAGATAATGCTTATTTTCCCTTTGAATAAAGTTTTATAGTTTGTATAAAATTTGCAAACAATATTTTATTTACCCATGTGATGAAACATTTAAAGTTTTCATCAAAACTTTAGCAACAACTTTAGCTGAGGAAGTTTTATTTGCAGCTATCCAGTATTGCAAAGAAATAATATGTGATGAAAAAATTCTTCAACTAAAAAACGTGCTCCTGTAACATGAAAATAAATATTGAAAAATAATGCTTATTTTGATTTCACAGTACTTTCAAACAGGTTTTTATTTTATTGGACAATATTGTTAAGCAATGGAAAATTTATTTCAAAATATATAATGTTGTGAGCAATACAAAAAGATTAAAGTCCTAAAGCCATGTTTTCAAACTAATATTTAGGAAGTATTTCTTGAAAAAGTGTTAAATTATTGAGATATTGAAAAACACCATAAATAAATAAGTACAAATTGTAAATGGTTTCATCTAAATAGATATTTCTATGGTCAGTTGCATAGCAATAAGCTTTGATGCTCATTCTTTTGGAATTGTGAAATTTCACTCATTGTATGCAATGCATTCTTCTTATAAAATTCAAATAAGAATATCTAAGCTTTTGAAAATATATCTCTTTTAATAAAACTGAAAATCATTTCCAATAGGAAAAAATGTTGTTACTTGTAAAGAAAAAACTCTGAAGCAATAAAAGTACTGAAAAATATCAAATGTTTTCACAATGAAAAGCGTTTTTATTGCTTATTCCATGCAGCAAACAATCATTCTATGATTTTCAAAATAATATATGGTGAAATATTTCCTTTTGAATTACTTTCATATCCTTACTGA
Source organism: Latrodectus hesperus (assembly GCA_037975125.1). Taxonomy (NCBI): domain Eukaryota; kingdom Metazoa; phylum Arthropoda; class Arachnida; order Araneae; family Theridiidae; genus Latrodectus; species Latrodectus hesperus. Next base: position 17,417,208 of record CM075858.1, on the reverse strand, counting down.
TAAAATATGTTTCTTAAACCCATCTGTTGAAGGAAGATAAAGTCACTATATTTTGCTTACAAGCAATGTAAGAAAAGAAATTTTATCCCTTTACTATTCATGTAAGAATGCCAATTACACATAATCCTTTTACTAAAGAATAGAAATATTGTGAGAATTTGTTTAAGTATATTGTTTTCCAACACCTTTCCTCCCGCTTAGAATTCCATGATAAAAAAATTGGGATTTTGTTTCTATAAATGTTTTATTTATCAAATACAGTTATTGAATTTGAAAATAAACTTTTCTCAAAAATAAACATCACATAAATAAAACAGAAATGGAAGATAGTTAAAGTAAGTGAAACGTACAGTAAATATTTCCTATATTAATATTTTTGTGAAATGAATTTTGTAAATTGTTATTTTTCGGCATTTTAAGTATTTTTAAGATTGTTAGTTGTATTCAATTTGATTTTTAATACTTCTTGAGCATAAATGTTTAAGATAAGAATGCTTTTTAAAAAATTAATGGCTTCAATATCTAATATATACATCACTTACTTAAAATTTTCTTTATTTTAAATATCTGAATCATAAGTACTTTTATCACAATTTTGTCATTTAAACCATTTTCATCATTAATTAGATTTATTTACATTATTAGCTATAAATTATCATATCAAAAGGGTAATCTCTTTTTTATTTATTTATAAATGAATTTATGCATGTTTATACAAATTTATTTACATGTGTGCAATAGACAGAAATTATGCAATTAACAGTTGTATTTCATTATTAAATTAAGATTATTTATGGTCTGTAATCAATCTGTAATCAGCATTATTGTCAAAGTATGTTTTTAAATTTTTTTCATTTATCTTCCTAAATTGAATGTAGTATTGAATATTATTGCGTACATTAAATATTTATCTAAATTTTATGCTTTTACCAAAATAAAGATAAAATGGAAAATATAAGAAATTTTAGTACTCTTTCTTTCCCGTTCTTAAGTTATTTAAGATAACGATAAAACATTTGATTTATGAATAAATTTACAAAAATTGAAATAGAATAAAAATTGAAAAATTGAAATAGAAAACTATATTTATTTAAACTTAATATATTTATTGAATATTTGCTAGAAACATTTTTTGCAACAAATGTTTGCTTAAAAATTCTGTTAGTAAAAATGAAAGGAATAAATCAAATGATTTTTTTATCTCATAGTCTTAGTTTGGATACAAAAACATGGGAATTTTAAATCAAAGAATACCCTTTTAAGTAAAAGAAAGCTTTGTTTTGATAAATATATTATTCATCATGCACATTAGTTCATCCACAAGAACATGTTAAATAAAATAATAGACTTTGTCTAGATGTAAGTGTAATCTATAATACTTTATTTGATACCAGAAATAAATTAGTTCCTCCAAATCCTTTACAAAATTTTGAAAATCAAAATTGAATATAAATCAAATTAAAGCATATATATATGTTTATAAACTTTTGAGATTTTGTGCTTTTTGAAATAATTTAAATTTTAGTTCGTGCGCGTGCGCGATTGGATAGAAATCAGTGTATATTCATCAATGATGTCTGCACTTCTGGAAAATTAATGGTGATTTAAAATCTTTACGTGAAGAGCAATAGTATAATATACAGAAAGATAAAAGAAAAGCATTTGTTATTGGCAGTTAGAAGCCACATTTCCAAAACTTAATTTTCTGTATTTTTTTTCTAATAGCGTAAATTAGTGAATATTTAACAATAGTTTAATCCTATCATTTCCATAACTATTAAATGCTTGGGACCAATTAATTTTTTCATCGAAACAATTTATTTGGTTCATTGTATTTAAAAGATAGTTTTTAGTTTTGGAGAAATCATCAACTCAGATTTTTAGTTAGTATTGTTTATAATCTTACAAGGAAATCGATTTTCGCAGTAAATGGCACCTACGATGTCCTAAAGATGATTGCTCTTGGATAATAGGTAACAGGATAAAAACACTCATTATAACTAAACAATAATTTCACTTCATTTTATAATGATTTTATTATTGCAAATACTTAATATAGATACTTCAATGAAAAGCATTACCCATAGTTAAAAAAGGAGTGGGATAATCCATGACCGTGAATTTATTTAACATTTGTATGAGGGTCCCTAGGAAATATTTGACAATTTAATGATAACTCTAACCAACTGTTTTAAGTATGGATGAATGTTTTAAATATTTAAGAAATGAATTTTCTAAGAAAATGGGGATAATTTTGTATTAAGTTTTGTCAGTCATGCTTAAAAAAATAAGAAAGATGTTGATCAATATCTTAACAAATGTAAAAAATACAATAATTTATCATTTTAACAAGTTTTGATGTTTGTAATTAAAAGATTTATGCAAAGATAAGCATATCAATGGTTATGGTTTGATATTAATAAATGTTCTTAATCTACATGAATTTGAATGATCATAAATATTTTCTTCTGCACAAAAAATAGCAGCTATTGTTTATTATTCTTACACCTATACTTACATAAAGTTTGAGAAACATTTGTTATTGATGCTAAAATATGAAAATTTCAAATACTTTGCACAAAGATTTTTTGGTAATGATATACTATTACTTGAAGATATATTACATAAGATGTAGAAGATTTCCAAATATCCAAAAATTTAATAAAAACCTGAACTGTATTAAATATTAATAATAAAAAGAACAATAGTTATATCATTCAAAATATCAATAAAGTATTAATAATTAAACTTATATAAACATGCGCAAATTACTGCCGAGGTACAAAACTAAATTATATATTAAATATTCAAGCAAACTAAAAATTAGCCAAATCAAAATTAAAAATAAAATTCCAGATTGAGTCCACTTCATGGTGCTTACCCACTCCGAAACACAATGGAACCAAAATTTATATTAACAAAAATTGAAAAAATAGTAGTTCATTCTTTAAAAAATATATACATAGATCAAATTGAAATCGATCACTTAAAAACAAATTCTAAAAAGATTATACAAATCGGTAAGATCAAGATAATAACGTAATAACTAACATAATAAATAGCATCAACGCTATAAATAACATTAAATTTTTACAAAATTACAATAAACTTTTATTATATCATAATAAACTAAAGACCAGATTTATGGAACCCAACTTTTTTAACAAGAAAACTTTTTTTAAATAAATCAATTGTTCTAAAGGGATGTCTAAGAATGAATTTACTCCTTAAATTAGATTTCTATTTCTTCATCTATATATTTATAAGTAAACATGCATATTTCATAATATTTTGTGAATAAACTTCTATACTTAAATATAAAATAGTAAGTTCCGTTGAACATGTAACTTAATCTACTTAAAACCCTTCACTAGACAGAGCAAGATCAGTTAGCACATAATAGACATTTTTAAATAGTTAATACATAAGAGCTATTTTATTAATGTTTTAAATTAGAGAAAATTAAACAAAATTTATTTTCTAATTGTCACAAAAAGGAAAATATATATATTAAATTTAAATCATTACAGCAAAGATAGTCAACATTTATTTCTTACTACCTCATATGTTTGTCAACACAGTCAAAACAGCAGTTTCTGGGGATCTTTCGTTTCGCAATTCTTTTTATTTGTCATTACAAATAAAATGGATTTTAAATAAATTAAATTATTATTTTATTTTATTTTATAACAGAAGTATTGTAATGTATTAAATTAGAAAATGGTTATTCATTAAATTTGAACACCGATGACGGAGAGGTAAGGGTTCATAACTTTGAAGAAGTATGTCCCTAGTTCGAATACTGGTTCTGGCATAAATGTTCCTTTTTTCTCTGGGTATGTTTCTTTATCCTCTTCACTTTCAAGACGAACATGGTACATCCATTGGGTGACTCACTATATAAATTGATATCACCTTCTCCCCTTGTAGCATTCAGTAGGATTAAATCCTTAGGGCAGCATTATAAAACAATGCATTAAATTTATTCAAGTTCCTATTTTTAAAATCTTAACTAGAAATTTACGGTGGAAATGACACAAAAAGTCTTCGTTTAACTTTGTGTGTGGTACTAAATCATGAGAAATGCATATTCAAATCATGATATATATTTTATATCATTCGAGAAATTTAATGGAATAAGTATAGGGTGTCCAGAAAAGGACTCCCTGATTTCAAAATTAAATATCTCGAAAACGAAGATCGATAAAGGAATGCAGTAAACGGTATGTTTATTGTGAAAGCTGTCAGAATTTTATACAGCAGTATTGAAATAATAGTTACAAAATTTGCTAACAGATGGTGCTGTACGCTGTACAGCTCATATCAGCATATATAAATGAAATAATCGTATGAAAACATTCTTTGCAAAAAATCACATCACAGTGTTTTCAAAATGTTCACCATTAGCACTACAGAGGTGGCGCAAACAAAGAATGAAATTTACCATCACATTTCGTAGTGTCTCAACAGAAATGGATTCACATGCCACACAGATCGCTGACTCAAGCTCGTCCAGCGTGGCGGGAGCTTCGGGTAGACAATGTCTTTCAATGTGCCCCACAAAAAATAGTCACAGGAAGTCAAATCCGGCGAATATGGAGGCCAATCAATGCCTGCACCAGAAAATTTGGGATATTCCAAAGCAATGACTCGATTCCCAAAGCATTCATCAAGAAAGCGAAGCACTTGTGTGGTACGATGTGGTCGGGTTACATCTTGCATAAGCCATTCAGTACGTGGTCGATCCTCTAACACTTGCTGTGTGGTGATAAATTGTTCCTAAATTGCAACGCAACGTTCACTAGTGACCGTTTCTCGAATGAAAAAAGGGCCAATAATGACTCTGCTGCATACTGCAGCCCACACAGAAACTTAAGGAGAATACAGGGGTTTCGCTTCACACCAATATGGATTTTTGGAACCCCAAAATCGCCAGTTCTGTTTATTCAAGAATCCATTTAGCTGGAAGTGTGCTTCATCTGTAAACCAGATGCAGCCAACATCAAATCTTTCACTATCAATCATTGTGAGCATCTGATTAGCAAAGTCAACCCTTTGTTGCACAGCTCGTACGGGTATGGCCTGGTAAGTTTGAATTTTGAATGCAAACATGTGTAGGCTCTTTCTCAGTATTTTCTGCGTGCTGGAACACTTCAAACCAGTCTCAGATGCAATTCTACGGACGGATGACATTGGATTTTCCTGAATAATTCCAGAAACTGTGGTGACATTTTCAGGCATAACTCCAATTTGCTTGAGGCCAACATTCCCCACTAGATGATCAGTTACGTTGCCTGTTCGTAGAAATTCGGCGAAGAGAGTACGAATGGTTTTCGCATTGGGTCCTTTTGAAACATTAAATCGTGCTTGAAAACTGCGCATTGTTGCTGTAGGACTCTGTTTTCACCTGTGGTACTCTAGCACCAGAAAAACGCGTTGTTCAATGGAGTACATGGTTTTAATCTCTTCCTTCGGTACGCTATCCTCCTTTCACGATTCAATAGTGGAACTGATCGCTCTAGGCTTCGGATCACTATTCATACTAGGCATTACGTATGGCGATTACAGCGCCATCTATTTGCAGCTTTTCTCACTATTATTTGAAATCGCTGTATAAAACTCTTACAGCTTTCACTATAAACATAGCGTTTTCTGCATTCCTCTATCGATCTTTTTTTTCGAGATACTTAATTTGGAAATCAGGGAGTCCTTTTCTGGACACCCTGTAAATGTTAATGCAGTTTTTAGTTAATTATTTTATTTTCTAATTTATTCAGTTTATATTATTAATATAAATTTAGCAATTAAAGTTCCTTTTACATATTTACTTTAATTAGCAACTATTAAGTATGAATAAGATGATATCTTATTGAAATAATTAAACACAAACAGTATTTATATAAAAAAAGCAAAAAATTATTCTTAAATCAGTACTCATTCTAAAAGTAAAAAGAATAAAACTGTTAGCATCATACAAAATGCAATATTTAAAAATATAGTTGTGATGATATACATATACGTGTATGGTGTATATATACTATATATATATATATATATATATATATATATATATATATATATATATATATATATATATATATATATATATATATATATATATATATATATATACAGAGTGAGAGACATGGATATGAATAAAAGTAACTGAACATATCAATTGTTTATGCCATGAATAAACAAAAAAATTTTTTTCAAAAATGCTATTATCTGAAAGTTGTTACTAACTTGTAATTATTTAGAAATTAATATGTTATATGGGAAATAGCGTTGTTGATAACACTTCAGTCCCCAACATAAAAGTAATAGTTTTCGAGAAATATTTCTCTGCAGTAGTATTATCTCGCAGAATATCACGGTAGGCTGTAAAGCATTTCCGATGTTATGTCATTCTGGAACTTCCGGAATAGCTGAACGAATTTCCGCGTTTATAATGCCCAGTTATTTTAGATATTCTATTATTTCAGAATTACCGAATATATGTTCCTCTTGTAAACATTTAAATGCTTCTTATCACAGGATGAGAAGTTTAAAGATTTTTAAAAAATTAAGATGTACAAATATAGAATATAATAATTAAAAAGGATTTTAAGAAAGAAAGAAAGAATTCATTAATAAGCAAATGAAGTGTAATTAAGTAATATGCATCATAGTCTGTTCAATTTGGCTTATTTTAATGAATTCATTTCCTATTAGCAATAAAAAATATTTTTAAAATGAATTTAATAGTGTTTTAAATTATTATTTCTAATGATTCAAAACTTATGACACTAAATTTTATTATTCCATAAAATTTGAAATTTATTAAAAGTAATTTGTAAATTTGTATCAAATGTAATATCGAGTGCTAATTATTTATTATTAGTATAACTTTTTAAATAACATTTTTTCCTTAAATTGATATATTATATTTATATACTTTAAGCTTATTCTTTAATTAACCACACATCCTGTATATTCATATATACACTCATGTAAATAAATTAAGGATAATTAAAAATCACATAGAAATTGAACTCTAAAATAAAAATTTCACATGTAGAATAATCACGCACATCTTGATGAACAATATGCAAATTACAAGCAAATACCAAATGGTGCCGATAGTACGTCACAATAACCAGAGTGTAAGTGAGGGGTATATAATGAATGGTTGCAAATGATGATGTCTAAGTATAGCTTTTTTTTTCTCTTTACCTATTGTTTAATAAATAGTTTTAACAAATAAGTCACATTTGTTATGCTTCTGTCGCTTTCTTTGCCTGAACTTGCATTATCCTTAATTTATGGACGCGAGTGTATTTGACTTACATTAGTCTCATTGTTATTTAGAAGTAATAATTTTAATTTTTGTGCATGTCTTTTCATTCAATTTGGCAAAATGAATGTGTAAACGTTTATAATTTTTTTTTGTTCTAGTGTTTGCTTGTAAATTAAAAACATAATTAAACAAATATTGCCTCCGGACAATTCAGTGTACGCATTGAATATTTATTATATTTATTGAATATTTAAGTAGAAAATTTAAATAAAGAATACATTTTATAAAAAAGAAAGTATTAAAATTTTATATTTAACTATTGAGCTAAATTTGAAAAGTATATTAAAAATTATATTTAAGATTAATGTATAAAAAGGTTAAACATTTTATTAACTTCAATCTAGAAATTTTAGCTTTGTCTAGAAACTTTAACTTTAACTAGAATTTAAAATTTCAGCTTTTTATTCTTACGATTGAAGGAAAAGTAATGATAAAAATACATCTGATTTTCTTAAATTGCACGTAATTAAATATAAAAATGAAAGAAATTGAATATGAAAATATCAAACTATGTAAATTTTCTTAATTTATTAAACCATCATTTAGAAATCTCATCACAAAATACAAATATGTTATATAAAAAGAATTTAAAATAAGTTTAAAATAATAATATAAATTGAATTAATATAGATTAAGGGAGATATTTTTGTAAGTATAAAAAAAATTACTTTTTTCAAATAAAATATTTCATTTAATTTATTCAAAATATCTTATTTAATGTAATTAATATAAAGATTTTAAATAAAATAGTCTGGAACCTGTACTATTACTTACAAAAATGCAAGTAAGCATGCTATGTTTTGTTAATTTAAAAAAGGCTCAAACATTTTTTAAAGAGTTATGTGTTACCAATTTATATTAGTTCATAAAAACATATTGACACCGCGCATCGTAATTATTATTTATCCCTCTTTATTGCAAGTAATTAAAAGTTACATTATAGCTATATGCAACTATTTAGTTTTGCACATGTATACAGTTTATTTTAATTTTAATTCATTAAATAAATATATATTTTTATAAAATAAAAAAATTTAAGCAGAAAAAATATTGTTAAGTAGTGTTTCAGTGAATCAAGCTATAATAATATTAATCATACTTTTTGGAGGTACAAAAATAATTATGTGTGTATATAAAAATCTAGTGTATGTATGTGTGTGTATTTTGCTTAATGAGAGAAAAAATATGTATGTATTATTTTTTAACATAAATACTTGAATAAGATTTAAATAATTTATTCTATATTTCATGTCTATTAAACTGAAAATGCACATACAATAGATCGTTTTATCAGTTCTATTTCAATCAATTTAGTTTCATTTAAAATAATTATGTAGCACATTCACAGCATTACAGTAGTCTAAAAATAACCTTTGTATAGTGAAAAATGAAATTTTCAATTTTTAATCGTTAGTTCATTTTTATTACTGAAGATTTATTAAAATAACATAAAATAACGATAAAATTTTCTCGCTTTGAATATTTACTACACATGTTTGAATAAATTAGATTTTTATGTAGCTGCCTGAAACAAAGCGATAATTTCTTAGGAAATTTATTTTGCTTTCGTAAGAACATGTTTTTATTGTAATTTTAAATTATAGCCATTTGTTTTATTACAGAAAGAAAAATGTTATTTTTACACATCATATGGAAATATTTATATTTTTCACGAACATAACGATGAAAAATACATTTACTTTCCGAAAAAAATTTTGTATTCCAAATTATCTTCGTAGTTATTTCTTCAATTCATCTTCGTAGTAGTTAATGGGTGACATTTTATGTAATATTTTATATTAATATTTATTTCAAAGACCATCGCTGGTAAACGTTAAAAAATTGTGAAACATTTTTATGAAGATATTAATAATTCCTTCACTCTTAAGCTTTTTTTGTTCATTTGAAGTAAATTTTTAATATTTGCGTTTTAAGTATTTAAATAGAAAAAATATTGGTCAATTTATTGCAAAATATTTTTCATAAAGGCAAACAGTCATCATAATGTATCTATATACAATAATATATACAAAATAAAGGTATATTTCTTTTCAAAACAGATCCTTCTTTTAGAGGCTCATCGCTATTTAAGATTAGTTATCTATATAAATAAATTTTGTGAACTCAAAATTATTTAACTTTCAGAAATATTTTTACGAAACTTCAATAAGTTATATTTTAGCTAAGAAAAAGTATTTTCTGAAATATAGTCTAAACTGTGAAAAATTTGCTTATATTTTATAAGAATATATCTTATTTTCCTCAAATATTCCTACTTCTCCTATAAATTATTTTAAAATTATTTCTCAACAATAATAATATACTTGTGTTCGGTGTAGAAGTATGTACTCCTAGGTTTAGCAAAAAATTTGGTGATATAATTTAATTTCGGCAACATTGAGAATCTTTGATTTAAAATTACGATGTTTTTTGTATCCAAACTAATATTTTAAAACCAAAAACGATTTAATTATTAAAAAATTAAGACGCATTCTTTCATTTCTACTAACAGAATTTTTAAGCAAATATTTGCTATAAGAAATATTAAAAAGTAAATCTTTAATGAATATTTTAAATTTATTTAACGAAATATTGTTTTACTCTATTTTAATTGCATTAATTTTTTCATAACCCAAAAATTATAATTATTTTCAGCGCTTTAAGTAAAGTAGCTTTCGGACTGCCATTTTGTTATATCCATTTTGGTGTATACCTTGGCGACAACAATATCACCAAAAATTCAATGGTTATATGTAAATCAACTTTTACTACATACTTAATCATTTAATTGAGATTATGTTGCTCTTCTTTCATTAATATCCTCATTTTGCCATGAAGAAGTTCCACGTACGATATTGTTCGTATGCTTATCTATAATAATCTGCATTCGTATAACTTCTTATTAAAGATATATACTTTCGGTAATACAATAGGCAATTCATAAACAGCAACATATATGAAATCGTCTTAAATTTTCATTTTGTTGATATACTTAAAGTCCTTCAACTTTAAGATTACTGCAACTCATAGTGAAACATAGTTCTTTCATCCAACCAGATATTCTTTTCTGGGGAAATAATACTTTTCCATTACTTCAATTTAACTATAAGGACTTTTATTTTCGAAATTACATGATATATTTTAATAAATATTCCTTGAAATATTTTACAAAAAGGAGAAAAAGAAACTATATTTCATAGACAATTCGTTAATATTATTTAATGCCTGCAAAAGATGTCATTAAACCTGATAATTAAATTGATATATTGTTTTTATGCAGATTCAGCAATAATGAAAAAAAAATGTTTCATTCCAAATTTAATTTAAATGTGCCATTTGTATCAAAATAATCTAAAAAATATTTCTAAGCATTGGAATCAAATATTTAGAAACAACAGAAAATAATAGTTTTACGGGCTAAGAATAAAATAGCATTTTCTGATATCTTAAACTTTCTGTTAGCATTAAAATTCATTCTAAGAATTCTCTAAATAATAAAACTAATAAAATTAAATGAACGAGATCTTATTTTTTAATTTTTTCATTTTGTTCTCTGAAAAACCAGTTAAGAATATTGCTAGAAGTTATAAGCAATAACCATGTTGAAACTCTTAATTAACAAGCTTATTTTAAATATTATTATAATGCCTGGTTGCTACTATAAATTTTCTACCTTTACAGCACTATAGGACGGAAGTGGCAATTTTATCTAGTAAAGCACCCAGTGGATATGTTATTCAGGTTTGGTGGGTGAGGTTTTGTAATTTAAAAGCAAAGACCAAGCAGAAGAATCCAGAATTTGGCTTTCTACCCCTAAATGCATCATTTTTCACAGAAGACATTGGGGCCACGGCATATTTTACGTGTCCCAGTCACCATTAGCAAAAACAATGGATCTTTGATTGTGTTGAGACTCAAACTCACTACCTTCCTATAACGAGAATGAACATCTCAACCAACCAGATCAATGAGGCTAATTTAAAATATAATGTTCAAAAATCAGTGTGCATTCAGCATCATTGGAAAGTAAGTTATACGCTTTAGATTATCATAATTGTTAAGATTGTATTTCCAAATAATTAAAATTCCAATACTTGAAAAACAAGATTTATTTTTTATTTATAACATAAACTGAAAATATTTCCAAAACATAAGAAAAAATATATTTTGTTCATAGAAAGTACAAAAACCGTTCTAAAATATAAGTTTATTGATATTTCTTTTTATTTTTATTTTCAATATTTCTGCAACAAAATAGGTGAAAAATTACTTTTTATAACAACTGTTTTATTTATCATTTAAATTTTGTTTTTCAGAACTTAAATTATTGTAAATGTAAATTTATAAAACAAATGATATTCCATGTGTGAATAAATGTGAATAATGCTAATTAAATTAGTTTAAAAATTGAGGATGAAGAAGGAGGTTAATTTTCAGCTAGAAGCTGAGTAAAGTAATATATATTATAGATATTTTTACAGATAAATTCCATATATTATTTAATAATAATTTATTTAATATCATAGCACAAATCAAAACAAATTTCCATGGTTTTGAAAAGAGATGTTTTTCCTATTTGTTTCATTATTTAAATTGAATTATTCAAACATTTTGCCATAAGTAAATAAGTTTTAAATCCCTTTACCCAAAGATGAATCACCGATTCATCTTTATTCAAGTAACTGATCGTAAGACAGATAATTTATCAAAATTTATTTTTTTTACTTTTCAATATATTTCAAATGATTTTTAGCATAAATCTTATTTTTCTTATAAGAAAGAGAGCATGTATATTTCAATGATTGATAACTTATACTTTAACATATACGACTTAACCATTTAAGAAAAGGCTATCATAAAAATTCTTGGATCTTCTTAAAATCATAGATAAAAAAGAACAGAATTATTAGGGAAAAATTCGATAATCTTTGAGTAATGTTTTCTATTTGAGAAATTAAAATCATCAGTAATTTTTTAAAAATTTTTATTAGATAATAACATCTTTAAAAACTGACAAATATGATCATTAGAATCAGCAATTTAAAATGCAAATTTCTTAAAGAATAAAGATTTAATTAAATTGAGAAAATTATTTCATCTAGGAATAATTTTGAAAAAATTTATTACTAAAATGAATAATTTTAAGAACCATAAAATTTGATTCACTTATGCTTCTTGCACATCAACTACTTCTTCAAATAAGTTTTCATTAACTTTTTATCAATGTGATTGTCTTATGATACTAATCAAAGTAATATCGCGGACATTTATATATTTTTTCTATATAAAAACAACTTATTGCCTTAAAAATTATTCTTATCTATATCTAATATTAAAAAGAACTTAAGTGCTAAAATTCTCTTTTTATTTCTTAAGAATATTAACATAATGTCATTTAAATCATTATCATAATGCCATTAACTTTTTAAACTTAAATTCGTTTGATAAAAAATTTTATGATTAAAATTTAGAGTGACTAAAACTATTTTTTAACTGAAGAGCCATCAAGAACATTTTTTAATTAAAATATGGATTAAATAGATCTGTATTTATTTAAATATACCTATGATAATCAAAATAAAATTTCTAAATTTTATTTCTGACAACATAATAATTAATCCAATTACTGAAACAAATTTAGAGATTTGTAAATTTTTAAATCATTTCCCTGGATTGTACACTATTCATATAATCTTTTTTAAAATAGGCTGTTTAAATAAAAATTAATATTACAAATATACTCACACGTAACTTGATTACAATATAAATTATGATAAATACTGCCTCCGAGATAAATGGTTAATTTTTAAAAAAATGAGTTATAAATTAATTTTGATATGAAAATGATAAATTTAAAATATAACTTTAGCATGACTATATACAATTAATTTTTATTTACAAAACCAAAATTAAGTATACTTCTGTTAATAATATAAAAAACTAATTTATTTAACTGCATAGTCTTTTTGGGTTTAACTTTGCAACGAATAATAATTCCTCGGAGAAACATGTGTGATCCTAAAGATAGGATCATGGTTTACATTTTATCAAGATTTCAGTTTTCTAAAATGACCAATATGCTTGTATTATAAAGGAAATTGTTTTTTTCATTGTAAAATTTATGGACATGTATATTCATACATCTTTTACAGGAATATTAAAAATTTAGGTAGGAAATCTTATTTAATCTGCTTAAGAGGAAATCTTACTTGATAATAAAATCTTTTACAATAAAAATAAAAATTTAGGATTAATTATAAAAATATTTTTAAAAACATTATACATTTAAAAATTTTATCAGAATATCACAAAATTTAACTGTAGTCAAATAGGGAAGTAACATTATCTCTTCTTAAAAAACAGAACAATAGTAATGTTATTTCGCTTCAGAAATGAATAAATTTTAATTTATGATATTTTATTTCCTCTTCCAAATTGGTCACTATCAAATTTTTAACATGTTTCGTTTTAATTTTTAAAAATTTTTAGACAGCATTTTTAAAAGTTAATTTGAGATTAATTCTATGAAATATTAATTCTTTCATTTTTCATTTAAAATACTGTACGTAAGATTTTGAATTTGTTTCTCATCGAGTTCAACCTTTTTAACAAAGTAAAATCAAACGCTCATATTTCTTTTCTTTCAATATATTTTCAATATCTGTTGGTCTAATTCAACTAAATTATTTATAAATAAGAAAATTTGTAGTAATAAATTTGTATAAGGAGGAAGGAATTATCGATATGTGATAAAATTACACTCGTCTCGAAAATTTTACACCACTTTTATTTTAATTTCTTTTCAAGAGAAAATTAATATGATGCTTATAAATTGCCAATGTTTTCATTTTCTTTATAATTTTAAATATCATTGAATAACAAATGAATAAATTCATAATTACTGTTTAACTTTCTTTGTATGATAAATGTAATGTGACGAAGATAAGATTAGTTACAAATAGTAAGAATTTTATTTTTTGTATTTACTTCTCCCTGCATATACATCTCCCAATATTTTTCGTAAATGTCTACTTCACCTTTCTACATTCAAAACTTCTGACTTATCTGAAGGATATCGGTTTAAAAATACAGACTTAATGATAATTATGATTATTATGACATATTTATAGTTGAGTGACGTTATAATAAATTTTAAGGAAGTAATTTCTGTTTCAAATTTATATTAGATATTGAGCAATTAAAGCTAATTTATCAATCTTTCTTATAATGAGGAATTATATTTATTAATTTTTAACAATTGTCAATGCACATATTTAAAAAAAAATAATGAAAACGCCCTAATAATTCTGTCATTAATTTAAAGGAAACATGTATTTAATTAGTTATGCAATAATTAATCAAAATTTTAGTTTTTCTTTGATCTGGTTTGTTTATTATTTTCTAAAATCATGTTATTAGATAAGCAGAAGCATTTAAGTTGAAGAGTAAATTTTTAAATTTTAAAGTCAGTCAAATATACTTATTTTGAGTTGCATATTTAATATTTTGTTTTACATGTGTATACATAATGTGTGTGTGTGTGTGTGTGTGTGTGTGTGTGTGTGTGTGTGTGTGTGTGTGTGTGTGTGTGTGTGTGTGTGTGTGTGTGTGTGTGTGTGTGTGTGTGTGTGTGTGTGTGTGTGTGTGTGTGTGTGTGTGTGTGTGTGTGTGTGTGTGTGTGTGTGTGTGTGTGTGTGTGTGTGTGTGTGTGTGTGTGTGTGTGTGTGTGTGTGTGTGTGTGTGTGTGTGTGTGTGTGTGTGTGTGTGTTCATAAATACAAGCAAAACATGGTGAAATTGAAATGAAAAATGTGTACATATATAATTCGTATTTATTTATAACAGAAGCATTCAAATACTGATTCGCTTTTTTAAAATACTACTCAATTTCCATATTTTGTTTTGGCTCCTGAAACTTTAAATTATATGTTACAAAAAAAATTATATTTAGAAATATTACAAATAAGGAGTATTATATTCTCATTTTTAACACTTTAAACATATGTTTACATATTTTTAATTACGTCATTTTTAACTATTTTATTCAAATTTTAGAAGCGTTTCAATTGTGATCAATTTAAAAAGAAGTAAGCATATTTTAAACATTATTTACCATAAACTTAATAAAGCCCATGCTGGCCCATCTTCCAGTCAGAACGAACTCAATGGAACGCTTCACGCCTACTTTTTACCCTTTGGGTCTGCTTTTGGGTGGCTTGGTTTTCTCCGCCGCCTACTTTTATACTTTCTTTGTCCTTCGAGACCTTTGAGTCTGAGTGTCCTTTACCGAGTTCCACAGAACTGAGCTACTGTCGCAATCATTCCATCTCCGCCGTATACCTTCGGGTTGGATGCTGTAACTTTAGACTTACCATAAACTTAATACATTGTAAGGTAAATTAAGAACACTAATCACTAGATAATACTAAGATTCCAAATGAATAGAATCATGTTACAGAACAAACTAATTTCAACTGAAATATATCATATTACGACGAAGTTTTATTGGTATAAATTCTTTATCACAAAAGTTCAGTTCTACAAAATTCGAACTTAAATGAATCTTTTATTTTATTTAAAAGCTGTTTGTCAAGCATTAACTATTTTTCAGAGCAAAGCACAGCTTTTAGTTTAGAAAAACAAATATAAAATATTATAATTTAGAAAAAAATGCAACAAATATGTTCCAAATAAATGTTCTTTTACAAAATAAGTTCAAGTGAAATAAAACAATTAAAACATGAGCTAACCAATATGATGACAATTCAGCAAGACAAATCTTAAAAAACCTTGAGCATGAATCTACTGTACTTGGATCTTTTTCACACAAATAAATAAATTAGTTCCTGTAAAACTTTGGTCGAAAATAATTATCTTTCAAAGTTAACATTCACAATCTTGTTTTAAATTACAAAATAAAATAGAAAAATAGTCAATAATAAATTAACTCTCTTCAAAATTTATGACCAAAAAGTAAATTTTATAGAAAAACATTTTTGAAACAGTTCAGATGCTCTCCAGAAATTCAAATTAAAAATCTTTAAAAATTAAAATATTCTTAGTTTCCATGTTTTTTTTTCTAAAAGTTTCAATGTTTTACGAAACTCAGATAATATCACGAAGACCAATAATGTCATTAACAATCACGATGATCAGAAAGTTGAATTAAATAAAAAAATTGAGTGAATAATTTAGAAGGTCATTATAAATAAATTTGCTTTTTATGGCGTATTTTTTTTTTTTCCTACATTGATATAGTCAAAACATAAATTATTTATATTATCTTCATAAATTATTTATATTGGTTATAGATTACTCTCAATTTTTATCATTACTAAAAATTTAAATTAATTTAAACTTTTCGAAAGAATAAATCAACTATTTCAATATACCCATAATTTTAAATCAAATTCAATAATTCTATATTTTGATGAAAGATTTATAAAAAAAATTTTATAATTTTAAATCACATTTTAATTTTTTAGTTTTATTAAATAATTTTAATGTTGTTAGTAACGTATTCAACTAATTTCAGTTAAGCTTTCACAATTATAGATATAAATTAAATTGAAACTACTAAGTTCTTAAAGCATGAATAATATTGTTAAGATAAAATAAGGAAGAAAACTAAGAGGACTTGCAAATGCTAACAATGACCGACTACTGGTAGTTTCAGCTTTCAGCATTACAAGGAACAGAAGTCATGGGACATTTACAAAGTAGGACACCCAGTGAATGTACCACAGTGGCTCCGAATGTGAGACCTCGTAACTTAAAATTTGAGGCTAAGTGAATGACCCTATACTTAACATACCATCCCTAGATGTAACAATTCACTGGGAAGTCATTGCGACTATGACATATTTTACGTGCTTCAACCACCAATACTGATCATGATGGGTCTCCGATTGAGTCGAGATTTTAACTTTATAATATTATTCAAACGAAAAAGAACAATGCTCTAAATAATCTGGCATCGTGGTCATTATGTACTCTGCCTAAAATTTACAAATGTGAAAAGAATTAGTCTGAATTACGTACTCTGCCAAAAATTAACAAATGTGAAAAGAATTAGTCTGAATTAAATACTCTGCCAAAAATTTACAAATGTGAAAGGAATTAGTCTGAATTACATACTCTGCCAAAAATTAAGAAATGTAAAAAGAATTAATCTGAATTGCGTACTCTGTTAAAAATTTAAAAATGTGAAACGAATTAGTCTGAATGACATACTTTGTCAAAAATTTACAAGTGTGAAAAGAATTAATCTGAATTACATACTCTGTCAAACATATACAAATGTGAAATGACTTTGTTTGAATTTCGTACACTGTCAAAAAAATTATTTCACATGTACACTTTTTAAAAATTTTAATTTAAACAATTGTAAAACTCTTGTGAAATAATGATGTTAAATGGATTTTTAAAGAAAAAAATTAAACTATTTACTCTAAGAATATAGTTCTGCGATTATTAGCTGATTTATTCGAAAGTAAACTTACTGTAGAATGTGATTTTAGCACAAAATGTTTGTCAAAAAATCGTAACAAAACTTTCATTTTCTTTTAATTTCTGTGAAATAGATTAAAGATGATTCATTACAAAAAGTGTTTTCGTTTAAAATTCATTATTTCAAAGATATTTTTTGCTTGTAGTAAGTTACTTCTGATTTGCACATTTCAATGTTAGGAAACATTGAAGCAAAATAAAAGAATGATTTGACTATCTAAGGAAATATGTTATGAGAATTTCGTTCTATTGTTTATTCTCAATGGAAGATTTGAAATTGAGGCTCCTTTGTTACTCTAATTTTAATAAATTTTAAAACCAAAGCAAACAAAATTAATATTAGTTCAAAATCATTATGTTCATATGTACTACATTCTTTGTCCAAAATTAAGAAAAATTAGTTAAATTCATAAATTTACTCTATTGTGAAGTATATCCAAAAATGCAAAAAATAATTATGCATAAATAAAAATAAAAATAAATTCAAAAGATAGTTTTCTTCGTATAGGATTGAGTTTTATTTTTTAGAATTTTTTATGTAAAAAAGCAATGTTTCAAAATTGAATTCATCACTCATTTTCAAAATAAGGAAAATGAATAAAAGATCTACTTTTTAAAATATAATAAATTGCTGAAATAGATGCTTTAAAATACTAGGACATTAATAATTATGCCATTAAAAATATCCCTTAAAACTCCTTATAATTTTCGAGATTTTAACTTTATAATATTATTCAAACGAAAAAGAACAATGCTCTAAATAATCTGGCATCGTGGTCATTATGTACTCTGCCTAAAATTTACAAATGTGAAAAGAATTAGTCTGAATTACGTACTCTGCCAAAAATTAACAAATGTGAAAAGACTTAGTCTGAATTAAATACTCTGCCAAAAATTTACAAATGTGAAAGGAATTAGTCTGAATTACATACTCTGCAAAAAATTTACAAATGTGAAAGGAATTTGTCTGAATTACATACTCTGCCAAAAATTAAGAAATGTAAAAAGAATTAATCTGAATTGCGTACTCTGTTAAAAAATTTAAAAATGTGAAACGAATTAGTCTGAATGACATACTTTGTCAAAAATTTACAAGTGTGAAAAGAATTAATCTGAATTACATACTCTGTCAAACATATACAAATGTGAAATGACTTTGTTTGAATTTCGTAAACTGTCAAACAAATTATTTCACATGTACACTTTTAAAAATTTTAATTTAAACAATTGTAAAACTCTTGTGAAATAATGATGTTAAATGGATTTTTAAAGAAAAAAATTAAACTATTTACTCTAAAAATATAGTTCTGGGATTATTAGCTGATTTATTCGAAAGTAAACTTACTGTAGAATGTGATTTTAGCACAAAATGTTTGTCAAAAAATCGTGACAAAACTTTCATTTTCTTTTAATTTCTGTGAAATAGATTAAAGATGATTCATTACAAAAAGTGTTTTCGTTTAAAATTCATTATTTCAAAGATATTTTTTGCTTGTAGTAAGTTACTTCTGATTTGCACATTTCAATGTTAGGAAACATTGAAGCAAGATAAAAGAATGATTTGACTATCTAAGGAAATATGTAATGAGAATTTCGTTCTATTGTTTATTCTCAATGGAAGATTTGAAATTGAGGCTCCTTTGTTACTCTAATTTTAATAAATTTAAAAACCAAAGCAAACAAAATTAACATTAGTTCAAAATCTTTATGTTCATATGTACTACATTCTTTGTCCAAAATTAAGAAAAATTAGTTAAATTCATAAATTTACTCTATTGTGAAGTATATCCAAAAATGCAAAAAATAATTATGTATAAATAAAAATAAAAATAAATTCAAAAGATAGTTTTCTTCGTATAGGATTGAGTTTTATTTTTTAGAATTTTTTATGTAAAAAAGCAATGTTTCAAAATTGAATTCATCACTCATTTTCAAAATAAGGAAAATGAATAAAAGATCTACTTTTTAAAATATAATAAATTGCTGAAATAGATGCTTTAAAATACTAGGACATTAATAATTATGCCATTAAAAATATCCCTTAAAACTCCTTATAATATAATTTTCTATATTTTTATAGTGGTATGAAATTATGGTATGGAATCAAAATTTAATTTAATAAGTGGTTGACAGTTATAATGATATTTATCTAATTCTTCGTCTAAGGTTGAATCACATCTTAAACCAATATTTAAGAATATAAAATACATAGTTTTATTATAAATATTTTATAACTTTTTGAAATAATATCAAAATAAACGATCCTTATATTATAAAAAATAAAACAAGTAGATGATTGCAACTATCACGCGTTATTAATGTATTTCTATTTCATATAATCGCAGAAGTAACTGAAATATATTTTAGAAAGATAAAAGGGATGGGAAATGCAGCTATTCAAATGCACTAGCTATTTAGCGAAAAAATTTTTCTTCCTTTTCAATAAATTGCATTTCGGTTTGAACATCAAGATTACAACATAGAGATCTTGATGACTACTCGTATTATTCTAAGCGGTTTAAAAAAATTTCCGTTATCTTATTTTGTCCTTGTACAAGACTATCCCAATTAACCTATTATACAACTCTAATATGAAGTTAAAAATGCACTTTTAACTATCATTTTTATAAATTGTATAGCTGTGGGGAACATATAAGTATTACTATATAAATAACTTATAGATCAAATGTAAATTCCGAAAAGAAAATTAGACTTTCAAGGGAAACAATAAAGTTTAACAATAACTAATTCTATAAACTTTGAAATTGATGATCAATGACTTATTTTAAATCTTTCTTAGGCACTAAAATTCTTAAGTATTAAGTTAACAAAAATTTATAATTGAGTTCAGGGAGAAGCTAATGAAGAGATAAACAGCATCAAAATAACGAATAAAATAAAAATCTATTTAATATTCCCAAACAAATTCCAAATATGCGTCATTCCAATGTATTTATAACTTTGAGAATTATCGTATGATCTTTATGAGAAACAAATGAGTCAAAACAAAGTTAATTTCTAAATTGCAAGAAAAAATTAAACACAATTTTAAGAAATAAACAACATAAAAAATAATCTAGAAATAAGCATAAAAAATAATGTCAAATAAGAAAATATTACTTAGAAAATTCTTTTTTTATAAACCTCATCCTTTTTAACGATTTTGGTTCATAATTTCATACTGAAAAACAATTTTAATCTACTTATTTACAATCTCAGATTTTCTAATTTGTTTTTCTCTAATCTCCGACAGTATGTAATGCGGTTCTCTTTTTCATTTTTGTATCTGTTAAAGAAAGCTGTCTTAAAAATTTCCTTGCGTGTATAAAAATTTAATGATATACATATAATTCTCTTTATTTTTCAACAAAAAAATGAGAACTGTAATTTAGTTTTTTCTGTTTATAGCTTTTCTTGACAATTAATATTTGTATGTTTAATCTGATAATAATGTTATTTTTTCTACGAGTTTTTATATCTTGCAAGTGTTTCTATAAATTCTACTATGAGAATGATATATTGAAATTAACTATAGCACAGTTGAAAATATTAACAGAAAAATTTTCTTACATCGAAAACCTAACTTTTATAAAAAAAAATATTAGAAATTATTTCTTCCTTAAAAGGAAATAGTAAGAAATAGGAATTTTTTATTTACAATTTGCTTAAAAATTCTAACATTGCTAGATTTTTACTTCATTTAAGAGATATTATGCATCTAAGTTTTGAACCATTTTTTTACACATCATCGTAGTGTAGTAAAATCATGAGGATGTAATTCAAATGATAGTGTGTCATGCTTTAATTAATGATTCAATATCATAATATAAT
The DNA here is from genome assembly GCA_037975125.1 of Latrodectus hesperus. Taxonomy (NCBI): domain Eukaryota; kingdom Metazoa; phylum Arthropoda; class Arachnida; order Araneae; family Theridiidae; genus Latrodectus; species Latrodectus hesperus. The sequence continues at coordinate 17,395,530 of CM075858.1, read as the reverse complement.
TCGTTAAAGTAGCATTTTTATACAAATCAAATGATTATAAAATAAGGTAAATAAAATCTGCAAATGTGAAAACATGTAAATATTTATAAATTCTTAAGAAACTTAAATGCATCATATCATAACATATCTTTATTTGTAAAATATTTTGATAACTCTCTCAATAACAAGACTTTTAAGATTAGTGTGTACTTTGTAACAAATATATCCACTTTGATATTGGGTTATTTTTAGAGAAGTTCTACTGAAATTAAACATATTTAGGTTAAATTAAATTAGATTAATTCAGATATTTCTTAAGCAAAGATATTTTAGGTTGATTACTTCATTCTAATACTCCCAAGTTTTTCCAAGGTTGATTGTTCCATTATAAAACTCATACCTTTTTTAAAACAAGCTAATGGCAATCAAAATAATCCAATATTTTTGAGAAATATGAGACACTCTGATAAGCATACATTGCAAAACTCATGGAATTTAAGGTGTAGAATACCACAAATCCTAAATCTAAGAGATATTTAAGTATGTAAGTCACCAAAAATATTTCCTATTCTCAATAATCCATATTCTTTTGATGTGATATTTGAGTCAGTGATTTGTAATAGTCTGTTACCATATTCTATAGTCATTTCTATTTAATCCTACATTGAATTTAGACATTTGGATAGAAGATACATATATGAAAGCTTGGATTGCATCATTTCATGAAACTTTTTCTATTTGAATTCAGATTCTTTAATGAATCCTATTCTCTGAGATTCATTGAAGTAAGAATGAAATACAAAGACATTTGGTGGTGTGCCAAGTGGTCGATTTGACGATCAAATGGTCCGTTAAGTAAATTTAGTTTTTATTCTCTAATTTTTGTCCAAATATAAACTGCATTTGTGCAATTTTGGAATCAACAAACACTTTTCAAGTGCTTGAAATACAGCTTGGCTATCTAAACAAATATCTATGTTTATTTCTTATTCTTCAAATACTTAATATTTAAGTGCTAACTAATATTCAAATAATTTCAGAATAATAAACAATATATTAATTCAAATTAAACTTTTTAATTCATTTTTATTTATTGTTCTAAAAAAATATTTAATAAATAAGGAGTAAAGTTTAAACTAAAACATGCTTTTTGAAGACATTTTGTTTAGTACTAAACATTAAAACTTAGAAGTATTTTATGCTCTTATAAAATTTATAAAAATATCTTTTTATATACAATATATCTCATTAAGTATTACTACTGATGGAAAAGTAATTATCAATATGTTTAATATTTAAGCTCTTCAATCTAATTTTGATCATTCAAGAATAAAAAACTAGAAAAATAAGCTATTTCAATTCTTTGTAATAATTAATAGTCTCATGACAAGGTTGCTTTTTTTACTTTCAAAGCAAATTAAACGTTTTCGAAAGGTACTGCAATAAATAGCCAAGTACTCCAACTTTTGTTTAATTTTTGTTATGGATTGATAAAATGTGTTTTGTTTCATTTTACAAATTTCTCTTATATTGCAAAGCAAAGAAGTAGATTTTTATTACTTAAAAATGTAAAAAAATAAAATAAAATAAAATTGCTACTTATTAATCTAAAGTGACAAATTTAAAGAAATTAATATTAAATACATATCGTTATTGTGTATACCTTTATTAAATAAGTAGTATTTTTTTCCAAATGACTTAGTTGATGTATTTAGTTTCTTTCTACTTTCATTATAATTAAATGCAAGTTTTGCCAGCCTTAGCTTCCTAAATGTATCAAATAAAATATTCACCGTTTAAATTGCAAATATATCATATAAAATAGTAATATTAAGAAGAATAAATTTCTAGACTCATGAACTTTAAAAAAAATAAGTAATTTCAATAGTAATTTGAAATAAATTTCTTCTAAAAGCAGTTTAGTTAATACTATGAACTGAAATTTATAATATTAACACTTAAGTAAGAGTTTCCCAAAATATATTCTAGTTTATCATATGAAATTTGTATCATATATTGTATATTGAAATTTGTATCATATATTGTGTATATAAAATTGTATCACTAAAAGATATTGAGGACTGAATTCTTCAGAGATTCATTGCCATAAAAAGTAAAGATTCTTTATAACATTCAAGAAAATTAGTCATCAAAGCATGTGATGTATTTTCCTATACAAATAATTTTTGGTCAAAAATCAATAAGGCATAAATCAATAAGGTCAAAAATTGTTTTATTTTTCTGCTTATTGGATGCAGCTCCAAGTGTCATCTGTGTAGCTTGGTTTGAAATATCTGATGGATGAATTTTTGTCATTTATAAAATCATGTAATCAAGACAATAGATTAAACACATTGCCCACTTACAGATAAGATATAAAAATGAGGCTATTTTATTTGTATAATAAAAGAAAATATAGAGAAGCAAACACATTAATTCATTTTTTGCAGTCCTTCTTGATAAATCGGATTAAACAGTAAAATATTGCATACACGTGTAGTATAGGTAAAAATCATTGATATGTTTAGTAAATATGTAAATCCTTATTGATGTGTGAAATAAATTGGAATCGTTCATATTGTATTCAATTGTTTATAAAGTCAAATAATAAAACAGCAAAGTGTGTCGTAATCTCATTTGAACCTTAAACATAAAATGAATATTACAAATCTAGCACTAAAATGTTATTTTGAAATATTTTAATCATTTTAGACATTAGATCAAAATATAGTAGCAAAAAATTTAAGATTTCATTGTAATCTCCAATTTGCTTTAACTATTAAAGTGTATTTGAACTCATTAAGCATACATTAATTGCTTATTTTATGATATATAATAGTCTATCACTTTATTTAGTACTAAATAATAGTTTTGATTTTCGTTTAGTTTAATTAGGTATAAATTAGATCAAGATATAAAAGTCAAAACTTTTCCAATTTTGGCTTTTATATCTTGAGAAATCAAATTTAAATACAAAATAATTAATTCGAGATATTGTTAAGGAAATGAAATAAAGTTAACTTCAACAAATTAATCAAACATGAAGTGCTCTGACATCATAAAGGAAAATATTGAAGCTACTTGCTTTCATTTGGCTCTTTTTTCGTAATTATTTATAAAACTTGCAAATCAGCAAACTCGGTAGGTGAAATATTCCTACAAAACAGAATAACGTCCTTATTAATGAAGGTTGAAAAAGCATTTGCTTGCACATATAAAAACTGATATTAATAAAATATAACTAAGAAATACTAATTCTGAAACTTTTTTCTTGAACTAGTTTAAAATGTCCTTGAAAGTTGTAAATGTTTAAAATTAAATAAATGACCAGCATCATAAGTAGAAAATATTCTTGGAATTTAGTTTATAGATGTTATTTGCATTATAAAATTTAAATCTACAAAATCATAGTTACGGTGTTGATGCTATTTTTTGTTTTTACAAAGTCAAACTTTATAAAAATTTAAAATATATTTTCAAGCATTTTGTTAAAAAATTTTTTTTAATTTTTATCATTATAATAACTAGATTTTGATACATATAATTGCTTTTATGAAATAATAATCTTTCAATAATTAACTCTATCTATAATGACTTTATAGATAAATTTAGTTATTACAAGAAATCCCTACTACCTTCTGGAATAAATTACATTTTAGTAATGTATGTATGAGAAAAGATATTAACAGTAGTATGTATGAGAAAGGAACATTTTTCACCTCCATCGCTTTTTCAACAAGTTTGTAAAATATATTTTGGAAATATAATTTGTAAACTTTAAAAAAAATTCCTTAAAGTGATTATTCTAATAGTCCATTTGATTATTATCTCTTATTGCTTGAGATATTGAATGGCTGATCGCAAAAACTTTCTTTTATAACATCATGAGAATAATTACGGAGAATAAATTTATAATATGGATATTTAATGGGATTCGCTTTATTATTTAATTAGCTGGTATACCACAATGGCAAAAGTAATTTATCCAAAGACTAGCATTCTCCAACTACATATAGGTAAAATAATAGATAGTGATGTTATTCAACAAGAACTATACGAAACCCCTATTCATAAAGACGCAACCAATCCTTTAACTTGGAGTAACTTGGAGCAAAGATTTAAAAGTTTATAACCCCTATAATATATTATTCCATTACCCATCGAAACAAGGGTATATAGACAATAATATCTGCACACATGGATCCAAACATAATGAAGGAACTGTTGCTTCAATTTTAATGTTCAAAAAAGGAGTTGAGATCCATTCAAGTAAATTTAGATTATCTCGATACATTACTGTTTATCAAACAAATAAGATGGCAATTCAACAAGCAACAGTCTAAATAAGTAACTGTGAATTTATTGATGTCACAATTTGGAATGGTATCACTTCAGTATTACTTTCGTTGCTCAAACCACAGCATAAATCGCCAATCATAGATAACATCCAATATCTAATGCATTGTCATAAATATAATCTTCTACCATCCTAAACCAAAGCCCATGTTGGAAAAATAGGAAATGAACTTGCTGAATACAAGGCAAAAGAGTCAGCTGTAAATAACATCTTACTAAAAACATGTTTAAAATTATTTTCTTCACCCCACAAAGATGTCTTTAACAAGAGACTTCTCAATATCGGGCAATTTTCATGGAATAATCAAACTACCAGAAGATGGACCTACAATCATTTTAAAACTCATCCGCAGATTATTTATCTAAAAATCCATTTGTCAATTACTGCTGACAAATCATAGACCATTTCCTTTACACTTTCACAGGATACAAATTACACCAAGCACGAACTGTTCATCTGGACAACAGGTAACTTCACTACATTACAAAGGGAATTATACTTTAACAAGACCATTCCAAATAAAATAAAACATTCTTCTCAACTGACGACCTTTTTAAAATTCTGAATCAATAAACGATGCATGTCGAAGAGCACAGAAACAATGTGATCAAGCGCTTGATTTTCCTACAGCTTCGGAGTACCCTTATATTGAATGAATATTATCAGTACATGTCATTCATTATTTCAAATTTTACCATGAATTTTAAGGATTAGTATTTTTACCTTCACTTTCAAGATTGTATATTTTGTGTATAGTGATTTGATGCTTAGTTTTAATGATCTTCTTTATCTCTATCTTTTTTTACTATTTAATATCTACTATTTTCATTTTAAATGTGTTAATTGAATTGAAATTCTGTTTTGTACTAGCTTATCTCCAGGGGGTTTGACGGAGTCAGACCAAATCAAGGAATCCGTTGACGGAGAGGAAATCGATGACAATGCGTCGAGAAGTGTAGATTTCGTTCCATAGTATGTTCATACAATCCCGGATATACTCAGGAGAAGCTTGGTGTCCGTGGCATTTAGGACTGAGGGGGTAAGGTCTTGTTACCAGCTACAAAATTGAGGCATTTCAGATGGCCAAAAGTAAGACGTGCAAGGCAAATGCTGGATTCTATAAGCTTTGATACCACACCACTGTAAAAATTATTTTTCGTATAAAAAAGGAATGAGATTCTTGGCTGACACACGTGACACCAGGTAGAAGATGTCGATTGCTCCAATGATGTTAAAGGAGTTAAACCCGATAACCAATAGGGAAAACTGGGATTCCTTTACAACGTTATCTATATATCTATTATTTACTAGATTTATTATAAATATTAATTTCAAATTAAAAGGAAGTTTAATAGCATAAAAAAATCGTTTATTTATCTATTGCCTAGTTGTTAGTATTAAGTTATAAGTTTCCTATTAAATTAAACATCAGCATAACTCCTTATAACTAGCTGATATGGTGGCGGTAATAAATTATAATGTTGAATTATTCTTAAAATTAAAGTCAAAAAATATCTATCATCTTACTTTAAAAAATTCATTTAAAAAGTAGTACAATTTAAGCTTTTATGTACGTAAATACGTAATATATATTACGACACATAAATATAAATTTAAGAATAGGCCCTTATTTATTGTTTCAGAATTATAATTAGACAAATAGTTGTGCATTATTTAATTTCGTATACACATCTTTTTAGAATAATAAAATTTTACATACTGAAGAAGTGCTTAATATTTCGTTTTACTCTATTTTTATGTTAAAGATTTCGATTATTTAGAATTAAATATACACTATACTGGAACTATTTATTCTAAAATAATGTTTAATATGCATATCTAAAACATTGCAAGTAATAAATTATTAGAGTCTTTTCTGTAAAAATCCTAAAATATAACATTGTTTATAATATTAAAGATACATTTATATATCTGTATTTTGAAATATATATTGCAGTAACTGAAAGTAAAAATCATCTCAAAATCCTTCGAAATGAAATATTACAATATTTTTACAAGCGTTTTCCTGTTATACATGTATAATGGATACCTTTTAGTTTATGAAATATAAAGAAGAAATTATAGATACAAAAGATTTCTAATTGTATACGATTACTGTAATAAATGTAACAAATTATATTTTCACATTTGAAATACTTGTGTTTGAATAAGGCTCAGAAATTAATATTTCATTCTAAATGTGCTTGTTCAGAAGGCGGAAAATATTCTGCACTTTTGAAGCTAAAATTAAAATTCCTATCTCATATATTATTTTAGTAGAAATGAAATATTTATATGAAACTATTTATTTTATGTCGTTATGTTTCCTCTTTTACGTTTCAATGCATTACTTTGGAATATTGATTAATATGACGGTAATATATTTTCAAAAATCTTACACTTTTATAATCATTTCATATTGATGTTGTCTGGGAAAAAGTTTATTCTATACTATATTATTCATAGGCTATTAATTTATTATAAATATGTAGCTACAAAATATTTTATTTATCAAATGTGTATTCAGTCATTTCTGAAAATATTTTCCACTAATTACTACTAATTTAAATTAATTCTTTGATTTTGTATTAAAAAGCATGCAAAACATTTTCACATATAAATTAATATACAAAAGCTTTAAAAGAACTATACTCAAATTAATAATTTTGAATACTATTTTCGAACTTGTTCTTCAAATCAACTAATTATAAAAATTAATAAGTAAAATTTATTCACATATTTAGTAAAATTGCAGATTTTATTATTTTAAATTTCATTATAATATTGGTTATTTTAATGTTTCATTTGAGAAAACTATGAATTTTATGTATCATAGTAGATTTGATATGTTTGTTTCAATTGTACAAATCAGGCTTCATACAGGGCTTCAAACTCTATTTTAAAATCTTGACCACTATCGCCATAAGGATCTACAATGCCAATATCTGATAAAAATAATTATTATTAAATTTTAAAAAAATTTGTGAAAAAATTGAATCTCAAATGTTCAGCTCTAATATTTATTAAGTCTTCCTTTCATTAAGTTAAATATAATCGAAAAAATTAATTTTATTTAAATCTTTCAATTAAATTGCCTAAATACTCATGATAAAAAAAGTTATAAATAATAATATTAACTAACGTCACCATAAAGGGTGTAAGTTAATGAAATTTTATTGTTTTTACACTAGACCTCTTTAACTTTCTACCCTCGTAGGGGCATGATGTCCTATAGTTGATTAATATGTTATGAAAACTGAAGGCGGCTATATAAGGCATGTTAAAAATAGGTCGAGGTGGTTATGTCCTCCAAGTGAAATCATATCTTTAGGAGTGGCAAATCAAGTATTGTGAGATCTTCTGCTTTTACATTATGAAGATTCCTACTTGGCTGCTTAAACTGACTACTAGAGTCCAATTAAGGATTAGATACAAGGAAGTGTGATGGTACAAAAACAACACTACCTTCCTTAACAAAAACAACATCCTTACCAACCAGGTGAAAGCGATACTCGTTTCCCACCAGTGGAAATAAACTGCAGCTAGATTGCTGCAAAAATAAGGTGCATCTTGATTCTTCCAATCACGTTATCCTTTTCCAACCATTACATATCCAATGTCTTCTTTTCCGACACTACTGCAAATGAATTTTTATAATTGGAATACAAATTAGGTGCTTTCTCATATACACTGGATAAAGAATCCCTATTATCTGTAATTCGATGTTTATTGTTTAAGCTAAAATCTACTAAAAAGAATTTTAGTTAACGATTTCTGTCATTTGAGTCGTAGAAGAGTTTCCGTTCTGATGTCGATGGCGACGTAGAACATTATCTTGAAAAAGTATTCTCCAACTGCAGTTGTGTCTTTTAGACAAGAACTGAATTCTGATACCAACTTTTGAAAACATTTAATTAACGGGCTCCAACAATAAGTATTTTTCCTAATACTGAAACATTTGACTGTCTACATTTTCCTTCATTCGTTGTGAAATAACTTATTTATCCTAGCAATCTAACAACATAAAAAATACGTCATAAAAAATTGCATTTCTTATCCATATATAGCAAGCATTTAAATAAAAATATTTCTAATTCATGTGTGTATTTTTTAATTTTTGAAGATTCATTAAATCATTCGCGAAATTATTAAAAATATAACCATTTTGAATCAAAGTCACTTTTATTAATCATTTTAATTGCATTGTAAGAGTCATAAAAATAAAATGTTTATATTTATAACATTTAAAACTGTTTTGCTTAATGTCTCATTTTATTACAAAAGCAATACAACAATCGTGAGAAATTTAAATACCACAATTATGACATAAGTAACTTTTCTTATGATTGCAACCTTGCAATCGCACCCTTGTAAATGCAACGAAATGTATCGCTGCAATTGCAGGTTTTCAATTTTACTATCACAAAAAATAGTTTAGATCGGTTTTTTCTTAAAAATATTGTACTATCCATTTTCATTTCATTTAAAGTTCACTATCAGTTTTAATCAATTAATCTACCTTAATTATTTAGAGTCTGAGTTTTTAAAGTTTTTAAGACCAGTAGACATTTTTTTTAACTGAGGAATTAAAATACCATTAGATTGATAATTATTGAGCCCAAATAAAAGTAAAAAAGAAATATTAATATGCAAATATTTTATTATTAGAAAATATTACAGAACACACAGATGAATATTTGAGCCTGAGTAAAAACTTTAAGGCCAACATAGAAAATAAAATATAAGAAAAAAATTACAAATTCTTAAAAGGTTGTGTAGGAGCCATTTCTTGGAATTACTTCAAATAATCTTGTTTTCATGGATGAAGCGAGTTTTTGACAAAGGGTGGGGTCGGTTTTATACCATTCATCTTCGACAGTAGATTTCATCTCTGTTGTTGATGTAAAATGTCTCCCATTTGCATAAACTCTTCTTGCTAAATCACCCCAAAGGTTTTCAATTGGGTTGACGTCAGGTGATCTAGCTTGCCATTTCAGTTTCAACATTGTTCACTTGGAACCAATTTTTTGTACTGTTACTCGAATGGATCGATGCATTGTCTTGCTGATATTTCCAATTTTCTCCAGCAAGACATTTAGCATTTGGCAAAAGATGATTTGTTAGGACATTTTGGTATCCTTGTGAATTCATTCTACCTGAAACGAATGCAATCGAGCCCACACCACTGTAAGCAAAGCAGCCCCAAATCATGACAGACTCTCCACCTAATTGGCGCTTGGAGAACATTTCTTTTTCATTTCTTGAACCATCGAGATTCCATTTTTTTTTTCGTCAGAAAAAATAATTTCTATCCATTGACTGTCAAAGGTCATGGCTTTCTAGCCAAAGTTCAAATGCTCTATTTTGTGTATCTGCAGTAACTGAGGCTTAGTCAATTTTGCTGTATAAGTGTACCTTCCAGACCTTCTAATTGTGTTTTAAATCATTTTGACAAACTTTTAAACCTGTCGTCGTAGTCAGTTTTCTGGTTGGGTACTTTTCAGTAAATGCAAGTTTGCAAACTCTTCTTTCATCACGCGAGAACAATGCTTTAGGTCTTCCCCCAGTATTCTTTTTACCATAATTGTCTTTCAATTTTAAAAAATTGTTGACTACAATCTTTGATCTTCCTATCTTTTTAGCAAAAGCACTACTACGCATTCCTATTGAAGACAAAGCTTCGATCTGTCCTCTTTCACGATCAATTAACTTCTCCATCGCTTCCCAATTAACTTCGCCATCTTCACAAAGATCACCAATACCTCGAAGAAACGTATAACAAATTTGAAAAATGCAGCGTTATTATAAGCTAGTAGTTGCAATGGTAATTATACAATAATATTATATTTATTTTTAAGAAATGTCTGGTGGCCTTAAATTTTTACTCAGGGCAGAAATACTAACTATGTAAATAACTACATGTTTTTCATAATTATGTATTTACAAATTATGCTTATAGCATTTATTTCTTATCAATGAACTTTAATAATAAATATTATTTGAATCCCTTTTATTTCATTTTACATTTTCTCAAAAATTTTACTGACCTTAAAGTTTTTACTCATGCTATATAATAATTCATAAAAATTTGCAAAAAAAAAAATGTGATACAGTACTTATCAAATAAATTCCAAATTTATAGAGCTGATTCGATGATTGAAACCAGCAAGTTATTTCTATAATATAGTTTATTGAATATTTTCGAGAAAAAAAAATTCTGAACTCTTTTAATTTAATGAAATAAAGAATTTATTTTTCAATATTTGAATATCAAAAATAAGGCAGATATTTACGAAAATAAAACAAACAACGTGAGAGATTAATTTAAATAATTTAATTTAAAATCATTTATGTGTACTTTAAAAATAGAAAACCTGCTTTAACATATGTACTATAGACAAAGTTAAATATACTCTTTGTAATACTATTGCTAAATATCCTGTTTGTGTAAATAAAAATTCAAGTGAATTATCTGTTCACTTGAATTTATATTAATTACAAATAATGTTAATAATTTTTGTCTTTCATAATCATTTGTACAAAAATATTTTACAAATGGATTGTCTCTTGCTGTTCATACTTTATTTTGATATATAATCTTTGCTTATTGCAGAAGTAATTTGAAACATTTTAATATTTTTATACATTTATATTTATTAACTGATTCTCATTTAAATAATATACCAAACTAAATCAAATTCATTTAAATAAAATGTCTTTTCTTTTAAATGAAATTACGCGATTTTTTGTTGAATAAATGAAAATAAAAGATATCTCTGATTGAATATCTTACTGTGATTCACTAAGATTATAATTAGTCACTAAAGTTAAGTTCATAAAATATTACATAAGCTCTCTAAATCTTTTACGACAACCCAATTGTAATGAACAAACTCTACTTATTGAATTATGCTAATTTAAACACTTTTTTCTGATTCTTTTATCTCCAAGAGATATTAATTAAATGGTTTTGAATCTTAAAGACAAATATTTTTTTAAATATTACTAACTATACATTTAACTATGTGTATATTTCATTAGAAAATTGAAAGTTATTTTTTATTTTAGTAATAAAATAAAATAATATTGTTATAATATAAATCAATATCAATTTAACATTAAGTAATCCTCAACAATTCTCTTTTTTATGACAAAACTGTTTTCATCAAAGCATTTAAATAAAAGCATTACTTTTCGTGTTTATAATTTGCATACAATTAATAAGCATTACAATGTATTATTTCCTTTAAATATCCTTAACTTAAATAGATTATCTATTTATTAAATAGCTTAATTTTTGTACTATTCATTATAAAATGATAACAGTAGCGTTAATATAGAAAACTTTTATATGATAAGAGTAGTGTTAATAAATTTATTGGTTTAGTATACCATAGAAGTTTGTATTTGATAACAGGAAATTTTTAATATTAGTTTCTTTATCAAAATTAGTTCCTCTTGAACAAAAGAGAATTGATCTATGTTTCACTTCATACTTAATATTATACTTTCATGTAGCGGCAAGGTAAATTTCCTCATAAATCAGTTGAAGAGAACAGTAAACAGGTTTCGAAGAAATAATTTATGTTTATTCTAAATTTCAGGATAGCTCAAAATAATGACTCCTATTTTACTAAACTTTTTAAATTTGAAATAATGAAATGGCTTTTAACATTGTTAAAAGTTAAATATTTGAGAAATTTATATATTAACCATGCTTTTCCAGATTTGTCACGTTAATCTGTAAGTTTATGAACAAATATTGAAAATATAAATAATAAAATTGGGTTGTAATTAATGCATTTAAACTTCAAATTTGCCCAATAGCATTATTTATTACTTAATTGATTATATTTAATTTAAAAATAAAATTATTTCGTCAATTAAATTCTATTCATAAATATATGAACATAAAACCGGCATTACCCAAATCGCAACATCATAATTAGTATAATAAAATATTTAAAGTACTTTTCTCAAGTATGCGGATTCATCAAAACTTAAGATTATGATGTACACAGAAGAAAAGAAACTTTTTCTGTTAAGATATTAAATTAATTTTGTTTTTATTCAATTATTTATATATTATTTATATATTCAATTATTTATATATTTTCAGACGTAAAATTACTTGACATAATATCCTAATTTCACAATGATATTCTTTTACAATATACGAAAAAAATATTTGAAATTAAAACAATATTTATATTTAATTAACTACATTTTGCACATTATCCCAAATATCAAAATTAAGAATTATATTAGAATTTGCAAATGTAATTAGGAAACTTTATCAATAATATGAATATTTCTCATTACTAAAATTTTTTTATTCTAGAACTGTGCAATTTTAGCGTCATAAAATTAACCACTAAACAGTGGTTAGTGGTTAATTTTATGAATTTTATTTTATGAAAATGATAAATTAGACGAAAACGTATTTTTTTCTAAAGTGGTTTAAAATTTTTCCTATTTACTTTTAAATTCTAGTTTCTTAAATGAAGTAATTTCTAGCTCATTCCTATTTTTTCATTCTCCTAAATATCTATTTTTATATAATTTTGGTGTTCATATTGAATCAAAATTTTATTCAATAATATCAACGCATACATTATCTTTGTGAAAGATAGCTTATAATAAAAGACACTCTATTCAAAATTTGCAGACGAAATAGATACTTTTTATTGTTGATAAAAAAGCAAAACTTTGGGAAAAGAAGCTCAAGAAAAATAAATGACCATTTCTTTCAATACAGCAGAATGCGAAATAAATTTCTTTCTTCTCAACAATAAGTTTGAGATCTTTCAGAAATAGTTTGCATATTTGTAAAAGTTATAAAATAGTTTGGCATTTTTTTCAAATTTTTTGTATTCTAAAAATAATTTAAAAGTCATCCCAAGTCAAAAAAAATGAATTAATGTTAATAGAGTTTGAACAGTTATTTATGTTTATGCAAAAATTTTTATATGTATTAAAATCATAAACTAAACTTGTTCAAGGCTAAAAAAACTGAGAAAGTTTCAAAGAAAAAAATACAAAAATAGTTACAAATTTTGCAACATACATACATAGCGTGTGTGTGTATGTATGTGTGTGTATGTGTGTGTGTGTATGTGTGTGTATGTGTGTGTATGTGTGTGTGTATGTGTGTGTATGTGTGTGTGTATGTGTGTGTGTATGTGTTTCAATTCATTAGCAATTAAGACAGTAAAATTAATAAATACAGACAAAAAGTATTGTTAAACATCATTAAAGTATTTCCTATAATATGTCATACGCTAGTTAAACGTATATAAAAGTAGTAAAAATAAAACAATTAAGTCATTAATATAACAATTTTACATAAATATTCCACTAGTTTCGTTTTCTGCTAAATTATGCTGAAAAATTCTATATTGTATTTTACAAGCATTATTTTATTTTACATCTTACAATTAATTGTGATAATTAAGAAAGCAATTTTTAATTATTAATTTACTAAATAATTTAAATCTATATTATTATTAATATTTTAGGAAGTATTTTATACAAATTTCTAATTATTAATTCATCAAATAATTGAAAAAATTTTAAAATATTTGAAATATTATTTCAACGGTTTAAAAGTGTAAGGAGTTAAACTGTAAAAAACTAACTATTAACACTAGTAATATATATACAGAAAGTTCACACATTTTTTGTAATGGTTTTGCAAAGATATATATACAAATAAATTTAAGAATATTAAAGTTAATATATTGTGTCATTCCTTCTTTACAATCTTCCAGAATCCATCCAATGTTTTGAAGAGGCATTTATAAAAAGCTTGTTTTAAAAGCTCAAATGCACAATAATCCATTGGTGACACGTCAGGGAATTTAAATGGAATTCATTTAAAGGGAATAACTTTCATTCCGGTTTCATTTCTTATTTCTTCATAAAGTAGAGCAGTAGAAGTAGGTTTAGAAGAATATCTTGGAGCCTTATCCTGAAGAAATTTATCCCGGTGAAAACTGTTTTATTAAAAATTATGGAATTTCTTCTTTAAAAATAGATGCCAAACATACTTTTGATAATAATCTGAATTAATTTTAACTTTTTTTCTACAATTCTTATTTTAAGTTTTCCATTTTAAAAGAAAATGTATTAATAATCATAAAATCTTTTGAAAAGCTTTCATTGTTTTCCATAAACTAAATTTTTAAGTCTTTTTATCCTCTTTCTCGGTAATAAATCAATCGTTTTCTATTGCAATCAGATAAATATATCCAAGCTTCATCAATTGTAACTACATATTTCCATATTTCACTTACCAAATAATTTTCATAAATATTCTGAATAGCGTTACGCTGAGAATCATGTTTGAGTGTTAGGCGAGGAACATCGTGTTTTTTTGTTTTGATTAACTTTACATCGGAATATTCACAGTTTCCACAGAAATATGGAAAGAATTTGCGATAGTTATTTGAGTAATTGGTTTTTTCTTTCAAACATAAGATGTGACTTTATATCTAATACCAGGTATACGTATATTTGCTGGACATGCATTTTTTCCAGTCAATTTAAATCTTTGAAGTTTCTTACTCTTCATATTAATTATGTCACTTATTCTATTAACTTCTCCTAGTTAAACCCTCCTTTTTACAACTTTTTTAATAATTAAAAAGAGTATGTCTCTTTAGATAGCACAAAAATATAGCTTTCAATCTATTGTATATTTTTCAGCGACATTATCAAGAAAAGAATAGTTTTATAATGTTGCAGACTATAATTAAGCCCTACTAAAATTTATTGCCAATCAAAATTTTGTTTTTAAATTAGTATTTAACTCCATGAGGGCAAATCAAAATCATTATAAAATATGTGAACTCCATCTGTACATATGTATAAGTTACTGTGAAAGACTAAAATCTGGTAAATGGTAACTTTCACCGGTAAACGTCAACATTCCCATAATCACTTGGTTATGTACTAAAATTTACTAAATACCCTTATTACTGACTTACACAGGCAGATGTCCACATTCACCATGCGGTAATGGTGAATATAGAGCATGTTGGGGATTTATATTTTTTCTCCATGTTTCAGTCACGATAAAATGTCGCAAAAGTGACGTAACTTTTTCACTTCTCCTAATAAGAGGAGTGACCAAGAGCTAAAAACAAACAGTACATTCTAAATGAGAAAGGAAAATAATAGAAATTAAAAACTTAATTCATTATTATATATAATTCCAAAAGAAAATTATAGTAATGAAAAACATATTTAATTATGCGATTTAAATCCTGTTTATTGCAACAACTTAAACAATTATGACATTTTGAACAAGCGTCCCTTGTTTTTACAATTGTATTTATTTGTGGAAAACTTCCTTTTATAATGAGAGCGCATATAGCCTTACTCTTCTCGAATTAACTGCTTCTCTCAGCTAACACATTTTTTAAGAAGAAATCACAGCTATAGAAAGTAACTTTTCTGTACAAATTACGAACTAATTATTTGTTAAAAGATGCTTGAAGTTACTATTTTTATTTGCCAATTTACAGAAGTATCTTCTATTCCTGCAACAATAGCTAACACATTTTGGCTATCAGTATTGTCGACATCAGACTTTTATTCATATAATATCACCAATTTGAGTAGGAAGAAATTGTTTTTATGAGGTTAGCAACATTTTGGTTAGTGCAGTAAAAGATTTTCTTCCGCTCTTTTTATAGAAATTAACTCAGATTTTTCTGACAGAACTTGATTTGAAAACATGATCGATTGAAGATCCTCTTCAATATTTTTCTTTAAATTATGGTCAACGCTTAAATTTGTTTAGAAGTATTAACAATTTCTTCAAAATATTCTTCGGTTTCAAAAGAATTGTCAATTTCTTCTACACTGCTACCCACGTAAATTGCCACACCAAGAAAGACAAGAGATATCACAACAAAATTTATTTTGTAAATAACGTGTTGTGACCAATTGTCAAAGGATTAAATTTATAGACTTTTGTGAAGTGTAGTTTTGCCAAAATCAATAGCCAGCGTAGCCACCATTCTTGGAGATCACTGCTGTCACATGCCTCGGCATTGATTCAAAGAGACTTTGGATGTATTATTGGGCTACAGCAGACCAAGCAGCTTCTACACGTTGCAATACTTGAGCAGCTGGTGATGTTATCTGGATCAATCATTGAGCAATTATGGACCATATATTTCCTGTTGGCGAAAGATCCGGAGAGCGAGCCTGCCAGGGAAGCAATTCAATCTGGCGAATTACGATGAAACCTTGGGCAATGTGTGCCACGTGTGGTAGCAATTAACTGGTTGAAATATGGCTATGGGCAAGCCTTTAAGGTAAGGAAAGACAACTGGCTTCAAGACCTCAGAGATGTAGTAATGGTTGTTTAAAATTACCAGCAATACGTACTAGGAAAGTGCGAGACTGATATCCAATAGTTCTCATACCATAATACCCGGTGCAGGACCAGTGTGGCAGTGCATAAACAGCTGTTCAGTATCATCTCTCCACTGTGTCTCCAGACTCGAATGCGACCATCGTAGTGTTGCAGGCAGAAGCGTGACTCGTCAGTAAAAACAATTTCATTCCATTCTGCTCTTCACATTCTTCTTTCATCGCACCATTGGTGACGAAGACGTTTGTGGTTCTGCGTTAAGGGTAGACGAGGGTTAAGGGATGTATTGCGAACAGACCACTCTGCTGTAAACGGTGCAAAATGGTACGTGCAGACACTGGATGATGCGTTACAGACTGATTGTTCTGTGCTATGGTTTGTGATATGGCTGAATGATCCATCATTGCCATGTGCACAAATTTCTTGTCATCACGTGAAGTAGTGCTCTGAGGAGGATGCGATCGAACACGTCTGTCCATATTACCCTCCTGCATCCAACGATCACATATCCGCATTAGAGTTGCTTAGTTTCACCCAACGCGACTACCGATTTCAATGAAAGATAATCCACAATCTCGGTAGATCATTATTCTTTCCTCAGTTTAACTGGAATAATTGATCAAAAAATGATTGCTGTTTTCTACGAGGCATAATCTATCGTTTTTTTCAAAAAAAAGTCTTATTTAAAACACAATTGCAGAATTTGAAAACATCGAAATCTCTAAGATTTAAATAGCGCTTTAAATTGGCCCCACAGGCTAATTTTCCGTTTCAATTGAGCCTTGTATTTGAATGCAAAGAGGATTTCATTGAATTATTTTAACGTCTATCTACATAGTGCATATTTCGGGCATGATTTGATTACTGAATGCTCTACCATTATATGATTGCAATATTGCTGGAGCACCAAATGTTAAAAGTATTAGGAGAGCATGATACGCTACTTCTTTAGCTTTCTTAGTTAGGTTGTAATTGGACTAGCATAGTTAAATGATCATGTTATACCATTAAGCACTTATATTCACCTATTTGTTTAGCTGCAGATCTGTCAGATCAATTTAACATCTTGAGTTTAACTCAAGATGTTAAATTGAACTGAACATTGGTTTCACAGCAATTTCACCTTTCTTTGGTGCACTGTATTTCATTTAGCACTGCTTGCATAAATTTTAATACTACATTATAACTACATTTGTTTTATTTTTGTATTTAAGTTGTAAGCATTTGTATTTCTTCCGTGGCCTATTCTGGTGTGAATTTCATTTAGTATACTGAACAATTCCGCATTTGTAACAAAATATTGTATTTTAGTTTCTCCTGATTTTAATGGTACAATTAGCATTTCTTTTTCATTAATTTTTATAACGTCAAAATATTTTTATCTTCTGTAATCCAAAGATGTATTTCACTTAGTTTTAGCAGAAACCATTGAAGAAAGTATTTTAGAATTTTTTCTTCAGAAAAATAAAAACTATTTTCTTCTTGTTTATCAGCAATTAATGCATTTAACTTCTCAAGAAAAAGATCATGATTTATTGCAATATCCAATCAGTATAAATTAAAATATTGAAAAAATATGAAGAAAATGTTGCTCGTATTATCAAACCTTGCGTAAGACCGACGAAGCTTACTGACCCCCAGCAGAACGAAGGATTTCGTGGAAAACCACCTCTTTGTTGACCACGATTTCTCTCTTTCCGACCTCCAACAAAGCATAGCTGTGACTGTAGACATACACAAGTGAATGTCTGAATATACAAGAATGTAATGAAATATTCGCTCTGTTACCGACGTATTGATATGTGTAGACATTCACTGATATGAAAGACGCGGTATTATATATATACATATATATATATATATATATATATATATATATATATATATATATATATATATATATATATATATATATATATATATATATATATATATATATATATATATATATATATATATATATATATATATATATATATATATATATATATATATATATATCATATATACATATATATATATATATATATATATATATATATATATATATATATATTATATATATATGTATATATATATATATATATATATATATATATATATATTATATATATATGTATATATATATATATATATATATATATATATATATATATATATATATATATATATATATATATATATATATATATATATATATATATATATATATATATATATATATATATATATATATATATATATATATATATATATATATATACAATTAATCTATTAAATAACATGTAATGCACTGAATTTAAACAAATCAATTTTAACGTCAAAATAACTTTTCAATTACATGAAATACATCAAATATAAGTGCTTTATAATATAAATACTTCATTTTCCAAATCCATTAACTCTATAAAACAATAAGTTAAGAAACGTTTCTCATATCAATGTTTTTTATACTATTTACATACTGTTTTTACAGTGTTGATTCTTATTGTAAGTAAAATTTGTTTTGAATGTATACAATTAAATATTACATACAGCATGAGAATTAAAATTTTAATAAAATTTTGAAATTGAAGTCAATCGATTTGGGATTAAAACATCACTTTATTAAGAAGCAACAAGGTTTTTTTAATTACAAAATAGTTTTAAATTTTACCGAGTTTTTTAGAATGATTCTTATTTTCATTAAACTTCAAAATTAGCATGAATTTATTTCACAAATGTTATACATTGAAATATATTATTTTAGTATAAAATACTGAAAAATCACAAATTCTTAAAAAAATTAATTTATAATAGAATGAGTTTTACTAATTTATTCGTAATAAATAAACAGGGAAGAAAAGATAAATCTCCATGATAATATTCACTTATTTTTCATTAATTACTATTTTATCAGGGAATTAGGTAATAATAAAACTTTTTGTCTCAGATAATAAACAAATGTCTACTTAGCGAAATCCCTCGAGAAATCCATTAGCATAATTGGAATAAATAGAGTAATTCAAGTTAAGAAGTATCTAATTTTATCAGGAAATATGAACTAAAATAAAAAATTAAAATCTAAAAGTGATCAATCTTAAACTATTAAATATTTTTTGTAATCAATTATGAAGAGTGAATATCACTTAATAAATTGATTTTGGGAAAACACTTAATTTTTAATAAAAAAAGTGTAATATGTATAAATTAAAAGAAATAAAAACTTATACACTAAACTTTTCCTATAAGAAATAACCTTGTGACTTTTAATGTTTAAAAGTTCTTCAAAATTGCAAATAATTAATTAATATGTAAGAAATTGCAAATAATGATTTATTAATATTATTTAATGTTGTTGTTGTTTTTGTGTGCCAGCTAGGCTGGCAATATGGGATGCGCTGCTCTACTTTTTCAACTGAACCATATTTTTGTGTGGAGTCCGACTTCCTCAGTACACACATATGCCATAGGGACCCTTTTATAGGGTAGGCAACCATTTATAACACATTCATACACAGAAAGGATAAAGACAGAATAGATAGAGATAGTACATCCATGCTTGAACTTGGATTCGAACCCAGGACCTCCCTATCCGTATTCCGGCACTCTAACCATTAGACAGGGTGGGCGGCAATAGTAATTAATAAATAATTTAAGAGAAATTCTTTTTTATAAAATTTTTTCAAATTATTTTTATTGCAATATCTACATTTATGAAAAGTTTGTCTTAATAATATATAATATACAAATTATTCAGTTCGGAATAACCTTCCTTATTACATAAAATACTTATTTTAATAAAAAGAAAGAAAAAATTTCACGTAAATTAAATTCATTAATCAATTAAATTTAGTTTAGAAACAAAATTATTTTTTCTACAATTCACAAAATTAATTTTAAGCTACATTTTAATTTGTTTTTTATTACCAAAGAAATTATGAAAATCTTTCAAAGAAATTTTAAATTAATAACCATTTTTGAACTATCTTAAGACATGCAAAAGTAAAATAATTGATATATTTAAGAATTTAATTTAAATTTAATAATTCTGCAGATAATACGAATTTCCACAGCTAAAATGACTGCTCTTAACGTAAATTGGTGGCAAGATCGACAATAGAATTTCTGCATATTCCCTGATAGTCTTATAAATGAGGGCAATATTGCTTTCATTTGCCATTGTTATACCCTGAAACAATGAAATAGCTCTAAAGTTTAACATGGGATTTCTGTAAAGTAATTCTGCTTCGTCAAATACTTCGTCTTGTACTTGTAAGATCCTTCTATACATATAAATACAATATCGTCTGTAAAATTTGGGAGCTGTGTACATGTCTAAATAAATCTATATGCCAGGGAAATTTATATCTAAAAATATCTATAAGCCAAGGAAATTTATATCTAAATAAATCTATATATACCAGGGAAATTTATTTAAACTTTTGAAGAGATTTCATAATTTTAAATAACAATTATACAATTTAAGGCTGATCTAAATTTTCATTTTAATATCACAATAAATGTAATCTCTGAATTTAAAGGCTATGGATAAATATTAGAAAACTATCAAAATATAATGTGCTATAAATATTTATGTTGTTTCTATAATATTATAAATATAAAGCTGTTATTATTAATATATATGTATTATTAATATAAAGTTATTTTAATACTATTATAAATAATCACAAAACATAAAAAAATACCGCTTTTAGACTTTTTAGTAATTTATAATTCTAGTCAGGGATTAAAAAAGATGTATGATGAAAACTTAATGACCATAGTAATTAATTGATTTGAATCCCAGTTTATAATTTACTGGATAAAAATTACATTAAAACACGGAGACATTTATGAGCCAGTCAATTATGATATTCATAGTATAATACACATATAAGCGCATATTCTACAGAAATATAAAAATTGACTCAATATCTTTTTTATTATATTATCCATTTTCCGTCTTCACTTTAAAAATGATAAGGGTATCAGTTAAAATAAAATTAATTTTTTCAAAGTAATCATAAGCAAACTTAAAACACTTTCTTCAGACTCGGAAGAACTGTTTTTAAAATAAGTTAATGATTGAACGTTAAAGTCAGGAAAATATGGGTTTCGTTTTGAGAAACAGAATTTAATCAAATGATTTTTTTAATTAATAAAAGTTAAAATTAAATTTTCATAATATTAAATACTCGTAAAATTTTTCCATCAATAATTAATATCAGTAAGTTTTTAACATTATTTTCATAGACAAAAATATTTCTTAAATTTTTAAATGTGTTTATTTTGCTAATTGTAAGCCATACTGCAAAGAAAGGGCTTACTCATATTTGCCTATAAACTGATTACTATTCTAAAAAAAATACGCTAACATGAATTTAAGATTTGATAATGATAAGTATATACATATACGAGGGTTACTCTGAAATTTTTGAGATACAACTAGATTTGTAAAGGTATACTTACAAAATTTTAGGTGTGTTCAAAGTAGAGTCCTCTAGCATCAATGCACTTTAGTAGACGAATTTTCCACAGATTAAATGCCTCAAACCATTCATTTCTTCGAATAGATGAAAAAATGCATTTATAGCCACATCAATCTCTTCTACTGAATGAAAACGACGTCCACGTAAGTTCTTTTTTAGATTAGAGAATAACCAAAAGTCGCACATAGCTAGATCAGGTGAATAGGGCGGATGTTCGATCACTTTAATTTGTTTTTGCTTAAGAAACTCAACTGTTAATGCAGCTGTATGTGAAGATGCATTGTCGTGGAGAAGCATTAGTCCCCTAAAATTCAGTTCTTGTAGAATTTCTGGAAGACATTTAGTGGTATACCAGTATGCTGTTAGTCTTCTGTCCTTCCAACTTGATGGCTTTGACCAATCCCGTACTTCTGTAGAAAGCGGCATACATCACTTTTTTCAGTGCGCGTTGTTTTTTCACCATTGTCGGCGTGGGATCATCTTCAAAGACCCATACTTTGCTTTCTTGACGTGTTGGAACGTCAAATAACGGTATGTACGTTTCATCACCTGTTACAATTTTGGAAATGATGCTGTAGCCACCATCATTCAGCATATTAAGAGTTTCTTTGCTGATTCGGACACGCTCTTCTTTTTGATGCTCAGTTAGAATATGGGAACCCAACAGCAAACTACTTTTTCATATGTAATTCTTCATGAATGATTTTGTGTATGGCTGCGGATCCAATGTTAAGTTCCTTCTGTATCATTTGATAGGTACAGCAATTATCATCCATTAACATTTTTCGTATGGCGGACACATTATCCAGGATTACTGCCAACGGTGGCCTTCCTGTGTGTTCTTCATCCTGAAGAAAATTGCGACCTCTTCTAAATTCTCTAAACCATATGATTACAGTAGCACGAGCTGTAGATTCATCACCAAATGCTAATTGCAACCGTTGAACGCATTCTTCTTGATTTAAACCTGTTTTGAAATCGTAGAAAATCATAGCGCGAAAATGTTCTCGCGTCAATTCCATTTACTCTTCTGCTTAAAATTTATTCCACGCTAAACAAGTTGAAATAAGTCAGTAAAAAATTGTCGTCTGTGTTAAAATACTTTGTACTTTAAAATTAAACCGTTATTTTTATTTTGTAAATTCTCGTCTGCGCGTATCTCAAAAATTTCAGAGTAACCCTCGTGTATAGTGTATATATATTATATATATATATATATATATATATATATATATATATATATATATATATATATATATATATATATATATATATATATATATATATATATATATATATATATATATATATATATATATATATATATATATATATATATATATATATATATATATATATATATATATATATATATATATATATATATATATATATATATATATATATATATATAATATACTTGTAAATATAAATTTTCCCCCGTCTTGAACAAAATCAAAAATTCTTTATTTACATGTATGTATACTATAAATTACTTCATTCAAATCTTTTAGTGAACAAAACTGCATTTCTGCAAATATCAATGATAAAAAATTTTGAATGAATCATGTCAATAGAAAGAAGTCTCTCGACACACATTGTAAAAATAAATTTTGATATTTGCTTATTTAAGAACCAGCATATATCTCACTTATTTTTAATGTGGTACTGTATGTGAAATAAATAAGTATTATCGTTTAAATTTATCCTCAAAATAAAGACATAAATTCTGCAAAGGGTATTTCTATGTTTTATAATTAGGCTTAGTTTTGAAAAAAAGATTTTTGCATCTAATCTGAATAAAACATGAAATTCAAAAAAATCATCGATATATAGTATATTTTATTCTCTTAAATAGTGAAGTTGAAAGATCAATTTTACCATTAGCAATTTTTTCCTAAATCAAGGTACTATATAAATTTTTATATTTAGTTTAAAATTGTAAAAATATAAAATTCAATTTAATTGAATTTTATATTATTTACTAATTAATCTTTTAAATTTTAAAATAACTGATTACAAAAAATTATTCATTACTAATTTACGCATTATTTTTTCTAATGGAATTCTAATACATATTGGTCTATAAGATAAATTTGTAAATATTTCAAAATGCATAATTTTTTGGCAAATGCATTTGCATGTTTGTGATGTAACAATAATTAAAATGGTGAAATAATGAAAGTGAAAAAAAATATGAAAATAATGAAAAACAATAACACTTTAAGAGTCGCTTTTAAGAAATAATTGTAAAACAAGTGTTCGATGTCCAAAAGCTTATGTTAAGATTTTTAATCAAACTTATATTGCTCATTAAATCTCTATTATAAAAATTTAGACAAAATAAAATATTATTTATATCAGAAAAAACTAGGTTATACCAGACATATTTTTAAGTATCACTTTTAAAATATTTTAGTATCGCTCATGATAAGGAAATAAAGTATTATCGTTAAAATTTTCTGTAATATGAAATACAGCGAGTTTAAAAATTAATATAATATATAAATTAAATAATAGTATTTATACCAATATATATTAAAATTACATTAATGTTTACATTTTTTAAACTGACTGTTTACATTTACCCACATGTGTGTAAATGTAAACCTGCAGTGAAAACACAAATGTACATTTGTATTAAAAATATAAATGCTAAAAAAACATCCGTAAATGAATTTAAGTTTGTCATTTAACTTATTAGGAATAGGCAGCACTTAAACTCAACACTATAATTTACTATAAATGCATTTTTTACTGAATTTTTAAATATATATAAAAATATACATTAAATATTAAGTGGAACGCAATATTAGTTTAACAAATCTATTCTATTCTCTAATAATTGCATCACCGGATTTTCTGTATCTTCTAAATGAGTAATTTTTTTACTAACGAGTTTAATCGGCACAAAAAGCAAATTTTTATACAATATTTTTGGTTTGGTAAATCATTCAGCAAATAACAATATGTACAATATTTTCTAATAACTTTTCATACTATCAACAATTATACGTTAATTAAAAAACAATTTAAATATGAAATATGTTACAGAATAGAAATACAGTACCTTTTTTTAATAAACTAAAATTCTTGCAAAAAAAGAAATGAAGTAGTTTTCCTTTTTGTGAAGTAAAATAACTTATTAAAAGAAAAGGTGATTGAATATTTTTTTCTAAAATATTCAAATTACACCACAATTTATAATTTCATGTTTATATTTTAAGACATTTGTTGAAAATATTGTATGAACTGCATAAAAGTGAATGATAACATATTTTCCCAATTTAGAATGAGAAATTTTAAATTTTTACTTTGAAAAAATAGTTTGATTTAAAAAAGAGAGAAAATTCCATTCTGACACCTTAAGCAATTCGTTTTAACTTAAAAAAACTTGTCTTATAGAAACTTTTTCTCTGAGTGTTTTGATAAGAGGAAAAGGTTTCAAACTAAAAGATATTTTTATCGTTATATTTGGACATTAAACTATTCTTCTGAATACGAATAAAAATATTTAAAGACAGTCTTTTAAAAGTTAAATCAAAGATTCTAAATAAAAGTAATCAGTAAAGTTTCGGAAGGAAATAAAGTATCTTTGAAATGTTTCCCTTTTATTACTGATAAATTCTCTACATATGTGAAAAGCATCTGTTCAATGTCCCTTAAAAGCCCTCTAGGTCTTACATTTGAAGAAGTAACAATGGTACTTTCTCTCTCTTAAAAACCTAAAAGATAAATACTTACATTAAATGTTTAATATAAATTCTAAAATAGTTTGCAGTAATCAATACAGATTCTGTTCCAACAATGTCAAAAGAACAGTCTTTGATTATTTTAACTTAAATGATTTCATACTATAAATAAATAAATATAATAATATATATATATATATATATATATATATATATATATATATATATATATATATATATATATGCATTCAAATTATCAAGCCATTGTATTTTTTGCAATAAGTAAAATTGGTGCAAACAGGTGAAAAAGTGAAAGGATTGCTTAATATTTGTGATTTTTAAATGTATCAAATATTTTGCAAATGGTTTCAAAATTATCCATTGAAACATTTGTTATAAAATTCTAACACCACAAGTTAATATATTTTTTTATAAAACTAAAAAGGTATTAATCCACCATTGTTTTCTGTTGCTTTTAATGTTCGATTTTTCATTTAATTAGTCAAGATTTCGTACAAAGATTTAGGAAATTTGTCACGTTCAATATTGAAAACTCTTTCCAATATGCTCATAATATTATATTGATTCTTATTTACATATACGCTGCTGTTCAAAATTAAGAGATTTAAATAGATTTGGTCAGTTATCATCGTCAGAACTTCTGAACCGAATTTAATGAAATTTGATATGTACATACATTGCAGTACAGATAACCCTGCTGTAATTATAAAACACACGCATAACAGTAATAATGCCTAATAGTCATTGGAGTCTAAAGACATGCAACAATGGTTGCAGAATTGAACAAGAAAATGAGTTAATAGGGAGTGGGGTCTGCTCTTATAGATATACAGACCTCGCAGTGTTATTTCATACTCGAAATAAGATAACTTTTGATTTCCTGTGGCATTTGGTTCCCCTCGTTCAGCAATGCTATTTTCATACCCCGGTTGGTTCTCTGATGAGGATTGCAAGTTGCAATTACTCTCCCCATAGTGTCCCAGATATGCTATATAAGTTTGAAGTCTAGACATCTATTTGGTCAAGTCCTCTAGTGAATATCCTTAGTTTTTAGAAATTCGTTTGGCAGAAGAACTCTATGTGCTTTTGCATCATATTTCACTAAAATTAACTCAGCGCTAACTGTGTCCCTGAAAATTTGAACACCAAGGGCACTAAGACATCGTTGCTATACCTCATAACAGTCACAATGCCACTGTTAAAGAAGTGTACGAACAATTAACATGGTTCTTGACCATAATGTTAAAACTCCACAAAAATATAGTCGATTTCATGGACATTAGATGGAAAATAGCGGGTCCCTAATTCTCTCAATATAAACGTAAGGCTTGAATCTATGATTAGACAGAACCAAAACTCATCAAGTAAAAAGAACGACCTCCTATTGATTCATACATCATTTTCTATACTTCTGCACCTTGTCCAGGCTTTCTCTCAATAGATCCTGATTCCTGAAACTGTTTCCAAAAGTTACACATTAAGCTGGAAGTTATATTGAATTCTTTATAAATGTGGACATCGGATTGGCCTGCTTCGAGCATTCCCACAATTCGCCACCTTCTTCCATCCTTTAAACGCTATTACTCATTGTTACTGTTACAATTTGAATTAAATTGATTGCTGTTCACAAACACCAAGAAATTTGGCGAAGTGTGCTGGCGAACAAAAAGTGTGTTTTGTAACTCGCGTTTAAAACGCCTGTTCCTCCACTGGCACCAGCTACCAATACTTGTACGCTTACATATTTGACGTACATGATTTGCATCTTTATATAAAAGTAGCGATTTTAAATTCCGTTCAGTTCTTTTTAAAAAAATCGACAAAATATGCAATTTCTCTTAATTTTGAACACCCCTATATTTGATGAACTTCATTCTCTATAAATTTTCTATGAAATTCTAATTTAGATTACGTCTTGGCCAGCTTTAGATTTTAATCTTTTATTCATGGAAGCAATCTGTAGTTGATTTACAAATAGAAACCAATAGTAATGAAAATTGTCTTACTGAAATTTCTAGTTTCATCTTTCTAAAAACGGACAAAAAGTATAAACTATTGAGAAAAGTAATTATTAATAACAATAGAGTAAATGGTTCGAGGAATTCGCTGTAAATCATACTTTTCATGATGCCCTAAAGCTTGCAGCACAATTATAGTGTAATAAACAGCTGTCTACAGAAGACATTTATAAAACAAGAAAGTAGCTAACATTGTTGCTTAGGCTCTACAGATCTTTTATTTTTTCATCAAAAAATTTATATGTTAACAAATTTCATATCATTTTAGGACCTTTTCTGCCCACTTAAAACTGTCTTCTTTATGATGCATTACAACTCTCCCTCCTCTATTTAATTTATTAAAACAATTAAAAGGAAAATACTTAAAATTAAGCATAAAGTGAACCAGATTACACCAATTTAATGATCAGGAATGTGAAATAACTTTACTGGCCTGTGATATTTTACAAATAGATGCATTCTGCCTTGTAATCTTGTCATTCATTTTGTCGAGCTCTTTATTTTTCCTTTTTGTTCAACTTTAAATACTTATTTATATATGTAACTCTGTTACTTATCATAAGATACAGCAGTTTTTCAATAACTAATTTCTTTGCCTTTTTTTCATTAATCTCTCTTTGTAGTTGAACTTTTTTTGAATATTAAACATTTTTGAAAAAATTGGATATGAAAATACTAAATTTTTGTTATCAAAATACTGAAATTTCAATCATTTAGCTGTTCGTTTCACTTCAAGTCGCATCACTGTTTAAATATATTTATTAAAATTTCTCATTTATTATTAATGTTAATTTTGTTTTTCTACTAATTTATCTTCAAGAATTTTTTATATGTTTTCTTTAAAACATTTTTATAATCAGTGATTTTCATTAAATATATTAACATATTTCATATTATTTGTATTTGCAGATAAAATATTAGGGAAAAAAAACCCAAATCAATCTACCTTTTTGGAAATACTATAAATATTATTAATATAAGTGTGTCATTTTTAATTTGCAGTGTGTATTAGGGACCTATATTTTCTGTCATACCCTTTTTAACCATTAAATTCATTATTTATTTAACCAATTTCCAACTATTATAAAAATTAATAAATATACAAACTCAAATTACAAATCAAAGTAGGATAAATACAAAAAAAAATGATAATATTCAAGTATAATAATGTGTAAGTATTATTTGAGAAAATTGTTGAAAGGAGGAAATGTTTAAATATTATTTAAAGAAATTGTTATATTTTAAGAGATATAAACCTCATATATTTAAAAAATATTTAAAATTCATCGAGAATCGGACAGCAATCAAAAACTTGAAGTGTATGAATCTCAATTTCGGTAACCCTTAAATGTACTTGCTTAAATAAGCTCTGCACGTAATATTTTCTTTGAATAGAAACATTTTTCTATAAGTAACTTCAGAATGAAGAACTATTTTGGTTTTCGAATAAGGGAATCTAAAACTGGATTTCAGAATGCAAGTAGTGTTTTTCAATAAATTTCAAAGAGAAAAAAGAGAAACATAATCGATTATTTGAAGAAACTTTTTTACTGTTTGGTTTCTTTCAACAGAAATATTTTATATATTGGTTTACTTGAGCTATTCGGCTTTAAGCTTTTATTTAAATCGTTTCTTCATTTAGGAATTTGCAAATCGATAGATAAAGGAAAAAACTTTCTGTTATAGATTTCCGAAAAACTGTCTATTCTCGGCACTTTAAAATTCTTGTAGAAATTATAAAAATTTAATCATCAAGTTAAAAGATCAAAATAATTTTCTTCTTAGTAAATTAACTGATATTTATATTTTAGTTTGGACTTTGAACGATGAATTTTATCTAAGAAAATGACTCTAATATGTGTGGTATCAAAAAAATTTCCTTCACTTTTCCCCATGTCAAGGGTCATAGTGGTGTGTATGGAAATGAAAGAGCGGATTTCCTGGCCAAATCTTCTCTTTCACTCCCAAATAGACTCGATACCAGCTTACCCAAGTCTTTTCAAAACCACTACCAAAAAGAAGATTATCACAGAATGGAACTCAGATTTCGTTTCCTCTCCTAATTGTAAGTGGACAAAATCTTTTTTTCCCTTCAGTTCCCTGCAGAATTAAGAACTACTGGTTTTACACTGACTTTAAAATTACGCAATTCCTCACTGGACATGGGAAATTCAATAGCTACCTGCACCGTTTTCACATTAAAAACAGTGAGGTGTGCATGTGCAACTCTGAGAGTGACAACCTTTCTCACATTCTTCTTGAATCCCCATCTGTTTCAGAAGTAAGGAACGAGCTTTGTAAGGACTTAAATAACAGGTGGCCCCCGATTATGGGTGACCTAGTTAAGAAAGAGAATTTTGAATTTTTTGTAAAATTTATTTATGCTGTTATCTAACTCCTTTTTTTTATTTTTATGTCTTTTTTTCCTCTCTGCCTTCTTTTATTATTATTTTTTTTCATCTCATGATTTATTTTTGATTTGTTATGTAGTACATTTGTTGTACCATCAGGCCCTGTGTGGTATTCCTTGGTGCGAGAGAGATATTTTTGTTTTCCCAAATAAAAAAAATATTTTTAACGAAGTGTTTTTACAGTTTACTGTTTTTTATTTCTCTGCACTTAAGTTTTAGTAAACTATTTACAACTTTGATTAAGTATTTGTTAATATATGTTACTTCAACCAAATTATGTATATGCTTTTCCGCATTTTTTACAAAATATGATGAAATCAAAAACTATTTGAAGGAAATTTATTTACATAAAATATCATTACAAAAAATAAGTAATCCTTCTTTAAAATTGTTTAATCTTTTATCATTGTTTATATAATGAAGTCTCCCTTGAATGATCTTTATTTCAAAAATTGTTTATATTATAATTTTTAATAATATTAATATGTATTATCAATATTTATTTAATTGTATTTCAAGCTAAAATTGGAATAATATTCTATAAATGAATTTTTCAAAAAAAAATTTTTTTTTTTAAAAAAAGCGCTTTAATATTATTATTTGCTTTATACCTTTCGCAAATTATTAAATTTTATCAATTTCTTTATATAATGAATCACTTTTTATAAACAATTTTTTGATTTAAATTTTAAGGATCAAAAAATTTTTTTATTTTTATAACTACCGCGTTATAAAAATTTTATTAAATGAATTTATTAAGGTAGGATAGGCTAAAAAAATCAGCCCCACAAAATATCGCAACAAATAATCTTGAAATTATCTATAAAGTGGGAAAATGGTTTGTTTTTAATTTTTCAATAAACTCACTCTTAAAAATCAAAATATTTAAATAAAAAAATTGTGAAGAAATTTCGGATTTTGAATCCATTTTGATATTTATGTAATTTTACAATACGGTATAAATATAAAACAAAAATCTCTATTACATATACAAATTAGTGATATAAAAATTTTGCATTTGTAATTTTTTATGAAATTCAACTTATAAAATTACATGTGTATTAAAATTGAAATATGCGTACAATGTAATAACATATTTTTCTGAAAATATGATTCAGCCTACTTTAAAATACAATGCTGCAACTGAGCTCACATTATTTTAGTGGTATATCCATATTACATTTTATTACATAGCGCATTTTATTAATAAAGTAAAATGTATTAAAATGATGGAATGTAAGATTCTCATTTGTTCAAAATCTAATATTAAATTTGTTTGCTTATGGAACAAATTTAAGATCAATTCATTTTAAATAGTCAACAACTCTAAATGAATTTTATAAATTTGGAGTAGCTAGCGAATTTAATTATTTTTAGTTGAACTATATTTTCTGTCGAGTATAATAAATTCAAAAAACCTTATGACAAAACTTCATTCACTTTCTGGGAAGTATATAATAGTAAGGGGCCCAAATGTCGAGATAGTTTCTTTATAATCATTCTCTCTCTTTCTCTCTCTCTTTTTCTCTCTCTTTTTCTCTCTCTTTCTCTCTCTCTCTTTCTCTCTCTCTCTCTTTCTCTTTCTCTCTCTTTCTCTCAAACAAAACTTCATTCACTTTCTGGGAAGTATATAATAGTAAGGGGCCCAAATGTCGAGATAGTTTCTTTATAATATCCTCTCTCTCTTTCTCTCTCTCTTTCTCTCTCTCTCTTTCTCTCTCTCTTTCTCTCTCTCTTTCTCACTCTTTCTCTCTCTTTCTCTTTCTCTCTCTCTTTCTCTCTCTCTTTCTCTCTCTCTCTCTCTCTCTCTCTCTCTCTTTCTCTCTTTCTTTCTCTCTCTCTTTCTCTCTCTTTTTCTCTCTCTCTTTCTCTCTCTCTCTTTCTCTCTCTCTTTCTCTCTCTCTTTCTCTCTTTCTCTCTCTCTCTCTCTCTCTCTCTCTCTCTCTCTCTCTCTCTCTCTTTCTCTCTGTTTTATATTAGTCTAATACTCAATTTCATATATATATATATTAGTAAGTGAATAAAAATAAAGAAAAAAACTATTTTGTGTTTTTTAGGTATTGATTGTCCTTTATAATTTGGCTAAGTTGACGATGCAGACGATGTTGATTTGCCAATATAATAACCTAGAAAATGAAGAACATTATTTTGAAATTACATTTTAAATAAACTAATAATCTTTGTCAGTTTTCTCAAATGATCTATAAGAAAAACTATTTTCCTTTTCCTCACATATTCTGAGAAATGCTAACTTTTATGTAATATATACAAAACGTAGTAATGACAGGAAATCCATTAAATATGGTTCTTTATTATTTATTGTATGATTTTTTTTATCATTTTTGGTTACAAATACAAAAATATTAAATCTAGGAATCTCTTTTCTTTAAGTAAATAGATATTTTTAATAATACAAAGATAGGTAAGTGTTTGAAATATAAACAATGATTTTTTTTCTACTACTGGCTGCATCTAGCACCCAATGAAATTAAAACTAAAAGAAAATTAATCTTTATATGAACAACTTTTTTTTCATTCTATTTAACTTACGATATATGTAAGAATATTTTTCATTTGCTTTCTTTCTCTTCTCTACTCAAAAGTATTTATTTTTCTTCATTTAAGTTCTTTTTACGATGGCACAAAAGAATCATCTCAACTCGACGTATATAAGAGGAACACTCCAAAGATTCTGAAGATTCTTTTATCACTTCATTAGATGGTTCAATGCGAACTTGATTACTTACTTTGATTTAATACCTGAATAGTTAGTATTGACTAAACTTCTTTTGATTAAGAAACAAACAACTTCTTCACTTTTTTAAAAAATATTTTCTACAAAAGCATTTTCTTTAGCTCATGATGCTTAAAATTTCGATTTATTTCTTTCATTGATTCTGTGTGGATAAGATCAATGAGGGCTTTTCTGATTGCGAATTAGCTTAATGAAGCAGAATTTCATTGTATTCCTTTAGCATTTATATAAATATGAACGATTTAATTTTTTGAATGGCGAGTATTATGGTATATTTACGTTATGAATTAGAAATGTAAAAAATAATTTTTTAATATGTTATGCTAATCTAAAGTATTTATTTCGGTGTTTTGATTGTATGAAAACAAAAAGGGAAATATATTGCTTCATATATTAAATATTCTTTGTTATAATTTTAATATTAAGACTAGAATTCTTTTTTCATTATTCTAATAATAAGTTTGGATTATTCATAATATTATTCAGTAATTTTATGTGGTAAGAATGTTAGTCTCTCTGCACTCAACTTACACTCATAATAGTTAATCTGTTCGAGATTTATTGTCTAAATGGCAATCGAACCTATTAACTGTTAAACTAAATACAAAAGAGATGATAATTCTATTAATAGCTTGATAGTATCATAGTGGATATAATTTGAGTTGTAGAGTATACATCTCTCAGTAAGATCTCAAAAATTTTTAAATAAAATTTGCTTACAATAATGCCAAGAATCTTGAAAAAATACTCAAAGATTAATAAAGTATTTGTTTCTAAATTGTTTGATTTTTTAAACAAAATAACATTTTTGTTTGTTATATTGATGCAGAATGTAGATTATTTTGAAAAATTTTATGGACTTACCAATCATCATATAATTTGCAAATACTTTAAATATTTAAATGCGAATTACATTTTTTCAAAGTTTTATACAAAGATAAAAAAAACTTATTTAATTATTTCAAATGCGAATTATATTGTCAATGTTTTCACTTACTGAATTAATGTAAACATTTCACCAAAATTTTTTTAACTTTATTAGTATTTCCTAGTATATTATTTGTAGAGTATTTCAAATATTAAATAATAGAAGTTTTTATTCATAAAATAACTTTATTTATTTTAAGAATAAGAAAATTTGTGACTACGAAATTAATTTATAATTCATGAAATGAAAACTACTTAAGGAAGAAGATTGAAAACCCGTAAAAACTGTTTCAAAAATTTCAAAGTATTTAGGCCTTTTTCATATTTACTTCAAGATTTTTATACATTGTTCTATCATTTTAAGAAAAACTGCTTATTTTATAAATATAAATAACAAAATTTAAGAAAAACAATATATATCATAAAAGATTTGCAACTTTTAAAACATGGCCTCCGGGCCCCAAAACTGGCAAACCTCGTCACCAGGACTTTTGGAGGAATACAAAATTCATTTGCACTTTGCACCTTTATGGACACGACAACAACAACTTTTAAAAACATTTTTAACGATACATGTTCTTGTTTATGTATTATATTTTTTATCACATTTCATCTTGTTCTTCATAACTTAATTAATCTATTGAAATGACAAGATTAAAATGAAACACAAAACATCAACATAATATAAAAATGCTTTAATTTTTGACATGAATTTAGTTTTTAAATTCCTCTTTTGCCAGTTCCTCTCTAAAAATAATGTATAGTACACAATTTTCCGAATTTCCGAAAATTAGATAATAGAAATTTCCAGATATCATTTGTTAGAATGAAATGTACAAGAACGGTAGAGAGGAGAATACCATTCATCCACATTCCTGCCTAAGCTTGCCTGAGTTCAGTTATTAGACCAAGTGACGTTCTCATTTTGATTTATTAATCCATCCAAAGAATGCAGCCGGAAAGGAATCTCAATCTCGGACATTCAAAATGAAGCCTGCCTTTAATTTCTGACAACATATTTGAAATAGCAAATATAGAGAAAGAATGTTTATGAATATCAGGGATCAGCATTGCTGTATAACGAAAAAGTACAAAATTTTTCATAAAATGAACTACTCATCTGACACAATTCATCAATTTTAAAGGGGAGTACTATCGAAAATCCTTATTAATTCCAAAATTTAAATGCGATTTTATATTTTTGAAAACATACTTGATTTCACTGATAAATATTATTGCCATATGATCCTTTGAAATGTATTATACGCGTAAAAGTGTATTACAAACACGAATTTTTAATCCAATTATTATTGAGGTTTAAAAACAGAAATTTTTAGCCTTATTGAGCTGCTACATTTATTTTTGAAAATGATCTGCACTAAATTATTTCTTTTAGAAAACTCAGAAAAACCCAATTTAGCAAACATCATTGCAGGAATTAATATATAAAAAGTGCAACTGAGGCTACTGTGCTAAGAAATATCTATAAAATAATGAAATGAAAAATTTTCTCTTACTCTCCATTAAATTTTAAGTGTAACCAAAAAGGAGTGTATCGTATCGAAAGACTTTTTAAACATATATAATGGAGTTTATTCATGTAATTGGAGAAAAGGAACAAATTCAATTATTCAAGAATCCATTTTGATAGATATGCAGCTAAAATATTAGATCATTCCTCTGTTTCTTCACAGAAGTTGAAAATGATCTATGGATCTTCCAATCAAATATTGTTCAAGAACATCGTTCTTTAATAGAAAATTATTTTCTCATATTGATGAATGACATAGACATAGACATACGCAATGGAACACCTGGTCTGTACCTTAGGTTATCAGGTATAGCTCCATCACGTAATACATCTGGTGTGACAGAATTGTCACGAAATTTGATAACAAAATTGAATTTCAATAGGTCTCTAATATTTGAAATTAATAATTTGACAGAAAAATAACATCAACAACAAAACATTTACAAAATTTTCACTATGGGCGATGACATGAGTTAAATATTGCTATAAAATTGTGAAGATAAATTATCCTAACACTCCAAGTAACTCTGGTAAAAATACAAATTAATTATCTTTATGATGGTCATAGCAGACGATATAAGTAGTTTATAACACAAATATGCAAGCAATATAATTAAGTTTAAGTAGAAGAGTATAAAAAGAGCAAATAATTGGGACAGAGAGAGATTTTCAATAAGTACTAGTAACTCTCTCATGCTTTAACTGGGTCCTTTAATGTAACATTGCATTTTTCGCAATACCAAAGACTACATTGTCCACATGCAGATAGTTAAGATTACATATGCATGAATGGTATCCTATTGAACATTTAACATTTGCTGTAGGTGATAACTGTAGAATATTTAAAGTATAACAGATTACAGTCTGCTGATTCAGTTAATATTTTGCAGCTGTTCAGTCTGTGCATTGTAGTTACCACGATTAAGAAAATTATTGAGCAAAATATAATTACAATACAATAAATAATAAAAAGGCTTAAAAATGAATAAAATATATAGCAAAATATTTTACAGACACTCTAACATTACTAGAAATAATAATGAACATATATTGCACTAAAATTGCTAAATAAAGTATTTCTGAAGACTCAAAGCAAGCTTCAATATAAACCCCCAGTTTTATAAATAGTGGTTAGATAGAGGGAAGTGTTATATCACATGACGTATCATATTATCACATGACGTATTATATCACATGACAAGATTGTATTAGAAAAAGAGCAAATATATACTAATAGTTAAGTTTAAATATGCATGAATGGTATCCTGTTGAACATCTAATATTTGCTGTAGGTGATAAACAGTAGAATATTTAAGTATTACAGGTTGCAATCTGCTAATTCAGTTAATATTTTGCAGCAGCTCAGTTTGTGCACTGTAGTTAGTACGATTAAGAAAATTATTCAACAAAATATAATTACAATACAATGAATAATAAAAAGGGCTTAAAAAAGTGAATAAAATATGAATGACAGAAGGATTTAGATATGAATAATTTTAACATAAATATTCAGTTTTAAAGTTTCAGCTGTAACGACTCGCCATAACCTAATGGTGAGACAATGGTTGTCTGAGTGAAAGGCTGTATAAGAATGCACGAGTTTTCCTTATATTTTTTCTGACTTTCCAGCTCAATATTTCCTCTATCCATCTTAAGTTCATTTTTATTCTTTCAGCTGTAACAACTCACCATGACCTAATGGTGAGACAATGGTCGTCTGTGTTAAAGGCTGTATAAGAATGTAAAAGTTTTCATTATATTTTTTCTCGGACTTTCCTGCTCAATATTTCCTCCATCCATCTTAGGTTCATTTTTAATCTTTCAGCTGTAACGACTCGCCATGACCTAATGGTGAGGCAATGGTCGTCTGAGTGAAAGGCTGTATAAGAATGTAAAAGTTTTCATTATATTTTTTCTGGCTTTATTGGTCAATGTTCCTTCCATCCATCTTAAGTTCGTTTTCAAAGTTTCAGCTGCAATGACTCACCATGACCTAATGGTTAGACACAGGTCGTCTGAGTGAAAGGCTGTATAAGAATGTAAAAGCTCTCATTATATATTTTTTCTCTGGCTTTACTGGTCAATGTTCTTTCCATCCATCTTAAGTTCGTTTTCAAAGTTTCAGCAGTAACGACTCTCCATGACTGAATGGTTAGACAGTACTCTTCTGAGCGAAAGCCACTGTTGAACAGTGAGGGAGGAGTGGATGGTGCTCTTCAGTCTTCGATGGGTTTCCGAGCATGTATCGAGGTGGGTGCTTGAAATTTTCTGGGTTTCCTTCTTTGACACACTTAAGTATGTATATCTACAGAAAGCTCTTCCGGAAGATTAATTATATTATGAACACATTAATATGCCTTCCAACAGCTTTAGACTGTCAGGTTGTCCACTATGCGGTACCAAAGTTTCAAGCACTAGAAAGGTTATTTTCAAGTTAAAATATGTGAACAAAACATTCAATCATGCTTTAAAATGTTGTATTTTTAATAAATTATTATTGCTAAATTAATGAATTAAGCTAGTCATCAATAATCAGTTTAGCAAAATTTAGTAGGAACTCAGTAATTAAATTTGTCACGTTTGATACCGCATAATGAAAAACCTAGCAATAACAGCTTAAACTGCCTAACATTGTGTTTCATAGATGGGCCGTATTCTTTTGTACTAAGGAAGGAAACCCGGAAAAACTGCCAAGCATCCTCCCTGACCGGTGTATTGTTCAATAGTGCCTTGAATCGAAAACACGCCTTTATTCTTCTAAGAGCGCTGTCCAACCACAAGGCTATAGAGATCACCGAGACTGCAGAATTTATCAAATGTGTTCACCCTTTTGTCTACATAATAGAAAATTAATATAACATGATTATTATTTCAAATCCTTTCGCCCAGCAGGTAGCCAAATGGTAAACACTCTTGTCTTCGGTTCAACTGTTTGTAGTTGGAATCTCGCCATGGGCTTTATGCTTTTAGAGATTCCTTATCCCCTATAAATTGTTGGCACAGACGTAGTTAACCCTCATGTGCAAAAAGGGATTTTTGAGGTATTAGCTCAAATCACAACAAAACAAATCCTTTCATCTTTACAATCTATCGTAAACACGAAACTTTAGTATTATTTTCAACTAAACATTATTCTTATATACAGATGGAGGACAAAATAATACGAACACCTGTGAAAAAGTAAGACGTATTTCACACCTGCAGTACAGCCGCGCCACCTGCAACATAAGTATGACACCTAGTGAGCGTGAAGGGGAAGGTATCAGTCTCTCAACAGCAGTCACCTGAGTTGCATGCTTCTACCGAACTGTTTGTGATAAGTTGAGATGTCAGACTTGTCAGAGTTCCAAAGAGGAATGATAGTTGGAGCGCGTTTAAGTGGAGCATCGGTTACGGAAACAGGAAACCTTTTGGGGTTTGCAAGGAGTACGGTATCAGCCGTTATGACAGCGTACACGAAAGAGGGTAAGACGACGTCTTCAAAGCACAACAGTGGCCGAAAGTCAAAGCTTGCTGATAGGGACAGACGGATGTTGAAGCGCATAATAGTCCGAAAGCACAAGCAATCGTTATCCGAAATAACATTCGAAATGAACAGTCATCTCCAGGACCCCGTTTCAACAAAAACTGTCAAAAGGGAACTTCATGCTGCGAACATTTATGGCAGAGTGGCAATTCGTAAACCTTTGGTGACAGCAACTAATGCTTTCAAGCGACGCCAATGGTGCAGAGATCACAAAGGCTGGTCTCCACAGCAGTGGAAGCAGGTAATATGGTCAGATGAATCGTCATTCACTCTATTTCAGACGACCGGACGCGTTTATGTCTGGAGAACGCCTAGAGAAGCGTTTCATCTTGAATGCCTCTTGCCGACTGTGAAGCACGGGGGTGGCTCCATTATGGTATGGGGTGCGATATCTTGGCGCGGTCTTGGACCACTTGTTATTCTGCAGGGGAGGATCAAATCCAATTACTATCTAAGCATTCTAGGGGATCATGTACATCCTTTTATCCAGACGGTATTACCTGGAGAGTGACCGCTTTTTCAAGACGATAACACCCCTATCCACACTGCTAGGTGCGTTCAAGAATAGTTCAAAGAGCATGACGAGGAAGTTGAACATCTCGCCTGGCCCCCTCAGTCTCCGGACTTGAATATTATTGAACATTTATGGGAATATTTGGAGTCCAAACTTCGTTCCCGATTTCCACCTCCATCCGGACTTTCGGAATTAGAGACCGCTCTGCAGGAGGAAGGGCTTAATATTCCTTTGAATATTGTCCATGACCTTTATGAATCTATCCCACTTCGCATTAAATCTGTACTTCAGTCAAAGGGTGGTCCAACCCCCTATTAATAAAGATTTTCCATTATTTCACAGGTGTTCGTATTATTTTGTCCTCCATCTGTAGACATTATATGTATAGCCACCACTTAATTATAAATCGGTGACATTTAAAATATTGCGTTAATGTTTAAACTGGGATGACAAAATTTTCCTTTCATTTGAAATAATATGGTTTCTGGTAAATACTAAAGCTATTAAATGAATGAAATATCGTTCACCACTTTAATATAACTCATAAAAAATAATAAATATCACATAGAGTTTGAAAAGAATTGTGCAACCTAAAGCATTTCCTTTTTTATTTAGTAGTTTACAAATTTTTTCATCAATAGGAATTTATAAACTTTTTCAATTGTTTGATAAATCGTTACATTGCCACACGCAAAATATTATGTTACTTTAACTAAAAGAATCTTAATATTTAAGCAATATTTTTTTAACTTAGTTAAGAATATTTACTATAAATTTAAAATATATATTTATTGCATATTTATGTAATAAATATCAATTTATATTATTATAGTTAATAGTTTATAACAAATAGTTTTAAGTGATTTAATTAAATTTAGTTTAAACAATCAATTATAATAATTTAAAATCTATATTTATTTCATATCTTTGTATATATGTGTAGATATAAAGTATAGTCACATAAAATGATTCCCCCGATTCATAAAATTAATAGTTTATTCAACAAACTAATGAAAAAGGTATTTCTGACTCTAAATTAAAAGAATATTTTTTTATATTATTACAATGTAAATTTTAATTTATAAATGTGTTTAATCTGAACACACACATTCAAAATTCTATTATTGCAGAATGCAATTACCAGTGATATCTTAAATTGAAAAGAGAATTGTCTTCCAGGTGAATGGTACATGATTTGATTAAAATATATGAAGAATTTAAATAAATATGTTATAGACTGCGATCTAAATTACCACATACTTCTGTTAAAGTTGTTATTGAAGTGCTAAATATATTTACTTTAGGCATATTGCTTACAGCAAGAAGTATTGTATACAGTTTGGGTGTACCTAAAACCACAGTCCTTAAGCATGTGTAGATAATTCTGATTTAAGAGACTCTAGATTTCACAATCAGGAAACTATTAATAACATGATGATTAATAACATTTTTTCTAATCAGAAATAATGAAGGTTTCCTTTTACATCATTCATTACTCTAGAAGAAGGAGCCACATTCACGTTTAGAAAATAAACTTCACAATCACTTTGAATTGATGGAAATTCTCCCAATATTGCGCAGCTTGCTTAACAGAAATAAGGGATTGTGTGCTATACTAGACAAAACAAGCACATTTATACTCAGTTCGTTTTATTTCAGAGACAATGAATAAAAATCAATTTCTTCTCAAGGGAAAACAACAATATTTGACACTACGTTGCGAACTAGCTGCTTTACGTTTATTATGTCTATGTCACGTGGGACTGCGGAAAACAGAGTTTGATGAATTATGTCATCTTTCTTACAGGGGGAATTTTTATAGAGAGTAGACCGCATCTGTGTACTGCAGGGGAGAAACCCATCTTTCCTAACAAATGTGCATTCAGACAATAAAAACATAGCATTTTTTTTACAATTAACATTCCATTAATCTGTTGAATCCCGATTTCCCCATTTCAAATAACATGGTCTAATCACCAGCTTAGTTAGCATTGCATAATGAACTACTTAATTGCTAAAACAAATTGTGTTGTTTTTTAATGTTCAATTAATTGTTTCAATAATCAATCAATTGTTTTTCAATGTTAATTACTTGATTTTTGTCTCCACGTATAGAGCTGCAGTGGCCTACTAGCTTTACATCACTTCCTGTTAAAATCACCAAATTTAAGCATCATTTGATGTGGGCCGTGAATGAGAGGTAAACCATGCTCTCCATCACTTTGCTCCGGGGCACACAGATCCGTCGTAAGGACGTGTGAACGTTAATCTGCGATGCTCGAAGTCTTTCCGATGGTGTGGCGTGGGTGTGAAGAGGAGGGTGCTAACTCCGGTGTGACCTCGTTACTTGAGTGTTGTTCAAAATTACGAGGCACTCGGGGATAAGCAAGTACTCCAAACCCGTTAACCTTAAGGTACAGTCCGGAGCTTACCTGCCCCGCTGTGTAAGCAGGTGTCTTCGCAAATAGTTTTTCATTATTAGTGGGTAATGTGCATTAATCGTAAAATGTAAATGTAGAAAATTGCCTACCACTCTTCGTTCATAAAGCCAAAATGAAACTCTCATCAAGTACCTTTATTAATCTTATTGTTCAACAATTACTCATATCACTTTTCAACAATGCTTTTAACTGGGTCTGAAACATTCCCCTTCGAAGTTTTTAAACCTTTCTCTGCGACATTTGCAACATTATGCGATTAAAGAATGAATTTTGAAACAAGTGATTTGATTGGCACTTTTGATATTATATCTGCTATTTTTTCATTTTAGGCTAATTTTGATATATTCGTACATGAATGCTATTATTATTAAATTTATGTCTTCAATAAATTGTGTATAAGAGATTAAAAACATAATTTAACATTCATTTATTTATTTTTCATAATTTAACTTCATTTATCTTCTAATATTATATACCTTTATATTTCTGGAGCATTATTTGAAAATTTGGATGCTCGATTTAAAAATAGAAAAAACGATATATCATACTTAATACATTTTAATGCATTCATTAATCATAATATTAAAAAGGACTTTTATTTATTCTAAACCTA
The DNA here is from genome assembly GCA_037975125.1 of Latrodectus hesperus. Taxonomy (NCBI): domain Eukaryota; kingdom Metazoa; phylum Arthropoda; class Arachnida; order Araneae; family Theridiidae; genus Latrodectus; species Latrodectus hesperus. The sequence continues at coordinate 17,352,889 of CM075858.1, read as the reverse complement.
TTGTTTCTTTATTTCTGCGTTTTGAATGGTTGTAATGAAGAGCATTTGATGAAGTTTAAATCTTTTTAATGAAGTTAAAAATTATGAAACGTTTTGATGCAGGTAAGATGCTTAACCTGTAACTTTTGAATAATTTAAGGTTCCCCTTCACATAAAATTTACTTAAATACTTCATATGTGTATAAGTTGAAATAAATAGGAAATTTTAAATAAAGTTTAATAAAAACTTTTCGCAATAATTATGAACATCGAGAGAATTTTTAAGGGTATTTTTTATTCTTTTAATTATTATAAAAGTTTAATAAAATACATTCGTATGCATTTTAACTTTGTTTCTTAATTTAGAAAATCATCATAATGAACCCTTATATATCATGATAAAAATATTTATATATGCTTTAAAATCAACCTACAAATACTTATTATGAAAAACATGTACTTCCTCTTAATGTTAACTAATCATTACAAAGATAGAAAATCTAATTAGCCACTTCAAACTAAGCTCAGTTTTTTTTATATTAATTTATTGCAACGAAATATCGCAAAATTTCTCCATTCAAACTACATTAACTTAAACTTATCATTTTCTTGATTATTTAAAGTGAGAGTAAAAAATTGGAAATATATGATCTTGAAGTTTTTCAATTCTAATTAAAACTCAATCATGGTTAAAACATTTTTCTTCGGTTTTCTACACATTTGCATTTTTTTCTTTAATAATAAACATGCTTTTATTACCATGAAAACCAATTTTCTATTTTTGTTAATATATTGTTGGCAAACTATTTTATAAGAGATTTGGTATTTTCATATCTTTATATATAATTCCTTTAATAAGTTATCAGGTGTTACTGTGAATTTTTTAAGGCTTTCAAATCAATATAGTTATTAAAAAATCATTTTCTCGCTTGTTAAGCAGGACCAACTCCTAAAAAATTTTAAATAATAGGAATAAATTTTTTCAACATTTTCTAGTTTAAAGACGAGAATTAAGTATTCTCAAGACACAAATTATTAGAAATAAATTATACAAAATTAACTATTATATCATTATAATTATTATAAGGGTGAATTATTATATCATTATCTTGAATTATTATATCAACAAGATATCAATAAACTTTTACAAATAAAAAAAACTTATTTTGTATGGTAAAATATTTTATCATAATATCTCTTTTAATCCAAACCAAAATTCCTATTCAAGAGTAAGTTTAAATAAATGATGAATCAAAATTTTAGAGAACTTAAAATTAATATCGCCGCAATATTTTCAAAAAGAAATTATTTCGCAAAATTAAAGGAATTATTAAAAAGAATGATGATTGAAATAAAAGTAAAGTGGTATGAATTAATCTCTTGGAAGAGAAAAATTTGAGATCGTTGTTTTAAAGCAGAGTTATCTATATCTGCTTCCTCTTTTCTAATAAAAGAAATCTATTCCCAAGTGTTTCTTTTTCTAAAATATTTTTTCTTTGATTTTCATTCTAAATGACAAGTTAGTTCTATCTATCAAGTGCTTATTCCCTTGAGATATTCATTCACAGAAAGCTTTATATTAGAAACTGACAAAAAAATGAGAAGATTTTTAAATTAAATATCTTTCACATGTCATGATGAGAAGAATATATGACAGGAAAAAGATGCGGTAAGTGTATAAAAGCCTCAAAAGTACACTTAATTTTTTTGTCCTGAAAATTATTACTTATTGTTAACAGAGAAGTTTAACAAAAAAGAATACTTGATATATGATTATCGATAAATATTATTATTATAAATTTTATCAATACTAAATTACTTATATGAAAAAACTTCCTATATTATTTACACAGTGTCATTATATTTGATATGTTCGCTGGGAATATTACTGCACTTATTACTAGAGATATGATAAAAAAAGCTTATTGCAATATTTTACCTCGTTATGAAACATATTTAAATAATTTTTATACAAAAAATATAAAAACATCTCAATACCATAAAATAAAAGTAACATGATTAATTCCAATAACCTTGAGTATTACGATTTGCTGAAAAATTATCTTCTCAAAAACTAAATGATAATTTTATAAATTATTTGTTATAAAGGTACTCATGAATTAAATTTTTCATAGGGAGTTTTATAAAATATATACCACAGATCAAATATCTTATAAAAAAATCCTGTAAAATATAAATAATTATCTGTGGATAATTTGATAATTTTATTTACTCATCTTCGTATTCCTGGCTTTATCTTAACACAATATGTGAACTTGTTTATGTGTAAGTAGTTTAAATGATTTAAAATGCATTTCTATAGTTTCATTTATTCACTGAAATCAGTTTCTTTAATTTATTGATCAACATATAATAATTTAATTTTTGAATTTACAAGAATCTTAAGAATTGCTTACTAAAATATCAGTGAATTTCATTTTTAATAAGTCTCTTATTGTTAGGTCAACCGAAATTTCTGTCCGTTCATCGATGATAATATTTTTAAAACTCTGTTACAGCGAGATCTTTCTCTGACAACATCGGAAATCGCAGAAAGCTTAATTCAGCTCAACACAAACTATTTCGGACTATATTCGGAAGATAGGATTAGTGTGGAAATATTCAAGAAGAATTTTAAGAATCAAATCATCACATGCCTGTCTCTGATTGTTCGGAATAAAATCGAGCTTTTCTTGAATCCGATTATAATTTGGGATGAAAACTGGATTACCTACGAAAACGTAGGAAGGAAAAGGGTATATTGTGCTGAAAATCTAGTCCTTACAACTCTATAACAAATTTGGCTCTGAATAAGAGAATGTTATATATATGGTGGGACATTTGAGGACCAATACCTCATCAGCATTAAAAATTCAACCAAGAGCCTAATTCAAAAAGATATTTTCAGCAATTAGATAACTTAAAGAGAGCAGTTTAAGAAAAATAACGCCAATGTTGCTAGAAAGAGCAGTCCAAGAAAGACGCCGTTTAAAGAGTTCGTCAAAAAATTGGAGGACTAGGCAGGAAAATTCTGTCCCATACACCATATTCTCCGGATTTATCCCCCTTAAACTATCACTTTTTTTACCTTGAAAATTTTTGAAGAGGAAAAATATAAATGAAGAAAATATTAAACTAGCACTGTTTTAATTTTTCGCTTGAAAAAAAGAAATCTTTTTTAGAAAAAAGGAGTATGAAAATTACCCTCACGTTGGCAAGAAGTCATTAATAATAATGACAATTGTATTATTTAAAAAAGCTTATGGATTAGAAAAAGCTTATGCGTTTAGAAAAAAAATTTGTTTTACTCCAAAAATAGACATATTTTTCCGCTATACCTAATATATACGAGATAATAAAATCATAAATTGTAGTAAATAAGAATATGTAACATAAATGATAGAATGTTTATGTTTGGAAAGAAATAAAAACATATTGGATATATAATATAATTACTTAAAATTTATTTCAATATGTATGTCTGAAATTTTATTCAGTATATATGAAATTTTATTCAATGAAATTTTATTATATTAATATTTTGAAAGAAATACTATGTTTACTTTGAAATTTTATTCAAAGTAAACATGTGACACTTCATGCTCTCTTTCTCTCTCTCTCTCTCTCTCTCTTTCTCTTCCTTTCAAAGAGCGCCCCTGGCTGGGAGAAGGAAAGACATATAGTTAGGCTTTTGATTTCGAACTCTTAGAAATGTGTTTTAACCATCCTATTAATTAGGTGTTTCTGTTTGTTATTGTGTGTAACTTAACTTTGAATAATTAAATTATTGTTACACTAAAGGCTGTTTTGATTAAACCTACAACCACCGGACACATTGGCGCCCAACCGCTTTTCAAAATTATAGCCTTTATTACAAACAGAGACCTATTCTAAGTTATCGAAAACAAACGCTTAGCTCATGTTTTATTTCAGGCGAATCGAATCGAAACTACTCTGAGTATATGATTGAATAGTAAGGCCTGGATTTCCTGTTTTACTTGAACAGTATTTTCATCTTGAAAAACTGATTTCAAGCTATAGTTAGTTTTCATCCCGAAAACAAAAGTACTAAAAAAGTACTTTAAAGGTACTGTGATGTTAATATTTTTTCCTAAATTTGGAAGTGTTATTATAAAATAATTTAACTTGTGTGATCAATTTTAAAAGTAATCATAACTACTATTAAAATTGTTGATCACAGTTTTATTAAAAAAAATAATTGTTTAGTTTGATATTCGCTTTCTTTTCTAAAGTAAGTGAGTTAATGATAGAAATAAATAAAAAAGATAGCTTATTCATCGTTTTTTGAATGAATAACACAGTGTCCTTGAAAATAAAATATTGTTCTAAAAAGTTATTTTTCTTTCTTCATATCGAATTGCATTTGAAATAAATTATTTTAATATTATTGTGTTGAATTTGTATTTTAGAAGCCTTCCCGGCAAACCAGAAATTGTTAATTTATGGTGTGTGTTCTAAATTAGAACAAATATTCCATTTGATACCAAACTGTATTTGCCAAATCTTCGATAATGTTTACATTTGTGTTTTAGTTTAGTGTAAAATACATAAATAAATTAAAATGTTGAAAATAGTATTAACTTAAGATATATATTTTTTTCTTCTTCACATGGAATTAATAATTGTTTGATTTTTTTCTTTTTATTTGAAAGGATAGATTTTTTTTCTCATCATGATTTGAAATATATAAATGCATATTATTTTATTACTGAAAGAATATTAAAAAGGCTTTACGAAAACCAAATAAATATATAATTTATGTACGATTGATGGTCTCATGAAAAATAACGTATTTTTCAATGTATGTGAATTTTTAATTGATAAATTAAATATTGCTAGAACATGTGAATATTGAATATATTTTAGTGTTTCATTTAGAATGTTTTCGTGTTATTGATTTTGATCAAAATATAAATCTATATAGTGTTACTTTTACACGATTCATTTTAGAATAATTGAAGTTACCTTCAATTATAGAAAACAATACTCATAGGTGTTATTTGTTGTTTGAATACTTATATAAATTGAGTTCAAATTATATTTCATTGATTGCTATATACTGTAGCAATTTAAATTTAAAATGCAATTAATTTTGCAATTTAAAATGAAATTGAAAGTATTCACTAAGTTTATTGAATATACGTATATGTATAAAATTATGTTATAAGTAATATTTGTCATAAGTAATTATTGTTTTTTTCAATAATCAAATAAGATTTTTACATAGTTTTATTTTAGTGATTGAAATTTGATTTCTGGGTAAATTTTCGAAATTGATGTGTAAGACTTTTAACTGGTGAATTTGATTTTCACTTATTAATTAATTTATTTACAATTGTTATCACAAAAGTTGGTTTAAAGGAGTTATACATTAAACATTTCTAGTGACTTTTACAATTTTAAAAATGTGCCAATGATTAATATGTTAAAATTACTTTGAACTATAATTTTCCTCTGTAGTGAAAATAAACTAATTAAAATTAATTTAATCAATTTAAGTACAGTGAGTGTAAATTTTGTTAGGAATTGTAAGATATTTACATGAATCATTATGTTTTCATTTATCCTCAAACTTTAATAGACATTTAAGACTTTCGAAATTGGTAACCTTTCTACGATTGACTTAAGATGGCATACCTCGCAAAAGGTCGAAAAGAAGATTTGATATTGTTGGCTGAGGAATTGGGCTTGGATATTGGAAACAACGTGAAAGTAATCCAGCTAAAGGATTTAATCGTCAAATCTGACAAGTATGATGAGGAACTAACGAAAAACTTATTATCCAGTGTTATTGAAGAAAGAGTATCAAACGAAGAGCAGGAGAGATTAGCAAGTGAACGTATAACACAAGAAAAACAAATAGAAGAAGCCAGAATAGAAAAAGAAAGAGCCTATGAACTTGAAGTCCAAAAGTTGTCTTCGCTATCGCCGGTATTACCGATTCAATAAAATGATCCACCAAAACTTGAGTTAAAAAAGTTAATTCCTAATTTTAATGCAAAAGAAGACGACATATGTTTATTTCTCAATCTTTTTGAGAGACAGTTAAAGTTTCTAAAGGTTCCTGAAAATCAATGGATCGCTTACCTTGTTGGAGTTCTTCCAAGTGAGTTGGCAAAAATAATCCCTCGCGAGCCAGAAGAAAAAGCTGAAAATTACAGCTATATTAAAGAGATCTTGCTAAAAAGATTCAAATTAAGCGCTGAACGTTTTCGTCACCTATTTGTAACACATAAAAAAAATCCTGATAGTACATGGAATGACTTTTATTTTGAAATTCAAAGCTATTTTGAAAATTGGATAAAGGAAGGAAAAGTAGACACGTTTGAAAAATTGAAAGACCTTATGATAACCGATCAGATCAAGAAAAAATGCCCTCCTGAATTTAAAGAACACTTTTTGGATGAATGGAATAACATCACTTCTCCAACTGATTTGGTAGAAAAATTTGATGTATACGACAATCTTCGTCACAAAGCTAATAAAAAGGACCATCCGTCATCAATAAGAAACAAACGTCAAAATCCAGAGAAGAATATCCCAGATTCAACTCTGTTGAAAAAAAAGTTAAAGGTGAAAAATTCGACCAGCTTAAGCTGGACAAACTCTCTTCCTTGTTTTGCTATAATTGTCTTACGCCTGGCTATATTAAATCAAACTGTCCGAATCGTTCCAAATCTGAAAAGAATTCCGCTCGTTTTCACAGTATAAAGTTGAACAGTCTGTCAACATCCAACCAGATGGCAATATTAAATATAAATATCAATGGAATGTGGGGTACAGCCTGTGTGAACACGGCTGCAACTTATACTATAGCTGGTGAAACTCTCTACCACCTTCTTAGAAAACAAAGAATCGATTTCTAAAAATCAGTACTTGAAATAATACTCTACTTGGAATCGACTTTATAGAGAAAACAGGGATCGTTCTAAATCTTAAAGAACACTCGTGGCACTTTAGTGATAGACCGCATAAAACTTTCTCATTTGCAAAACTCGATGTTCCAGTGAATTGTGATTCACTCCAACCAGATTCTCAAGATCATTCCTCTGAAATTGGAAAAAATGCTAACCCAACAAAACAGTGGGAAGATCTACCAGAAGACAATTCCTTCATAGACTTAAATACCACTCTTCCAAAAATTTCTTTTATTCTTCAAACAGAATTTGCAAAACAATGTTCTAATATCATTGGGACTAAGAGTGAAAAATGAAAGCTCAACGCTACTTCGATCAGATGAAGGGGAAAATCTCAACTCAAACCAGAGGAGACAACTTAATGCTTTGTTGAAGGAGTATGAAAATATCTTCCAACAAGGGGGAGAAGCAACAACTTATATCGAACACCGAATCGATACAGGGGATTCAGCTCCAATTGATTCACCTCCCTATCGACTCTCTCCAGCCAGAAAAGATATCTTAAGAAAGGAAATTGAAAAGCTTCTTGCTCAGGGATAATATAAGAATGCGATTCAGCATACGCATCACCAGTAGTGCTCATACCTAAACCAACTGGTGAATTTAGACTTTGCATCGACTACTGCAAACTCAATGCTGTCACCAAATCAGATCCATATCCATTACCATGAATGGATGATCTTCTGCACAATGAATAAACAAACCTATTTTATGACCACTATAGATTTACGATCTGGTTATTATCAAATTAATGAACGTCCGCAGGACAAAGACAAAACTGCTTTTGTATGCCAACTTGGTGTCTTTAGGTTCAACAGAATGCCTTTCGGACTTAAAACAGCACCAGCTACATTCCAGCGTCTAATGGACATTTTTCGAAATGGACTAAAGGTTAATACTTAGATGATCTTAGATGATATCATAGTATTGTCTCCCACTTTCGAGAGTCACATCCAAGACTTACGTTTAGTATTTGAAACACTCAAGCAGTTTAATTCGCGAGCTAATCGTGAGAAATGCTACTTTTCTTGTTCCAAATTTAAATACCTTGGGCATTATACAACCAACTCCGGTATTGTGGTAGACCCAGCTGAAGTGGAAGCAATTATTAGCATTCCCTCCCCAAAGAATGTAAAATAGGTGCAATCTTTTAATTGCAAACATGCAGCTGGCATAAACGCTACATTCCTCAATTTGCTGATATTTCTTATCCCTTAAGCAATCTCTCTAAAAAGCGAACTACTTGGAAGTGGGGTGAAAAAGAGCAAAGTGCATTTGAATTTCTTAAGAAATGTTTGGTTTCACCACCAATTTTAAAACAAATGGATGAATCAAAACCTTTTGTTATAAGATCAGATGCGTCAAATTATGCTTTGGGGCTGTCTTACAACAAGGACAAGGTCCTGAAGAGCAACCGATAGAATATCCGAGTCGTTTACTGACGTCGGCTGAACGTAACTATTCCACAACCGAAAGTGAAGCGCTTGCAGTGATCTGGGCCCTTGAAATGTTTAGAGGATATATCGAAGGTTCCGAAGTTACTGTGGCATCTGACCACCAACCTTTAAAATGGCTCTTAAGCCTCAAATCTCCCACAAGTCGTCTTGCAAGATGGGCATTGCAATTACAATCTTACAACTTTAAAATAGAATACATTCCGGGTAAAGCGAATGTCATTGCTGATATGCTTTCCCGCCCAAATTGTGTACATGAAAGAGCAACCTGCGAAATCTGCACAGTTATCGTTGATTTGTCCTCCAAAACAACAAGCGATCTCCGTGCAGAACAAATGATGGATTGCAATGTAAAGAAAATAATAGATAGTTTTGAAAGTAATTCAAAAGACGAAAATTTTGCAAATTGGACTCAAATAGGTTATATTATGAATCAAAGTGTATTATATCATTATTCCGAAGAATCTGACTCAGAGAAGGCACAATTAGTAGTTCATATAATGAGCGTGAAAGAGTACTGAAAGAACATCATGATGCTCCAACAGCAGGCCATTATGGTGCAGATGGTACATATCAAAGAATTTCTAAAAGATATTATTTTCCAGGAATGCGAAAATATATTACAAACTATGTTAAAAATTGCCTTGATTTTAATAGGTTCAAACAATCAAATCAAAAACCTGCAGACTTATTGAGAAACCCAATCTACTCACAACGTTTTGAAACTTTGGCCATCGACTTGTTTGATCCCTTGCCTGAGTCCCCAGAAGGGAAAAAATAGATTTTCATTGTGAAAGATACTGCAACAAAATGGGTAGAACTTTTCGCATTGAAAAACGCTACCGCGAGAGAGTGTGCTACTGTTTTGATAGAAGAAGTATTCTTGCGTTTCGGAATTCCAAGGAGATTGATAAGTGACAATGGTTCACAGTCTGTCAGTGCAGTTCTTCAACAGGTTTGTCATCTTCTTGACATAAAACAAATACTTACTCCAGTTTATTGCCCACAAGCTAATCCTGTTGAGCGGAAGAATAGAGATCTCAAACCGAGATAGGCAATTTTGGTTGGAGACAAGCACACTGAATGGGTACAAAAACTTCCGACAATACATTTTGCATTGAACACAGCTGTATGTGACTCGACAGAACACACGGCTGCGTTTCTACAATTCGGAAGGAAACTTAGAACCCCTGATGATATCCAATATGATTTGCTCACAGTTATTTACAATGACAACTTCGTAACGGAAATAACTCCATATTTGAGAAAATTTGCAAATATTTCGAAAGAGATCAAAGACATTGTTGAACAAAAACAAGATCAAAGGAAGAAATATGCTGATCAGGATAGAAGAAAAGGTCACCAGTTTAAACCTGGAGTTCAAGTATTGGTAACCTTACATCCTCATAGCATCAAAGCAAAAAAGATTACAGCCAAATTTGCACCTCGTCGAGATGGACCGTATATTATGCTCGCACAACGTTCCCCAACAAGCTGCGAAATTGCCAGCCTAGACCAACCCAATATTTCTCTTGGAGCCTATCACACATCTGCTCTACGTCCATGCCTAGAAGCCCACAAAACCTCAAATGTGCCAACAAATCCTATTAAAAGAAGGGGTTGACCCCCTAAGACACCTGAAATAAACAAACAGCCAAGAAGTGAACAAATGTCAAACTTATCACCTGGCTACTCGTCCAGACGACTTCGCAGCCAGAGGGGGAGCCTGTGACGCTTCACTCTCTCTCTCTCTCTCTCTCTTCCTTTCCGAGAGCGCCCCTGGTAGGGAGAAGGAAAAACGGTTAGGCTTTTAATTTCGAACTCTTAAGATGTGTTTTAACCATCCTATTAATTTAGTGTTTCTGTTTGTTATTGCGTGCAACTTAACTTTGAATAATTAAATTACTGTTACACTAAAGGCTGTTTTGATTAAACCCACAACCACCGGACACAAACATAATATTTCTTTCAAAGAAAACTATGTTTACTTTTTATTTATTTATGGTTCTCTTGAATATTATAAATTTATGTATTTTTAATCGCAATTCATATTAATAAAATTCATATGATATCAAAAAAGTATATTATACCCTCCATGGATATTTTTATTTATGTTCAAGAAACTGTGTAAAAATTGTTAGCCAAATATTAATGCAATGAAATTATTGCATTAAATATAATTCAATGAATATGAAAATATACCTCTGTGTCTTACCTTAAAATGTAAACTACTTTAAAATTACTGTACAATTATTAAAGAGAAATATATGATGAAATTCTTTATCGAATTTCATCATGAAATATTATATCTTAAAAATTTTCTTACAATATTGCATTAAACAATTGAATTTTTTATTGAAGCATGTGTAAATGTAATTCACATTTAATATTAATATTGTAACAACAAAAACAAAATGCATCTGCAAAACAAATGCTGTAGTTTAAAACAATATTAAATTGACTTTTTCTTTTTAAAGAATTTCATAAATTATATAAGTTGACGTTGTACATAGCTATGCAAATTTTTGTTAAAAACACCAGACATGTTCTTATATTCAAATAAAATATATATTTCAAAGATTAAATGAATATATTAATTCAAGATTTTAGTTATGTTTTATTATATAATGGTAATTAAATTTATGGTAATTCATTTGATAAAAACTTTAACTAAATCTTCAAATATTATTATCGAAAGTCATACTTTTACTAATATTTTAATTAATACCTAAAAGATCTTTTCCAGTTCAATACAACTACATTTTTATAAAAAAAATTATTCACTTTTATTCTAAACTTTGATATTGAAACAAAATTAGCGCTGTAAATAATAATAATCATTATTTTCATACCAAACTATTTTCTTGTATACTTATTGAATTTTGAGAAACCATCTAATTTCAATATTAAAAAAAATTTGGTAATAATTAATATTAATCATCAATATTAAAAAACATTTTGAATCATTTTACTTTTAAAGACTCCGCATTGAAAATGTTAATTAATAAGTGAAAAATTCAAAAGAATATTAATGTAAAATTTTTCAAGTATCTTATCATTCAAATTACAATATATAGAAGTATTAAATTACTATAATTCAAGGGCTCTGTGTTGATCCATTGATTGGCTAAAAAAAGAGCATATTTTTGTACTATTACTATTATAAATCAATTGTGTGTCCGCTGCAAGCATTATCAAAACTAGTTTCTTCTAAACTTTTACAGTTATTTGAATTTAATCAATGGAAGTTCTAAGGCTGACAGAAATTTGTCATTTTCAAATTGCTTAGTCTTCTTTGGAGACATTATGGTACCACGAAGACTACATGTTGAATTTTCTGCATGAAAAGAATTCTAAGCTGAATAACATTGCAAAATGTTTATAAGGTGCGAGATTTAGTTTACTAATGAATTCTCTGGTGGCAAGTACGAGTGAGAAATGTGAGAACACAGGTCGTTTTATCACTCACATAAAATACTAGATAAGGTGATTACTGTCTCGCATTGTAAGTAATTACACATTTCCACATGAGTAAGATGATTTTAAATAAATATTATAGAATACTTCGTCTATAACATATTTTTAGTTTATGTTGTTTAATTATTGTAAAAAAATTTATTGAAATTTGTAATTTTTTGTATCATTCCTGATTTTTTTCTTTTAAATTTTGCAAGAGAAAAATAAATAAAACTTACTTTTTGAGATATCGAATGAATAATATTTAGACAAAAAAGATATCCAACCAAATTTATGAACCTCAATACAGCTAATGTGTAATGAAAAATGCATAGAAAAATTGCTCAATAATTTTTTCCGTATCTTCAAAATTCACAAACGTTTTTATTTTTACAGCATATATATCCTTATCTATTTTTTAAAATTATATACATTTACATTTTATTGCATCTATTATTTGATTTATATATTGTTTGCGTAAGTAGAAAATGGTTATCTTCTTTTTCATGGGGTTGATATTTACCGAATTGCATAAGTAATTACTGTAAATTATATGAATAAATAGAAAATGTTAATTTGCAAAATGATAAACGAGTGTTATAAATTATATTGACAAATAATTATAAATTAAGAATATTACGAGTTTCCATTTATAAAGTAACATTTTGCATATTTTCTCAGTATAATTACCTCTTAAAATTCTTCCCACGGACTCATGAAAAGATGGGAGCTAGAGTATAAAAAAAAATTTTATTTTCTTTATTTTTCTGAAAATTCTAATTATTGGGAGAAAAGGTTGATGCGTGTGTGTGTGGTTTATCATTCAATACATCGCTTAATTTGAAAAACATATTATAAATATAAGTCATCGCGTTAAGTGAATATAAGTTTCATTCAAAAGATTTGTTAACCTTATCTAAAATTTTCCTCATTCAAAACTTTTTCTAACTTATTTAACACATTATAAATACATGTAATTATGTCAAGTTAATATACAAAACATCTGCACATTTCAAGAGCACTAAGAAAAAAAACTACATTAAAATAAAAGACATAAGCCAGTTGTTATGGATGAGGATTCATAAAAGAAACAAACCAAGAACGATTAATTCCAAAAGATACAAGAAGCTCTGCTACTTCTCAACAGAAGAAACATCGGAATGGCAGCACTCGTTATACCTTGGGTTGCGTTTTAGTACTTCAGTATCATAAAAATCCGTCGCCAGATAATGGAGCCAACTTGTTACTGCAGGTGACGGCTGTTGGATGGTAGATTTGAGTTTACCATCTCCGAGTTGCAAGGTATCAAAATTAGTTATAGAAGCCTCAGCTTCTGGCACTAAACCTCGCAAACTCGATCATGACAAGAATTTTTGCAGATGCAAGAAAATATAGAAGTTGCTGGAAGCAAGCTCGGGATTATAGGGTGGATGATCAAACACTTCCCCGCTAAACTTTTTCCGGCAACTTTTTTTTGTAGAATTCACAGTACGAGGGCAAGAATTTTGCCGTGAAGTAACAAAATACCAGTGCTGAATATCTCGCGCCTCTTGGTCTAAATGGTCCGTCGCAAACTCATTAGACTTGTGCAGTACTATTCAGCGTTTAATGTTGAACCTTCAGCCAGCGGGAGAGTCGACATCTGTGCGTACTATAGCAACTTTATATAAGCTATCCGAAAATTAGGTTTGCAACATATGATAGCCACACCTACAATCTGACTTATAAGTACATTTGCGTTTCAGTTCTTTTACAGAGCCATCTTTTGGAGTCCAGGGAAACATACTTTCCGAATGACCTTCGTATTATATTCATCCGCTTATGTAACCCAATCAGTCACATTCTAACTATTAATTAGTTTATTATAAAATACAAATATAGTTGATATTTGAAAAGAAATGCGAAATCTGAATTTATGTGAAAGTTAATAATGTATGTTAATAGATACAAAAGATTAGAAAATCAATGCATGTTTAAATGGCCGTTATGTATTATATCAATACCTTTTTGCACATAAAACAGGTTCATTTTTCGAAATTCGAATTTTAATGCTGATGATTGTATGAAAGTTATGTTATATCACTCGTAATAAAGAAAAATGCCTATTAGAATATGCCAGAAAAACAAACAAAGAAAGTAAAGATCAAACAAAGAATTTATGTAGTTATCGTGACTTCTTAGTTTAATTATAGGGTGTAGTTATTGAAATTTTTATTTATTTCAAGATCTTTGATGTTATAGAATGACTATAGCCTATCGGATACTCCTATGAGAGTGTTGCCTTTCTTCTGGCAGGAAACCAACAGTTTCACGTGTATATATATATAGTAATATATATATATATATATAAGTTAGGTCAACAATAATATGTGTAATAACTACTTTATGTAAGAACTCTGCCGCCAAATAAGCTCTAATATTTGAGAAGGCAGATGTGTTTCTTATACTAAAGGAAATTGTAAAAACAAATCATGTTTTTAGAATCAAGTATTTGTTTTTTAACTTAACAGTTTCCTGTAAGAGTAGTGAAATGACAACTGCAGCAAAAGTTTCAGGGAAAATATATATATATATATATATATATATATATATATATATATATATATATATATATATATATATATATATATATATAGATAGATATATATATATATATATATATATATATATATATATATATATATATATATATATATATATATATATATATATATATATAGATAGATAGATAGATAGATAGATAGATAGATTAGATAAATAGATATAGATATAGATATATATATAGATAGATAGATAGATAGATAGATTTCAAACGCTTTTCATTTTTATCTCTGGTCTATTGGAAAACATCAGTAGTAACAGTTTAACATAATGAAACTCTAATACCTCTTTGAAGAAATAAACATGCATCTTTCAACATATTAATGCAAAATTTGTATTGTTTACAATATCCTTACTTTTTTATGTTGAAGATTTCGGCTGATATTTTTTTAACCAACACTTTCACTGGATTTGCATTCTATGAAAACATCTATAGTAATCAGTTACAACGCCATCGTATGCAGTTGTTATAATTTATAAATAAAATCACAGTGTTGAATCTACATTGAAAGAAATAATCGTATCTATCACGCATCACAATTCATTCAAATCTTCAACTTAATTTCATATGTTGTTGCTACCAAAGCTGATATCACTATCTCTGATAGCTGAATTTTTGTCACAAACAGCTTCAACACATATACTCTCAAACTGTAGAACATATGTGCGGAAAAACTGTTTTGGTCTCAGGATTCTTTTCGGAATGATTTCTTCTGGTTTTGCACGAGCACTTTATGTTTAATGAAGAAATATTCTACAGGATTTAATTTTAAATGAATTCAAAATTCCTACAATCATTTCTACTAACTTGCACTCAAGAGACATAATAAGACCGGAGGTACTAAACGAAATAGAGGTACTAACGAAAAGAGAAGAAAATAAGACCGGAGGTACTAAACGCGCTGCTATCATTTAGGCTTAAAATTTTAATGATTAGAAATGTCAAATGAAATCTACTAATCAAAATATTTCGAGGAATAATAAAATCTACAATTTTTTACAGTAAAAAATAAATTATGGTATATTGAAGATAATTCTTAACATTCTGAATGATTTTCTAAAGCAAGGCAGATTCATATTTAGCATATATTAATTATAAACATGGGGTTTATCATATGAAAGATTTTAGTAATTAAACGCACAAAAGTGGAAATAATTTTTAATTTTTCACTTAGAATTGAATCTGTTTTCAATCAACTAAATCTGATAAAATCAGCAACGACATTATCCTACAATTAATAAATACCATAGCCAAAAAAAATAAAATTATTTAATAATCCTACTAAGCAACTTCAAACCATTTTATTAAAAAGCTGCTTGTATATGCAAAGATTAAATTTGAAATCTCTAAGGGTCTTGAATGAAATATTTTTTTGTTTTTAAAATGAAATTATATTTTTTGATATCATTTTACATCTAATAAAAGCACACATAACTCATTCACAGATTTTACATTTTCACAATTCACAATTCTCTAAATGTAATATAATGAGAAATTTATAAGATTATATTATTTTAGTTGTGCATTAAGGTAAAAGCATCAGGAATGAAACTTTTTGGTTTAATCTTTATTATGAAAAGCATTATATTAACATATTCAATCGTATCTATTATTTTAAATTCCATATAGTTTGCTAAAACTCTAATTGTTACTTACTTTTTATTGAAAATATATAAAAGAAGTTTAATTATTCTGTACCAATATGAATACAGAATTATATGACAACTATAAGATAGAGTATTTAATATATATAAATACTATGTACGCTTATTTTAAATTAAAATTCAGTTATTATTAACATATAGATTCTTTTGGAATAAAAATACGGATCATATAAAAAGCAAAAATTTGTAACTTTCCAACAAATATGTTCTCTAGATATTATGAGTAATAATTTTGATAAAGAAAAATTGTATTCAAATTATTTATATCTTTAACACTTATTGCTTACTCTAATTTATTTATAATTTATCTTATATATGTATATATCTAGAATCTTAATCAAAAATTGGTAAAGAAAAATAGGGTTGATATTATAATCAATAATTTTTAATGCACTATTTTATATGTAACTCACCGGCTGACGACACCTATTAAATATTAATCATGTTTTTACAAAAAAAATTTTCTTATAGCATAAAATTCGGCACAACATATTGTTCTGTCAGTTACTTATATTACATGGAAATTTATAAGGTTTTGAAACATTCTCTAATGATATTAATATGAAAATAATGGTTATAAATATGAGTTATATCTTAGCTCTTTAAATCACTATTAAAGTTTGAATAAATTAAATCATATTTTAACAGAATAAATATATATATGAATTAAATATTGCTTATTTTATTGAAACGACCAAGAAAATTTTCTTTTCTTCTTCATTAAAAAATATGTAAAACATTTTGTTCTTTGGGATCCTAAATAAAAAAGGTAGTGGTTCAAAGCTAAGTTTAATAAGCATACATTTTTTAAAAACAAACTTTCTTTCATAAAAATAATCTCATGTTATGCAATTAGCTGTTTTTCTATTTCGTAAGTCATTTTTACAAAAATTCATACGAAGAAATTTCATTTAATTTTTTAAAAAAATATTTTAGCAATTTTATAAAATTTATAAATATTAAAAATTTATATTTTAATTTAGAAAACTTTTAAGCTGTTATTTATTGTGAATCTTATATATTATATTGTTTTGGGATATATCTCCATTAATCTCACATTCAGGTGTAAGAAACTGCAAAGTGAAGCATGATATATTATTTAAATATTAATGAAATACGTTTTGAAATTATAAGATAAAATTTATGAGAATTACTATGTATATTGGTATTATTTTGAATTGTAAGATTTTTTAAATTACCATTAAATTGAAAAGGTTTTGTCACTTTTGCCGTTTTGTAATCATAACCAAGCATTTTAAGAAAAAATTGAAGACTAAATAAATTAATAATTATAATACTTTAATTTAAAGTAATTTTAGGATGTCTCAATTATTTAACTTCAAATTTTTATTTATATTGACAGTTGTAAAGAAATACATTTTTAGAATAAAGGAAGTCATTTTTTAAAGAGTAACATTATTTACACTTCTATCTTACTATCCTATTTAAAAAACCAGTTGAAATGTTTTTAATTAAAAATTAAAGTTTTATTAAATTAAAATAGTTAAATTCAAAAGTCCTTAAAGATTTTCACAGTTCCAAAAGGCAAACAAATTTCACCTTTAAACCTTTACTACCTATATTAAAAGTATAAATAAATGAAAGTTATGAAAACTCTTTTAATAATTATTTGTTATAGATAAAATAAAGTTTAAACTAAATACTTATAGATTTTCAGTATTTAAAATTAACTACTTATCTGCATATCAAATGTTTTGAGTATTACTCTAAATTACTGAGACTAGTACTTTGGTATTAAACTTTATTTCGAAATTTTACTTGCATTTTATTATTATTTTCATTTTAATTATTCCGAAAATGTCTAATAAATATTTTACCTCTTATTCTGTTATTATTTAGTTTTCCATTTTCTCAAATGAAAGAAGAAATCCATTTACAAAATATTTTAAGGAATAATTTCAAAATTACTTTTTGACATTTGCATTGAGATCTGAACTTAAAACCTATTCATTTGCATAATATTGAAACTCTCATCTAACAATGGCTAAAACATTGGAAATAAAATTAGATTCAAGTAAAGAAATAGGTGTAAATAGGGAAAAACAATTTTAATAAAATATGCGAAATTTCTATTGATGTGTTGTGTGAGCGACACGCGTTATTGGAAAAAATTTAAAAAAATACTTTATTCAAATTTTAAATATAATTTTAGCTTTTTTTCATGTTTTTGTAAAAATTGAATACAATTCTCGATACCCCAAACATACAACCATTATATGAGCGCCAGTTTTAAAGCTGATAATTGTTTCTTAAAATATTATTCATAAGCTCCTTTGACAATTTTTAATTACATTTTTTAAAGTAATACCTAATTATGAAATTATGAGAGAAAACTACATGTGGAAAACTGATTAAACATGACAGCACCAACTTGATACATACTTTTAAAAATCAGTTAATATTTATAATATTAGATGTTATATTCTTTTACGTCAAAGATAACTATATTTAATATTATTCATGCTCAATCAGAATAAATTTACAAAGTCAAAAATATTATCTTCAAAAAAGTAAAAATGCTCTAAATTTCTTGTAGTACGATTTTGTAAAAAATGTCTGTAAGACCAAGAAAACAATCATCCTCAAAAATCTATAATAAGCAAAAAAATGAGGGACTCTATAATGTTGAAGAGTTTTTTAATATTTTATAAATTAAATATATAGATACTTAATGTGTGCAGAATATATTTATATGTTTACATTTAAATATAGCAATTATTGCATAAAACTTCTTATGGAAAAATAGTAATTCAAAATTGATTATGGTTGATATAAATCCACACTTAAATCAAAAATGCTTAAACAACTCCTCATTATAAAGTATTTTGCAGCTAAAGAACTTTAATATTAGTGTATTCATAGTTAGTTTAAAGCGGTCGTCAATTATGAAATATGTGTTTTTATCAATTATTCAAAAATCAAAAACCCTAGTTGTGCGAATAATAAGTTAACAGAAATTTTTGAATACAAATCTAAAATTACTCAAGCATGAAACATGAACAACTCAAGCATTATATGACATTTACTAACAATTAAGGATTCATCGTTTTACGAACGTTTCGATTAAAGATCTTGAATACATTAAAAGTTGGTGAATTCTTTTATGTTGTATGTCATTTTAGGATTTAAATTTTAAAAAGCTACCTAGGAATAATTTAGACTCTGCTATCCTGTGTCTATGTCTTAGCGGAATCTGTAGTTGAAGATCATTGTGAAGTATTTATAAATCCCCAACATGTTCCTTTCTTGGAAAATTTTTATAGACCGCATTTAAACATCTCAGGGGAAGAAACCGAAAGATATCTCATCCATACAACCGACATATGTGCAGAAACAATTTCACCCTCGTTCAGTTATTGCTAGGATAGAAGACAGGAGTTTTTTCTCCAGAAAGTAGATTCTAATTAACCCCTCTTGAAGAAAACTTGTAAGCATTAATTTTAAATTAAATTTTAATTATGTAATGATTTGTGCAGATTATTAATGTTATTGCAGATTTTTCTCTTCGCTTGAATTGTTAATTATAAACTTTTATTGGTTATTGGCCTTTGATTTTAAACTCAACTAATATTGCATGTATTCCTAAAAAATATATTTATTAATGGGTCCAGTACATACTAAAATAATTAAATGATTATTCTCAGTTTCAATTTTTTGCATCAAGAAATGAATATAAAAGTAAACAATGTTTGCTTGTTTACATTTTGTTCAAATTTGGTAATTGATGGATAATAAAATCAATAAATATCGCACATTAAACGAAAACTCTTTTATTTAAAGAAGAAATTCCAGCTACTTTTAATACAAGTATATCTACTGTAATGTATAAATGATTTAAACTTATAAATTATAGTAGGCATACTTGTATGTCTACTATATGGCACATGATAAGATTATTTAAATTTATATTTCCTAGATACAATTAATTACATCATGATATTTCCAATAATATATAAATATTTGAATTATAGTAACTTAACATAAATGGTGTGTCATATTTGAAAATAATTATCACCATCATTAAAAAAGTAAATTCTATATTCGAGCTCGAAATTTGGATTTACTTTAAAATGGTTGTCAAAAGATATATACCGAAACTAATATTTTTGTAACTTCTGTTTCTGTTTGATACGATTTTTCTAAAAAAGGATTTTTTATTAAATTACCATATAAATAATTACGATAAAACCTTTTAAGACTTACATATAGTACATAATTCAGATATTAGCTGTATTTTCAGGCATTTATACAGAATAAACATTTTAAAAGTTAAGTAAAAATGACAAGAGAAATGTTTACTTAAAGTTTTTTAATCTTATAAAATTTTTAACACTATTCAAATTTTTATTTTACTTCAAATTTATTTGTATTGTATCTAGTATAAAATACTACATTCATAAAAATTCGTAAAACTAAAGTTTAAATTTAATTTAATTTAAAAAAATACATGAGAAATTTTCTCCAATTCTAATTCAGCTTAAAATGCTTCCAAACTATTGGAAAATGTTTGTAAATCAATGTTTTTTCTTAAGTCTCTAAAATAGTTCTCCGCGCGTCACTAGTATTTTTAGGTGTTTTATTTCTTAGAGGAACAGCATTGCCCAAAAGCAAAATAAAAGTCTTGATTCTGTCGACATTCTTTGTGGCAATTTATAAGTTGGCAAAAAAGACACATCTTAAACTTTATTCCTGAATCCATTATTTTCCATTCTCACATTACATTTTCTTCTAAAATAACTTATAATAATGGTGACGAGTTAAAAATTTCTAAATTCAATGTCTGATGGAAAATTAATAAGGAACAATTGTTAAAATTTCATGTTATGCAAACATTAGTAGCTAACATTTATTAAATTAAACATATTTAAGGCGTTTTAGCATAAAAGTCAGATATAATTTAATTTCTGTTGAACAATAATAAAAAAATTCAATTACTCTTGAACAATAGTAAAAATAGACCATTCTGAAATTTAGAAAAGCACTCATTTTGTATTCATTTGAATGATACGTTTAATAGTATTTTTTATTTCTTCTATTACACACTTCAACTCAAAAATTTTAGATTAGCATTTTGATAGAATACTTTTACGTAGTCCAAAATCAATAGATTATTTTTTTGTACACCTAGATTTTTAAAAGCATTAGGATTACCAAAAATTAATTTAATGATTTCTAGTAACATAAAATAATTGTACACACACAATAATGATTACCGTTTCTTGCCTAATTATTCTTATGTTATTTCTTTCAATTTTTTCTGTTTTTACTTTTCCATCATAAGAATACTGACTAAAATTATTATTTTTCTGTAGTTTTCTTTCCATCATTTTCTTCCAACTTTTATATGTGTAATACATTTCTATCTGTTAGTAATTCTGGTATGTGATCTCAAATAAAGCGCTGTATTTTCACTAATCTTTTGATAACTGCTCTTCTTATCACAATTTAAAATTTTTCTACCTATTTGAAAAATAAGTACAAAACAATGTAATGAAGACAATTATTTTTTAATTAATGTCAGATTTTTATTACCTTTTTCATTTATAACTTATTCAGAATTTATATAGAACTGAAAGATTTGACAATAGTTTTTAATACTTTGAATTTTCTTTTGAAGCATTGGATATAAATGAATTTAATACATTTATGGTAACTTTATTTTATGACTTCATTGTGGTTTTTAATAGTTTTAAGCATAATATTATCCCTTATATATAAACTACATCGTTTATTTTATGCAACGAAACTTAAAAATCAATATTTTATAAATATTTTTAATATTAAATTGGAGTTATATAATAACTTCCTTGGAAAGATATAGAGATAATATACTTAATTTTAACACTATTAAACATCGCAAAATTTTCAAATTAAATTCAGAGGATTTTTTAATAGAGTGCAATAACCATTTGCAAAAAGCAGTTTTTTACTTTTATAAAGTTACAGAGTAAGTTATAGATACTGTAAGTTTAAGTAGGTTACACCATTAAATTTTAAAATCTTTACTCCGTACTTTGATTACATTCTACCAGGTGTATGCAAATGAAATAAGACGATTGTTTTTTAAACTAACTCAATAAATATGCGAAAAATGTTAATTATTCTTTATTCGAAATAATATACATCGCTATCTACACATTTTTCCCGTCTTTCGGGCAATTTGTGAACATCACGTCAAAAAAATAATCTGTTTCTTGAGGCCAGCCAGTCATCAAGCCAAAATTTGGCGTTTTCGTAAGAAGTGAAGTGCTATTCAGTTTCACAAATAATATCCAACTAATATTTAAATTTCTTTCACGAATATGAATTATTATAAATTAATAATATGTAATTTTAAATAATGCATGTAAAATAATTTGATAGTTAGAGAACATTTTATATATTTAACTTGAATTCCGCGAAACTTTATTATTTTTTAAACCACAAAAATAATGTATATATATAGTTCATTTTTGCTTGATCAACTTTATTAGGTTAAAGAAAACCTGTACATATTTAGTAATCTCCAAACTATTTCTCTCTTAGAAGCAAAAACTTACAATGATAGTTTTATTTCGCAATATATTTAAAAAAAATTTTCTTTCTCTGCGAAGATTAATAACATGTTGCCTGTTTTATCATTTTAAATTTTGTAACAAAAATGTTTACCTTATTTAAATATTTTTTATTTCTTCAGAGAGAAATTTCGAGTAAACAGCATTCAAATTTTCAATAAATTTTCAAATTTAGATTTTTTAAGCAGAAATACCAGAAAAGATTTCCCTTATATAAAATTCGTCAACAATACGAATATTTTAAGTCTCATACTATTAATAATATTTTTGATATTAAAAACTAGCAGAATTGGAAATAATACAAACTTAAAATACCTGTATAATGAATAGAAAGTATAGAAAAAATTTAAAAAACACATAAACTTAAGTTGGGCACAATAATACAGCAACCACCACTTACTTGTCATGTCCAAATAAAATGAATTAATTGTACTTAATTATAAATTACTTAAAAGGGAGTTTTAAAATACTTAATACTATAAAATTTATACTATATTTCAAATTTAATTTAGAATTCATAAATTTTAAATAAAAAATTAATTTATTATTGTGATCTATTACATATACTTCCTTTGGGAGTGTTACTTCTTAAAAATGCAATAACATATTAATAAAAATATGATTACAAACTTGCATTTTTAAGAATTGTAGTAAACAAGCAGTAATAAATATAATAAATTAAATTTATTTCTAGATTAAGAAAATATGCAGAAAATTTTCTGCTTTTCAACATTACTTTACATATTATTTGATTATTGTTATCAACATTGTTCTTGCTTACGTCCTTATAAATCATAAAAAATACGAAAACTATTATAATAACCGAAATTCAAAATTATAACAAGCCTTTATAAAGTTAATCATTTTATTTAATATGAAAGAAATATAATTAAAAAACAATTAGTATAGATAAGAGGAAAATTAAACATTAGTTATGAAAGTATAAATGTTTTAAGCACTAATACTTTTGACTTTATTATATTTAGTTATAACTCGTTATATAATTTACTAGATTTAGGACATGCTAGATGTAAACTTGAATTATTAATCAACTATCTTACAACAGACCATGAATTCTGGAATTTTTGCATAACCATATTAAGGATTGGCAATCATGATAAATCAACGAGAGGCACTTAAAATTGCACCGGTCTTTCTAATCTCTCACAAAATATTACTGGAGGATAATTGGAATTAATAAACAAGCTCCATCACATCTCAAAGTTCATTGATCAGTCAAAAGAGAATTCATTATTCTTTAAGTACAGAAGTTCTTCCTTTTAACTATAATTGTCATGGAAGAATTACACGAGAAATTACGTATTTATTTATATGAGTAGATATTGAAATACTATCAATTGTTTATCTTAAAATAATAAATTTTATTTTCAAAATGGAAGTAAAATCATAAGAACTAATTTATTTAGCATAGCTTTAAGAATTTTAATACTAGATTAGGTTTCTTAATCTAATTCAATATTTAATATTCAAAATTTATGAATATAATCATTGTTGAGTTACCTAAAATAATTTAACATTTTCCCAAAACATTATATATATATATATATATATATATATATATATATATATATATATATATATATATATATATATATATATATATATATATATATATATATATATATATATATATCACCAAAGTCCAGTATGACAGCGTTAGCGAAACATCAATCCAGTCAGATCAGTATCCTGATCTGATTGTTATTAAAAATAATTTCTATTATTGTATAATATACCTGATATATCTCTTCTAATTTCGCTGAACAAATAAACTTTTAAATTAAGTATCGATTCTGTTGTGTATTTTTAGAGAGATAGATAGGGTTTTATTTTTGCTTTATCCCATGAAGATATACAATGAAACTACCATTTATATGCAATTTTAAAACAAGAAACACATTATTTTGAACATTTTAGCAAAGAATATACAGTATGC
The DNA here is from genome assembly GCA_037975125.1 of Latrodectus hesperus. NCBI lineage: Eukaryota > Metazoa > Arthropoda > Arachnida > Araneae > Theridiidae > Latrodectus > Latrodectus hesperus. Next base: position 17,328,264 of record CM075858.1, on the reverse strand, counting down.
ACATTAAAAGCGCTTGTCACTCACTTTGGATTGGCTGTTACTATATTTGTGGTTAATATATAAAGTGGTCTAAAATAGTATTTAAAAATTCCTTATTAAGTTGGTACACACATTTGAAAGGTAAAATAATAGATAAGCACATTATTTCATTACATTTTATTAAACTGAAATATATTTAAATAAATGTTGGAATTTTTAAATGTCTCGTAACAGTAGCATAATTTAATGTTTCAAATTATAAAACTTAATTGTCTTTAGCAAAAGAAACTTACTTTAACCAGTACGATTATGGCTCTGTAAAGTTAAATTTAGTGCTCTATTTACCCAAGAGATCTGCTAGAAGGCATATAGTTAAAGACTCGGATTTCCGATATATTTTACCACAAACTAAAACTATACCTTACGAAGAGAGAAAAGTTATTACAATTACAAAGTAATAGGAGTTTTCAATGAAACATAAGATAAACAAATTTATTACACAAACTACAATATCTTATACTAACATAAACTGATTTATAAGTATACTAGTACAAACTATTTATACTTTGACAAAATATTTTCGTGAAGGTTTCTTTTAGAAAAGGAAAAATTATGTATTACAGAAAAATGCATTTCCATATTACAGCTTGAGTACTAATATATATATATATATATATATATATATATATATATATATATATATATATATATATATATATATATATATATATATATATATATATATATATATATATATATATTACAACAGAATTGTTTTGAAATTTACTATGCGTATATTATCTATTATTATTTTATAAAATAAATTTATTTAAAAAAACAATACTAATTGATTTTTTTATAAAAGTTATGTTCCTTTTAATAGTTCGTTCAAATTATTTTAAGATTTATTTCCACTTTTAATCTTTTTTTATGCAAACATTATCTAGTTTGTCAAACTCAAAAGCATATTAATCGTTGCTTATAATCCTAATGCTTACCATTCAAAGAAAAGTTCAACCATAAATTGCAATGAGTTGTAAGAAAGTGCAATTTTTATCATTAATTACATTAAATTTTTTTATCTCTTTTTTAAGACTACGTTGCATATAAAATCAGATTATCAAAAAATTACAGTAAACAGAACTGTTTATTATCAATTTTGGTGAGTAATTGAAATATAAAGTTTTATCTCGTTATACTGATCTTTATAAATTTATTTGTAATTAATTACAATTAAAATTAGAAACAACCTTCTCCTTTAAGAGTCTGTGTTGTCACAAGTGCTTAGCTTACTACTGAATTGAATGTATTTTCTTTTATTAAATATCGTCACAAGACATATTTAATAAAGACATAATGCTTTTTATGATGTATTGCGAAGTGAACTCAAATTAATTTCTACAAAATTGCTTAAAATTGAAATTCCTGTATAAAAAGAATATTCCTTTTAATTTTTTTAATAAAATGCAGATAAAAATTTAATCTTATCTACTTTGACAATGATTAAGTAATCTTCATCGTCTCAGTCTATTAAATGTAATTCAAGACTGAAATTATAGTGAAATTGTACGTCAACTCCAATTTAATGAACTAGCAATAAATTAATGAAACTAGCAATAAATTCATCATGATTAATGGAGAATGTCAGGAGAGGGAGAATAGAGCTTCAATACAGCATCCTTTAAGCCCAATTTTACAAATGTCATAAATTTGCTTGACGAGAAATTTTGTATTTTTCAATTATATTTTAAATCCAGAAATTATTCACTCTTTTTAATTCATTATATGCTTTGATCATCTATTAACATGCCAACGTACAAAAGATACAATTTATTTGATAATTTGTTAAACTTAGAATCTTCAAACGCTATAAATAGATAATGTATGAATATAATAAAACTAAAGTTATTGCTTAAGCATATCTCTTTTATTTTACTTCTTAAAAGCTTTTAATTTGAGACTGCTGCTGAATTATTATTTAAATAATTTTAAAAACGCTTTATTTAGAAAACTTTTAATGATTTCAGCCTTCATGCTTTTACTGTTGTTTGTTAAAAGAACTTTTAGAGCAATTGTGCATAATTTAAATAAATACTTAAACGACTGTGCTCTTATAAAAAAAATTATTTTTTGAATAAAAAGATTATTTAGCATAGTTTTGCAGATTTTTGTGAAAATTCCGTACTTTTTTGTTCCATTTATAATCATTTTTTAAATAAAGTGACATAATGTGCCTTTTAAAATATCTTATACTACTATTAGAAAAATTCCTGCTTGAATTTTCGTTCATTTAGGAAAAGTAATCTGTTATACTCTAATAAACGTAAGGTAAAATCCTAGAAGAGCCCTCACCCTAGGTGACAAACTGAAAAAAAGTGCCAAGAAAGAACGAAACTCCAGAAATAATTTGGTTACCATATCTAATGTATCGACGTAGGGTTACCAAGATTGGCGCAAACCACAATTATCGCCAACCAAAATCATTCGCATCAAGGATGTGGGCTCTGCTAGGATCCAACCAAATGTGATTCAAATATCCGTGCTTAAAAATGTTCCTATATTTAATTTAGCATAGCTTACCGAGCTGCCAGCAAAGTTTCTATCTTACGATTGCTAATATTATTTAATAATGCGAGAAACTGTTAAAAAATAATATAAATAAAATTTTGAAAACTATATGTAAATATAAAATGAATATAAATAGAATGAAATAAATAAAATTATTATATTATCTATGTATTTCTTTATCATAATAATTATTATTTTCATGCTATTGCTATTGTTTAAATGTTTAAACACATTAGCTTTCCTTTGAAGAATCAATGTCTGAAATTTGTATCCCATCTGAAATCATAAGTTAATTTAAGAGAAATAATTTCGATTTCGAAAATAGATTTCATTTATATGGATTGCATTTCCAAAATATATTGCATTTACATTAAATATGTTGCATATACATAATAAAATTTAATTTTTGCTACAAATTAATATATGCAATTACAGTTTATTTAATAAAATTTTTTATTTTTCTATATATAAAAATACTTTATGATCTAAATTTAAATAATACTATGCGTAAAGTATTCACATGCAAATTATTGTATCTTCTTATAGCAAACACAATCGTAACATGTTTTATAATTAACTTTGAGATAAAAAATTAAATGAAGTTTAAAAAAATAACTACAAACGACATATGTAAACACATTAAGTTTGAAAATTCCATAAATTAAATCAAAGAAAACCCATTATATTTCTTAGGAGAATTCGGATCGTATGCTCCATTCAATTTCTGACTTCAAAAGGAAAAAACTACAATAATTTAAATTTGCACTTGCATATTAATGTAGATAAGTAAAATCTAGCCAACGGCATGTTTCCGCAATAACATTATTTACTTATTATATTAAAAAAAGACAAAAGTTATGAGTATGGATGCACAAACACGCATATTTAATTTTCGAAACTATAAACATATTCACATTTAACTTTAAGAAATACAAATTAAATTTTCTTGTATTTTCTTTCACTATTCCTTTTTATTTTCATTGCTCCATTTTATAAAGAGAAAAGTCAAAGATTATGTAAACAACCGTTAGAAAGTACTTAAAACAGATATTGTTTGTTTAATCTTTATTTCTCTTATGTAATAATTTTGATATTTTATTATATGTGTCATATTACGCACACGAAATTAAACTTAACTTTATTCATTTTAATGTGTGAAAAAAATTTCTCATCGAAATGTTACAAGTCTGTTATTAATTCAAGATCCAGTTGTAAAAGAAATTAGTTTAAAAAATGTAAAATACAACAGAACAAAAGATGTGTTTCTCTGTTATTTTCAATAACTGCCATCAGCAAAGTTTTTTCTAAAAATAATAACAAATTCCTTCAAACAAAATTTCTAATTTTATCCTAAAAATCGTATATATATATATATATATATATATATATATGTATATATATATATATATATTATTTTGTTAAATTCATATTATTAATTTCATTTAATTTCAAAACTAAAATTCTTTAACGCGTATTATGTTAAGGAAATTAAACAAAAATTTTTTACCTCAGTACCTCAAAAAAATAGATTTTGAGGTACTAATTTTAAAATTATTGAAATGAAATGAAAAATAAGATACTACTAAGGTATCATGCTGATTAAAATTAATATAAACTTTTCCTATTTTTAAAAATAAATGTCAGTTAATGCAATGTTTAATTAGTTATTGCATCAACTGTATTTTTAAAAGGTCTCGATTGCTGCATATACGTTATATATATAAGACTAATCACTATGATTCAACTAAAGCTCAACAAGAATATAAAAAAATTCACTATAACACGTTGTTGACAATTAATTTTGTTATTGAGTTGTAAACAGTCAGTTAGAAGTCTGAGTCATTAGCTCTGAAAATTATTGTGTTCAATTTCCGTATCGTAGAAACAGTGTAAGTTTTTCAGCCTGAGTAAAAATTTCAAGAGGAAATAGAGGAAGTCATCCTGACTGAAAGAATTGAGTATGAAATTTTTTTCTTAAAAAAAAACTACTCTTTATTTCTAGACAAACACTTTCTTGTCCCCATAAAGACAACTTGTAACAAAATTATCATTGTTAACAACAGTCGAAAAATTTTCATTAACAATATCACAAATATTCTGTATCTCTATCACTAATATTTAAATCATTAAAAATTGATAAAAAAGATAATATTAGAAATGAGAAAGATTAGAAATTGATAAAAAAAGATGATATTAAAAATTGACTAAGGAAATTTGTGATAATTTGTGATAAGAGATTGATAACTTTGGTGCATAATATAATTACGATAGTTTCAATTATATTATGCACCAAAGATTAAAATTTTACTTTATTGAATAAAAATACATCAAGGATTCGTAATGATATATTGTTTGTAAATTCATCGATTTTCTCTATAAGCACTTAAGAAATTGTAGCTTCTATAATTATTCTTAAAAACCTTTACTTTTTTAAAATGTTCACTAGGGCGACGGTAGATAGTATATTTAAATTCTTTTTATGTTTGTTATAGGATGTTTCTCCTTTTCCCAATAAAGGAAAACAGTATTAGTATTTTTTTATTTGTCTGCTTCTAGTTTCAATGAACGCGTTGAAAGTTAAGATTCTTCTTGAAAAGTTTGATGATTTAAGAGCCATCATCATTGTTACATTAATATAAAAAATAAACTAAATTAAATGTATTGGAATATTTAATGATTATGATTTATGGAAAACATGATGATTTATGAAAAATACGTAAACTAATGATAGCTAATTCAAAAGTAATATCCTGTATAATAAAAGGAAGTTTTAAAAAAGATAACGAAAAATATGAGACCATTTATTTAACTTAAAATATTAATATAAAAGAAGGAATTAAAAAAAAATTCAATACTGAATGTTACATGTTGCATATAAAATAAAATATTGAAATATGTTATCTTGAGGATATTGACCTATTGATTTCTGATATTATATTAGTTGAAAATTGATTTGAAAAACCCAATTGACTGTGTAATAATAAAACCTACCTAATGAGAAAAACAAGAAAAAAAGTCTTTTTATTTCAAAATAAATGGGAAAATATCCCAATTCATGGGAACACTTCTGATTACACTAGCTTTATGTCTGAAATGAGATTTTAACACAAATAGTATTCGTTTATCCAGCTTTTAATTAATGACCATGTACATAAATGTCTTGTGAAAAAGGGAATTGATAACATGGGGAAACACAGCTACATCATCACAATAAATAATTAAACTTTTTGAAAATAGTAGACTGTAAGTGTATATAAGTATTTTATTAAAGAAAATCCCTGAACTAAAGATTAAGTAGTTTAAGAAAATATTAATAAAGATTAAAAAAATTTATAAGAAAAATATTGCTTCAATTGACCCTTATATGATAAAATTTTAAATTCTACTGTTGTTAAAAAATAAGATATTTTCAGCGTAAATTAATGAGAAAGAGAGAAACCTTTTTGATTTGCAAATATTCAATATAGTTTCGTATATATAACGTCATCTACCTCTAACAGATTTTTAAAAAAAGAACCAAGTAAATAAGGAAAATAACAATTTCTTTTAAAATGAAACCACAGTTTTGTGCAATACAAATAAGGATCATATGTATACGATTTCTGTCACCATGGTAATAAATTTCTTTCAAAAAGCAACTGAAATAGCAGTTAGAAAAAAGTTACAGTCAATATTCAATTGAGCAAGGAAACAATGAACATGAAGCAAGTCGCAAAATGTAGTTCGCAGACAGAATTTTTATGGGTCTCGAATTTATGGGTTTTTTATTATTTACTTTATTATAGTTTAATGTGAGTATAAGATTTTGACTGATATTAGTACTTTATTCTATGTAATGACAAAAGTGTTGCTTAAATGATTTTTTAAAAATATAGAAGAATATTCCAGTTCTGTTCTCAGTTTTTAATCCTAATAAAAATAATCATAGCCATCTGAGTCTTATAACAATGAAAATGCTTCATGATATCAAAAACAAGACATCAGGTTAAACTTTTTTTATGGATGTTTGCACTGAAAATTAGATTAATGCTATTACACTATACGAATGCATTTGAATTATATGTTTTATATCCACAGTATTCTATACAGACATAAAATTTCTGGAATATTTATGCAGAATAGTGAATCCTTTGTTTCGTACATTTTCACCTTACATAAAGCATGTATACCGTAGAAATTACAATAATTATAGATTTGTCAAAAATACAAATCTTTCCTTATCTCTTGAAATATTTAATATCAAAATCATTTAACCTTTAATTATTTTTTTCATTTTTAAAAAAATGTTTTTGTCAATTATTGATAATTATTTTAAAATGAATCAATTCAATGAAAATTAAATTTTTGCATATTATACAGGTATTTATATATTTTATAAGGGATACAATTTGGGTTGTTTTATCCTCAATATACACTGTTCAAAGTTATTAAAGTACATTGAGTTTGTGGGTTGATCTTGCATCCTGAGAATTGTTAGGTTGGTTGACATTCTATTGACTATAATAAACTATATGATATGGGAATGATATTTGTTTCGTAAAAAAATATAATGCGTTTTATTGAGCATTTAGTACAAGGAAAACACAATGAGATGTGCATATGAGAAAAACAAATAAAAAAGGAGTTTCCTTAAAAGAGAAAATCATTTTAAATAAGGTTATGGTTTTCCCGGACGGCCAGCAACGTTGAATACCTTTGAGACATCAAGGTAATGAGAGTATTAATGAGAGGTTGAGGTATTCTGCCTCACTTCATTTGAAGAGCTCTTTCCAGTTCTTAGAGAGTTTGCGGGAGGGTAGGCTTCCAGCAACTAATATGCCTATAATATCCCAAAAATGCTCTATTGGGTTCATGTCCCGAAAACACACTACCCATTAAATTCATATGATTTCTTCTTCCAAAAGGAAACCATTCATCATGTTAGTACGATATAAACTTACAATTCTCATACATCAGCATGAAGTCATTTTTAATTGCGACATCGTGAGGGATAACAATATGTCCGAGGATCTCATTCCTATATCAAGGACAAATCAGAGCTCCATTTTGAATAATATAGAGATCGGTTCTTCTATCTATGGAAATGCCAGCATAGATCATCACTCGCCCATCGCCAAATTTGACACTTTTGTGCACGAACACAAGATTCTTTTGACGCGATGGTGTTTTGTTGTTAACTTGACACACACCACCGGTTGGCGAACATAAAATGTTCAAATTGAAGAGCAGTTTCCGACAGTTTACGTCGAAACATGTAGCAATTGCCGAGCAAAAGTGTTGAAGAAGAGTGAAATTCATATTTCAGTGTCTCTCTATAACAGTCTTTATTGAGTGTTGTTGATTGCCTGTGACCATCCAGTCTCAAATTTTGGAGATTTCCAAGATTTCCAATGATTTTTAAGATCTGAAACCTAAAAAGGTTTCAGATCTTGGAAATCATTCTTTGTGAAACTCCAATGATTTCTGCTACTTCGGACTATATTTGGTCCCATACATTGGTAGTATCTGGTGACTGTTTGGCGATCAATAAACTGCGGATGGCGTGGCTTACATCTCTTTCGAGACAGGTTGCTGTATTTTAGAGTAGTATCGGCGAAGCGACGTCCGTGATAGGTTACTACGTGTTTGGTAGAAGCAGAATGCTCTAACTTAGGCAGGCAGCACACCTTTGCACCGCGTTGCTTGTGGATGGTGTTTCATTGCTGTCTGTTTTGTGGATCCCTAATGTCTGGTATACTAGCCAAACACGAAACAAGCACGTCATCAGTAACGTCACTCCAAATATTAACCAATAAAAGTTTATTTACTGTTTAACACATGCATTATTATTGTATTGTATATTTGTTAATATTTTCATATTTGAAAACATAATCATGCCCAAAACGTGAAGAAATATTGAATGTAATACTTTCATTTAAATATCAGCAGCAAATATTATTGCTGAAGTATGTTTGGAAGAGAAAAAAAGGGAGAACAAAATTTAAATAACATAAAACTTATTTCAATTGCTCATGCAACTTATTTAAAATAAAGTTAACAATATTTCTTTGAAATGAGAGAATTTTTATAAACTATAAATAAAAATTAATTGAAAAATCATTTTATAAAAAAAATTTTTGCTACAAATACTTATGCATTTGCATTATATAAAAAATCCTAATTTAAAAAATAATTGCATTTTATTTCAGAGTCTGTTTCATAATATTTAAATAAAAATACAAATAAATTTTTTTATTTTATTAAAGTTTATGTATTTAAGGCAGGCAGCAAACCTGGTCACCGTCACCCGGACACGGTGGATGACTACCAGCTGTCCACAAGCCATCCACCAACCACCCAGCAGCCATCCACGAAATGACGTCACGTATGACCAAATTGAGGCAGAGCTTTTCACCAAACGAAGTATTCAGCATGTTTAGTTTTTTTCATCCACAACCGAGCTACAAGTGTATATTTACTTGATTCGCGCTGTTTATATAAGAACATGGAATTCAAATTTTCTGCAGACATTGAAGAATTTATCATTGAATATATTAAAATCAAATTCAATTTAATTGGACAATATGTTTTAAAATTTCATTTTTTGTTTTATAATATTTTTTTCTTTCCAATGGTGGACACAAGAGGGTGCTTAATAATATACACTTATTTATTCGACTATATATTTTTAATAGATAACATGTGTTTGTGAAACCTACGTAATGATAATTGTTTTAATAAAATTTAAAAAAATTAACTATATAAAGATTTTAGTTGAATAATTATTAATAATTTCAAAAAACAATTCTCTGGTAAAATTTCACAAGATTTTTAAAAGCTATTTTCATTTTAATTAAATCTTCCTCGTTGAAATTGCTTTTTAAAATTAGAAAAATATTTTGAGCATTTTTACTTTTTAATAAAAATTAAATAAAACTTTTTTAATTTAAACTGCAATTAAAACATAGCAGAAATTCTATTTTAAATAATATTTTTTTATTTATTATTGCTTTTATGAATGCATTAAATACATGAACTTTATATATGATAAATAAACTTATTTGTATTTTTTATTTAAATATTTTAAACCAGGTTCTGAAATAAAATGTAATTATTTTTTAAATTCGGATTTTTAATATAATGCAAATGCATAAGTATTTGTAGGAAAATTTTTTTTCATAAAATGATTTTCCAATTTAGTTATTATTTATAGTTTATAAAAGTTCATTTCAAAGAAATATTTTTAACTTTATTTTAAATAAGTTTCATGGGCAATTGAAATAAGTTTTATGTTATTTAAATTTTGTTCTCCCTTTTTTCTCTCCTCCAAACATACTTCAGCAATAATATTTGCTGCTGATATTTAAAACAAAGTATTACAATATTTCTTGCCATTTTGGTCATGATTATGTTTTTAAATATGAACATATTAACAAATGCGCAATAGAATAATAATGCATGTGTTAAACAGTAAATTAACTTTTATTAGTTAATATTTGGAGTGACGTGATTAATGAGGTGATGATTTCGTGTTTGCCTGGTATACCAGACACCAGGGATTCACACAACAGACACCATTGAAACACCATCCACAAGCAACGCGGTGCACAGGTTTGCTGCCTGCCTAATGCATTCATGAAAGTAATAATAAATAAAAAAATATTATTTAAAGTAGATTTTCTGCTGTGTTTTAATTGTAGTTTAAATTAAAAACACTTTATTCAGTTAATTTTTATTAAAAACTAAAAATACTCAAAGTATTTTTTTTTAATTTTAAAATGCAATTTCAATAAGGAAGATTTAAATATAATGAAAATAGTTTTTAAAAATCGTGTGGAATTTTAACAGATAATTGTTTTTTGAAATTATTATTAATTATTCAAATAAGATCTTTATACAGTTGATTTTTTAAAATTTTTATTAAAATAATTATCATTACTTAGGGTTTACAAGCACTTGTTATCTATTAAAAAGTATATAATCGAATAAATAAATATATATTATAAAACAAAAAACTGAAATTCTAAAACATATTGACCAATTAAATTTAATTTGTTTTTTAAATATTCAATGATAAATTCTTCAATGTCTATAGAAAATTTGAATTCCATGCCCTTATATAAACAGAGCGAATCAAGTAAATATACACTTGTCGCTCGGTTGTGGTTGAAAAAACTTGAACATGCTGAATGCTTCGTTTGGTGGAAAGCTCCGCCTCAATTTGGCCATACGTGACGTCATTTCGTTGATGGCTAGTGGACAGCTGGTAGTCATCCACCGTGTCCGGTTGACGGTGACCAGGTTTGCTGCCTGCCTTAGTTAAGTGTTTTGTTTTGTTATTAAATGTGTGTTTGTTATAAATAAATGAGTTGTCCAGAAAATGGTGATCGTTAATTTTTTCGCCATTCTATGCATCAATGCCTTCTTCTAACCTGCCAATTTTTAATAAATTGCCAGTAAATTTTTGATTCGGTTAAATGTTTCACTTCGATATCGAGCTCACCAAAACAACGTGCTTACTGAATATCAATCATTCTTTTCCCCTTTATGTTTCATTAAGTTGAAATCCAAATCTCATTCGCTGCCGCTAAAGCTTCATCTTCGACGTCAAACTCAAAATTTGCTTAATGCAGAGTTTGAAAATGAGAAAAATTTGCATTTGTGACTCTCTTTTTCCATTTAATGAAAAAATAACTTTTTTTTACCATTTTATAAAAGATTTACAATATCCTTTAATCACTTAAAGCAGTGTAATTGTAAAATTGGAAAGTACGAAATCAAAATACTATGTCTTAGATACAAATCAATGAATGATTTTTTAAGTAATAAATTTAAGAGAAATTTGTCATAATACTTTTTAAATTTTACGAACTTTTATAGACGACTAATATCATAAAAGCGTATATTTTTAGGTGACAAAACTAACCCACGAGCATTTTTTGAAATTTTATTATAATATGCAAGTAGTTCTATTATATATAATGTACAGAAAAGCAAAACTGTATCCATACATTTTAATATATTCTTTTATACTGTAAGACTATTTTCATTTAAATTAGCATTTATTAAAAGTATTTGTATTTTGTTACAAAAGCTATAAGCTTACAAATGCTTTCTAATAAGTAAATTGGTTTCTTTTTTGTGACATATTTCAAAATTCTATACAGCGCATTCTCTTCCTTCACAGAAAATATCAATCTGCACTTTTACTCTGGCAATTTCTTGGATGAAATTCAAACTGTCCATCAAAAATATTCTTGACCAAAACTAAAAATTGGTTTTTTATACTGTATAGCATGATGCCATTTTATTTTCTGACATTTCTGTCACATTTTGGAAGAATTTGTGAAATTCAATTTCAACAAATCCGCAATTTCTCTTAAAAAGATTTCATCAAATTTTTAAGGGCTAGTTTTGGTATATTCAGTGTATGATTTGAAAATCCTGCATTATTCTAAATCTGGAATCGAAATGCAAAAAAATATTAATAAAAGGGAATTATTTACATATTTTTTTATTTGAGACACAACTTATACACATTTATTTTTATTTGATGCGCAATTTATTTTTTAGTATTTCTTACTAAGACAAAACTGTTTATAAAAGCATTATACAGTACTAAATTTTTTCTATTTTCATAGTTAAAAAATACGTAAGTATAGAATTTACTTCTCTGGGTATAATATAAAATAAGTATATATGGTATACTTCCCACAATACATAATATAATTAATATTATATTGGTAAATAAAATATTCACAGATTATATTTTTAAATTTTACTGTCACACTATTTTCATTAAATAGAAAATATAATAAATAGTGCAATAAATGAATAGAATTTCTTTTATTTTTGTCGTTAAAATTATAAATAAATATAAACAATTAAACCTTATTAATATTAAACAATGTAAACAGAGTAAAATATACTTAAATTTCTAAGCATTTCATCGTTATTTTCTTAAATAAATGCTTTATCAATTAAGAATTTTAACTATAGTAAAATATTTTTAGCTATTGTAAAAAAGAAATCACTTTTGTAGTTTAATATGAAAACTGGAATTTAAATTTTGCACAAGTAAATGGTTATTTCAAATATTCTCTGATGCAAAATTATGCAAACTTTATTAAAAAAGACATATTTAGTTTCACGCTCAAAGACAAGAAAAACGCACCTTAATATAATTTTAAAATAATATGAAATAGCAGTCTAATTTTTAAAAAAAATATGATTTAAAATTAATACACGTGAGGTACATAATAATTTACACTTTCCTCCCATTGTTAAAATACTTACTTCAACCATTTTGCATCGTGAACAATCATCCTTAATCAATACAGTTGAAAATATGAAAATTTAGTTTCAATATCTTTGGTAATATTTTCAATGTGGTCTATTTTTCTCTGTCTTCTCATTTCTAACAAATAATTCAAAAATTCATTTATGATATATGTTGTTATTGTTGTAGTTACTTTGACACTTGGACAAGCCAAGCTTGCTATGCCATTGGCTATGCTAACTTAAATCAGTTGGGTGCGTCTTTCGTTTAATCAGAGCACCACGAAGGTGAAAGTAAGACTTTGTTATAAACTCCTCCTATAGATGGTCCACCACAGGATCCATTCCCTCAGTTTTGACATAGATCTGAAGGGGAAGGAAGTTTTCTCCAGACCATTACACCCATGGTAACTGCTCAACGACTGACAACAGGACTATCGATTCCACAGATTTAACGAGCACATTTTTTATGTGTAAAAAGGATTTATTTGCCATATCAGTCCCTTTTGCTGATCATAAAACTTACATTTTTATTTGATGGATAAAGACTGTATGAATTACACGATAAATTTAAGTTGAGTTCAAATTCCATAATGAGTATCATTAGTGCTTCCGCTTGGAATTGGCAAAATTGTTTACCGCACAAGGGCGCATGGACAACACCCTCTCCTAGGGGGTGTTGTCTGAGCAGAGCTATGATGAGTCATCCGTCTGAGGCTAGTTGTTTCGTTTCCTTTATGGTGATCTAAATAATTCTCTTTTCTACTATGTACTTTGCCAAACGTTCAATTTATTAATATTTCAATACAGGGATTTAAATAATTATCTGATAAATCTGTCTTTGGCAATTGTTTGGAAAATTTTAACATTTGTGTTTAAGAGATCTAAATTAAATTATTGTAATAAATAAAATAAAATTTGAACAGAAATTTTCCAAGATCACATTTTTTATTTAAAAAGAAGACTAATTTATAAGCTCATTGTTTTATTTAAATGATTAAATTTAAAAAATATTTCATTTTATTATAATAGTACACTTATAAAAATGCTAGAATTGAACAAAACAAAATACTTCATTTGCCAAATTAAATGATTATAAAATGAGAAATATAGATAAAATATCACTTGATATTGAGTTTGTAATTCTTTGATTAAAAATGTTTTTAATAATTATTGTAAGATGTTATTTACTTCGTTTCATTTGTTTTCCCAAAATTTTTTAATTTATTAACCCTTATTTGTCGTTTTATAAGATTTTTAAGTAACTTTTAGAAAAAAACAAAATTTATGAAATCATTAGGATCTTGTTTGAATTATAATGCAGTTAAATTTTTCTCATAATTCAAAATAAATTTATTCATTATTATACTCATTATTAAATCCCACATGACGCAATGATTCAACATTTTAAGGTTTTCACAATAATCACTTAATTAATAGACAAAATTCGTATGATTTATTCTGATATTAACATTACTTGTTTTACCAGTATTGCATATATAGTCATATATTAAATCATTAAGGCCATAAAAAATAAATCATTTTTAAATTAAATTTGTGACAAGCCAAATATAAACATCTATAGTTTTCATTATATAAATAACAGTAAATAAAACATTCATTGCAGGATTTTTTATTAAATATCACATAAAAATAGTAAAATTTATAACTTGCTCAAATAATACGAGTAAAGACAACAAAAATGTGCTTAAAAATAACTTTATTAAACATTTCTATTTCATATGAAATTCTATCATAAATTAATGCAAAATCTAATTCATTTCTTTTGATATACAAAATAATTTCCTAAAATAAGCAAAACGTAAATAACAATGTAAGTTTATGAACATCAATTTAATAATTGTATTCACCTAAAGAAATCTTTTCTTTGAATTTTCTATAATTTTTTAATGTTTGTTGCTCTTTTTTTATTTTGAATTAGTGAGTTTTTTTTATTAAATTAAACTTTTTTACAATAATTTTTGATTAAAATAAGTAAATATTTGTTGAAGTTAAAACAATATTTTTATTAAATCAGCATTGTCATGTTTGCAACATTCTGAAGTTTAATTAATTTCAGCTAATAGAAGATTTTTTTAATGTGACATTGCTACACTTCCAAAAATACTGTTATATTGTTATGTTACACTCCAAAAAAATCTTTCTCGAATTCAGAAGATACCAGTTTAGAAACAGCAGTATAATTAAAATGAATTATTTTGACATTATCATCAAAGGATATTTAAAATCATCTTACCTATATTTTTAATTTAAAGATAGTTTTCATATTCAGCATCAATTTCATTAATTTTTTTTCAAGAAATGAAGGACTCAGTAACCTACTATGTATGCTAAAACAAAGTTAATAAATGAAAATGTTTTTTTAATCATTTGAGTTTATTTTTAAATTAAACATTAATTTTTTAGGGTCGTAAATATCAAGACAGATACGCGCAAACTTAAAAAGAAAAGAAAAATCACTATTAAGATAAATGTAAATTAGATAGATTTTGTTGTATTTTCTATAACACTTATATAAGAACTGTTTTGTTTACATCATATATTTCATTCTAATAAAGTTTAAATAATGATTATAATCACTATTTTAACTGGTAAAAAAGGATAATTTTTAATTAAAATTACTCAAGAGGTAGAATTTATGAAATATTCTATAATTTATGTTATATATGTATATCATGTAATTAAAATTATATCTACTTCTAATTGATTTTAATTGGTTTTTCCACTTCATATTATAGTTTAACAAAATGAGAATATAAATATTAATTATTTTCTCAAGTATGTTGAATAATTACTGCTATTAATACTCTTTATTTTACGTGTGTAAAATATGAAATAGATAAATTCTCAAATATTTCATTCCTAAATTAATAATTAATGTATAATATTATTCATATATAACAAAAATGTCTTTATAAATACAGTAAAGTTTAATATTCCAATAATTAATTAATTAAGGTTAAAAAATAATTAATTTAATTATTGAAATGCGTAATATTTCTAATAATTGTCAAAGCTATAGAAAGTTTTCAAATTAGAACCAAGTAAATAACACAATGAGAATTTTTGTGAGAGGAAAAACATACAATTGTGGTTAATTGAGATAACGTTAACTTTAATATTTCTTATCCACGTCACAAACATGCGTTTTAAATTTTAAAAAATATATTTCATTAATAGTTTATTTATAGTTATTTGAAATAAATAAAACAATACTTACGCTAGAATTTTTTGTCATTTTTAGATTTTCTTGAATAACAGCCAGTCATTCCTTGAACGTATCTTCATTTTTAAGAAAACTTTTTAAGAAAACTAATCTTAAAGACAGATCCTTTAGTGATTCATCGCAGTTCGATCGTCAATTAACAGTTGAGTATTTTAAAGGAATTTTTATAAAATTTCTTGAAATAATACAATGTTTTTAATATTTTAAGACAAGACTTATTACACACACACGTGCAAAATCCACACCTTAGGGGTGTTGCCCTGAACCAGGGGGGGGGTCGCCAAAATTTATAATACTTACATTTTGTTTTTAAATTTAATGCCACTTTAATGAAAGTTGTTAATTAAATGCTTGCAAATTTGCATGTTTTATATTTCCTAAGCAATAAAATTATATTTTATTTTTATTTTATATTTTAATTTACTTTTGGTTTCGTTGATGTAAAACAAAATTTGACTATCGATACGAAAAATGAAACCCAATTCCGTGTAGAGTTCACGATACCACTCTGAATGTGTTAAAAAAAATCAAAGAATTTGTTACACGTAACAACAGGAATTGGGAATGCTTTGTTCCGGCATGCATTTATTTTTTATGTGCTAAGAAACAATTGCAGCTTAACGTTGTATTTTTTTTTTTGTTTTTTACAATGATAGAATACATTCATATTTTTAATGTGGCAACTCAAAATTCGCCATTCAAAATTTTTATATTATCAACTTAAATATATTTTCATCACTTTAAAAACACATGTACTTTTGCTATTTTTTATTTTCTATTATTTCTTTGTCTTGTGTGTTTACTGGTATACTTTCTTGGTATTTTTGCATGTGGTAAGACAACTAAGCCATAAGCTCTCTCTATCCTCTAAAGTTACTGTCATTTCTGAAAAAACTCAATTTACATGCTATTTTTTTCATAAACTACATAAAATATAATTAATTTTTAAGGATATTCTTTGGAAACGGAAAGGAACACGAAATAAAATATTTATTTCCAATAACTTTCATATGCATCCAACCAGTTTTGTATTTTAAAAAGAATAAACAAACTACCAACGGGCATTCAATTTTATATGCAATCAAATAAACCAACGAACATTGAAATAAAAAATGTCAAAACTCTATAACAAATAATTTACAAATATCTTTTGCTTATTATAATCGAGTAAATACTTATTACATTGGGATTGATATAAAACACGCATTTGCCAATGACTTTAAATGTATGGATTTTAACTGCGAAATATTAGCTTGCTAACATATAATCACAAGTATACAAAAAACATATTCTGTTACAATTTTGAGATTTTCATGTCCATTTCTAAGAAAAACGAAAGAGCTGCAAAGGCTGGTTATAAAAACATTGTTTTGAAACTTATAAACCTGGACTAAAACACAGTAAGGTGAAACATACTACAATAGAAGATTGAGAAAACTTTTCATAAGAATGGATTACTAGATCACTTGGGAATCAAAACATATAGTAATCAGAAAACTAGTAGAAAAAACCGAAAGGAACTGATAAATCATTTTTCAAAATAAAATAATGATAAACTGAAATTTATTTGGATTTTCTGAGAATATTTAAAACATAAAGTTCTAATTACTTTTATAATAAATGGTACAAATTATGATCATTATAATTTGAAAATTTTATGAGGATATTTAAAATATACTTTAAAATATTGTTCAATATGATTTTCTTAAAAATTCTCTAAATTTCATGTACAATGCTGAAAAATAAAAATAATATCATTATCTAAAAACTAGAATGGCACAGTATAGGCATCGGAACTCAGAACTTCAGTATGATTTATCAAATTTTCCATTTATCAAGCTTAACAGTAGTAAGAAATGTTGGCCTTTGAAAATTTCTTATTTCCATCAGCTTTTTTATGTTTGAGAAAAGATTACAATTAGAATTTTACAATTTCTTGTGTGAATTATAAAAACTGTTTCAAATGGTATAATCACGTAAGAGCTATGAAGAAAATTCACATTTACATGTGAATTAATTCACTTTCCGTCCCTACATTATTTAATGTATAGAACTTTTTCCATGTTATCCTATATTTGGGGCAAAAACGTGCATGTTTGAAACAATTCATTGATTAAATGTTCTAACCAATTTTTTTAAATACCTTCTTTATATTTCTATAAAGAGTTACTTAAATTTTGAACCTCTTAGATGAAATTAATTTGGCACTAAAATGCGTAATCTTGCTAAACAAATTTTAATCAATCAAAAAAAATTTATCATAAATGACTTTAAAATCACTGTTTATTATTTATATACTTACAGCATATTGTACTTGAAAAATTTAAATTGCATATTTATGCATCATAATTATAAATTTGTTTGCTTTTATAATTTGTATTTAAAATGTAATAATACTTAATTCATAAATATACAAGCTGCATTGAATTTCATTAAAATAAACAATATGCTTTTAATTAAAATATGATTTGTAAAATATGGAACTGGTTAAATTGTATAAAATTTTACTTAAAAAACAGGTTAGATTGTATAATCTACATTTTTAATTCTCAATTAAAAAGTAGTTCATTCTAAATGTTTGAAAATATTTACTAGTTTTCCTTTAAATTCAAATAGTAGGTATTCAAAAATTCAAGCGAATTTTTACATCAAATATTTCTGCTAAGTGACTATATGAATACTACATAAATTCTTCGTTTCATATTTAAATCGAACAATAAAATCAAAGTCTAGCAAGCTATATACGGGAGGCATAAGTTCATAGCGTGTTTGAACATTTTTACTAACGTATATATAGTTACTGGAATATATAGTAAAATATTCAGAGAAAGAAAGAATCAGAAAAATTTTAGAATTAGGGTTAAACTATAATCTCAGAATTTATTCTTAACTATGTAAGAAAAAAAAGGTCTGTTTTTTAAAGTTAAGTTAGATTTTTCCAGATATGAAATCTACGTATTTTATCAAAGCATTTATTGTTTTGAAAAATGTCCTTATATAAAACTTGATTTTAAATTCAAATTTCCTTAAAAATAAGGTCTATCATTTTTAATATTTCAACTTAACTATAACTTTGTCTAATATTTCAAAATACTAGAAATACTTTAAAAACTTTCATAAGTTTAGTCTTAGCATATATGACCCAATATGTTACACATTTTCAAACATATAAATAAATTAAATAAGAAGAACATGACCTATAAATAATATATATATATATATATATATATATATATATATATATATATATATATATATATATATATATATATATATATATATATATATTACGAAGATGTTATAAAATTATGCATTTTTCTCTCATGCCTACGCTTGTTTTTGATTTTCTGAAAGTGAGTGGACCTCGTCTAGAATACTCCTAGACATTGACATAAGTAATAACAACAACAAAGTTTCATGAAAACAACTCAAAAAAAGTTAATTTTAATTCTTTTCATGCTTTATCGTCACTTTTCTGGGCTGCTAGTCAACTAATGGCAGGGATACTGAAGACGGGCGTAGGATTAAAAATAAATTCCATAGATCGTGATATTTAGCATATATTACCAATACTTGAGAAATGAGTGTAATAACATATTCTTTGTCATAAAGTTCATTTTTTTATATTTTTACGTAAAAAATTTATTTTACATAATTTTCTTGAAATTCCTCCACAGTATTTCAATTTCACTTGTGATAAGTAGAAATTGTCTTATTTATTATTGGGATCATATGAAAAATATTTTAACACACATTTAACTGGAATAACTAATGTTTTAGGAAAAATAATTAGATTGCATTCCTTTTTTAAATAACTACTTTTCTAAAAATTTATAATATTTGTTATATTATATTTAGTATGTACTCAGTCAAACAAAATAAAATTTAGCACAACATTTTAAAAAATATTTTTGATTTTATTCACTAAACTTTTCAAATCTATTAAGCTAAAGAAATATTTCCAGAAAATACGTTTCGAGTGATATCTTTTGCAAACAGATTTTAAATCCTCCAGCATTTCTCTGAAAGAGCTTTTAAATAGCTTAAGCGACTTTTTAAAGGAAGTTGAATAAAGCTTTCCAGACAATGTATCTAAATATTGTTTCTTAAGTTTCATATTTATAGAAAATAGATAAAAAAAACAGCGCTTATCAATAAATTTCAACACGTGACTTTTTTAGAATTACTTAAGCATGTTTCCCATAGGAAAATAAATTTTTTAGACGTCAAATAAATTGTCAATGATTATTTAAGTTTAAAATTGTGTAATATATAAGGAAATAAAGTACAGCCGGTGTTTAAATTCCCATTCTGAAAATGCTTTTAAAAATATATAGTTTTATTTTTATTAGCAGCTTGAAATAATTTAACCTTTTAAAAACTTGAATGAAAAACTCTTCAACTAAATTTTTGAGCTTAAAAAAGACAGTAATATCTGTTAATAAAACAATATAAGTGCTGATAATATTATTTTTATTAATAAAATATAAAATAATAATTATTTTATATAATAGCAACTATATAGTGGTTATTTTTATTGGCAAAGACTAGGAAAATTAAAGTATATGATAATTGTATTTTTAACTATTCTCATGTTTTATATAGTATATATTTTTTAAGTACATTATGTATTTTCTTTTAAAACACGAAAAATCACAACCCATTCTTTACAAAAGAAACATGTTACTACACTACTGGCCATTAAAATTGCTACACCAGGAAAGCGGCACACCACACACGTGAAATTTGCATGACAGGTAGAACTTGCTGTGATATGCAAATGATTAGATTTTCAGCGCATTCATACAAAGCAGGCGACAGTAGCGACATCTACAATGTGTATAAAACCAGAGATTTGACAGCAGTTTTCTCATTCTCAGTTCCCGTTTCAACATTGTTTTCGGCAAAGAAAGTTGTTGTAATGCCTCTTGTATGAAGAAGAAATGCCTATCAGCACGTGTCTGACTTTGATCGAGGAAGGATTATAGCCTACCGGGATTGCGGTTTATCGTACAACTATATTGCTGCTCGCGTCGGTCGAGACCCCATGACTGTTAGCAGAATATGGAATGTATGGGTTCAGGACAATCATACGGAACGTCATGCAGGATCTCAGTGACCCCTATCACTAACAGCTGAGAAGACAGACATCTTATCCGCATGGTCACAAGGGATCGTACAGCCACGTCACGAACCCTGAGTCGAGAAATGGAATCATTTGCAAGGCAACAAGTTTCTGCTCGAACAGTTCGACGACGTTTGCAGCAGCATGGATTGTCTGCACGGCGACCATTGCTTCGGCTACCATTGACGCTGCGTCACAGACAGGAGCGCCTTCAATAGTGTGATCAGCGACGAACCTGGACGCGGGAATGGCATCACGTCATCTTTACAGATGAATCTCGGTTCTGTATACAGGACCATGATGGCCGCATCCGTGTTTGGAGGCATCGTGGAGAACGCGCATTGCCAGCTTGCATTGGACATCGCCACACTGGCCTATCTGCTGGAGTGATGGTATGGGGTGCCATTGGATACACGTCTCGATCACCTCTTGTTCGCATTACCGGCACTTTGAACAGCAACCGTTACATTTCCGATGTGTTAAGGCCCGTGGCTCTGCCCTATCTTCGAGGCCTCCCTAATGCTTTGTTTCAACAGGATAATGCACGACCGCATGTTGCTCGTACTGTTCTGAACTTCCTTGATACAGAACAGGTTCGACTGTTACCCTGGCCACCACGTTCTCCTGATCTGTCACCAATTGAGAACGTGTGGTCAATGGTTGCCGAACGATTAGCACGCCATCACTCACCATACACTACTTTCGATGAACTGTTGCATAGTGTTGAAGCTGCATAGACTGAGATCCCCGTACACGCCATACAATCTCTGTTTGACTCCATGCCTAGGCGGATAAATGCTGATATTGCAGCCAGAGGTGGCTGCTCTGGGTACTGATTTCTCAAGATCTATACATCCTAATTTCCTATAAACCTAATCACTTGTTCTTTCCACTATAATGTATGTGTCCAATAAATATCGTTCTGTTATTTGCATTCCTTCTTGGTGTAGCAATTTTAAAGGCCAGTAGTGTAAGTTAGTAAGTAAATGTTGAAGAAAAATGAGTTCTTAACTATATTTCTATTTTCTGCTTTTATAGTTGAATTTTTATTTTCCCAATTAGTTAAAATTTTCTTTTTTAGCACTGTCAATACTTGATTAGCCATCCATCTACTTTGGAATTTGAAGATTCTATTAAATCATAAAATATTTGATTCTGATAACTTTTATTTATTGCAAGAATGTACTCCATAAAAAACCGTTTAGTTAAAAATAGTTTAAAATTCCTATCACCCCATCGCCACAGAAATAATGATGAAAATTAGAACTTGATAGTAAATATATTTATTAAATATATTACCTTTTATGAAAAAAAATTTATCAAACCTTTCCTCTGCGTAAATATAATTTTTGTTAAATTAAAATAAATGTATTTATATCTAAGTAATTTTTGTAAATATTTTAAGGCGCGTTTCTGCAACCAATGGTTGTTCTATAGCTATTTGATTACATAAAGTTAAAATAAGAATACTTTTATTTACAATTCAAACATGTTTCTATTGTATCTTAAATAATATACTTTTTTTATTGATTTGACACAAATTCTTGTTAATAGAGTGTGAATATGCAGTGGCTTGTTTGGAAAATATTTTTTATACTTACGTCGTATAACATAAACACAGTTTGTAAAAAAATAATACATATATAGATATATATACAGTATTTTAAATTATAAAATACTATTTTCTTGTACATAATTATATAAGCACAGTGGACTGCACAACTTGTATTTTTTAAATCAATTTTATAATCTAAATCCTACTTCTATAATTTTGTATATATATATAGATAGATAGATAGATAGATATAGATTAATAAAATGCAAGAATGTTTTTGTTGTTGTCTTGTGCCAGCTAGGTTGGCAATATTTGGTGCCCTGCACCACTTTTCCCACTGAACCGTAATTTGGTGTGGAGACCGACTTCCTAAGTACACACATGCCATTGATACCCGTTTATAGGGAGGGTAGACAACTATTCATGACCCAATTCATATAAGGAAAAGACAAAGACAGGAGGGAGAGAAAGCACATCTATGCCCGAACCGGGCTTCGTCACGGCCAACTAGACAGGAAATCTGAAACAAGATACACATGAACTAGTTCCATCATAATTTCACTTGCAATAAGGAACACAACAACGCGATCAGGCATTTTAAATTGCTTTAACTTCGAACACACGCCGTAAATGACAACAATGTTTATTTCGCACAGCTTAGATCCTTTCTCCCTAAGACGACCAATGTGACGTCATAACACGTGACTGCCAAGCTTACACTGCCTTGTGTGTCTAGTTGGCCGTGGCTTCGTACACTGGACCTCCGTATCCGCCGTCCTGCAAGCTCACCACTAGATAGGGTGGGTGTCAATGTTTTTGCTATACAGAAGAATTAATTTTTAAATTTATTATTATTTATAACATGCTAAAAATTAACTAATTTAAAATTATTAAAATAAGATAAATTCGCGGATTGAACATTAAGAAAAATACATGCTTTTAAACTAAAAAACCCTTTTGGAATTATAAAAAAACTTAACATGATCAGACAAAATTTCAAATCATCCCAATCATAATCATTATATTGTTTTAATATGTATTATTTATCTCTTCATCTTATTCATTAAAATCTTAATCTTTTTCATTATATTGTTATTATTCTCTTATCTTAATCATTATATTGTCATAATCTTATTCATTATATTGTTTTACAAATCTTATTCATTATATTGTTTTATTATGTATTATTTATCTCATTTTAATGATCTTATTTTAATTCAAATATTCTATTTTAAATGAACACTACTGTCTATTAATTCCTCTTATTTTACTTTCAGTTAAATATTAATGACTTTTCTTATTGATTATTATTTATTGAAGTAATTTATCAGAATCTGATACTAAATTTAAATAGTCCAACACAAGTGAAAGCTTAATGCAAAAAGCTTTAAGTGAAATCATATTCAAATTTTTCCAAATTAATTATACAAATTCATTTTTGCTTAAATCTCTCAGTCAATATTTTTAATATTACACATTTTATTTAATGTTCGGAAAATAATTAAAGCATTTTCATAATAAGTAACAAATAAATGAAAAAGGAAAAGAAAAATTTGCTTAATTATAGTGAATGAAATTTCAAACGATATTTTTATTTCTTTGCAAGTTCATTATCACATGAATCAGAAAAATGCTATTAGTGTGTGATTAATTATATAGAAAGATAGATAGGTAAATATATTATATAGTGTGTATGTGTACTTGTGTGGCTAATCTTAAAAATACTGAGAATTAAGAACGTTAGAGAAAGCTATTATTCTATATTACCTCAAAATACTATAAATATTTCACAATGCTACTAAATTTGAAAATTAAAACGAATTTCAACCAAAAAATAGGATAAGTATTCCCAACAAAAATAGGATAAATATTAGATAAGTAGATAGATATAAAAGGTCTAGGAAAGATATAGTAAGAAAAGTTTCGATCATCAATATGATCAAAAATGCTAATAAGATACAGAAACATTTATTTCGGTGTAAGAATATCATTATGTCTACATGTATTATTATCAAAATAGCACAAAATAGAAAAACAAAAGTTTTATCTAATAATAGAAAAGATTTAGAAGCTTTTAGACTTAAAAAATATACAATTATTGTTGTAAAAATGATGCATCATTGATCTTTAATAAAAAAATAAACAAGCGATATTTATTCGAAAAAGGAATTTTTTAATAACAATACTTTATGAAACTTACACACAATGTTGAGAACATTGTGTGTAAGTTGAGAACATTGTGTAAGTTGAGAACATTGAGAACATGTGAGAACAAAAGTTGAGAACATTGTGTGTAACAATGTTGATGCCCACACAATATTGAGAACATTGTGTGGGCATAACATTGTTCAATAATAATTGTAAATTATAAACAATAATTAAGCGTGAGTGTGTGTGTTTCAATTCATTTGCAAGTGTATTTATACTTTATAACTATACAGAGGTATTAACACATTTTAGAACGATTTCGGAGCTTTTTAATTAATGTTTAAAATCTAAAGATTATTTTTTAAATGTTCGATCTGATAGCCTCTTTTCTGGACTATACGTCTGCATCGTGATTTCCATGATAGAAGAGCTTTTCGTAAAATTTGCGTTGTTGTAAAAATACATAATACATAGTTGTAGAAAAAAATGCATAGTTGTAGAAGAAGAATGGTAAGTATTGCTTTCCATTCTTCTTCTACAACTTTCCAGAATCCATCTATCGTGGTGGGTTTGCGTTTAGAAAGAGCTCTTTTTAACAGACCAAAGGCACAATAGTCCATAGGTGAAACGTCAGAGGATTTCGCAGGAATATGTTGAAAATATATAGATGCAATACCTGTAATATTCTTTATTTTCTCAAGGAATGCAGTGGTAGTTTTCGAAGTATGACTTGTAACTTTGTCTTGATGAAGCTTAACTCTTTGAAAGCCATTGGGATAAAGAAGTGGAATTTCTTCTGTAAATATTGGTCGTAAAATCTGCTCCTGATAGTATGATAAGTTGATTTTAACATTTTTTCCATTCTTCTTATTTTTAATTTCCCATTGTAGAAGAAACCTGCGACTATCATAAACCCCTTACTGAAACTTTCTTTACATTGAAGGAGCTAAGTTTGTAAATGTTTTTCTC
Source organism: Latrodectus hesperus (assembly GCA_037975125.1). Taxonomy (NCBI): domain Eukaryota; kingdom Metazoa; phylum Arthropoda; class Arachnida; order Araneae; family Theridiidae; genus Latrodectus; species Latrodectus hesperus. Next base: position 17,302,416 of record CM075858.1, on the reverse strand, counting down.
CTCGTTTTTTATATTAAATAGACCTTTTTTGTTGCAGTCATTTACGTAAACCCATGCTTCATCAAGGGTCACAATGTATTTTCACTTATCTCCTGCTAAATGGTTTTCATGAAAGGGTTCTACAAATGTTTTGCGTTGAGCCACATGTCTCAGCAAAAGCTGATAAACATTATGTTTTTTAGCTTTTTTAAGTTGTAAATCTTGGTTTATTATTTTATTTATTGTTGCTACAGATGTATCTAAAGACTTTGCAATTGATTTCTGTGTTGGCGGATTTTTCTCTTGTTACAAGTGATTTCACTTTAGAAACATTTGAAACAGTACATATCTTTTTCGGATACTCGTTAGGAGTCTTCTCTCCCTGTAGAAATAATGATTGACGGTTTTTACCTGTCCGATTAATAATGTTGCCTATTTTGCACTAAGAAATTTTAATACCATGCACATTTCACAACGTTTTTGAATTCTGGAATAAGAACATATCTCTTCGGAAAGCGCAAAAACATATCCTTCATCCACAGCTTGTTTACCTGCGACATTTGAAAGAAGAATAAATTTAAAAGTAGCAGACGATATTTCTCATTTCAAATAATAAGCTGTTGCCAAAAATTTTTATTCTAAAACATTTACTTTTTTTAAATTCCTTATCGAAAATGTTTTAAAAATGTGTTAACACCCTCTGTATTTATATTATAGTGTATTTATACTTTATAAATTATTTATATTTCTTAATTTATGTGATTGAATTGTGTTCATTATTTTTCATGTCAAACCGAATAAAAGATTTACATCCAAATGTCTTGAAACTCGAATTTGAGTAATATTTTACTTCGTTAGTACGTGATAGATTAAAAATAAAATAGTTATGGTTCATGATAAGTTATTTATGTTAATTTATTTATACTAAATTTTTTTGTTTCTTAAGCAGTTTTTCTTTAGGTACAAAAGTTTGCTTCATTGAACTTAAGAAATAAATTTATTCAAATCAACAACGTCTTTTTAATAAACAATGTAATGTAACAAAGATAATAAGAAACTCAGACGCTACATATATAATTTACGAATTTTCTTTCACACTCAGGTGCATTTAAACATCAAATTGGATTATAAATCGAAGAAAAGTGTTGAAAGTCATAGAAGTCTGGACATAAACAAATGGTATCTTTGAACTCTTTTAAAAGATCGTGTATTTATTTGACTATAAAGTAAAATATTCAGAGGAGGAATGCATTAAAAACAATTTTCAGTTTCAAATATAAGCTTTGAGTTTAAGGTTTTTCATAACTAAACTAGTTATATAACAAATAACAGTCTGTGTTTTTCAAAACTTAACTAGATGTTCGTAGATAAGAAATTAAGTTATATTGTAAGAATATCTTGGAGAAGAGTAACTTTATAGAACGCTTTTTATATTATTTCAAATTTATTTTCGATTGAAAATATTAATAACATTTTTAAATGTATAAATATTTTAGAATGAGTATCTCTCACACTATAAAATAATAGAACTACTTTACAGATTTTTTCTGAATTTAATGTTATTACTGAAATGTAATAAGCTTTCAATATTTTCAATTATATCAAAGAAACGGAATAAACAACTTGGTTTCTCTTTTAAAAGATATCAGTTGTTCTGTATAGATATTATTTATAAATCACATATATTCAAAATTACAATCACAAGTGAATCACGATATGAAAACTTGACGAATTTCCAAATCTAATCTACTAAAAGCTATTTTCCTGGTCATGTTTTTCTCTCTCATTGTATGTTTACATTATCATGCATACTTATTTCCTCCTCTTGTTTTGTACGTAGTACATGTTTATCGTATGATTTATATTTGGAAGATGTTATTCCTAGTTCATTACAAGAAATTTAATGAGGAGAAAGTTCTCTTATTATAACAATTTAGTATAAAAGCATTCCAGATAAAAAGATACTTTTACTCAAAATATTTCTATTTTATAGATTATTGTATTACTTTTCCTATTTATTTTAATATAAAATCAATTATTGGTTTGTGATTTCAAAAATATTTCTTCTTCCTCTTATACTTTGAATATTTGATGACACATATACAAGTAAATAATTCGTTGAGAAATTAAAAAATTCAGTACTTGGTCCCATCAGTCTATGCAATTAAATCTCACTTTTATAATAGTGTAATTTTATTTGCTCCATTAGCTTGAGAAATTAATTAGTGTTTGTATTGTAGGTATATTTTCTAGTAAGGTTATGGGAAAATATGGAATACCCCTGATTAGTCTGATCATAAAACTGTCCCCTATTTTGACACTGTGATAAAGTCTAAGCGACTAAGGGTGTATTACACAGTGGCAAAAATGGACATTTTAATATATATTACGTATATTATCTTCATGAACAACTTTTCATGGCTAGTGTGCTATATTCACATACTGCAAGGGAGAAGACCCGGAAAATTCTCAATCATCTCCACCGGCAGATGTGCATATCAAAGAAAGAAGCATAACATCATTCTACTATTCTTAAATGGTTTGCTACCACCTAACAACTTGGAACGTTTGGATTGACTAGATTATGCAGTAATAGCACCAGTGGAGGTGACGTTTGGCATTATCAGAGAGCTAATGTTAGAAGTGGTAAAATTTTGCTATAGGTAAAGTTCCTTAGGATTCTATTTTGTTATAAATGTCTGAAGGTGTACACTGCTGGCCACTGTAAATGCAACACCTTGAAGGAAGCATGCAAATAACATGAAATTTACAACACTCATTAGCAAAGGTGAGATATGCAAATGTTTAGAATTTCTGCGCAGACGCACATCACGCGTGCTTATGGCACCACTTCAAAACGCTATTTAAAGCATGAAAATTTCGACAATTTCAAGTTCGACAGTTATGTTTTTCTTGTGGTTTCTTAAAAAAAACGATTAATTATACCACGTAGAAAATATGGATCATTTTTTGATCAAGTATTCGAGTTCGACTGAGGAAGGACAGTGACCTACCGTGAATATAGATTATCTTTCATGGAAGTCGGTAGTCGTATTGCATGAAACCAAACAACTGTAATGCGGATATGTGATAGTTGGATGCAGGAGAGTACGACGGACCGACGCGTTCGATCGCTTCCACCTCAGTGCACCACTTCACTTGATGACAGACAAATTGTGCGCATGGCAGTGTTGGATAGCTCAGCCACATTACGAACCATAGCACAGCACATTCAGTCTGTAACGCATCATCCAGTATCAGCGCGTACCATTCAACGCCGTATTCAACAGTGTGGTCTGTCCGAAAGATGTCCATTGCTTCATCTACCCTTGATGTTGAACCAGAGACGTCTTCAGTGCCAATGGTACGATGAAAGAAGGATGTGAACGGCAGAATGGAATGGAATTGTCTTTACTGACGAGTCACGCTTCTGTCTGCAACACCACGATGGTGGAATTCGAGTCTGGAGACACCGTGGAGAAATGATGCTGATTAGTTGCGTTATGCACCACTACACTGGTCATGCACAGGGTATTATGGTATGGGGTGGTATTGGATTTCACTCTCGCGCTCCTCTAGTACGCATTGCCGGTTCTTTTAACGGCTAGCGCTACATATCCGAGGTAGTTTCTGGTAAAGTCCATCTCAGAGCTAGGTACAGGGAAGTATGCTGGTGCAAAAACAACATCTCCGAGGTGTTGGAGCCAGTTGTCCTTCCTGTCCTTCACGCCTTGACCACAGCCATATATCAATAGAATGATGCACGACCACACGTAGCACGCATTACTTAAGGGTTCTTCGTAAATTGCATGATTGGATTGCTTCCCTGGCCAGCTTGCTCTCCTGATCTTTTGCAGATAGAAAACATGTGATCCATGATTGCTCAATGATTGGCACAGATTACATCTCCAGTTGCCACACCAGATCAACTTTGGCAACGTGTAGATGCTGCATTGTCTGCTGTACCCCAAGAACACATCCAAGTCTCTTTGATTCAATGTCGAGGCGTGTGACAGTGGTGATCTCAAACAATGGCACTATTCTGGCTACTGGTTTTGACAGGAACTACACTTCTCAGAAGTCTATAAATTTAATCATTTGATACTTGTTCAACATGCTATCTACATAAATTTTGTTGTGATATCTCTTGTCTTTCTTGATGTTGCAATTTGAGTGGACAGAAGTGTATATCCTAAATATAACTCTAGAACTGGAGAAGCCACTTACTGAATGAGTTCTGCAGTCCTATTACGTACAACTGTTTTCATTTTTAGACATTACACTTCAACATCAACATCTCTTACTCTTGACTTCTGTTTCCGGTAATAATTACTCTTGATCACTCTTGTCAGGATGAATTGTGAACCATACTTTGAGAAATAATTTAAAAAAATCAGTTTACTTATGTTTCAGTTATTTTAGATATTTAAGTTTTAGTAATTTGACATTTTAAACAAGTTTACAATGTTGATATACATAATTTAAATATTTTCATTGTTTTGATAACTTGTATTGCTAAATCAATAATATTTACATGTATTAAGATATAAGAATGTAGTATTAAAAGTTATATTCAATAATATTTTAAGCATAGAATCGTAAAGTATTTTAAACTACTTGCATATGAGAAAACTGGAAGAAAAACAAAAGAACTAGCTTTACTAGTTATTAAAATGTTTCATTATTCTTTAATTATACTGGTTAAAAGGAAGAATATATTGTTGCAATTCATGAAGGAAATCACTTATTTTAGCACTCGGAAATGTTACGAAAAGCTTTATTTTGCATTTTTCTAGAAGTGCAATTTATGTTTTGATGTTCAATTTAAATCATTTTTATGAGATTATTTCTAGTATATATCTTAAATAAACGTTACGTGTAATTGAGTTAAAAAAAACAAATTTTAATAAATTTAAATAGATAATGCATTGAAAATTCGATTGCAGACACCGTTAGCATATTATTGAATGGAGAGAAATCCTATTCATTTGCCCGAAACAATATGTGAGTTGCGTTAAAGTTGTTGAAAGCTCATTGCACAATTGTTTCTATTATGTGGTAATTGAACCCATTTATAACGAGATAAAGGACGAAAAATTGACTTCAGAATCCGCATGATGAACAATTCTGATGACTTGACTGCTAACTTTACACTTTAAAACAGTTCACTGATTGATTTCATGGCATATATTCTTTAATTACTCCTTTCAATTGTGTATATGTGATTTTGTGTGTGTCACAAGATAATATTTATATTCTCACTTTAAGATTGTTTAATTTTTGTATTGCCATCTTAAATGCATATTGAACAATGATTATCTATCATAGTCTTAACAAATAGTTCTTTACATCATAGTGATGAAAATATTATACTGATTGATTTAATAGGGAATATAAGTTTCCTGTGAAAGAATAATTTAAGCCTTCAAATCAGTTTTTATGTCTTTAATTTCTCAAAATTAGTGCAAAGTCTAAATCCTTAGTTATGAACAAATTCTATTAAAAACAAACTATACACTAACTTACAAACATGTTGTTTTTCTTATATTAAATAATATTTTTTATTTAATCACTAGGACAAAATTCTCTGTTTCGTAAGAAATTTAATTTTACTTTATTTGTATTTTACAATGCAATTATAGTTTCATTTGTTACGAATATAAATTATAAGCACATTATATATTTATAATATTATGAATTATAGAAAAATTATATTTAACTATCTTATAATTAACATTAAAATGAACGTTACTTTTTATTTTTAAATGTTTCTTTATTTTTTGATATTTTATACTCACATAAACGTATTGCATTACTTGTATTAGGAAATAAATATATTAATAAAATGTTTATTATATAAATGTTACATTAAAATCAAATCCTAAAAAAGTAGTTTGGTTTAATATCTTTTCTTTTCAATTCTACTTAATTTTGAAAACATTTCTTAGGAATAAATTTCAAACGTTATTTTTCAAACCAATTTTAAATTCTTCATTATTTATCTAAAATGTCTTTTATAATATTTTAAGTGATCCTTTCAAAGTTGAATAAAGGATTTTAGACAAAAAATGACTAAATATTATTTCTTTCAATAGACGTTAGTAGAAAATGTATAAATAAAGGATTGTTTATCCAAGTGTTTCAACATTTGACTTTTCTTTGGTTCTAGTTTAAAAATATTTCCCAAAGGTAAACAAAACTTTTCATGCATCAAATATACTGCCAATGAATGTTTAAACATAAAATTGGACTATCTGGCAAAAGAAAATATAGCCTTTGTTACAAAACCTTTCCACAATGTTTTCTTTAAGGAATCTAATAATTTAACTTTTGTTAAAAACTTGAAATAATTTTCTTTCTTTTTAAAAAATTATATGTTCTAAAAAATTTATGGAAATTTTTTTCTCATAAAAAAATCTAAAAGAACTTAATCATTTGTAATAGATTAATTAGTAAATAAATTATTTTTGTTAATAACACAAAAAATTTGTAATAATAAAAATTGAAAACTTGTATGCGATGTTGCTAATTTTGGGAGCTTCAGTAGAGCTACACAATCCCTATGAATCCTTAAGTCTAAATATATATATATATATATATATATATATATATATATATATATATATATATATATATATATATATATATATATATATATATATATATAGCTTATTCATAAGCTATTTCCTGAAATCTCGTAATAAAATTTGTTACCTTATGTTGTATATGTTATAACTTTAACAAGTGAAATTTTGTCTGCTTAGAAAAGTTTAAGCTTTTACTGCAGGCAAAATTTTAAACATATTGGAGGCTTTTTTATTCGTGTTAAAATCGCAGATATCCATAAATAATTTTAAGTATTTTATAATCTTCCCCAAAAAATAACAGTAACATCTATTTCAAAATCTGTTATAACTCGTACTTTTATCAATACTACGCATAACTTAAACTAAGAAATTGTTGGAGTTAATGTTATATGAGTAATTATTTTCATCTAAATATTTTGTTCATTACATCAAAAGATATGATATATTTTCCATATGATTTGGTAAAAATTCTTCACATGATAAGGAGAATTTTCACCGAATCACTTATGTGAACAGCTGTACTTGTGGGTGATGATAGAAACACTCGACATAGGATAAGAACTTGTCCAATTTACATTTCATGTAGATATGACCAGGCATGTCTGATTAGACAATATTTATACAAATTTTAAAAATTCCTAAATCACAACAATATAAATCATATTAGACAAATATCTTATAAATAATTTAGATACTTAAATGAATAAGAATTTTAAATAAATAATTTGTTCGTCGACATTTAACGAACTTTGTGACGAGGACAAATAAAATACAACTATTATGTCACATATCAGCGCTAAAAGGGACTTATACATCTAAGTCTCTTTATTAAAATTATTTATGTTTGAAAGACTTGAAGAACTTAAGAAATTTTTATATATCGCAAAATTTATTTTTTTCAACCATATTTACATTGGACATGTATATTTTACCGAATTTAGTAATTAAGTAATGAATTGATTTAAACTATGTTTCAAAAGAATTTCTTATTGTTGTCAGAAAATAAATTATTTCATGTACAGTATATAATTCAAAACCAATAATTTTACATAGGTAAAAAACAAATAAAATTTTAATTTCAACTAAAATCAATATACACATAAAATTTTAAGTTTTTTAAGCACCAAAAAATTTATTTAATGGCAGAATAAGAAATAAGAATATTAAATTAATGAAAAAAAGTACGAATCGCTTATGCTTCACATGAGATACTTATTGCAATTTTTTTGCCACATATACAAATATAGTTATCAGTAGCATAGTATAATTTATTCGCGTGATATCAATTATAAAAATTAAAGCTTATCAATTAGGAAGTAATAAAGTGATACTATAACAAACTACGAGTTAAAAACTATGTTTTATTAGATAACTTTTAATTAATAATGTATTTTATTATTCATAAACCTATAAAAGTTAAGATTTTGTTATTAGTTGTAGTATTATAATTATAAATTTTAGTATATTTAAAATTTTCTTACACATTATAAATTTATTCAATTAAGTTTTAATAAAGGTATATTTAAAGTTAAAAACGTTAGCTTATAACAAATGATTTTAAATCATTTAAGTACTAAATATTTGTAAAAAAAAATATCCAATCTTTACATGTTCATCACATTAATTTAAGTAGGTTTTTAACATGACTTTTAAATTTGCATTTTATTCGTTTATTTTCGAAATTTTTATACTAAATATTGTGATATGATGTAATCAATAAAATAAGATCTTATTCATCCGAAAAATATGATTATTTTGTATTTGAGATAATAAAAATTTAACATTTGAAAACTATTTATACAAAAAATTTCCTTGTTGGCAAGAATTGGTTATCATTTAAATTACACACACTGGCAGACATTGAAAATGCAACACCAAGAAGAAATGGTCAGAAAAACATGCAAATTATATAAAATTCGCAGCTCCCCAGCACACCTAGAATAAGATAAGTTTAGGAACCGGCATAGTGGGCAACATTCGCGCCTTTATTGTTCCTTGGAAAATAATCGTTGAAAGTTTGTTCTTGCCTTATGCTTGCAATTGCAGAAAATTCCAGACCATCGTTGACGAAGCCAATTCCAGAAGACAGATGAGTTTACGATTGGCATGGTGATCAAACTGAGAAGGCCAGGCTGATCCTCATGGCAAATCGCAGCTGACAGACACCTAGATGCGTCTACAGAGTTCTGGCTGTAGCGAAAATGGATGGAACAAGAACTGTAGAACGTATGCGGGTTACTGATGCAGCCAAAGTGACTTCAGCACGCGTGGACCAACGAGTCCGACAACAGGTGGTAGTGACCCAGCAAAACACGTCTACTAAAATTCTGCAGCATCTGCAAGACATCCGGATGCTCCCTTATTGAGCAAAACTATTTGCCGTTGATTGGTTGCTAGGCCTGAGCTCATGCTATCCAATAAGAAGACGGTCATTGATCCCTCAGCATAGATACCAACTTCTGGAATGGTGCCATTTTGAGGCACCATTCCGCATACGCATACAGGATCATCTTCCCATATAAGTAACGCTTCTGTTTCTTCGGTGATAATCACCGCTTACGAGTTTGGCGTCGAGTTGGAGATAAATCCAATCCTGCAACAACTGTGGAATGCCCTAACACGTGACAGCGCAGCATCATGGTTTGGAGGACCAATGCGTACGATTCCATGTCACCTCTAGTTAGAATTCACAGCACTATGACAGCCGAACGTTACGTGGAGGATGTGCTGCGGCCAGCGATACTCCCCTATTTTCAAGGCTGATCAGTGTCTTTTATCGGCAGCGTAACACCAGACAACCTATTGCTAACATCAACCAACATGACCTGCAAGGTGTACACCTGCTTACCTGGTTAATGTGTTAGCCAGATCTCTCACCAATCGAACACATTTGGAATATGATTGAACGCCATTTGCAGACCTTTCCACTGCCTCCTTCGGAAGACTTACTAAAAATTTTGTTGGAATGCTTAGGCGCTTGGTCGCGAATTTCTCGGTTGAAGAATCAATTTTCCAAGATATTATTGTACAACAGTTGTCATTTTCAAATTAAAAAGTAGTTCACATAGACATATTAAGTATTTTTATTTTTTAATCAAACATTTTTATTATTTATATTAAATAAAAGGTTCATTTTGAAATATTTTATATTTCTGGAAAATTGTTGTCACTAAAACTTATTAGAAAAGAAATAATACTAATATTCCTAGTTTCAATTTAGCAACCTAGTAAATTTTAAATTATAAATTTATGTTTACAGCTTAAATTTATTATTTTACTACATATTCAGTGTTTTATAAGGCTTAAGAAATATGGTATTGTAAATTTATTCATACAATTAAAAAATTGTAATTATTATTAGAAGACATTCCCCATCTAATAATTGTAAAAAATATTAAATTAAATTATTAAATCAATTCGAATAAGGGCTAGTTTTATTTTCTATTTTATAGCATTCAAAATGTTTTAATTTGAAATTATTGAATCAAAATAAAGTTGATAATTAAGAATTAATTTTATTAAAAGCTTATATTTGTAAATAGCTAAAAAAGTGTAAAGCTTAACATTTAATTTCTCAACTCTCATTCAAGCTTTCCAATAATTATTTTTGATTTAACATACAATGGATAACAATAACTCTTCATTGCATCTTAAGGCAAACTATGTAGTTATAATGTACAAATATACCTTATCATAATTGTAATTGTATCTAAAATAGGATCGATATTTTATCACTCCCATTTGAAATTGCAAGTTTAAATTTCTTAATTTGACATTTTAAATATTTAAAAATGTTTACATTTATACGCGTATTACATATTTATTATTGTTTGAATAAAAAGCAAATCATTTTTATTTGTTATATTGATTCTCAAACCTCTATCTATTCATTTTTGTAAACACCTCTTTTTTTAATACAAGAGTTAGTATGGCCGACAACTAGATTCTGAAGCACTACAAGCTAAAAATTAAGGGAATGGAGATTTTTATTTCTTCATACCAGTTGTATGATTCAAAAATATGCTGTTGATGATTTTTTTACATGAAATTCAAATTTTCTCATATTTCAAATTTTTATGATTCAGCAATGTGTAGGATAATTTTCTTTTTCTTGTATTTCAAATTTAGAATCAGTCGAACACAAGTTTCTGTTCCTATAAAAACTAAAATGTAATCTGTTGTGGTTCTCTGTCAAAAAATTTTAAAACCTTATCTCGTAGCTTAAAAGTTCTTCGCTCTCTGGTATAAATAGTTTTTAATAAAATTAAAAACTTCGAAGAGTTTTTCTTTTTTTGTGAGTGTAAATAGCTGCAAAAATTTTCTTTCTCAGTAATTTCGTTCAAAGAAACTCCTTTAAACAACGATTTTGTTTTACTCCTTATTTCTAGAAATGTTTTTCTTTATTTTATAATCTCTTTTTAATTTAATGGTACATTTTTTATTAAGTACAACAGAAACTTTATTCATTTCATTGAAAAGTAATTTTCCATTGACAGAATTGTTTATTTAAGAGATTTTTTATTGTGATTGCTTAAATTTCGCTGCCTTTACTCAACTTATAGTTAATTATAAAAAGATTCCTACTTCTTTAATTTGAAAAATAGAAAAGGAGTTTTAAGAAAAGAAGTTCAAATATATCTAATTACATATGATTTTCTTTAATAGTTTAAAAGGATAATTTTATATGTATTTTGTTGCTCAAAATATACACACCCAGAAAATTAAGCCAGTGCTATGATTTATATCATGGTAATGTTTGTTGATAATTTATGTTATGATTAATAATTTATAGCACCAAATAATCCATAATTTAATTCATAGGCAAGCAGAACAAGATAACCTTTTTAACATGTGAGATTTTATCGAAAGATGGTTTTAAAACATACATATTCAAAAGCGTTGTGGAGAGTTTCCGGTTTTCAAAAAACGTCCCATACCGTTTCAGTAAATCAGATTGATAAAATAAATTAATCATCGAGCATATTGTTCAAAGGAATATTTAGCTACATAGTTTTGGCCACAAGAAATCAGGAATAATTAGTCAAGTTATTACTTTGATTTTGTATGCATCTGGGCCACAAATTTACGAAATGGTTAAGCAGTTATCACATTTGCCTTAAAATAATAATAATGTTATTATATATTTGACGTCATTTAAGTGATACAAATATGTCAAGCAATTCGTTGATAACTCAATGATTCTAATCTAAGATCAATTTAATCCGTTGCTACGAACTTTTCAATATAAGAGTATTAACTCAATTCATGTTGCCTTTGGACAAGTTAGAAATATCTGATGGGAAAAATAAGAGCGACTGAGAAGAATCTTTCCTTTTTTTATCGGAGTTGATGAATTCCGTGTATTGACCACTAATTCAGCAACAAAGAATAGCAATCCAGTTCGGTATGTATCAATAAAATTTATAGTCCAGCAGATATTGCTTCACTAATTGCTGATATCTGCTCTAATCACCAACATTTTAAGGCACTTTAAGTTATACAAGTACTTCAGCATCTTTTGATGGACTGCTTGCGACTCTGTGCTCTGTTTGTCTGTGCTATCAAGTTGCAACTGAGTGATTTGTCATCAAACAAAAAAAACACTGCAAAATATGCACGACTAATGATTATAATCATACAGCATCCTTCCACAGCTTGATTGGTTTGGTTTGTTTGTCACTCAGCGGTCATTTTTTGCACACAAGGGCTAATTAGACGGGTTTTAAGTGGATTCCGAACAACTACAAACATTCATGCCCAAGGTGGGATTCGAACCCACGAACTGTTGAACCGAAGGTAAGAGCGCTAACCATTCGGCTACCAGCTAGGCCCTTTCACAGCTTTTCAGATCATTTACGCTTTATATTTAAGAAATAAACATTTTGCGAAGGCAAATATAGCCACTTTTGATAAATTAATCAGTTACTTTATTTATGATAGAATTTACCATAGAAATAATATGATAAGCTCTAGATTCCGACTAACCAAGACCCATCGAAAAGCAATGCTGATTAGAGTGAAAGATCTACAATAGTCCCATGACCTATGGTAGTCACTGTTGAACTTTAGGAGATAGATATTACACTTCCACGTTTTTTTTTAAAAAAAAGCCCTTCTGATAGATAATTTACGATATAGATAATAAAATGTCTCACAATAGTCTTAAGACTTTACGTTATTCACAACATGGCATCAAAATCTTATACTCATTACTTACAAAAAATTAGCTAGTATAGTAATACACACACATTGCTACAATAAATAAGCTTTTTATCTACTAATATGTTTTCGTGGATAATTTATAATTTTTTCAACATTCAATATTCTATGCATTATTGCCTCGATAAGGTATTTTAATTTAATAATTGAGAACAATGTTGCAGAAAACCTTCCTTTCAGCTGTTTATCTAACCACTAAGACCCATATATATTATTGATCATTTTACCATTTTATGTACTTACATATAAACTGTGCAAATGTTTTCTTCTTATATCTTCAAATGAAAAGTAATAGGTACCTTATTTGTAAAATTTCTTCTCTGCATATATAACTCGGCTCAAAACAAAAATTTCCGTATTAAAAATGATAGTAACGACTCATAAATATTTTTGCTTCTTAAATTTGAAGTAAAAATAAAGTTCTCTTTTAAAATTTTAAAATATTTTATCATTAACTTCATTATTTTTTAAAAGAATTTTCTGAAAAATGCAAGTTATATATTTTTCTTCAAAGAAGAGGCTCCTTATTTTCAAAATTGTTAAATTGATCAAAATTAATTCAGTGAACCTTACTGATTTACTTTTTTATTTATAAAAACAGTGCATGTGGAAGTCAATTTTTCAATGACATAACAGCCTTCCTTTTTCTCCGCTCTGTAAACTCCACTTTGTTTTTTGAAAACTTTTCTATAGTTTGAAATGTTTACTTAAGACTCTTAAGGAATGTACTTTGTTCAAATTTTTCTCCGGCTTTTGAGCAGACAGTAGAGACAACTAAAGACTGGTTCATTCATTTTAAGGGATTTTAAGTAAGATTAAAAGTATATACGAGTATATATGGAGGAATCGTATAAAATCTTAAACGATTATAAAATTTTAAAAAAATGTGATATATAAATATATTACATTTTATTTCCATTCATTTACTTCAACAATGGATCTCACTTTCTAACAAAAAAATTGTAAATAAAAAATATTCAAACATAATTTAAAAACTTAAATAATGCAGTTATTTACTTAAAGGTAAAAACTCATTTGAAGAAAAGGTGGCTTTTGCGCAAAGTAATTTTAAAATTTTAACTTCAAATAAATTTTTGCTGACAAAAATATTTTGATAACAATTTTATAGAATACAAAAATATATATCGTTCATTTATAAGAAAGTGAAGCATTATTATACTGGAGGTATAATAATGCTTCACTCATAATTCTTTTAGTATTATATATACTGAAGGTTTGATATTATTAAAACAACAAAATTTAACCAAATATAACAGTTTAGGACTCATGATGGCTTAGTAATAGATATATGTTCTAAGAAGTAGAACGTCTCGAATTTATTCCTTTGTATTGCTAAACAATGGAAGGTAGATGTTGCACTTTTATATTGTGGTTGTCTATTATTCTGTCAAATGGATGCTTGGAGGTTTTCCAGTGTTTTTTGTATGATAACACGTGTACACGTCCAAAATTATCAATGAAAATATTTCCTGAAAATTGTAAGAGCTTATATATCTCCCGGCTTTCGGATGTTAAGCTTTTTGCTCAGCAATATCAAAATTTGACAGATTTTCAGAAGAAAAAAAAAACAGAAATCACTTAGAAAAATATATAAAATGATCGAAACAAATCAAATAAGTGAAGCTTAATTTATCCATAAAAATACCGCACATTTACTTTCAAGAACAAATTTTTAACGTCATAGATATTAATAAATGCGTGCAGGGATCCATCGTACTACGTTGTCTAAAATATAACCACAAATTTACAATTATAAAATAATAAAATCACAAATACTATGACAAGAAATACGAAATACAGGAAATAGACAATACACGCATTGAAAATAGAATTTTCATTAATTCAATAATTTTATATTTGCTTGAAAATGATGAAATATGCAAATTCTAAAAATATTAATTAAATACTTATACTTTAGATTAATCTGTTCATTTCTCATTTATAGATTATCTGTCTATCCTTAGGTAAGAAATGAGTAAGTTTATAACACTAAATGCATTAAAATATTTATATGATTTTTTTTGTATCACTGCTTGAATAACAAAACATAAAATAAAATATATATTTAAAGAAACTTTGAGAAATCCATTATTTGTCCTTAATAAATATAATTAAAAGTTAAAGATCCTCCAAAAAAGTATATTTTAGATTGTATCGAAAATGCCAGCTTTGCAATCAAAACCAGACTGGAACTACTGCTTATGGTCATAATTTTAGAATAACTATCACATATTTTCAGAAGCAAATATATAATAGTAGCAATAGAATTAAGATTGGTTTATTTAAATTTTTACTAGTCTTAATGCTATGATGGTTGATAAAAATTGAATGTAAATAGTGTTTTACATTTAATTTAATAATTTTAAGTAAAAATCAATGTTTATATTCATCGCATGTATGTAAAAACGATTGAGTGATTCAAGAAAAGATAACCATTTAGCGCACACCCAATTACATTTTACAATTCATTAATAATAAAATAAAATAATGAAATCATGTAGATCGCAGATTATAGAATTGTAAAGCAGCAATATTATATAATATTGTGTATAATATATTATACAATTAATAATAAATAAATTTTTATGACAAAATAAATTTTTTATGACATAAATATTCCAGAATAAAGGGAAATGATTTTAAGAATATCGCTAAAGATCAAATCAGTAGGCAACCATGAAATATATGTATTATAAATATATCATTGTTATAAATTTTATCATTAAAATCGATAATGAAATATTAGTTTGGATAAAAAAAGTTTTAATTAAATCTGAATTTTCCTAAAGAAACATCATAGTTTCAAACTAAAGAAATATTAGGAGCAAGGAAACTTTTTGATAAACGTAATATATCTCTTCAATATTTTAAATAACTGATACAATTCTGATTTAAAAAACGCAATTTGGAAAAATTAGTGGTGGTCAAATTTTAAAAAATAAATAGCACGAAAGAAGAAAAAACTTGATGTTTTAAATAATAAATTATATTAGTAATATTTTAATTTCATATACTGCAGTTAACTCTATTACATAACACACAAAAATTCATATAAACTATCTCATCAAGGTTTAGATACTATATATGATAATTTCTGAAATGGTAGAACACAGAAATCTATTATACAGCATGTCCCAAAGCGAACGCATAAACTCTGCAGAGCTAGATTCCTCGTTAGGAGTATATAAAAACTGCCCAAAGAAACGTTCCTGTACGATCAATAGTTTCGGAGAAAAATGCGAAAAACAAAGTATGACGTCACTGCCGGTGTAAGAAAAAAACACTTTATTGGACATATCAACAACAGTATTTTCATATCTTTCCAGACGATAATGTTTAAAACGTTCGCCGCGCATATCGCGTCATGCATGCGCGCGCCATGGAATGACGTTAAGCCGCCGTTGAACTGGTATTTAAAAGGCTGCATCTAGCAACTACCGGTAGTCTTCGTATGGTGGCCATGTATTCCGTTCGTGACTACTACGACATGCACTTGATGTAAGGCCGATGTAATGGAAATGCCTTTGGTTCCAGCATGATTGGGCTCCGGTGCATTTCTGTGTTCCTGTATGTAATTGGCTGGATATGGAATACTCCGGCCACTGGATCGGACGTGATCGTCCGGTTTTATGTTCGTCAGATCATACACCATTGGATTTTTTCCTATGAGGCCATCTCAAGGAACTGGTGTATCGAAACGTAGTGTCAACACCAATGGACTTAGTTGCTCATCTGCACGCTGCTTATACTTCGGTGGACCCCGCGATGCTGCAACTTGTGATGCCAACCATTCCACGGCGTGCTCAAGCCTGCCTCGACATTCAAGACGGACACTTTGAACATCTGCTTTAAATTGTGCATATACTGCTGTTGATATGTTCAATAAAGTGTTTTTTCTTGCACCGGAAATGACGTCATACTTTGTTTTTCGTATTTTTCTCGTAAACGATGGATCGTACAGAAACGCTTCTTTGGGTAGGTTTTATATGTACTCCCAACGAAGAATCTAGCTGTACATGCGGTCGTTTTGGGACACCCTGTATACTGTAGCGATATTTCATTCGTGTATTTTAGTGCATGCAACTAAGAATTTAAAATAAATTTGAGTGACTGTTTGATTAAAATTACATGATTTTGTTTTAAATGTTACTAAATAATATGATTTAAATAAAAATGAATCATTATACCAATTCAGAAACAAAATATACCCAATTATTCAATAGGAAAAATATAATTTAATCTGTATCACAATCAAGTTGACATTAGAAAAATATAACAAATTAGATAGAGGAACTTTGACTGTTTACTTAAAATAAAAGATTAAAGAAGGAAAATGTTAATGATATCACTCCTTTCTTAGGTTTTTGAATAGAAGATCACAAAATAATATAGAAGTTAATAAGTAATTTTAAACAATTGTATATATAACAAAATTTTTACACATGAAAGTAATCCCTAATTTTCATGTACATAATTTTGTATTTTATGAGGCAAATAGAATAGATATACTTGTTAAAAAGTAGTGTTTTATAAAATATTACAAAAAAGTTTGACTTGTAGCAATCATTTAAGTTATAAGCAATTTTTTAAGGAATTTTATTAAATTTAACTTACAAAATTAAGAGTTTAATAAAATTCCCTGAATTATTATAACTTTTTACATATTACAACGACCACTAAGAAATGCATGAGCTGTTAATAAATTTACATATTTGTTTCAATTTTTTTTCAAGCTTTTCTGAGATTTAAGTGTTTTTATAAATTTTATTTAAAGAAAAACTGAATTGGGTATTGAATTTAATAAATTAGAATTACTGAAATTAAGTATCATGGTTATAAAAAATTGAACCACTGTTTGATAATTAAATAGTGTTTTCCAAGAAATAAATTTAAATTTGATTGCACAGCAACCTTCATTTTAAAATAGAAAATATATATAAATTTAATTTTTCCCCTTCCGAAACATTTGAAAATATTTGATTAAAATATGTTTAATCAAAAAATAAATTATAAAGAGGAAAACATGTCTATTTTTAATCATAGGAAGAAGAAAATTCATTTTTATAAAAATAAGAATGTAGTAAAACGTTAAGAGTAGGATGTTTCAAATTGAAATTTGTAGGTACACGCAAAAAAAGTATCTAATGAATTCCATAATCTTTTTGAAATATACACATTGTAATATGTGAAAATAATGTATTTATTTATGCAGTTTTCTTTTATATGTAAGTATTTATTCTACTTAGCTAAAATGAAAGTAAATTACATGCATAATATATCCCATGCTTTCCAGTAAATATTTATGGGAGTAATACAATGATAAACATTGAAATAAGGACATGTTCATATGTTCAAATCATCAAACATACACAAGTTTGAAACAAATCCGATTTCAGATCTGCAATAACTATAGCAATATCAAAGAGAAGCAATGATTAATAATCAGTAACATTTCAACTTCTGTTAATATCCAGTTAATACATTTCTAACCATATGAATAATTTTAGACATATGATAATAATTCTTTTTTGAATTGTCTACACTAAATTTTCGTTCCCTGCAAAAAAATAATGTAAAAAATTAGTGTATGTAAATATGATCGAGAAACTTTTTTTTAACTATGAACTCTTTCTCTCTGTATATGTATATAAATTTGATCAAAAAAATTCTCACATTTTTCTTTTAAAATTTGATAAGTCTTTTTATAAGTATACAAATATTATGCATAGACATAAGTATAAGCTTCCAAAAAATTTTTACTTTGCACCAAAAATAATTTTTTTTTTTATCATTGACCTATTAAAAAATTATGTCTAGGATAATAAAGGTAAAATTTTTGTTAAAAAGAAATTTAACTGATACACAGAGAAAATATGTCATTGAATCAATTCATATTGCTAAAAATTATGCATTTTATTATTATTTATTTATTTATTTATTTGAGATGCATAATTTGGCATTTTTTAATTTAGAATAATTTTCTCATACAAATTGAAAACTTTCCAGTATATCTTATACCTTTTTAAAAAATAGATGCCTAAAGGAAAATTTAAATTAAATTTTTATTTACAATCTTACCATAAAAAGCATTTTTTTTTATGTTTCATAATTTATTCATAATGAAAATTAGACAATGATATTTATGAAAAAAATTCCAGTTAATTTTTATTCATTTTAGGAAAGCATAAGAACAATTAATTTTATTTTATACAAAAAATGCTAAATAAAATTTATTAATTATTTTTGTATAAAAAATTGGTTTTGCCTGCAAGTTTTTATTTTTAAGTAATTTTAAAAATAAAAACTTGCTTTAACTTAACTAAAAACTTTTAAAAAATAAAAAATACAGAGTTAAATATGTATTTTTTTACTATTTAACAGTATAAGATAGCATTTTTTCAATTTTTAACACTAAAAAATATTTCCCATCTATTAGTTCAATCAGTTTAATACCAGTTCATCTTTTTCTAAATTTTAATCAATACACGCAGAGAAAATCCGGCATCATTAATCTATTTGTTACAATATTGTAATTTATTTTAAAAAGTATAACCTGAACTAAAAGCAATACATTTAAAAAAATCTTCACAAAAGTTAAAGACAATATGAAAAAATATCATTTTCGAATTACAAATTACCCAAAATTCAATAATAAATAAAATTAATTTTAATAGTTTTTAGCTGTGTTGTTGTTGTTACTTATGACACTTGGACAATCCAGGCTCGCTAGCCAGCAGCTGTGCGAAATTAAGTCAGAAGCGTACATCTTTTGTTTAAACAGAGCACCACAAAGGTGAAAGTATGTCTTTATTTTACGACTCCTCCTATCGTTTACCCCAACAGAGGATCCAGTCCCTCAATTTTGACTTTAATCTGGAAGGGGAGAAAATTTTCTCCAGACCATTACACCCATGGTAACTGCTCAACGACAGACCACAGGACTTTAGTGTGTGAGTGTGATTCCAAATATTTAACTATCATGTATATCATGTGTACTCAATGAGTCTTTGGTGACATTGGGAATTGAACCCAGCCCTTCTGGATAGAAGCCTGGTGCCCTAATCACTAGGTTACCACTGCCACAATTTCTAGTACTTATGCACTATTGTATTGATTAATAAAATTGCTTTAATTTCTTTTTTACTTTTATGTCTACTACATTTATACAGATTGTATAAACTTTAATAAACAACCATAGTTTTTCAACCTTACATAATACACTAGTAATTACATTTGCTTGGGCAATTTCATTTTTATTTCATTGTGTGCTACATTTTGTAACTGACAATAACATTTACTTTATTTATATGATATAAATAAAATTTCTTTCTACTGTTTAAATAGAATACACAGGTACTAAGCATTCTCACATTTATTTGATCTTCTTCTAGTTCAGTGTTTCCCAAAGTGGGGTACAATAACAGTTTGATGGAAGTGTTGTTTCCCCCATCGTTTTAGCTTACTTGCTTACAGTAGTGCTTGAATGAAAGCGACTGTTTAGTTTTATAAAGTTGTCATTCTTCATCTAGCTGGTTAATTGCAGGTTTGCTCACATATTACCAAAAGTAACACACCAACCCTACCACTAACCCCCCCTCTGAGAACAAAATCGGATACTACTGTTTTGGTGTTAAAATTTTCCTTTTACAGAATGGTAACAATAGTTCTTTGCTTTGAATACATTATGAGGATCTGCCATCTCAACACAAATGATTTCACCCTTCTCATTGATTTAAATAAATGTTGCTTACAATATAACTTTTATTTTAATATTTTATCATAAATAATTTTATTTCACTCTTATTATTTTGTGTATGTCACAAAAAACGGAAAAATAAATATATTTTTTGAGCACTCAGTGTTAAGAAAATTATAGAAGGGGTACACGAATGTCAAAAGTTTGGGAAACACTGTTCTAGTTCATGGGATAATTTCTAGTTATATTAAAGAATATTTTACAGCATGCTAATTAATAGAAATTTTCTATGGAAATACTAATAAATGCAACTGATTACCATTTTATAAATTCACTTCCATTAATTAATAGATCATATTGTCCTAATATTCTACAATAATATATCACTTATAAATTTTGTTATTTCTAGCAGAGCAAACTTAAGTTTACCTGATAATAAACAAAATATTTTGAGCAGAAAATAGAACAAGATCTTTTAAATTGTATGGAAAAAAAATAGAATACTTTTGTGACAATCTAAATATAAAACAAATATATATGATTTCACATTAATGTTTTTACCTCTCAAAATATTTAAATAATTTAGAAACTGAGCATAATTAGTCAATTTTAAGTGTTAAAGTAGATAAATAAAAAGATGATTGAAAATTGTGATTCATGATTAATAAAAGAATTAACAATGTAAATCATATTTTTCTTTATTAATAACAGTAAACAGATAATGATATTAAATGCTATAACACTAAAATAATTATGATTTATAATATGCTTCCAAGACTTCATCAGTTGGCTTCAAAATACATTTGTCTGCTAAATTAACTAGCCATCCAGGTTCCAAACCAAGAAAAATTTGCCTTGCATCCTTTCTAGTAGTGAGCATTTCAAACTAAATGGATAAAACAAAATTCATTACAATGTAATACATCAGTAACTAGAAAAACAATATTGTATGATTCCTGATTATTAAGACATGCTCTAAAAAATACATATTTTAAATAATTGTAAACATAATACCAATATTTAGAAAAAAGTATTGTATATCAAATTATACACTATTAAATAAAATGTTTTCAACATTATATGAAATATTAGTACTTAAAATAAAAGTTTATGTTTATTATGAATATTATTGAACTTACATAATTCAATAATTCAACAAAAGGTTAGGTTTAAAATGAAAAAAAATTATCAACAAAATCACAAATATATATATATACAGGAACTAAATACTTAAAGATGGAGTGCTGTTTTTCAGTAATCAACAAGAGAATTTATCAGAAAATAATTTGATTCTTTACTTCTGCTATATTTTTAAGACAAAATTATAAGTATAGAAAAATCTGAGAAATGTAATTTTTAGAATGGAAAAAACTAAAATATCTAATGCAGTTTAATATATGCTATGCATTCATTCAAATATGACACCGTGAATGCATGGTGTATAGATTGCTGAATAGAAGCAATGAACAGAGTTAGGCAAAGGATGCAAAGTATGTTGCATTCTAGGATGATGATTTGATTTGATTTTGTGAGGTTTACTGATGCAAGGTCCAATATCGGACATTTCTGTACAGTACAATATTTAAAATTATAAATAAAATTTCTGTGTTAAAAGACTAGTTAGATGTATACAATGGAATGTATTCAAAGTTCAAGAAAAGCATATGTAAAAGATTATTTTGGATAAAAATCTTAACTAGAATTCAAGAAACCATTGTAATGCATGTAAAAATGTAAACAAATTTCTATGTGGTTTAAGCCCAATCAAGTCTAATAAAATTAAATTTGTGGTGTTAAAAGGCACTATGCGTAAATCGTTGAAATTAGGACAGACAATTAAAATGTGATGTACTGTATATGGTACATTATACATGTCACAAATTGGAACACTTTGAGGCAAGAATAAATGCATGTGTGTAAATCTAGTATGTCCGATATGAAGTCGTGTGAGTTTTACATCAACTCTTCGCATGGGAGCAACTGGGAATGGAAGAAAGTGGGATCGGAGGATATACCATATAATTTATTGTTCTCCTGCAAATCCCATGTTTTTTGCCAGTGGGAGGAAATGAAATTTTTGATAATTCATAAAGCATTAACAAAAAATGTTAATGCTTTATGCAAAATGTCAGAGACATTTTTAGCAGCATTATCAGCAAGTTCATTCCCAGCAATGCCAACATGACTTGGAACCCAATAAAACAAGATGTCAAATTTTTTATTCTTCAATATAGTATTTAAAATATCCAATATTTACACAATAATTGGATGACATTTATCATTAAAATGGTCTAATTGCATGACCACATTCATGCTATCTATATAGATACAGTATTTTCGATGAGAGCTGGAGTCTTACTTCTAGAGCCCATTTAAGAGCAACAGCTTCGGCTGTATACACAGAATATAATGCATGCAGTTTATAGCTGTAAACTGTATTTTCAACAACAATACCACAGCCAACATGACCACTTGATTTTGAGCCATCTGTATATACAGAGATGTGGGAGGAATAATGAGAATGAATGTGTGAAAACATCTGTTGCAAAATAAGGAGAGATGTAACTGATTTATTGTATCCAGTAAAGGGTTTGATTATATTGACAACAGGAATATTCCAAGGAGGAAATTTTAGAGCATCTGTGATTTGAATATGTAAATCGGGGAGCTCAGATGAAGACAGGAGTGAATTTGTATGCTCATAAAATGGTAATATGTTATGTGGCCGTGCATTATACAGCCTTTGGCGCGCGCAATATTTTTTTTTAAATTTTAAACTAAAGAATTCTAAAAATTGAATGTTATGATCCCACAGACAAATAATATATGAATTTAATAAAATCTACATCTACCCATTTATCTGTGGGTAGTGGTCGCAAGGCGCGACCAGCCGCGTCTAGGACCTTGATACTTACTGAGTTAGCAGGGGAAAAAAACTTACCTTGTTTCATACGCGCTTTCAATAAATGATGATTATTGCAAACTTCTTAGATAGTTTGTATTTAAAATGCTGTATATTATTTTTTTACAATATTTTACAAAGTAAAGAGTAGTAAAAGTGAAAAATTAAACATTTATATAATTTTGTTGCTATAAAAACACGTCGATACTGAATTTAGAATCCTCATTTAGCAGGTACAGTTTTTTTTAAATGTCAATTAGAAAAAAAGTTATTTCTTGTGAAACTGTTCAAAGCATCTTTTATCTTTTTGATACATGCATAAACCAACATTGCAAGTTTCACACATATATCTTGTTGTGTGAGGTTTCTCCTTTGTGCTACAAAATGCGCGCCGCCGTGGTTTGCATTTTATTGGCATGTGTTCAGCATTCTTTAATCTTTTTTGTTCTGGAACATGAGGTTTGTGGCTTTTTATACATGTGGAGCTTGATATTTTTCTTTTGGGAACAGATCCTTATTTCCCATTGAAATCAAACTGCTGATGATGTCCATTCTGAATAACTTAAGTACTCTTAAGTTTGGATCACTTTCTGGAAGCATTTGATATATAATAAAGGAATTTACAATAGTGACGTCAATAAAATGGAAGAAAATTCGATGCCACCATTTTTTACTTTTCCGATCAATTTCATATAAGCTTTCCAATTGATCAAAATAGTCCACATACCCCATATTTTGATTGTAATCCTTTTCTTCAAATAAAGCCAATGCCTCAGCTATTCCAAACCCTTTGCGACACATTTTAAATTTGAACAGTAAAAGAAAATATTTACACACAGTTAAAATATATTGCTATTAATTATTTTAAATTTAAATAAAACTTTTATGTAAATACTATTTTTGATAAAATATATATGTATGTATACATATGTATATATTAACATTAAATTTAAAACACACAAAATACTATTAAATAAAAATTTCCGTACTAGCCTGGGAGCAAACGCAACATTCAACGCAAAGAAAAATCTGCAACTGAAAAGTCTTTCTGAAACAGAAATAGCGAAAGCACATGTTCACTGGGGATATAAATGCCACATGTTGTTTACAAGTGAAATGACCCTATGATTCAAAGCCACATGTTGTTTACAAGTAAAATGACCATAAGATTCAAATCCCCCTTCCCCACACTCCTAAACACTCTAATTCCCAATCATAATATGCTGGCCATGTTTATGTAGTCTGCTGTTCACGTAAGTCATGTGTTCTAGCTGCGCGGTGGTTGCGTGGTGTAACCACCAGGAATTTCCCTCAAAAAAGGAAAGTTTTTTTACGTATCTAGTTCAAACTACTGCTACATTTATATTGTTTATGACAGACATGACGGTATAGGAAGAAAAAATTTCTGATATTTATTATTATTTATATTAAAAAAGTATGTTATTATGTGTTGTTAAAAATGAACATTAAATAACGCCATATTGGAAGGAGTCCGACCTGAAATTAATTTGATGCTGTCATCTGTTAGTGTTATTTAAAAGTAAAAGATATAAAATCTATAAAATTTAAGTGAAAAATCATGAAAAGGAATTAAGAAAAAGTATTGAAAATTGGTGGTTTCATGGCGCGACCACCGCGCGTTAAAGGGTTAAAGAGGGACAAATAGTCATCGATCTCAAAGGGTGTTGTGATACTGATAGCATTTTAAAATAATAATGTAGAGGTAGTTGCTTACGTCTTAGATCAAGAGGTAACTGGTTGCAAATTACATAAAGGCTCTGGACAGGAGAAGTCCGGAATGCTCCAGAATAGATTCGTAAAGCTGAGTGATGAATAGGATCTAATTTGTGCAAAATTAATGATCTGGCTGATCCATAAACTACGCTACCATAGTCAATTCGAGATGGAATAACTGACTGATACACTTGGAGTAATGATTTACGATCTGCACCCCAAGAAGTATTAGAGAGAACTTTCAGAATATTTAGTGATTTTTCGCATCTTTTGTGCAAATCTAAGATGCGGTAGGAAGGTTAACTTTTTATCAAATATATGCCAAAGAAATGATATCTGATTAACTACGGG
This sequence comes from Latrodectus hesperus, assembly GCA_037975125.1. Taxonomy (NCBI): domain Eukaryota; kingdom Metazoa; phylum Arthropoda; class Arachnida; order Araneae; family Theridiidae; genus Latrodectus; species Latrodectus hesperus. The sequence continues at coordinate 17,276,927 of CM075858.1, read as the reverse complement.
AATAGTTGTGCCTGATATCTAAATTTCTAGATCATCTGGATCAGGATGAGGCCCAGTTTTTTGGCAAAAATGGATACAACTACTTTTACAAGGGGACAAAGTACATCCATTTTCATTACACCAAGCAACTAGATTATTGACAGCAGTTTGTAATTGCCATTCAATCAGTCGCATATTGGAACCTTGGCAAGAAATTTGGAGATTGTCAACGTATGTTCCATCGACAGATGGTTGCAATATATGAAGAATGTTGCTGATGCAAATATTAAAAACAGTAACATTTAAGACACTTCCCTGAAGAACCCCCTCACATTGGATAAATGGATTAGATAAAACAGATCCTAAACAGACATTAAAAATGCGAAAACTTAAAAAACTCTGAATAAAAATGGGTAAATTTCCTCTGAAATTAAAATTACACAAAGTTCAAAGAATTTTATAACACCATGTTTTATCATAAGCTTTTTCTATGCCAAAAAATATAGACACCAAATGATGTCTCCATACAAAGGCATTCCTAATTTGTGTTTCTAGGTATGCAATATTGTCCAAAGTAGATTGACCTTTCCGGAATGCACTTTGATAAAGTGATATCTACTGATTGTCTTCAAGTACATAAACCAGACAGGCATTGATCATATGCTCAAAAGTTTCAGCAAGGCAACTTGTGAGAGCAATTGGACGATAGTTTTAAAAATTAGTTGGATCTTTCCCAGGTTTAAGAATTGGAATAATAATTGCTTTGCTCCAGAGACTAGGATAGACATGTTCATTCCATATTCTATTGAATAGAAAAAGAATGTTTACTAAAGTTTCATGATTAAGATGACAAAGCATCTTATATCAGATACCATCTAGTCCCGGACTAGTATTTTTAGTTTGGGACAGGGCTCTCTGCAGTTCCAGCAGAGAGAAATTGCAATTATATAGATGTATGGCTTTATCATGAAACTTTATAGGTTTCTTTTCAGCTTACTCATTGATTCTGAGAAATTTAGGATCATAAGAGGCTGGACTAGATACCCTTGCAAAAGTTTCACCTAAAAGATTGGTGTTATCATATTGAGAAGAAATTGTGTCAGCTCCTGTGCATAGTATTGGGATAGAGAAGTTCCGATATAAACATCTGGAAGCTTTAACTTTCTTCCATAACTCTTTTCTGGAAGTTGATGATGTGATGGAGGAAACATATCTTATCCAAGATTCTTTTTGACTATTTCGCCATACTCGACCAGCAAAAGCTTTAGCTTTTTTGAAAGCTATGAGGTTTTCCATGGTAGGGCAACTGCGAAAAACAGTCCACGACTTTTTTTGTATGACACTTGGCACTCATGGGTCTAGCATGGTTTATGATATTTGTGTGGAATTGGGCGAACTTGTGGGGAATTGGGAATAGTGTTTTTGGCAGCATCTAGAAGTGTATCAGTTACTTTTTGCACAGCATCATTGATATTCTCACTTCTAACCATGCTGTCAGTAATCACAGCTAATTGAGTGTAGAGAGGCCAGTCTGCATGCTGATAAGAATAAGAGGAGTGGAAGAATTGTGGTCTGCTTATACCAGTTTGGTTTATAATTAAAGGAAAATGATCACTGTTATATAAATCCTTATCAACATTAAAATTTAATGAAGGTAGAATTGATGGAGAGCAAATAGCTAAATCTAATAATTGAAAAGTTCTTGATGGTTGATGGAAATAGGCTATTTCTGTGGAATTTAGAAGGCAGATATTGTTATTAGAAATGAACTGTTCAATTATGTGATAAAGAGGATTTATTATCACTACCCCATAAGGTGTTATGATCATTAAAGTCACCAAGTAAAATAAAGGGTGTAGGTAGTTGATCCAGCAAACTGTTTAAATCGCTTTCATGGATGATCGCATGGGGAGGTAAGTAAAGGCTACAAAGAGTAATGATAGATGTTGAATGTATGCATACTGCAACAGCCTGTAATAAAGTACACCACCATAATATAATACACCTCCAGAAACTGAATCATGGTTAACATCTTTCCTCACACAATTATAACCATGCAATTTTAAACTGTACTGAGGTTTCAAGAATGTTTCTTGGATGGCAAAACAAATTGGATTATGCACACACGCAGGTTTATAATTGTTTTCTATATGAGTGCGAAAAACTCGATAATTCCAAGAAACAAAGGTTTCCATTCAGCAAAGCTGAATGTTCTGGCACTGGAGCAAGCCATCTGGGATTCAGATGAATCTTCACTTAGGAGTGTTTCATCATCTGATGGATCAACATTTTTTATACCTGTCTTAGGGGCAGTTGAGCTTCTTTTACTCTTTAAATATGATTTATGGAACCCTTTTCTTGCATTATTTAAGTTTAGGGATCTTTGAAACTTAGATTTTGCAAAAGACTGTGGAGAAATTCCTTTTGGAATAGGTGAGACATTTATATTATAAATATTTGAGGGTAAGTCTGGAAAATTTAAGAAATCTGTTTGGATACTACAAGATTTCATGACTCATGCTTGAGAATAGCTAATACCTTGATGAGGGGTACAGGATGACACTGTATGCCTGGCTTCAGGGTAAGGTAAGTTTTGTTTTATTTTCATAGTAATAGTTTCCTTTTCTAATATCCCAGTTGGGCATGACCGGGAGTACAAGAAATGTTCACCACTGCAGTTGACACATTTTTCTTGTAATTGACACTAACTACTGTCATGTCCAACAGATGCAAATTGAGCACAAGTCAAATGTCCCCTACAAGTAGTTTCTGATGGCCGAATCTGCTGACATTTAAAGCAACATAAAGGATTTGGAATGTAGGGGCAAACACTACAATTTAGGTAACCAGCTGTTATAGATTGAGGTAGTATAGGAGTAGCAAACGTGAGTTATAAGGAGCTTAGTTTTCATAATTTTGCCCTCTCTCCTGATTGTAATGCGCTGCACATGTTGCACTTTTTTGTCAACAAGATTATCCAAAATTTCCTCTTCTGAAACATTAAATAGATCATCTGCTGAAATCACTCCCCATGTAGTATTTAACCTACTATGAGGAGATACTAACTATAACATCTATATTACCAAGGCATTTTAGTTTTAGGGTGGCTTTGGCCTGTTCAAATTGATAAAACTTCAACTAAGAGATCACCAGATTTCATCTTGCAAACATTTTTGGTATTTCCAACTGTACCAATAAGACCCTTATTAATTAAGAAAGGGGAAACATTATCAAAATTGTCCCTCAGTTCTTTTAATAACAAAATATATCTGATCCTGTATTATTTGCTGCTCCATAGGGAGTAAAGAATTAGAAGTACATTCCATAGAAATAGGTTAATTACTTCAAGGCCTGACTGCACCACCCACCACCGAGCCCAACAAGGGGATGCAGAATAACTGCATCAGTGCTAGCCAGACCTTATATGCTTTCAATATATTTCTGACGTGGCCTCCACCCTTATCGAGTCACACAGCAGATAAATAACTTGATCCATGGAAGCCGATTGATGTGCTGAGGACCACAACACACCTCCCGTTTACCTGAAGCAGAAGCCAAAGTAATGTGCTGGTCTCTGGGAGCCTCAGTCACCAGGATCCTCCTTTCCAGGGACACGGGTATTCATGCACGGCAAACATGCAAGTGATTTAGTCCCCGAGAAAAGCAAATAGTTACAGGGCAGCAATAGCTACTCAAGGGGAGCCCTCAACCTCTTACAAGGCAAGCACAATGAGAGAGAAGAGAAAGAAAAAGCAGAAGAGGAGAGGAGAAAAGAAAAGAAAGAAGAGGACAGTTCACTAGGGTACCTTGGGATTGTGACACCCGTGTTTACCTAAAGAAGATAAACCGCCTGATGGGTCTAGGATGATGAAGCAAGATTATGGAAAATAATCAGCAGAATCAAATAATAATTGTGTTGATCAATAAGCTTTGCAATGCTACAAAATAAAGTCAGACAGATAGACAGTCTGCCTGTCTGTAAAGTAAATTAAAATAAATTTAAAATTTTTTTAAAAAATATATAATATTGTAAATGTATTCATCCTCTAAAATATATAGAATTTTTAAAAAATGCAATGCTAAGCTCAAATTGTTCATGTTGCACTTTAAAATTAAATTAATAAAATTGGTGTTATGTTCTTTTCATTTTTTGTCTAACAAATAAAGTCGGTAATAAATCCCTTATAATGTTCCAGGATTAAACATAAATATTTAATATAATTAACTAAATAATCTTTATATTTATAACTTTTAAATTCTACATATATTAAAAATACTAGAAATAAATAAATAATGAATAATAGATTTACACAAAACATTGAATTTGACTGATTAGATCATAGATTGAATATTTCAATTCAGATTAGAATAGATAAAATTAATAATTTTCTCTCTCACTCATTCATTCACATACACACAAATGCACACTGACACACACACTCTAATATGAATATTTTTTTATATTGTATACACATAAAAAATGAGGCAATTTTTTAGTCTTGAAACACAGCCATTTTACTTTATTTCAGTTTTACCCATGTGCCTTATTTAAAATGAAAAGAAATATTAGGTAAAATTTTCTCACATCAGGATCTTTAGAAATATCTGGTAACTCATAACCATATTTTTGTGCAAGAGCAAGCCTTTCATCAGCGATTTTTTCAGGATCCGCTAAGTAACCTCGACATTTGGGATCAGTATAGAATGGAACAGCATCTTCTGGAGGTAGTTTACGATGTGGTATGGGTAAACCTAATAAGAAAATTACCACTATAATTTTAAGCAAAAGAATAATGCCAGTTTTATCATTTAATATGTTCAAGCTACTTATGATTACTTAATTCCTTTAAAGATATATATATATATATATATATATATATATATATATATATATACATATATATATATATATATATATATACATATATATATATATATTATCAATGAGAAAAGAAACTGAGTATGATACAAATTTGTTAACTTAATAAGAAAGTTTATTATAAATACTATTATTTTATTTGGACAAGAAAAGTGAAATTAAGTTATACTTTTTATACAGTGAAATACAAAAAGAAAAATTAGTTACAACATAATTTATTTAATTCAATAATTTTAACATAATTTTCTTTGTTGAAGCAAAATAAATTATACATCAATTTTATAACCTCATTCATTCGTTATAGATAATGACAGATAAAGAGAATATATGGATTAGAGACTGCAATAGATCAATTTCAATAAGTCATAAATGCATGCTTAAAAGTTACTAAAATCATTAACATGAAATACTTATACATCAGTATTCTTAATGGCCTTCACATATAATAAAATGTTTCTTTATAAATTAAAATGATAATCGAAACAGTGTTTCTGAAGCTACAACCATGACCCAGTGTAGTATTTCAAACCAAAACTGTTGAGCAGTGAAAAAATTCTCAAACACTAAATATTTATTTTCCTTCATTTATTACAAAATTTTAGACACAAATCAATAACATTAAATGAAATAAATAGAAACGAAATAGGAAAGGTGCTTTAAAAGTATTTTCATTTTATAACATCTTCATTTTTAATAAGGCAGAAAAATTGTTGCAACAGTGTGAATCATTATACGTTGTAAAATCAACATTCTTTTAGTTACTAATACTTAAACTGTTTAAATCAGATTTAGCTAATAATGAATTGAAAACTTTTATTATTTTCATAGAGCTTTCGAATAATTATAATTATATTGCTTTTTATTTTCACAATTCAAATTTTCTTTCATAATTAAGTCCCTTCTTAAATAAATTGCAAAATTAAATTGTTACTTTGAAATCGTACAACCAGATTGGCTAAGAGCTAAAAACAGATGTAAATTATTTGAATATTGCTGAAAAGTTTCCATAAACTGTGAATCAACTTTCATTCTTACAATGAAAGAAGCTGAAAAAACTGCCACCTCAGCAGGAAGAAAGAAAAATGTAACCCATATTTCATTATTCAACAGTGGCTGAGATAAGACACAGAACATTCTATTCATACAAATGAATTGAACAATGAGTTCAAGCTGACAGTTTTCATATTATTCAAACATATTTATTAAATATTTAATATAGGTAAACAAAAAAGTAATTGAAAAATTTAAAAATATTGAAAATAATATTTTATAAAAATAATAATCAATTCAAATGAATCTGAGTTACAAACCACATCAGTAATTTAATATAAATACTGATGCAACTTGTAATTGATTCATTATTGATTTACTATTAAAAAACAGCATAAACATTATGATTGATAAGTCACAATGAATGTTGTCTCTTAATTATTCATGCAAAAATAATGTGAACTTTCAATTAAAAAAATTATAAAATTTTAGCTTTGTAAAAAATGTTGATGGCCAATTATTAATTATTATTTTTTTAAGTAGTGCACTAACAAAAGTTCAAAAGACCTTTAAAACCTGATTTTTCAAGGTAGTTTTAGAAAAATATTGTAATACTACTTTAATATATAATCCCATAAATAGCAGAAATATTTATAATTATGTCAGTAATCCAAAATGAAATTACAAAATATAAAAAAAATAAATATTTTATATTTTAAGTGTTCTTATTTTATAAATTTAAAAAAAATTATAGCACATTGCATAAGAATGATTACTAGCTGAAAAACTATTTGAGAATAATCATTTCAAATAAAAATCTTTACTTCAGTTACAGTTTTCTTTACCCAACAGAGTTAATTGTTTTCAAATATCTTTTATTTCAAAAAAGTTTTTTTCAATTTTTCTACAACTTAAGTAAAAAAAAAGTGTCCATTACTGATTAATATTTACCATACACTTTGTTGTATTGTACAAATTAGAAATATCAATTTAACAAAATGTATGACATTTCAAAGAATGCTTAAAAATGATTATCAAAATTGAATACAAAAAATTATCCATTTTTATTTTTTAGTATAATCTATTTTATTTCTAGAATTTTATAGCTTATTGAACTGATATTTTAAAAAATTTAAATAACTCATTGATATAATTTATCAAAGGAAAATGTACTGCTACAATAAATGTAAAATTTGAATAACTTTTAAGGAGTGTCATCAACTTTAATTAATCAAAATTTAGATACAAAGTTGAAAATTATTTTCCTTATAAAGGGGATACAAAATCATTGCAAAACAGAAATTTTTTAATAACTGAATATATTTAAAAAATAAATAACCTTTAATTGCTGTGCAGTTTGATTCCAAATTACTTTAATTATGAAATTAAAATAAATTGGCAATAGTTTTACCTCTTTCAAAGTGTTTCTGAGGATTAATCTTAGCAAGTACACTTTCAATGTCATAGTATGCATTGATAATTACTCCCCCATTACGTTCAACAGCAGCAATTACTGTTTCTTTAGCATGTTGTACTTCTATGTTCACTTTTGCTGTAAAGCAATCAGCTCCCTAAAACATTGGAAAGAAAATCATAAAAATTAATTAATATTTTCATACTAAAATATTTTATCATTTCCTTTTAATAAGTATTTTTACATTCAAATATTTCCTTAAAAAGAGTTTCCTTAATTACAAATGTGTAAAAATGTATTCCTTTAATTTAGGAAGATTATAATGACTTTAATCATACATTAAATATATCTCACATACACCTCTACATCATCATATATAATCTTTATCTAACATCTAATACAAAAATGAAAAAACTTTATGATTTTTAGTTTTTGCATATTTTATTTATTTTACAGCAATTTACAATATAAAATAGAGCAATTTTCTAGGTTAACATCTGCAGAATTCTAATTTTCTTTTTTAAAAAATTTACTTAAAATAATGAAAGTTTTCTAAATAATAATTCAAATTCAGCTTTTAACTAAAAATTGATTTTAACAAGACAAATGTTAAGAACTGGTTTGAATCATCATAAATAACTTTTATAAACTAATTTAATTCATTTTTGTTATAAATACTATATTTTTAAGTGTATAACTAAGTTTATTTTCCATATGTTTTTACACAATTATAGTTTAAATTAAAATTTTAACAAAATAATTAACAGATACAAATATTATTATATCAATGTTTCTCACAAAAAAGAAAATTGTCATTTTGTTTTTAATTATTGATCAATCAAATTTTATTTTCATTTCATTTTTATGCATAAACCTGTATAGTTGAAGAAGTATCCTAATCTTGAAAAGTTAAATTTTTCTGACAGAAAAATTTTGGTGCAGTAATTTGGGAGACAGCAAGACTCATCCATATCTAGAAGCAATATAAACATGGCAATAGACAATAAATGAAATTAATCAAAAAGACACAGTATTAAACAAAGATTTTGTGTTACTCTTATTCAAAAAATTCCACTCAAATATTTATAACAAATTTTCCACAACTCTTGGAAATTAATTATATTTGCAAGGAACGCAGAAATTTTTATTTCGAGTTAATTTGAAGAAATTTTCTAATTTCATCTAAAAAAATTTACTATAGTTTCATGAATTTCTTTTTACATGTTTCTTTTCTTTCTAAAGAAATAAGCAAAAAAATCAAAATTTTAGTATTTGACATCCCCATTAAATATAAACGCAAATCCATAAAAATATAATGTAAGCAAGATTTTAACACACAAACAGAAGTTACATAGTTGACAACTAGTATGATTTGAACATAAAATATATTATTTTTGATTGAAGTAAAAAATTTTACATGTGAGATGAAAGCAGAGTCTTGATATTATTATTAAATAAGTCTTAAGGTATAAGCTTTGTTTTCAATTTTTTTCTAATTTAACTTATTAGAAATCATAAAATACATACTGCAAATATATGCATACTAGTTGAATGTATTCACTTCACTGTGTTACATTTAAATTTCATTTAATCAATTTATAATTAACAACTGACTTATTGCTTGTATACTAATTTTAAATTTCATGATTAAAAAATAAATATACCAGGATTTTGAAGATAAAGTCCTTTTTTGGAAATGCTATTTTCTTTGGGGAGGAGAAGATATTTAAATTAGATATTTTTTTTATTTAGCACACTGAGATAAACAAAAATCTAAAGAATTAAAAATATCACTTTTGACTGAGGTTTTGGTTTAAACAAAACATATTTTTACTTCTAATCTATTTATGAACTGAAAAATAGTAATTAAGTCAATAGAAATGAAAGAATTTATTTTAAAAAACTGAGCTCAGATTAAATTTAAACTATGAAAAAAATGAAGCTCTACAGTTAAACACATAAAAATGTATATTTTACAAAACAATTTAATTAATAATTAATCATGTTACAAAATAACATAAAAGTGTGCACAAATACCAAAGTAAATTATTAACAAGTATATCAAAATGACGTTTAGCATCCTGAAATGAAGCCTGATGCAAAAAAAAGAAAAAGAATGAAAAGTACAATGCTTGAAAACTCCCTTTAGTTACAAAAATACTAATATACTGAAGTAAGGACTCTTTTCATTTAAGATCCTATACAATTCTGATTGGAAATGTTTTGAGAAAGGTAAAATAAAATTTGCTGCAGAGAGCAAAAACAACACTTTTTTCAAAAATCAATAGAAAATTGGAAATTTTGTCTCTTTAAAAAAAAGTGACATTGAAGAAATGCAAAAAAGAAGGGATCCAATACCCTAAATATTGTTTCTTTACTCTCAGTGATTATACACTAATGACATTTTTTAAAAAGTGAAAAAGAAATACAAAATTCTTTCTTGAAATAACAAGAATTCTAAAGCAGAATTTTACATTGTAGCATAAACAACTTTACAGGAAGTTTAAATTACCATTAAATGATGTTTTAATGAATTACAAATGATATTATAAAAAATATGAAATGATGACTTTTATTTTGCTTTAGCAAAGACGGACATAACAAGTAGCTGTTTTCAATTCAAACCTAGACAAAATTTTGACAAATGAACAAAATAAGGATTATATTTATAAAGGACTTTAAAGAAGAGCAAAAGTGATTCATATTGTGTGTGTTTATTTCTTTCATTTTCTTAAAAAATCTGTTCATACAATTTTGATCTGGATGTAGATAATTTCTTTGATTTTTTAAAATTTTTCACCCTCTTTGAATTTGATTAAATTTTGTCTATGTTGACAACTGAACAAACAATTTGGTTGAATTAAGATTAATAAAATATTGTTTAAAGCAAAAATAACTTTTTAAAAAAGAAAATGATTAAGAGAATTAGAAAGTCAATCTGTGTCTCTATCTGTGTCATTTCAATTCTTAGTTTATTTTTTAACAAAAAATATTACCTAGTAAAAAATCCTAACAAATTAAATTTTAGTTTTACCAGTCAAATGTTCATAAATAGAATTATAATTGATGCATGAATATAATTTGAGAATTCCATGTAGAAGTAAAATTAATATAATAAAAATTCTGAGATATTTCTACAATCTACTTTAAAGTTATCTAACAAGAAATTGCATTGAATTTTTTGCTCATGAACTTTTAAGAAATTCTAATCATTAATGAATTTTAGTTATAAAAAAACACCACAACATGATAACATCTTGATGATATTAAGAGATCGCTCACACTTCTTCCGGAAATGTAAAATATGCAGAAGAAAGGTCAATTTTCGGTCAAAGATAATACCCAAGAATTTTATTTCATTGACTACTTTTATTGGAGTGTTGTTAATATAAATAGTTGGAGTCTATATATAAATATATAAATAGATGCAGGCTAGTCTTTCGACAGAAGTGGACACATTTACTCTTGCTTGGTGGTAAGGTATGGCCATTCTCAGCACACCATGCAGCAAGTTTGTTAACTGCTGTTTGCAGTTGTCTCTCAATTAATCGGATATTAGACCCCTCGCATGATATTTGCAGGTCATCCACAAACAAAGTACCATGTACTAATGATGGAAGCTGATGAAGAATGTTACTCAAGAAAAGGCTAAAAACAGTGACACTTAAAATAGAGCCCTGAGGAACACTCTCAGATTGTGTAAAAGTATTGGATGTATAGTTTCCAATACGTACTTTAGAAACACGGGAGCATAAAAAATTCTGCAGGAATATTGGAAGATTACCCCGAAAGCCAAAATCATATAATGTACAGAGAATTCCATATCGCCATGTGACCATCTGTGAATACAAGTATGTATGATTGAATACAGGTTTGTATGATTGATACAGCGATGAGAAGAATATAGCTGTTGAAAAACAATAGGTGTTGTGTCAGATTTTCTGTAGTAAGCAAAGGTATTGATAAAAATATTTATTTGGTCGTACCAAGGCGGATGAGCAAATGGGTCAACATTCTCTATCCGGATATCACATAGGTCTGTGAACCACAGATGTGATTTGGCTCGTGTGAGAAACGGAGGGATGCTCATTGGACGAGCATCATATAATCTCATGAGAGAGGTATTTGGGACCATGGAACGTATCAGATGATTAGGGGTCGAAATGATCTTAGCATAATAATTGAGAGACTGCTGCATTCGCCTCAGGTCTAGCGGTAATAGATGGCATACCACATATAGACTCTGGACGGGGGATGTGCGGAATGCCCCAGAGCATATCCTCAAAGCAGAGTGATGAACTGTGTCCAGTCTTTGTAAAACAGAAGATCTAGCTGATCCATAAACAACACATCCGTATAACGGACACCTCAAGGTTAACTAGCGTGTTCATGTAGCTAATCAGAGTCGCTTGTGCTTCCGAAGTAACTTCTACCATTAGATCTCCAGATTGAAGTTTCCGGATGCTCTTTACCTCTCCGATATTTCCAGAAATACCTTTTTGGATTAGGAAAGGGGATACAGTATCAAAAATACCCTTTTTCGGTTTGAAAATGTAGAATTTTGCTTTAAGTAAGGTCAATGTATGCTCCCATGGGAGAGAAGAAAAATTACTAGTTTCCATATATAAAATGGAAAATTCGGGACCTGATGGCACCATCCACCACCAAGTCCAACAAGAAGATGAGGACCAGTTACACCAGTGCTAGTCACACAGGTCCTATACCCTCACAGTACATCCCTGAGATGGCCTCCACCCTTAACGAGTCATCCAGTAGATGTACCGATCGCTTGATCCATAAAGCCGATTGATGTGCTGAGGACCACAACACACCTCCCGTTTACCTGAAGCAGAGGCCAAAGTAATGTGTTGGTCTCTGAAGGCTTCAATTACCAGGACTCTCCTTTCCAGGGACACGGGTCTCCACGCACGGCAAACATGTGGGTGATTTAGTCCTCAAGAGTAGCTAATAGCAACAGAGCGGCGAAAGCTACTAAAGGGGAGCCCTCAACCTCTTACGAGGCAACCACACTGAGGGAGAAAAAGAAGGGAAAGCAGAAAAATGAGGAGAGAGCAAAATAAAGAGGAGGACACTGGGGTACCTCGGGATTGTGACACCCGTGTTTACCTAAAGAAGGTAAACCCCTTGAGGGGGTACCCTGTTCAGAACTGGCTTCATGTTTATATTGATTAGTCTGTCATGGCTTCTTCAGGCAGGGCTGAGGCTAGTGCTTATTTGGAGTTTTTCAGTCTTAAAGAACTTCTTGGTACCTGGACAGATAATTTTCATGGTCAAATTTATGCAAATTTTTTATGGCCCTAAAAATATCATTGAGATTCCTCACCAAAACATTGTTCCTTTTATACTGACTCTCAGGCAGCTTGTATAATTAATTACTGACAGCAATTCATTTCCATCTCAGACTGAGTTTGAATGTAAGCAGCTTATTGAATCATTTCAAAGCACTGGAAGAAATGTTGTTCTTCAATGGATTCCAAGCCATTGTTGCATTCATGATAATGATCAGGCAGATTTGCTGGCCTAGGAGGGTTTGAAATTACATCCATTTTGTCTTCTGATCCCACTGTGAAATGCCAAGCATATTTTCGAAACAATATACAACAAAGAAGAACTTCCTCGCTTCAAGACATGGCAAATAGAAAGACTTGAGCTTGTCTTCTTGGTAATTAGGGTTGAGGGTTAAGTGCAACTCTCACTTACCCCTATAGTTGAAAGAGTTATGTCTTTTAGAATCATTACAGGTCATAATTATTTTCAGGCTCATCTATTCAGAATTGGACTTTCAAATTCGCCACTTTATCTTCTCTGGAACACTGTACTTATGACTAGGGAACACCTTTTTAGTTTCCACTCTCTTTTTAATGTTCATTATACTGAATTTTTGGAACCATTTCTCCTTCTGAATCTGTCTGCATATTGTATTGAACTGCAAGATGCTTTATGCCCAAGAGGACACTGGTAGGCACAATTTAAAAGAAAAATTAAACTCCTTTTTTAGTACACAAAATTTATGTAATAAATCATATTTTTGTTGTTTTACATAAACTAAATACTATAAAACAATTTCTGAAAACTACAGAAATAACTTTTGTAATGAATCATTCCTTTCTATACCACAATCATCCAAAGCACAAATTGCACACAAGCAAATTGCAAAATATTAAATTTCTTCAAAAAATATGCAATAAAACTTACTTCATCTGTAAGATGTACACCGAAATGGTTGTCAAGAGGAAAACATTTGTAAAGATGAGTATTACAAATAGATGTCAAATCAATAGGTTGTGATGCATCAATTCTTCCAGTGTCAATGAGAAGTTGTAATTGATAAAGACTTAGAGGTGGATACTGACGTCTCAAACTAAAAATACAGAAGTTAGTAAGTAAATACTCAAAATTATTTAAATAAAAACATAGATTAAATATGATTCTGTTATCCTATGTTGGCAGACAAAAAGATTAAAATAACAAGAGATAAAACTTACTTGGATTAAAAATTCAACAAAATGTAAAAGTTCATTCAAAACAATAATTATTTATTAAAAATGAAAAACATAAAAGTCCACATAGTTTGCTTCACTTATATTCACAAAATATACAATAGATCAAAATAATTTAAGAGTTTTAGGATGGCACATTTTTACTTAAGAAGTCCTGATAAAGTGATGCAGAAGAGAAAGTGACTGTCTTACAAGATGGCAGCATCATTAATAAAAAGTTCTAACATTGAAATTTCTATGCTATTTCAGTTAATAAAATAAGCTGTAATAAACATTGATTTACATTTAATAAAAAAAATTGTTTAATTTACATGAAAACATAAAAGAAATTTTGTTTTCACATAAAAATAATTTTTATTTTCACAACACAAATAACTATGAAGATTTAAATGGTAAATTGTTAAATCAAATTAAAGAAGAGCTAACAAAGGAGAATTAAAATAAAATGAATACTAAATATGGAAAATCTTAAAACACAGATATATGTAAAAATAAAATGTGTTGAGTTTACAAGATGTTTATATATTAGAATAAAAAGAAATAATTCTATTAAATTCTTAAAAAATGAATAATATTTTCATCTATAGTACTAATCAATTAATTCATCAAGCAAGAATATTCATCTTCTGGTAAATAAAGCTTCCTTGTAATAATAATCTGCAATTAAATGAAAGAAAAAAATAATGTGATACAGAACCAAAAACAATGTAAATTGTAACAGAACTGGCAGTAAAACCCTAAAATACCCTAGCCACAGTAATGAAAAAAGAAAATATCAGAAATTTGAATGCTTTTACCATGTGTAAAGTAAAAAGATAAGCCTTAATTATTTATATTACTCTCCCCCCAATCAAGTGTTGCACAAAACATAATAATAACAGGTAATATATAACAAATTGCATTCAAGAATTTTTAAGGATTTTAAATATACATTCATTTCAAACACAATGGACAGAAAGTGCTCAACAATAAATATTGAAAACTCCTATAGCTTAACTTTTTCACGACGGGGCGCTTTTGTTTAAGACGCGCGTTTAGGACGAAGCGGAAGTGAAAGGAATGATCTTACAGGACGGGGGCTTTTCTCCGCTAGGCCTAACTTTAGAAAAAAATTCATAAATAATAAAGTTAAAGTCCTATCGCCATGATTTTTGATAGCATTTTAGATTATCACATAATCTATCTTATAACTTAAAACTAGACTTTAATAATGTTTTTCCTTCAATTTATATGAAAATATATATATATATAAAAGTTGCTTACTCTGAGAAATAATTTTCGACAGTGCAATTCTAGTTTTTCCAAAATTTTAATTGACAAAACACTTCAACATATTTGCAAATTAATAAAAACTATACAAGGGCAATTTACAAGAAAAAAATAACAAAATTTAAAATGAAGACTGAGTATGGAAAATCTCAAATCACGGAGAAACGCAAAGTCCGACATTGCATGATTTGCAAGTACAAAATGTTTGTTGTGTTTTCTTTTCTTTCATCATGGTTTGTGAGCAAACAATGCACTTTCTGCGACTTTTTTCTCCCTTTTTGTTCAAATTAAGGGTAGGAAAATGCCTACCAGATAATCCTCGCCATAATAATCTGGAGTTGAGAATTTTCAAAATAA
Source organism: Latrodectus hesperus (assembly GCA_037975125.1). NCBI lineage: Eukaryota > Metazoa > Arthropoda > Arachnida > Araneae > Theridiidae > Latrodectus > Latrodectus hesperus. Next base: position 17,261,518 of record CM075858.1, on the reverse strand, counting down.
CAAGAAAAGTGAGCAAATAAAACCGAAAGCAGTAAAAACTGTAACGAAACTGATGCTAAAACCCTAAAAGACTTCCAATAGTAGCGAAAACAAAATAAAAAAAGTGTTTGGAGAGCTATCAGAAGCGAGAATCTTTAAATCATGTGGATAGTTGATGAGCCGAGCTGTGTTTGTTTACATTGCGATTTCCTCTCCCCACCCACAGCTGATAATCAAAATACCAAAAAAAAGCAGGAATACGAAAAAAATGAAGGTCAGAACACTAAAACTACGTTCAATTTAAATGTAATGGACACATAGTGCCACCTAGTGATTATTAAAACTTGTTCCAGCTTAAAATGCATATATGCACCGCCCATCGCGAAGAGGTTAAAATACATCTGTTGTCCAGTGAGCCTGTTTGGAATAATGCATACATGACTAGGTGACATTCAAGAAATCCGCATGATACCTCTCTCTAAAGATTAAATGATATAAATATTTTTTTGAAATAATATGATATTTTGATACCATTTGTTTAATATTACAAACTAGATAGCATTTCTTTAAGAAAAGATTACATTTAAACTAAAACAAAATTTCAATTTCTTCTGCAAAGTATGAATTTTTAAATAAAAATTTTTAATATTAATAATTTTCAATTGCCATATAAGCAAGAAATGAAATTAATTACTAAACTTAATTTTAAAAATATTTACTGTTTTTTCCTTACATAAGAAAAAAAATTATTAAATATTTCCTAATATTTATCATTACAAAATTATCATTTTTATTATACTTAAATATATAGTCCTATAAAGTTAAGTCAAAAAACTTTACTCATCTCTTAAAAAAATTTTACTTAATTGGTTAGTTTTTTTAAACACATACAGAAAAATCTTACAATTTTTCATAAGAAATCAGACATTCTTTAAATATTTTTCATTTCATTAATTTTCATAAAAGAATTATTAAAATATTCATGGCAAATATCTTTTAAATTATTTTAATTGAATATTCTACAAGGTTTTTTTTTTTTTCCTTTTCCTTAATATTTTAAATTTTATAATAATTGAGAATTCACTGAAGAGCAAATGAGAATTCACTGAAGTTTTATTGCATATCAAAATTAACAACATTAAATAATTAACTCTTGTAAATGCTTTTTCTCTTTTCAAATGAAGTACTATACCTTAAATTTACAAACTGTTCTCTTATAAATGTGTTTTTCCTTCATTATTAAGCTAAAACTAAATCCCAAATGTAAAGTAAGAATATCTCTTGAAGGAATTCAAAAATGAATTGCTTAAACATTCAAAATCTATGATAAAAATATTTATGGACACATGAGTTTTAAGAAGCATTTGTAACAGAAATAAAGAAAATTCTCCCAACTTTAATAAAATCCAATAATTACAAAATTTTAAGTATGCAATAGAATTAACTATGCAACAATAATAAGCCTTACTGATGTCCACGATAATAAAATTCCCTAGGCATTTTCAAATAAAAAGGTGTTTTTCTCCCTTCAAATCCTATACGAGAATAAGAGCAGCGCTGCTTGGCTCCTTTATTACCATGTCCATGAGTTGTTCCTCCATGTTGTCCTCTATCACGATGCTGAAAACATTTAAAAAATTTCATTACACTGATTTAAATAATGCATAATAATAGCAAATAATATATAAAAATAGCAAATAGAAATAGATAACATAAATCATTAAATTTATAGTGTGCAAATTTTACACAAATAAAAAGTGTATAAAATTTATATCATCAATAATAAGCAAATACTAAATTCTAATTAATGTATTTTCCTGTATATAATCTGCGGATTATGTGTTAAAAAAGTTCCGAATTTTGTTGTGTGTATTATACACTGCCGCGCTTTGGATAATCTGACAAAAAAATCTTTTTCATCAGAAAAACAAAATTCAATATTCAAAAGTAGAAAAAATATTTCACCTAAAATTGTTCTAATGATCAAATAAATGACATTCATTAACACATACATAACGGTGCATGCAAGCACCAGACTAAACCTTAAAGTTAAAAAATTTGGAATGCTTGCCCATCATAAAGCGCCACGTAATGTCGAAACACATTCAGGTGACAAGATCACACCTGAGGTGGCACTTCCTCTCCACATTCACATTACACCAGCAGAAGGGCTTTGGATATCATAGATTAATGTCGTTCATAAATATGTTTCATAGAATCAGGTAGATTCAAACGAATCTTTATCATTATAAATGTTGTTTCTATAGAATTTATTATATTTTTAATTATAATGATATTTTTTATTTTACTTGGGAACAAATTATCAGCAGTGTAAATTTTCGACTATTTGTCAGAAAAATTGCCGTGGATTATACGCCACTGTGGATTATGTGACGCTTTTTTGTTTCTTTTGCTCGAATAAAGGGGCTTGCGGATTATATACAGGAAAATATGATAGTTTAAATAAATATACTTTCTGCATACTTCAAACTTAAAAATACATTTAATTAAATAGATTTAGACAATTAAATGTACATTTCTAATAAAATCAATATTTGTTGTACCATGTATGACTAAAAAATGTTTCATAGTTATTCCCATTATTTTAAATAAAATATATATATAATAAGGAAATCAAGGATTAAAATAGAGCTAAAATTGAATATGTAATAATTTTTTATCTTTAAAACAAATAATTCAAATTTTCAAGTGCAATTCAATATTCAAAGTAAGAATATAAATATTTCAGACAAAACGTTTTCATATTAAAGTAAAATTCAAAAGTAGAAAAAATATTTCACCTAAAATTGTTCTAATGATCAAATAAATGCCATTCATTAATACATACATAGCGGTGCAGGCGAGTCCTAGACTAAACCTTAAAGCTAAAGAATTTGGAATGCTTGCCCATCATAAAGCGCCACGCAATTTCGAACCACATTCAGGTGACAAGATCACATCTGAGATGGCACTTCCTCTCTACATTCATATCACACCAGCAAAAGGGCTTTGGATAGCACAGATCAATGTCATTCATTAATAGCAAAACAATTCTAAAACTATAGTTGTCCAAGAACCTATAGTTATTACATTCACTTGAAAGTTCTGTCCCTTTTTCTAATGTCAATAAACTTTATTTAATAATGTAATTGCCATCATTACTAACGACTTTTTGCCAGAGCATTAAGGCAATTTTTATATTCCATTTTTGAAAAATAATTCATACTTTGGAAAACATTTATAATAATACCTTAATGAGGTTAAATTAATGAAAATAAAAATGCCAGGTATGATAGATATGATTAAGCTATTAAAGTCATAAATAGAAAGAGATCTTGGAATAGATATACACAATAATAAGTATTATAAAAATGAAAAATAAGTAGTGCATAAAAACTTATATATCAAAAATATCATAAAATTCAATTTCACAGCAAACAATTTAGAAGTTTGTATAAATATGCCTGACCTCCCAAAAAAATCACTGTATTGTAAATACTTTAAATCAGATGTAACATTTTAAGGTTTTACAACCTTGTGCAACTTATGAATGCAAAAATAAAATTCAATACAAAGTAAAATGCTAATCTTTATTCTTAAATTTACATTATTCATCACATATTGCAAATATCTACAAGTTTAGATAACTTTTTTTAAATAAATAAGTAAATATCTACTTCTGATTAACATTTTGTGACACCAGTAATATTGAATTCATCAAATGTTCTCTATTTTATTCGCGCTTTGTAAAATATCATATTGGTAAAAGTGAACAGTTGGGTCAAACTAATATACACATTTTTTTCCATTTAGTATAGAAAAATCGGATTTTCCAAAATGCTTTGAAGCAAATAACACAAAAATAAGCTTTTTCAAATAAGTCATCCTTGGTTCTTATCATGAAACACCTGCAAGGTGGGAAATATATAATTTTGGGTGCCTCTTGGAGAAAATTAGTGATTTTTCGGGGATATTTCCGTAACCAGAACTGCTCCGATTCAACGCCAAATTCCTTGCCAAATATGATGCCAAGATTGCTTATTGATTACAGATGACGTCAAACAAAGAGGAGGGGATAATGACGTTTGTTTAGAGCTAGGCGGAGTTAATGACGTATTGGAAGGGAATTTCTTATAAAATAATATAATACTTTTTCGCTTTTTTCGACTTATAGCTTGATTTTGTGCTGTATTTTCTTTCTTTTTTTTAATTTTAAATGCTTAATTCTAAATCTTTTTAACTTTAATTCTTATTTTATCATTTTTCTTAATTATTTTTATTAGACAACAAGTAATTTGAACCAAGAAAAGAGCTTCCCAGTTTTGATCATTATTTCTGTTATATTATGCCACTTTAATGTAGAATCTGTTACATATATTAACGACTGTTAGTTCTGCACAAATGAGAACTATTAAAAATTAATGTATATTTCAATGTGCATCTTGATTATTGCATATAATGTAGATTTTAATATAATATTGAGAATTTTAATTTTTTAAGTAATTTCATTATAAGATTTTTGTACTTTTTTTCTATAAATGAGTTATATTTATGAGTTATATATAAATGAGTTACATACATTTCACAAATAAACCAGAATCATAATATTATTTAAATACACTTAACTAAATTACTATTCATATACTACAAATTAAAATTAGTAACAGTAATTTATTAACAAGTGAAAAATTTCATAGTTAAATTCTTGTATTAAATATTTTTTAATAAGTTATTTGATAATAGTTTATTTAATTTTCATCATATAAATTGAATTTTTATTGTTTTCTAGAAAAGTTTCTTATTCAATTTAAATATTTGAGAGAATGAACTTCAGTAAATAGTGTATTTGCTTCATAATTTAATGTATTTGTTTTACCTCAATAGTAAAAAATCAATCAATAATTTAAAAAGTCGTAGCCTCTTATACGAATTCAAGTAATAAAATTAAATCAAATCAATTTTTGAGATATAATACAAAATATTATATTAACTGTTTATTCAATATTTTAAATAATACATGTGATTCATGATAAATTTCTTAGAGGAATTTCACTTTAAAATCTATGTTTACTAGCAAAATAAAGTTAAATTAAAATTAAAACATTTAATTTGAATTTGATTTATATTTTATTTAAGAAAAGATGCACCTTGTTTAATTGTAAATTAGTCATTGTTGAATATGTTAGCATTTTTTAACTATTTAGTTTAAGAAATATTAACATATTTAACAGAATGATACAATGGATTAACATTACTATCTTATAAAAATTCAACCTAAAGTTTGACATACTTTTATTACAAAATATAGTTTGTTAGATTTCAATCATATGAATGAAGTTGTTTAAGTAAAAATGAATTTATTCTTGCTTAAAATCCTAAGAAAATAATTCTGTAATAGGAATCCTGTTTTGTCACCACATAGTTGTGTTTCAACACATACATTTGTTGCAAAGAAGAATATCTCACTGTTACATAAATTCTCTTACTTTTATATAAATAAGCATTCATATTTTTTAATGAAATATTTGTGTCGCTCAATAGTCATTTCTATACACGATGCCTAACTATATTTTTTATTGCAACATTAATCTTTCCTAAAACTGAATAAAATTTTCTTTTATTAACTAACTGCTAAAGTTTCAAATTTATCTTGGAAGATGATAATATTTTATGTCATTTTAGTCAATCATTGTGAATTATGTAACAAATGCTGGAATTAAAAGTAAAATTTTATCTGCAGGCTATTTTTACTTAAACTTAAAATTCAACACATTTGTGCTGAATAGCTGATTAAAATGTGTTTTATAATATATAAAACTATTAAAATGAGACATACAGATGAGAGATAACATTTAAAACTATTAAAATGAGAAAATCTCTTTTTTGTCATAACTTTTAAATAATTTTTGATGGGATTTTGAATTAATGTGTGAGAAATTTAAAAAATTGTATTGAGATAGCATTCCTTAAAAATTTATACTAGACTGAGGAAAAAATTGCAATGAATTACATTTTAAATTTATTTTGTATGACTTATTATTTTTTTATTTTATTTACAAATAGATAATCTTGCCTGAATTTGCATGTTAAAAAAGTATTTTCAGCTTAAAGATACCAAATGTATAGATTGTTTATCAGAATGATATATTTTTCCTTCCGGCGGTAAAAGTAACATTCTGTGAAAGTCAATTCTCGGAACGCAACTGTGGGACTGCAGTTGTACCATGGGATTTCGTCCTTCTTTCTACCCCTCCACATTCTTCTGATCAGATTTCGTTCGCGGAGTTGAAGGAGACCGGACATTGGGATCCAAAAGTAGTAAAATTTGAAAGTAACTAATGTGAAGAATTTTGGCTAAAAACCAAGCACAGTGATTCTTTTTTTTTTTTTTTTTTTTTTTAGAAGAAATTAGTCTTTATTTCGAACAGAATTTTTAAAATTATATTCATATTCACTTTTTTTTCAATTAAACGAAAAAATTTTAATGGCTCCATATTTTGAGGATTTGACAGTTGAAAAAATCAGAAAGCATCTGAATTATTAAAAAAAATACTTTACAAATAATGGTGCTGATTCCTATGATAAATTTGAATTAAATGATTCTTTTTTGATGACAATATAGATATTAATTCATCAAAGTCACTTAACTTTGTTTGGCCATAATGCTAATGCAGATAACATATTAATTTAAATTTAAAAACTTCAACAATAGCTGCATAAATAAAATACTGAGTAAAATGTTTCATTTGTTTTATCTATGGATAGTTTTTTTTATACTTCTTTGCTGAAGAAACAGAAATGGCTTACAAATCTTCAAATTTAGGTCGGGAATTAAAAAAAAAACTGTAAATCAAAATGGACTGGTATTGATTGATAGGAATTAAAACAGTATTTTGGAGACACTTTTTAATTAAGTAAATTAATTACACTAATGTATGTGATTAACGATCAAATGAAGAATGAAGTGTATCTCCTGTTTGGCAAAAAATTATGTTGTAGTATCAGATTTTATAAAACTTTTGGTAAATAAATTTATCAAAAATCACTAGGTTTATGTTGTTGTGATAAGATATTACAAATATAACAAAGCAATAAATCTTTATTAAAATTATAATAAGTGAGGGAACTGATAAAAATCTGATTTTTCAGAAGTCCTTTTTAAAGTTTCCGTTAAAAAAGTATAATTATCCCGTAGAATTTAGCTATTCATGTAGTGATACAATTCATTGGAAGTATGATATTTAAGTAATATATTCCTAAGAAAAGAAGAAGCAAAAGAGAATAAATCTTTCATACTTATAAAATGTATGTGAAATATTTAATTTCTATTCTAATAAAAATATATGCAGCGCTTATCGCTGCGTGCATTTTTATTTCATAGAAGCTTTTTATAGGAGACTATAAATAAACCTTAAATTTTTTATTGCATTGATTACATACTAGAACTAAGAAAAGTGTTATATCGGGCATTTGAGCAATTTGTTTCTTGATTAATTTTCAAGAGACAACATTAGTTATTATACGATTTCATCATCATAACATAGTTCTTTATAAATCAATATATCAAATAATATCTTCATAGAGACTCCACTATGATCTATTATTCTCGCTAAGGAATATTGTTCTATTTTTCCGATTATGATATTTTTATGTTTATTCTTTTATGTTTATACTGTACTTAAAATATGCAATATTTTCATGAAAGGTATATTCCTTTAATCCAATGTCAACAAAAACATTCTGTTAGAATTAAATGAAAATAAAATTGAAAATATTATGTGTTTTGAAGGGAATGGCAATGGATTTTTAAACTCACAGTTACCTATAACCTGATATCAAAATGTTTACTTTACTTAAAATAAACATTTTTGATTTTGGAAATTTAAGCTATTTAGCTCATTAAATTTTTATTTTTCAAATATTTTAGAATTTTAAATTTTCAAGTATATTTTAGTTATTTGTTTATTTATATTTTTTTAAATCTTTTTCTCCCTTTTTCAAGAAATTAACATTGCACTAGAATATATGTTTTAACTATTATAATTATAGATTATAGGTGTATTTCGAAATGTATTCAGAGAAAAAAGATCTTGATTAAGTAGTATAAGAAATCGCGCTATGTGATGCAGAAGGAATAGAATTTTACAATTCTCTTCTACAACAAAAATTATGATTGATTTCGCAACATTTTCTTCAAACATATCGATGAATTTTTTTTTTACTTGATTAGTCACTGAAACACACGAAGTGAAAATGGATTTACAAATCTAATTCAACAAGCTTTAAAATAAGTGATATCTTTAAGTAATAGAACATAGAATTTACTTTTAATGCAAAAATTTAGAGTATTAAAAACTTAATGCGCATCATTATTTTTAAATGCGATTATTTTCAGTATTTTCTTCTAAATTTCAAATAATAAAAGTTTTAATTACTAAATTTCGGTATTTTAGATTTTCCTGCTTGCTTAATATTCTTATTTACATTTAGATTTTTATATCGAATGTTTTTTGCGAAATATTATTGCTCTCATTTAACTATTTTATTGCACATCAGGTCTCTTATAGTCTATTATATTTGCTTAATTTTAAAAGTATCTGGCATTTTCAAAACATTTTGATGGTTAAGTATTAAACTTACCAGTGAAGTTTACCATATATATAATTCTTTCATTTATTTATCTTGAAAAGTAATTTCAGGGTGTTTTTCTAAGATAAATAAATTTGCCATTTTAAGATTTCATGAATTCAAATTTATTCCAAAACCAAAATGGGCTTATAAATCAAACATAAAATAAAATAAAAGTTTGTTGAATAAGTTATGAGAATTTTTAACATAGCAAAAAGATTTAAATATATGAAGTTGATAAACTAAAATTTGTCTATGAATATATTATAAGGTTAATCTATAATTGTATAATAAATATATTATATAAGGTTTATTAATAATGGCTAATATCATTATGATATTCTTGAAATTATTTAAAATATAATGGAAGAAAAACATAAAAAAGTTTTCTACATGAGAAATGTATAAATTTTCAATAGGTATAATTGTTAAAAATTATATGTAGCAAAGATTTTCTTTAAAATTTTATTAATATTTCAAAATCATGTATATGAAAAAAGTCAAATGTTCATCAAAAAGTTAAACATTTTATGGTAAACACATTTTCCAGAAAGTTGTGGCAGACTTTGCGCGGGAATTCATTCTCGGAAAATAAATTCGTCATGGTGAAATCTTCAAGTAACAGTAAAGCGGGGAGCAAATGACCCTCTTTTTCTTGTAAGGAGGAGGGGGGATTAGAAATGTATGTGTGTGTCCTGTTCTCTCACGCGGGAGAGGAGCATTTACCAAACAAGAAATTGCGAAAATAAAAAGACTAATATTGTTCCAATGATGTAATTTAATTTTCAAAATAAAAAGTTCTAGATTTAGTATAGATTTTCTAATTTAAAAGAAGTAAATATATTTCTCATAAATGCCAAGGAAAAGGTAGCATGAAATATGCCATGGGAAATTTTGTTTCTAATTTGTTGTAATAATACATTTTATGCTTCAGAAAATTGAATTCAAAGATTTTGCACTCAAAGTTCAAGTAAGCAAGGTTAAATTAATCAATTAGGTCACACACATAATACTTGTTTATTACAAATTATATGCTTGCAATGAATATTTGAAACAGTAAACACCCGATTATCCAGATACCTAAATATTAAAAAAAATTTTAGTTTTTAATAAAAAAGAAATGTTACAATGCTTAAAAAAGGAACTTACGGCTGATTTTCTGAAAATCAAATTTGAAAGTAGTGAATAATTTTATTATTTCTCAAGGAATAAGGCTGTTTATTCAAGCTCTTGATGCATAAATTGGTCAAATGCATATTTCTGTTGATTTTTACCGTTTCCATAATTTTCAAGATCGTTTTCTATAGCCATGTTATTCGATTTCACAAGCAATAAGTAGTTTAGCGAACTTACTCTTATTATGATATTCCTTGGAGTGATTTACAAAGAATCAAATTCAAATCAAGATTAAACAACTATCAACTAAATTGAACAATTTAATTTTTTGCAATTAATATTAGTATTAATCTAAATGCCTAATATTGTGTAATAATTTTTTTTTATTTTCAGTATTACCATGAAAAGCAATACCATGAAAATAAAAGAAAGGGCTTGTTAAGTTCTCTTTGTATTTCTTTACAAGTTCCAAAACGGATCAAACAACAAATAATTCTTTCTTAAATATTTCTAATTTTATTGCTTTGAAATGAAAAACTATTAGATGATTTTTCAGTTTAGTTTTTAAATCATTAACAAGGATTAATTTAATCACTATTAAAAAAGTTATTCCTTGATAAATTATAATTCTTAGCAATGTTATTTCAAAATATTTTTACTTAACATATATTTTAACTTTCATTAGATATAGCTGCAAAAGTGTGCTCTAAATTTAAATAAACAATAAATAATTAGATATTGAAAAGAAAACTATGTAAGCATTGTTGGGGGGGAGTAATGTATAACTTTAAAAAATATTGCGTTTGACAGATTTGTTTTTAAAGGAAACATACTAATTTAAGTTGGAGTTTAAAAGAAATTGAAAGAATATAATGAAAAATAAGGAATTCAGGGAAATCTAGGAGGTCTGCGCTCCTTGCATTTAAAATGAGCTAAACTTAAATTTTTTCCTAATTTCTCCTGAACCAAAAAAAGACAAATCAAATATACATTTTATAATGTTAAGAAAAGCATCTAATGACCATTTTAAACAGCCAGTAGTTGAAATTAAGAGATAGATAGTTCCAAACTCTTTAGAAACTGTAGACATAAGAAAATTAATGTAACTCCAAATTTTAATGAAGATGAAATAAAAATAATTTTTAATTTTTTAAGTAGCACACACCAATATATATATATATATATATATATATATATATATATATATATATATATATATAATCAAAACATTAGTAACAGTTAACCCCTACATAAAGCGAAAAATTGCAAAATTTGATATAGTTAACGATCGGATTTTAAAACATGAATAATAAGTGATCAAAAAACAGGTTTGTTGTGGTATAATAATGTAAAAATTGTTCTATTTAATATGCTTGAAACAATCTGGAAGCACAAAATTCAATGAGTGAAATATGTATGTTTTGATATCAAATGGGAACAATAAAATTATTAAAATTTTTAAGTTGTATCAGGGTCAAAATATCACTGTTTAAAAATAAACTTATTACATCTAGAATTAAAAATATTGTCTTTATTACAAAGTACAAGTAAGATGCTGTTCTCATAGGTTACTTTTCCTGGAACCAGGGGGTATGCGTACCCTCTGGGGCTTGAGCTAGCCACCAGGCGCGTAGGCAGGTGGTGGATAGCCGAAAGTCCTGTAGGAATAACAGGATAGCCTCGAATATTGAATAAGAGGCCGCGAACCAGCTCCCGTAAACCCTGGTGTTATGCGTTCCGTGCCTAGGGCTAATTGGCACCGCGGTATTGGTGTCTTAACGGAGCCTCTAGTTGCCTGGCGAACTTCTAGAGTAATTTGCCTTGCCCAGTAACTCAGGCAATGCTGGGTGGACTTATATTACCTGAGCTTTTTAATTGTTATCTTGTGGCTGAAAAGACACAAGTAATAACAAACCTTTCTGCATTTGCAGGTGAAGCCTCTGAAGTAGACCTTCCTGAAAAAGACAAGGGAACTCAGAGGCAATCTTGTAAAGGGGCAGTTATCAATCCTTCGCTTGAGGTAGAAATGACCTCTAAACCATCTTCTTCTGGTGAAAGTCGGAAGCTATCTCTAGCATGTCTGACTTTCTGACCAGATGGAACTGTTTCAGCAAGACCTTATCTGCTGGAAATGTCATGCGCAAGGGGAAACGGCAGAGCATATCATTTATGAATGTGAGGCTCTTGCCCTCCCTAGATTAACTTCTTTAGGCATCATCTATACTAGAGAGTTATACCTAGACTCCATTAAAGGGTTATCGGACTTTATTAATAAAGTGGGTGACCCGAGCAAATGGAACTAGGAAGCATTGGGTTTGGAGTTAATGGTACAAAATGCTGATAAAAGCAGAGGTGCCCAATGACATACAAACCCAATTCTAAGAAGAAGAAGAAGAAGAAGATAGGTTACTTTTAATTATAAATGAATTAAATTATGAATGAATTTAAATTATTTTGCAAATGGTATTAAATTATTTTGCCCATTTTTCAAGGAATACAACAATATTTGCCGTATAAATATTTATTTTTCATTTACCTAAAATCGTTGGATTTGTAAATGTATTCTTTTTTCTTTTTCGAATACGGTTTTCAAGGATTTTAAGAAAATCAAACATTTATATGCATTCATTCCAGAAAATAAGATAATTTATTTAACAGTAAAATTGGAATATAATGAAATTAGTTTGGTCAAAGAGCTTTTTAAATCACGTATCTTATAAATGGCGATGCAAAATCAAATTGAATTGCATTGTGAAAATTGGTTTTGAAAACAAAAGAGTGTAATTAGATATATCAATATTAGAAAAATGTGATCAGGAAGATCAGTCTAAGAGTCTAAGTGTATTTTTTATATCAATAACATAGTCCAGTGTATCCTAGACTAGCCATTAAACAGCGATCTCCTATGCGATGTCAAAGTACTTTCAAAAGGGTTCACAATGATAATTAAATGGCAAGACCATGTTTTTTGGAACAGAAGGTCTCTGGCTCGATCCCTCTTGAATAAACAAAATTGAAGGCTTTTTTTTAGTCTTTGGATGCATGTCTTTCTTACGGTCAAATGAAAATTTTTCTGATTTTTAGGAGTGACAAAATAAAGTTCCGCACCTGATACTGACAGATTTTGCTAAGAATACTTCAAAAATTATAATGAATTAAGTTTCATTCGACATGAGAACTTCACGAATTTTTATATAACATTGCACTTATACATAACTGTCTAACATAATTTTTGTTTTTACATATTTAAAAACTAATTTAGCTTAAAATATACATTGAAAAATAATGCCCTACTGTGCTGTTATTGAAAATATATTAATATATTGTCAAACACTCATTCAGGGATCTTTTAACTATAACATCAGAGTATTTTCAATCACTTTTTACATTTCCCTCCACAAAGCAAAAATAAGTGAATACTTGACACTCCATAGTTATTACTATAATAATTTAATAAATAATTGCAACTTTAGAGTAATTAATGTTATGTTAACATGTATATATTGAACAATATGGATGAGATGTGTATCTTAACCTATACTGGAAGAATTGAGATTCTATACATGCATTAAGCTTGAGAAATATTTGATAAAATAAAAAAATGGAACAATAAATAAAATGAATTCACAAAATAAAAGAGCCATTATACTGATGATTTTTAATTTGCACAGAAATTACGAATTTACAACATAATTATTTTAATAGTCTAAGCTGTAACAAGATTTTCATTACATCAGATCTTACAAATGAAAATAATTAAAAATTATGTGATTGATATATTCATGAGTAGTAGTTTCTATATTTGGAGAGTAACAAAACTGCCTACAAATATTTATTATAAAATGTCATCCTCCCCATGAATTTTGAAGATTAATAGTCATAATATTCTATTATGTCCTTTAAACGCCTTAGATCGATCATGTTGATTGACTAAATTTTTTTTAGTATTTTTATTTTGGTAAAATTTTTATTTCTGTATTTTCTTATAATGTAGAGGAAAGGATTAATACAAAAGAGCAGTTCATAAATAATCTTATACTGAAATTATTATTATTTATGGTGATCACAATATATTTCAATATACATTTTAATTATTGCATATATTATGAACTATAATAAAAAGTTTAAAAATTTAGATTTTTTTACAATTTCTGAGAAATTTAAACATGGGATTTGTATTTTTCTTGGTTTTCACTAGCAAATTTAATTTATACATATTCATATTTTATATGTAGTCTACATATACATTGTAAGTGAATTAGAAAGAAATTATTAAAAATTGTTGTTTTTCACTAATTATTGAGATGTTTCATTGTCAAATTTTTATTGTAAATCATTCCATTATGATTACATCATTTTATATCTAGTTATAAATACTCCATTTCTTAATCACTGTAAAATGTTTCTTATACGACCACTGCTTAGAAAATCATCTGATAGACATTCAAATTTCTTTAAATATAAAAATAATGTGTATCAATATTTAAGGTGGGGTAAATAATATTAACCATATAACGTTTGCGATTCATAATAATTTAATTGTAACTTCTGGTTTCATGAGAAAATAAAGTATAAGTTTTATCTTAAGCATTTAATATTTTTCAATTGTGTTGAAAATTAACAATGTTGTGGTTTAGATTAACGTCACTATCTTTTTAAAAAGAAATTAATCTACGTCTTTGTAAATGGGGGGTTTGAATAATAAATCTAGCTTGATTAATTTCAATTACTTAACAGCAGACATAACGCTGAAATTTAATTTAAAAAATTTCAGCGATATGTTTATTAATATATCCATTATCTCCAAGAGAAAAGAATTTAATCTTATTAAAACAGGTAGCAAAACGAAAAAATATTCTACTGTCAAAATGTTATGCATGATGGATTATTAACTGCTGAACCAGTACAAATAGTTTCTGATCCTCCTTTTTTAAACGTAATTCCCAATAAAATTAGTCATGTATAATGGTGATGATTAACATAAACCTTTAAGCTTACGTAATCACCAATTACAGAAGACAAAATTATTTGATATATAAAAAATCTAAAAATGTATACAATTTTTATATGAATACAAAAAAATTAATATAAATTTAGGTTACATTAAAAAACTTTGAAAATGTAGGAAAAAACAATCTAACAAAACTTAGATAAACTAATAATTTTTTTCTTTAAAGTAATTCTTAATTTTCTCCATTAAGTTTCGCTTTCCATTTCCGTAACCTTATGCACACCAGTTAAGATGAAAGACTACTTTTGAGAGTTAAATAATTTTTTTATCCTACGTCAAGACAGCGGCTTTATCAGCCATGAGTCCTCTGGCAGCCCAATAAAAATTCAAAAGAGAAAGCTCAGGACAGTTTGCCAAATGAATAAAGTCCATTAAAGCTCCTGAAGGACGCAGGGTATTGGGCTGCAGTGACGAAAGTGTGTCTCGTTTGGTTATTAAAAGGCGTTCTAGGGGCACCATGTAGAGGCAAGACACACCACCCCCCACAGTTAAATAAGAACATGCCTCTCTGAGTGCTTATCCAACACCTCCTAGAGTAGGAGGTGTTGGATAAGCTTAGGTTTACTATACATAGGTATCGGTAGTGAATATGCCAATAGTTCATCTTGGCGAAGCATTTTGCGCCACAGTTCTGCTTACGGGAATATCTCCGATTTTTCTTCACCAAACTTTTTTATGCATGTTTGAATGAACTAGATGGCGCTGATAACACGATAGACCAACCAGAAATAAAGTAACATCGTTAACAATATGGAACTCAATTGGCGAGAAACTGAGAAGCACCAAAAAACATTACAGACCAGAAGAATAACGGTAGATATAATGATTAATTTTTCATCAAGGGCAAAGGTTTTACATTTGATCTTAAAAATTTCCTTTCTTTAGTTTTAAATATTTAACAAGGAAAGGAACTTGCAATAGCAAAAATCCTCTGATTATTAATCAAGGACATATTACAAAGGTTTTACAAGTGATCTTTAAAACTTCTTTTCTTTAATAAATTTTAAATATTTAACAAGAAAAGGAATTTAAAATTTCTAAAATCCTTATGTGGGCAGTTCCATAATTAAAATCAACGATATTTATTTGAAAAAATTTAATTTAAAATGCAATACGCACCTTTCTTTTAAACTCACCAGGATTATGAATAACATTGTATTTTGACACACGAGGTAAATATCGTAAAAGCTCTAAAGCTTTTTCAGTACCTTTTAAAGTAGACATTACATCGAAATCAAACAATTAATAAGGATGTTAAAACAAAACAAAAATAAATATTTATGATACAAATAACACAAACTAAAATACTTTTAATTTAATTGATTGATTATTGATTGATCAATCATGGAAAAGTGACTTTCCGGAAAAATCTGATCATGCTTATGCGTACAGTAAATGTTTTGAAAGTTATTAAGGAAAGTTATTATAATAGGAATTATTACATTCCCCATTTGCATTTCTAAGGAAAGTACGAATGAAAATAAATATCGGAAGTAAATAAAAACACTCTTAGAAACATTCCCATAATAGGTTCATTCTATTTTGTAATTTTGGGCTGCATTCTGCTTTCATTAATAAGTTTGTGGTGAATCCCGGGGTTCGGCGTTATCGCGCCAAGTATATTTTTGTAACCGTAGTAAGAGGGATCAGGAATGAGGATTGTGTGCTATGCCAGGAGTACACGAATAAAAATTTTAGAATGTCTACAATAGTAAAGGAAAAGGAAATTGAATAAAATTGTTTGAAGCAGATGATTTCGTGTTGGTAATGTTTATTTCAACATAACATACAAATCTCCTTAATGGTGACCCGGACGTCCTCATTTGGTGACTATAATATACGGATATCAACTTGCTTTAAAATTATTAATGGTGATTTATTATAAATTGTGATTTATATTAATACCGGGGTGCGTCATGTGGCGTGTTCAGAGAGGGGAATCGCAGATAAGTTTATTTTTATTTATGTTTTTTATTCTGTGCTTTTGCTTTGAAACTAAAATGCGTTATTTTTCTGATTCTAATATCATATTCGATTTCATTACTGCTTTCATTTTTCTTATTTAGTGTACTTTTTTATAGGTTTATAATTGTTTAGAGGTTCATTAATTATTATAAATCCTTAAAATATGTATTATTCTTATTATGTAATTTAAAATACCTTCACTATTATTGCTAATAGTAAATATAACGCAATTTTGTTCTTAAACCTTGTATCATGGCTGAAGTTAATGCTGTTCAAATTTCTGTATGTAACAGATCTGATCACGCATTATGGTTTATTATGTGTGAAAGCACGTTTACTCTTCCACACCAAAACCCATTACAGAACCGATAACTAAATATAATTATGTTTCCCATCTTCCTCCCGAAACTGCATTATTACTTCGTGATGTACTTATGAAACCGGATGCAACTGATCCATACAAACAGATTAAACAGGAATTAATAAACCACTCAGGAGAATCATCGCAACAAGAAATTTGAAACCTATTATTAGGGGAAGAATTAGGATCGCGCAAACCAACAGAACTTTTACGAAAGCACAGAAGCGTCGCACAGAATTACATAATGAGGGAGAAGGAGAAAGTTCTATGATGCCAGTTTCAATTCCAGACAATTTCATTTGAGTCGATCCTTCTATCGCTATTGAATCTATTTTGAATGTGTATGTTATACATATTTTCGTGTAACTGCAATTCACCATATTAAATATTCACGGCAGCAGACTTGTACAGAATCATGGATAAATTTTTTAATGGGCGTAAGCGAGCATTAGACGATAGACAAGCATCAAGTACACAGACACAGACGAACGTGTCTTCACAAGTACACAGACGAACGTGGTTTCGAAAATAAAATCAAGAAAATATTCTCAAGAATATTTAAATTTTGGGTTCACTAGTATTGAAGTAAATGAAGAAGAAAGGCCCTTGTGTATAATTTGCTCAAAAATGTTGGTGGCAGACAGCACGAAACCAAATAAACCTAAACGACATTTGGAAACGCTTCATAGTGAGTACGTAAACAAATCAAGAGAATTCTTCAAATTAAAATTAAAATCATATGAAAAGCAAAAATCATTGTTTAAAAAAACTTTGTTTGTGAATGAAAAAGCTTTAATTGCCTCTTACAAAGTTTCATATAAAATAGCCAGATATAAAATGCCTCACACCATTGGTGAAGAGCTTATTTTGCCAGTCGCAATTGAGATTGTAGAAATTATGTTTGGAGATAATTTCGCAAAACAATTGCAGTCTATACCTCTTTCAAAAGCTACTGTTGCCCGTCAAATTGCTGATATAGCTGAAGATGTAGAGTGTCAGCTTTTGTCAAAGTTGCATGACAAATTGTTTTCAATACAACTCGATGAGGCAACAAATAGTAAAAGATGCTCATTTCATTGCCTATGTTAGATTTTGGGTTTAATCGTCAGTAGTAGAAGAATTACTTTTCTGCAAACCAATAGAACTCAAAGCAACAGCACTCGCATTATTTGCTATCTTAATGATTTTATGAACGAGGCAAACATAGAATGGAAAAATTGCGTCGGAATATGCACCGATGGTGCTTGTTCTGTGTCCGAGATTCCAAAGTATTAAAGCACTTGTAAAACAAAAATCGTCACAGTGCGTCTGGACACATTGCATGATCAACAGAGAAGCTTTGACTTCCAAAGCTATGAGTCCTGGTTTGAATATTGTGTTAACTACGGTTGTAACCGTAGTAAATTATATAAAATGAGACTCCTAAAATCAAGAATCTTTTCCGCACACTTGTAAAGAAAGGGGTGCAGTACATTCAGCGTTACTATTTTATTGCGAGGCAAGATGGTTATCACGAGAGAAATTTTTGCAACGTGTTAATGAATTAAGAGAAGAAATCGCCATTTTCCCAGAAGAGGAAAACAGACCGGAAGCTGAGAATTTTCGCGATAGTTTATTTGTGATGAAATTGATCTACATGTGTGGTGGTCGACATATTCAAGAAATTAAATAACTTGAATATTCAACTAAAAGGAGCAAATACACATATATTGGATACGATTGATAAAATTAATGCTTTTTGTAGGAAATTGGAATTGTTGAGCAGAAATTTAAAGTGAGAAAACTTAACAATGTTTGCAAATTTGAATGATTCTATTAAAACTTACAAGGCTGAAGAACAACATGTAAAAGCTGTTTTTGTAACCATTGAAAAAAATTTAGCAATGCTAGCAAAGAATTTTAAAAAGTACTTTCTTGCTGACGAAAAACTGATATCAAGTTACAAGTGGGTGAGGGATCCATTTTAAAATACTCCCGAAGGACTCTCAAATGAAGAGGAAGAAACCTTCATATACTGCACGGCAAGCGGTGGAACCAAAAGACAATTGAATAATAAATCACTCTTTGAATTTTGGGCAGGAGTGGATGATGAGTTTTCTGCACTAAAAACAAGGGCATTTCGCATTCTATTACCATTTTCAACATCTTACCTTTGTGAAACTGGATTTTCTGTGGTGGCTTCTTTGAAGACAAAATATAGATCTTAGTTAAATATAGAAAAAGAAGTGTCTATTTCTAATATTAAACCCCCCTTTGAAAAACTTTGCTCTGAAAGACAGGCCCATGGAAGTCACGAATAACTATTAAGTTTGTTTTTAATTTAGTAAGTTGTTTTAATTTAATAAGTTAATTATTAAATATGTCGAAATGTTTTTTTTTGTTTTTTATGTGTTCTTTCCTTTTAGTCACTTAATCAATTTTTTAAATAACATTTTCTCTTAGATAAGCTCGCGCCCCACAGTCTGAGAATCACTGTGGTGTAAAGTGATTTACCAATGAAACTTGTGAATGGCCATTGTAATATCATGGAGCCTCTGCTACTAGTTTTATTATTTACTATTTTAAATTATTGCAAATACACATTTTTTCTTACATTTAAAGCGTTTTGTTGCAAATTATATGAGTAAAACAATCGTCATGTTTAAAATTTATTATTTTGCATTCCATATAAAGGTAAACACAATTGACTAATATCTTACTCCTTTAAGCACTACTTAAAAAGTAAGCAAAATTTACAAATTATTTCTGTTTGATGAAAATCACATTGTTAAGTTGATATTAACATGCAAAGAAGAAATAGAAGTATATGTATATATATTATTCTTATTTGACTAACTAAATAAATGTTTTTCTTCTATTAAGTAAATAATAAAAATAAAAATGGCAAATTAATTAATTATATAAATAAAATATATTCTTATAAATTGCAATAAACCTATTATAAACGAGATTAAAAAATTATTATGTATATTATATCATAATTTAGTTTATTTTATTTAAAAATAATTAGCATTATAGCATCGAAATATTCTATTTGAAATTCAGTATTTTAATTCGTGCATGACGAAGTATTGGATAATATTTTTAAAATTGAGACAATTGTCTCAATTTTAAATAAAAAAAAGTATGTATTATGCGATTTTGCTTAAAGTTTCTATTTTTTTAATATTCAAGTAAATTTTTTTAATCAATTAATTCAAAGAATGTTTCTTAATAAAATATAAAAAAATTCAACCTATAAATGTAATAGATAATTTAATATATCCTTAGAAATAAAGAGTTACGAAAAATCTTTATTTCTTTAGTTGAAGGGTTTCTTTTTGTGTAAACAATTAAATTTTAAATTGTAACTAAATAATGTAATATGGGTTGTAGGGATATACTGAGGTAATTCTAAGGTTAAAAGTGTTTTAAATTTAGATAATTTGAATCACATCGAAAGAATATAATCATTAATTTGCCAAAATCGTAAAATATATGTAACTAATTAGTCAGCAAATCTAAGTTTTATAGATCATATATGAATTCTAACAAAATTAAAAAAGAAGATGGCAAATTAGAAACTGATTCCAAGTTTCATTTTGCTTCCAAAAATTCTCCTTTTCCTAATACTTCATTAGGAATAAATTTGACATTATAGTTTCAATGTTTATTGTATTCATTCATGTTTATAAATTGTTCTTATGCTTGGTTGTATTATAAATTTTAGTAAAATCTACTTGATCCGCAGGAATATATGAATTGGTATAAATAATGAGTGGGTTGAGAATGTTGTGTTTATTTACTTGCAATTTATTAATGTTTTTTTTAAATTTGATTTTAGATTTTAAAGCAAAAATAAGGAGATTTTATTGGAATTAATTTATATTATATAGTAATCAAATTTAGGGATTAACAATATTACATTAGCTTTAAAATGGGGTAAAAACCTATTTTCGCCCACTACTAATATGCGAGAACAGAAACAATGGTGATAAACGTGGTAACATTCCGTACTTATAAAACATTCGCAATGTGAAAGAAAAAATCTACATAAAGCTCACCTTGACAATAACATATTTTATTTTCAAACTGTGATTAACTTCGCTTTGAAAATTATTAAAAACCGAAAGTTGAAAAGTTTTACTAAAATCTTGGATTATCACTTTTGTCTATAGATCGGGTTTCTTCATTTTGGGTTTATTGCTCTTGGTGAAAAATTGGTTCGAAGAAAGATCCAATTTATCACAGTTACTATGTGTGTTTACTGGTTTTTACATATCAATTAATGGAAGTAACAAGAAGTTTCCTATTTGCCCAAATGATGAAAGGAACAGGCACTTTGAGAATATCCACAAATGTCCATTTCTTGTATCGGACTTCATTAATGTCAACGGTTTCATTGATCTAGTTTATCACCGTCAGAGCAGATGGGAGATTAGAAACAAAAAGAACATATATCAATTGGAGTTCTTGCAAAGTAATTTTAAATGAGTATTTTTAAACAAAACAAACAAGAAAGAAGCATAACAACAAAAAAGAATAACATTAAAACAGTGTCATATATTCTAAAGAAACTTCCATCTGTATCGGTCCGTTATTAATACAGGTTATTGAACTCTTCATCTCCGTAACTGTAATTGTTTTAAAATTCGGAATGTTTACAAACATTTTTCTTTTGTGGAGGGGTGGTAAACTTTGACCTCAATTTGTTGATTTCTTTATCTGAATTACAATTTGTAATCAACTTAACGTCTGAATTTTCTTATATGAATATATTTTCTTAAAGAAGAATTTAACGTTTACAGAATACTTTTTGCTTGTCGACAATGAAGCTCATTATTCTAGATAATTATGATGCAGTTAGTGACTGGGCTGCAAAATATGTACGGAAAAAAATACGTGAATTTAAACCTGATGAATCGCGTTATTTTGTACTTGGTCTACCTACAGGTAAATTGATGAGCATATATATATATATATATTATTGCATTACTTAATTAATTGCTTTGTGGATAACTTGTTTGAAGTGATATAATTTTATGAAACCGATTGTGTTTTATAACCTAGGTTTTTAAAATGTCAAATACTGAAAAATAAATGAAATTTTAATAGACTTCAGAAATCTTTAAATAATACCAAAAATTTTCAAATATACGAGAAACGGATAGAAATAATTCGTTAGAAATGATACTAATCAAATAGTTGTTCAGTTACTGTTATTCTGAAAATTACCCATTAATTTTGAACATTCAATTATGGTATCCGTAAAGCTATAGATTTGGTGACATTAAGACTTTTCCAGACCAAAATGAGCACTTTCGGGTAAAAATTTACCGTTCGGTCACCCGTGGCGAAATTTTTAAAAAAGTCGCCAGGGGTGACTATATGACGAATTTCCGATCGGGAAAAACGGAATGAGGAGAAAATGGCTGAAATAGTGACAAATATTTCTTACATTATTGGCATCTAACAATATGCTCAACTACTTTTACAAAATTAACAAAAAACGCAGATTTATAGATTTTAAACATCAATGGTAAAATAATAAAGTTAATATGTTAAATTATCCATAAAATTTTTTGATTAAATTTTATATTAATAATTTTAAATCTGTAAATATTCATGAGAAATTAATGACAAATAGGGTTGCCAAAGTACTAGTTTGCCTGGTTTCCAGTAAAAATGTTCTCCAAATTTGGCGCCAAAAAGAAACACGCCAAGGGTGGCCGTACAGTAAATCTGATCCTACTTTTGTTGTCTTGTCGCCCATCTAGCATTAGTTCTCAAAGCTTGTGTAGTGGAGTATTGAAAATAACATTATTGGTTGAAATTGTTTGTCAATCAATCCCATAAAATTAGCGAGTTTGGCAGTTTTGGCGCATTATATTGTATTCTATTATACTGTATTCTTTATTTCTAAAATAAAGTACTAACACCATAAAGACAGCCAGAAAGAGTGTTTAATATTTCCCTATAACAAGTGCAAGCATCATGTTACCTCAGGGTTCTAAGAATAGAATTAAGTCTAGTTCAAATGCTCAATGAAACTGACACTGGAATTACCCTTACTGTCTTAGGGAGAATTAACTGCTCTATGATTCTAAAGAAATAATTATTTTAATTACATTTTAGAGCTTGGCTTATATTATTCGCACTAAAAAATATGAAGATACCTAGCAAATTTTGAGTGATTTTACAATTATTATTCATTAAAATTTTAAAAATAATATTCAGAATTCAATCAAATTTGAAATATATGAATGATTAAAAATATATTTATGAGTGCCTTGATTCAATTAGATTTTATTTCAATAATGAGATGCAGTTTCTTTTAATTTTGTGGGACTTGATCCATTGATTTATAAAATTTTTGAATCAGATTGTAACAAATATTTAATGAGTATTATTTTATAAAAGTAACTTATTGTATAAAAATATTAGATTTTTTCTTGTTTTTTAAATCTAACTAACTATGTATATGAATATATAATCATTACATCTATTGGTACTTTTCCGTTATATCCTCGTACGATAATCGCTGGAATGGGAAAGAAAAATAGCAAATTACTTTCATAAATACTCCATTTGCATGCATTGTGTATTGTTTAAAAAGGTTTATGTTCTTAGAAACTATTAAAAATGATATAAACACTTTATATTTACATTTAATAAATTATTATCTTTTATTGGCAAAATTTATCTGAACTCCAATGTTTATTTCTGGTTTAAACTGTTTAACAATCACATCTGTGATCAATTACATAAATATAATTTTGTATGCATTAATTTAATTTTGTTTTACTGAAAATACTTTGTTTCAATGAAAACTGAATACATTTTGCTGTATTTGGCTGTTTTTTACTCTTGGTAAATTGTGACCATAATGCTCTTTTTGACTGACAAAACAATCACCAAGCAGTCTTTAACTCTGTTCAACATTTACCCTGTTTACCATTGTTTCGATTGGTGTATATTAGATTTAAAATAAAATTTTGAGCCTGTAAAATCATTGTATTTTCATTAGATTATTTTCGATTATCTATAAGAAACGTACTATTTCCTTAGGATCATAATTTAAAAGTACCCATCTTATTTTTGCATAATCAGATTTACTTAGAAGGAGTTTGAAAGAGATATTCAAATGTTAGGAATATTCTCTTATTTTTAGTCATATGAAGTCATTTTTAGTCACTTGTTTGAATTTCCTCCAAAGCCCTTTTTTCTTACTCATAGATGTAGGAGATCTAGCCTGCAGGGTTGTATCAGAATCAGTATCTAATTCCACTTTTATAATGCTAAGTAATTCACTATCCTTATTAGAAATAAGAGAGGATTTACTTACTTGAAGAAGTTGCCTGATCTTCTGGCACTATCAGCTCTTCTATTGTTTGGGTCCTGGAAGATTTTAAAAATCCCCCATTCTAAATCTGAGTAACCATCATAATTTGCTTTTTGGATGGCTTCTACAACTTCAGTATCATCCTAGAAGATCCATCTAATGAACTGTATCTCTACAAAACAAAAGAGCTCACCATTCCAGTGATTTTAACTCCAGCCTAGTCTATTAAGCTATTTCAGTGGAGGAGCAGGATCCCTGGTATGTGTGTCTTTCATCTTAAAGGCCGCTTTTACCAGTTTAGGAAGTTTACTGGGTCTAGAAATGTGATTCCTCACTCCTAAATATGCTCTTGTTATTGCTCAAGAGTTTTTTTAAAAATTTATTCCATGGTTTCAAGGTTGTTGCTAAAAAAGGACAATGCTCCTGATACTAAACTGATGCTTCAATTCTCTGGCAGATGGATACCCCATGTAGACCTCATCAGTCTTAGTAAAGTAATTTTTCATTCATACAATTCTATGACTGCTGATATTTTATAATTCTACCAATTTTTACTTGCTTTAATTTTTTAAATATTGAGTTTTTCTTATTTGGTTTTGTTCTTATAGTTTTTAAAGTTAGAAACCATGTAATATTTTTCAAAACAGTTAAGAAATGTTATTTTTAAATTTAATTTATTAAAATGTATAATTTTATTTTATTATTTTATAGACTTAGTTTATTAGTATATGATATTTAACAATAATATTTATCCGCATGAAAATTTTCATGTGTTTCATCCCTTTAAAATAAAATTAATTTTGAATATTTTTTTCAGGCTCCACTCCTCTCGGTACATACAGGAAATTAGTACAGTTTTGCAAAGAAGGAAGTGTTTCTTTTCGCTATGTCAAAACCTTTAATATGGATGAATATGTTGGTATGAAATTTTTTTATGAACTTTACAGCTTTTTTTAAATTTTTTATGAGAATGATTCAGTTTATGAAAATTATTGTAATTAATGGAATTAAAATAAAAGCAAATTATAATTTATAGAAATAAGGATAAAACTGTGTAAAATATCTTACATTGCTTTCATCTTGCAAGTTAATTTTTTGGAAAATGATATCAAAAAATTGTCTTTTTATTTAATAATATATGAATTATGTTCAGTTAGAAGCTTAATTTTCAAACTACTTTATCAAAATTACTTAAATCTCTTTTTGAATTCACAATTCAAATTGAGTTTTTAATTCTTGCATTTAAGAAATCTAAATTTATTGAAAGAACTGATTTTTATTAGAACACACCACATTTCTTTTATATAATAGTTTTATGTTTCTTATTTATTTGGAATAAAAATCAATTAAAATAAGCAAATAACCAAAAACTCATTTATTACAGTAATTTGTTTTAATAATTTGGAATGAAAAACTTATTCTATTAAATAAATTATCAGTAATTTGACTGTGTGTATAAGTTTGCAAGCTTGAATTAGTTAAAGTTGAATTTTAAAGACAAACATAAATTGTATTTTCTTTATAATCTTTTTTTACTAACTTTTAAGATTTTGTATTTAAATTTTTATTCTTTTGAAATTTTTCATTTCTTCCAGTTATTTATTTTAAAACACTGTGATGTAACTGTGGAAATGCTATATTATTTTTGAATAAATTTTTTATTTTTACATTTAAAATACAAATGTTTCAGTTAAATTCTACAAATAATGTACTTCTCCTATGGTGAAATATTTTATATATTTCTTGCGTTTCAAGTTTTTTATAAACTTATTTTTTATAAACATTGCTTTTCTTGAAATTTTTTATTTTTTACATCAAATAAGGTTTACCACGAGACCATCCAGAAAGCTATCATTCATTCATGTGGAACAATTTTTTCAAACATATTGACATACATCCTGAAAATGTTAATTTGCTTGATGGTAATGCACCTGATTTGGAGGCTGAATGTGAAAGTTATGAAAAAAAAATTGAAGAAGCAGGTGGAATTCACCTCTTCATTGGAGGTAATTTAATTAAATTTTATTCTTCATAACAATAAAAAATAAGTTATCAATTAATAGTATCAAGGATTATTTTTATTTAATCATTTTTTTTACAATTTAAATTTATACCTTTAATTTTTCAATCATTATAGCTTTGGTGTTTGGGCTAAGTCCTAAAAGCCATCTAGGTAATAAATGATGTAATTTGGTGTGAGCTTGTGCAAAATTTGTTTGGAATTTAGTAGTTAATGATGGATTTTTCATTTATGATAGACATTTAAGTGTTTGAAGTTGTTTTGTTTTGAAATGCCAACGGAAATCAAAGAATTTGAAATTATATACTTTTTTAGTGTTTATCAAATGGAAGTGTGTTTGAAGTTATATTTTGTATTGAAAATTTTTTGTGTTTGAAATTTTTTTTTAAAGCATATCAAATCGAGAAGTTTGAATTTTAGTATTAGCGCATAGGAAGTAGAAAGTATGGATTGTAATAAATTGAATATGCATTTTTAAAATTCTTTTGCAAGTAATGATTTGATGAGTACTACTTAATGAATTATTTAATTAAATTTGCTGTTCTATATATAATAATTTATGCAATCTTTTGAGTATTTTGTAGAATTATTTAATATTTATTTAGGTTTAATGTGAATTTTAAGACTTGAACTTAAGTTTTCACAAAAATATATGTTTAATAATAATATAATTAGAAACTCTAGATTTTTCATAATAGTACTTTTATTTACAGTATTGATTTAGCTTTATTACCTGATTCTTTCTGAGGCAAAATTCCATTCTCATTGATGTTCTTTAAGATAGGCACCACTTCCCAGCTTAATTAAAATCTGAGTTTTGATAAAAGTATATTTTATTTATATTATAGATTTAGTTTTATTGGTCAGCTGTGTGTCAGTGGTAGATTGCATTACACTAATGCTTTTTTAAGGTAGGTGTTACTACCTAGTTAATTAAAATCTGAGCTTCCATAAAAAATTTTTCTTTACTTTGTAGATTTATCTTTATTACCATGTTGTATCATGTATTAGGATGCATGTTATTTAGTTTATATTTGTTTTTGAATATGTAATCTTTATGAAATAAGATTCTAGTTATTAGTATTTTGATACATCTGTATGTAATTATTGTTATTAATTACAACCTTTTTTTGTCACGACATCATAATAATCGTCTTTCCCAGCCAGTATTGTGAGCTCTCGATCAGTATCAATCATAGTATCACATCATTCACCGTACCTCTGTTACGTGAATATGGTGCTAAACACTTTGATGAATTAGGGTAAAGAGAAGGACTGTGTGCTGTGAGAAAAAGACAAATCTCTCGGCAGGTGGGAGGATCCCATGTTTACTTAAGTTTAAGCTTTTGCTGCATAGTTTGATTTGATTCTGTTCTGTAAAAGGTGTTTAATTTTGAAGGAACAGTCGGCAACTCACATTTTGATAAGCATAAAAATTTATTTTAGTATTAATTAATAATTTTAATATTATAAAAGTTTCATGTTGCTATTTAGTGTGGATTGCAATTGATAGTGTTTTGTTGAAGCTCAAAATGAGAGCTTAGTGGAATAGCTCTTATGTCACAAGTATGAAATAATCAGGGCATAATTAATATGTGTTCTCATGGCCGAACTTAATATATGAATGTCAAAACATTGTCGAGTGACTTGGCTCCAAATTCTACACAATATATTTGCCAAATAAGTGAATTTTTTTAAAATATTTTTTCAATGTATGAAGATGAATATTCTATATTAGTAATTATACCTTAAAAGGCTTCTATGTATATCGAAACATATTGTCAATACATTCTGAATAATAGTTTTATGTAATAATAATTGCCTTGTTAAAAGCAATAGTTTCAATAAACATTAGACTTTTTTTAAAAAAATAAAATCTGTTTCTAATCCTCTGCTCTTTTAAACAGTCAATAGCACTTCTATACTTCTACAGATTGCAACCTCCAAGTTGACATCAATTATAAGTAAATATTTGAAATTTTGAAAATTTAAGTGATGCAAAATTGCAATCTTCAAAGTTTAAGTTTGAGCACAGTTGGGACTGAAAACTGTGTACTACGTGAAGTGAGATAATTTAGGTTGGCAAGATAACTGTGCAATACTTGGTGTGAAAATTGCATCAAACCTAAACTGGTTCCTAAGATTTTACCATTGTTTATACAGTAGATGTTTATTTTTATGAATCTCTGATTTATAGACACTCACAATTTTACAAACTAGTAATTAGTCCCTAACATGCTCCCACATATGTAATGGTATTTTTAATTTTCATTTATGGATCTAAAATTTGCGAATTTATTTTCTTGCATATTTTGATTGTATTTATTTTTTGTCATCTGGTTTTATTATTATTTTTTATTTCATGCCTGAGAAGCTTTGATTATCATTTTTATTGGAAAATTAACAATTTTTCAAATGTGGATAACTAACTACCCTTCTGATATTATAATCATGTTGCAGCCTGTCGCACCAATTATGATGTTGACTTTAATGGTGTATAACTAAGAAAGTAAGGAACGTTATTCAGAAAGTAAGGAACGTTTTGTAATAAAACAAAAACTAGGTACAAGAAAAAATTTTTATTATATACATCTAAAAGAGTGACTAAAATGCTACTTTTCTACATAGTCACCAAACACATAAGGCACTTATCATAACGGTGGACAAGCTTCGAAATTCCTTCGTCATAGAATTCCGCCACCTGCGGTCTCAGCCACTCAGTGACGCATGCCCGGAGCTCATCGTTGTCATTAAAACGCTGTGTCGCTAGCCAGTTCTTCATCTTTGGGAACAAGCGAAAATCACTTGGTGCTAGGTCGGGACTGAGGGTGGATGTGGGAAAATCTTTCATTTGAATGAGTCAAGAAGTTCTGTAGTTCGATTTGCCGTGTAAGGTCGGGCATTGTCGTTAAAAAAACAAAATTTTTGACAATAACTTTCCTCTGCGCTTGTTTTGCACTGCTCTTCTAAGTTTGCGCAATGTTTGGCAGTACCGATCAGAGTTGATTGTTGCATAATGCTCAAGAAAGTCAATAAGCAGCACATGTTGCCTATTCCAAAAAACAGTAGCCATAATTTTCCTCGCTGACAAGGTTTGCAAAAAATTTTTTGGTTTTTTGGGGGAACTTGTGTGCCCCCACTCCATGGACTGCAATTTTGTCTCGCAATTGACGTGCTTCACCCACGTCTCGTCAGCCGTTATGATTCGATCCAGTAAAGAATCACCATGTGTGTGGTAGGCGTCAAGAAATGTTAAGGTTGCTCCCATTCGCTGAACTTTATAGAGGTCTGTAAGCATCTTGCACAAAATTTATGGTAGCCAAGATTGTGAGTCACAATTTCAAACAACAAAGTCTGTGAAACTCGTGGGAAGCAAAGCAAAAGCTTTGTTATGGTGAAGCGACGGTTTTCACAAATCTTCTCATCATTTTTGGCGACCAGATCGTCTGTCACAATGCTCGGGCGTCCACTCCTCTCTTCATCTTGCACGTTGGTTCGGCCATTTTTAAACCGGATACACCATTTTCGCACTAAACTTTCATTCATTATGTCGTTGCCATACACTTCCCACAGTTGCCGATGAATTTCTATCAGTTTTACGTTTTTTGCTAACAAAAACCGTATTACGGGCCACACTTCACAACTGGCAGGATTTGAAATTGCAGCGCAGATTTTAAATTGGAATATTGGGAAAGGGGGCAGCGCGGAGATGTTCTCGTTCTTACGGCTGGATGCCGACTGAAGCTCTGAGCATGCGCACACCAAAACATACGTGATCGCTGCTCGCCTAGCGGCGTCAGGCGGAAACGTTCCCTACTTTCTGAATAGCCCTCATATTTTCATGTTTCAATTGTGGACTGTTTTTGACACTGGAAGCCTGAAGATTCAGATTTTTGACTTATATGATCAATACTTCTTTGTTACATTTCAATTGGGAAGTTTTTCATCTTTTTAAATTTTGTTTTCATGTAAAAGTTTATGTTTCATTAACTATCTATAATAATGATACTTAATGTATGAATTACTGAAAAACTTTAAAGTTAAATGCGAATAACATTTTTTACTTTAAAAATTAAACTTAGTAAATTGAAAATTTTAACCATATTACATTTAAGTGTTTTTTTTCTTAGTACTAAAAATTAAAGTCAGTTACTTTTTGAAATAATGGCTTGTATAAGCTATATATTTATGTATAAATGAAATAGTTGTTATTAATTTTTTAGGAATTGGACCTGATGGCCACATAGCTTTCAATGAACCTGGATCAAGCTTAGGCTCCAGAACTAGATTGAAAACTTTAGCAATTGATACTATTGAAGCAAATGCTAGATTTTTTGGAAATGATCTATCTAAAGTTCCTCATGAAGCTCTTACTGTAGGTGTCGCAACTGTAATGGCAGCAAAAGAGGTAATTCTTTTTGCCATGCTTGTTATTGATCACATTTTTAATAAAACTGGATTTACATGGAACAGTAACTTTAACCAGTTTTGAAAATTAAATAAGAATTTTTATGCTTCTTTTTTGTGAATAAGTAATCATTTTCAAGATTGATATTTATATATTTATAATTTGTCAATATTTTTTTTATGAGTTTGAATTGTATTCTTGTTGGTTAAAATGAAGTTATTTCAATGGCTAATGAGATAATTTTCATAATCTCAAAACATTTTTATAAAGGGATGGTTATGTAAAGCTATATTTCTATTTGATGAAGAATTTAGTTGCATTCCTGATAAATAAGTAATTTTCTTTTACAATTATATATTTTTTTAAATTTCAAAGTTGTTCACATAGTATAACTGTTAATTATAAATATATAGCCCATTTCTTTAGAAAAAATTTGTAAATATTTTGGATTATTAATGATATTATTTTAAGTTAAATTTTTGACAAAACCATTACATGCACCATTTGGAGGGAAAATGAGGTGTGTAACATTAATAATGTAGTACATCTTAGAGGGATTTTGAGAGATTTAATGAAGAGGAAGAGTTGGAGTGACTTGAAAAATTCCTGCTTTGATCTGTTGGTGTTGCCAACTTTAGAATTATATATATAAAACTGGACACAATTGTCTTTCTAAACATCTTCACTGATATCGTTTAACAGGCTTCCTAACTTGCTCTCTGAGCTATGCCTTTGATGTATCTGGAGATCATTTGATCATACTTGTTGCAGACTTAGTGATGTAGCAGTAGCCAACCTTGTTAAAAACTTTTTAAACTTAGTCTTTCTAGACTCTGTTGGGATGTCTCTTATATTCATTAAGGTCTGATGTAGTTACAAATTTTATATAAATTAAGAAAATTCCAGGTAGGCAATTGTTTTATGTGCATAATTCTGCATAAACTGCTTAACTAACCTCAGAAAATATCAAGTATCGGTTAAATAAGTTTCCGAATTTCACTGAGAAAGAATAGTAGCCTATAGTGATTGTAGATTATGCTTTAGAGAAATTGGTGGTCAATTTGGCAAAACCAAGCTAGTGCAATGCGGATATGTAATTACTGGGTGTAGGAGGGAATGCCAAACCAATGTGCCACTTATTTTACCCACCTCCATGCACCACTGCAAATAATGACTGGCATTGTATACAATACAATGAGGGATTGCTCAACCATGTCAAAAATCATAACACAACATATTCAGTCGGTTCGCATTATTTGGTCTGCTTGTTCCATTTAATGTCTTTTGCTGCAGATTAGAATGTCCACAAAACATCTATTACTTCTTTTATCATTAACTCAAAATCACAGGTATTTTTCTCAATCAATGATGCAATGGACAATAAACATAGACTGAAGCAACATCATTTTTATTGGTGAGTTCTGTTTCTGCCTACGAAACCATGTCAGTTAAATTTGAGTCTCGAAACATTGTTATGAGAGACTGCTGAACTATATTATTAGGTATCATCATACTGATCTTGCACCTGGTATCATGTTTTGAGATGGAATTTTTTTTCACATTCATATCCAACTGGTATTTATCGGTAGTACAACCAGAATTACATCTCTGAGGTGATGGAGTTTATAGTCCTTTCATACTTTCACTGCTTGCTCTCACCCATATCCCTACAGGATAATACAAGACCACATGTGGCATGTAATTTTCAAGAGTTTAATTGCTTTAATTTCCTTCTTGTTCTCTTGAATTGTTGTTAATTGCAAACATGTAGTACACACTTGCACACTAACTGGCCTATCCTCAATTTCAGAGATAGGAAATTTAACTGGGTTCTCAATTGTGGACATATTAAAATTTTTCAAAAGTAGGAATCAAAAGCCACAGTCTTTGTGAAAATGACATAACTGCGATTCAAGCGCAGTTTTCAAGGGAAGATGGGCAATATCC
Organism: Latrodectus hesperus; assembly: GCA_037975125.1. Taxonomy (NCBI): domain Eukaryota; kingdom Metazoa; phylum Arthropoda; class Arachnida; order Araneae; family Theridiidae; genus Latrodectus; species Latrodectus hesperus. The sequence continues at coordinate 17,228,762 of CM075858.1, read as the reverse complement.
TTTATAATTGTTTGGCAAAATGACAAAAATCTTCATGCGTTCAACCAATTAATCAAATTACAAATAGTAAGATTTTACTGTCAAATGCCTATGAGAAAACCACTCATTCTGCTTGAAATGCATAAATTCATGAGGATTGGTGTTTTAAAGGAAGATACTTGACATTTGAAGGTTGTAAATAGGTAATATGAGGGAATGAATATGAATCAGTCTCCATCTTATTTTATATTGATGGTAGACATCAAACTAGATGATCATGAATCAGTATTGCCTTACTCACATGTCCTAAACTAAACTCCATGGCACAACAGCCCATGTGGGCCAAGGCTTACAGTGCCCATAACTGTTTTCCTGACCGAGGGCCCTGGGGTTTGAAGCATATGACCCAATTAGGTGGTCAGCCTAACGTAAGACTCCCAGTGTTTAGTTCCCAAGCATGCTTGGTACTCAGTTAATCGACCCACTGAAGGGATGAAAGGCTGAGTCAACCTTGCCCAGCCCGATGATCGAACATCGGACCTGTGTCATGGGAGCGTGAAACGCTGCCACTAAGCCACCGGGTTTCACTCACATGTCATGATTATGATTAAATTTCCTTTGTTGATAACTTTGCATTTGCATACTCAATTATAGAGCATATAACCTATTTTGCTTGCTCTGGACTGTGATGGCATTTCTTATCTTTGAAATCAATAATGATTTTTCACAAATTTTAACATAAATATGTTTCTTATACAAATATGTATAACTTATAGTGAGTATCTACAAATTTTAATAAACATGTGTGTCTTATACAATGTCTAGTTTCAATAAATTCCTCTTCCTCCACATATAGGAGTTTGAATTACTATTAAGATGCTAAATAAATTATTTTATCAGTGCTTTTTAATGTACAATTAATGAATATGAAACAATATTTTAGGTTTACAATTTCATTCTAATGAGTAATTTTCTAAAAGGATAATATAGAAAAAAATAAATACATGATAATACTTTGCATCAAATATCAATGGCATGGTGAAATTTTGCTCAAATCTTTTAAAGGGGAAAAAAAAACAGTAATAGTTGAAAATAAATGTTTAATTTCCTGATTGTCATGTAAGGTAAAAAATTCAAGCATAGGTAATATACCTTGTACTCTATTCCAGTGAATAATTTTAATAGAAGAGTTTAAAAAATTTGGGAGCCTATATTTTTCTTACTCATTGTTGATTAAACAATTAAAATAATTCTTTCCTTTTCATTCAGTATTTATTTAAAAGAAAATCATTTTATGGTCATAATTATAATCAGATAACTATTTCAATTATAAGTTATAATATATTGTTATGTTCTCGAAAAATTTAATATCCTATAGTGTTATATCTAGATTCTTAAATTTTCTGTAATGATTCATTATATGAAATATTAAATATAGTGAAAGCTTAATTTTTTGTAAATCTGTATGAACAGGTTTTCTCTTGTTTATTATTTTTAATTATTAAGATTGCTCTTGCCTTTGGTTCACCAGTTCATGGGTTTAAATCCCATTTTAGGCTTGGTTGTTTGCAGTGGCTTGGAATTCACTTTAAACCATAAATTCCAATCTAATTAGCCCTTGTATGCAAAAAGTAACTGTTGCACATCAAACTTACCAAACTAAATAACTAAATTGATTTTATATGATTCTTTTTGAATTATTATTTGTAAGAGCCACTGTGCTATAAGTTGAACTTGTTTATGAACAGTTGGTACTCTGTACTTCAATTTAAGTTTTTAAGTATAATCTTTGACATCTGTGTTTGTAATGGTTCCAATTTACTTTATAGAATTCATTTTACTAAAAATGTCACTTAAATAACCATTTGTATGTCAGAAGTGAGAACAGAGATATATTGCTTGAAAAAATATGTAAAATATTACAAGTTATTAATGTTTTTTTGTCTTTATTTTAATAATTCTAAGTTTAACTATACATGTTACAAATCTAAAGATTGTTTTATGTTTGAAATATGCATGATGAAATGAATATTTAATGTTTTCTGAATTAGTATTTTTAAAATGATAGGTTGTAAATGTATAATGCAGCTTTGTTACTTTAAACGTTTTAAATAATGTTTTTTTTTAAATTATTGTTGACATAAACAAAATAACTTTATTTCTTGTGGATTTGCAAAAAATATATTTCTTTTTCATAGCTTTAATATAAAATTTTAAAACTTCATTAATTGTATATGTATTTTCTTAGGTTATGATTATTATTACTGGTTCTCACAAAGCGTTAGCTCTATCAAAAGCAATAGAAGAGGGAGTCAGTCATATGTGGACAGTTTCAGCATTCCAATTGCACCCAAAAGCCTTATTCGTTTGTGATGAGGATGCTACTCTTGAACTCAGGGTTAAAACAGTTAAATATTTCAAAGGTCTTATGCGAGTTCATAATAAACTTATTCAACTGGATGATGAATAAATCAAATTGAGTTAAAAATATTAGATAATAAAACTAGATTCTGATTCATTTTTTTAAAATATCTTTTATTGTTTAAATATATATTTAAATTTGTACTTCAATCAAATATTTAATTTTTGCAAGAAGCTTAATCATATAAATTACTGTTATTGCCAAAGCTTCATGTTGTTATTTCCCCCTTTTTTTAAAAAAAATACAATGGCTGGTACCTGGCTGATCAACCCTTCTCCACTACTATAGTTATTTCCTTACATATTTAATTTTAAACTTAATGTATTTACTGGTATGTAAAACAACTATTTTTTCTGTTAAAATAATAGAAAGAAAAATAAAATAGTTTTTATTACTTCATGCTAGAATCTGTGTAGTTGTTAATGATAGATTATTTTATTTAACCAATGTGTTGCAATTGTTTTGTTAGTTTGTTTCTTAAATAATGTATTTAATATATGCCAGCAAATATGTTTGCCATATTTATCATGGTGCTATAACAGAAATGATTATAAATGTATATTAAACTAATAATAAGTTCACTAAAGTTGCTTCTCTATCATACTATAAAATAAAGCTGCTTATTTTCTCAATATCTACTTATTTTTTTATATATAATTCTAAAAAATTTATTCACACAGCTTTCATTTTCAGCCCTTTGATAAATGTCTCGATTTAATTTATAAGGATTTTGAAGAAATAGTAAATGTATAATTTTTCAATCATAAAGCTAATAGTATTATAATTTGGAAAATTTAAATATATAGGCCTACAAGTTAAATAATATATTTGATTAATATTAGTATAATGCTATAGTTGATTAATAATGAGTTTTTCATAAATTTATGTTCAATATTTGCTACATTTATTTTTAAAGTTATAAGTAAAAAGTGCTCTTTCTATTAAAAATTAAAAAATCCTTAATTGCAAAATATTGCATTTCACTACAAAATGAAGAATAAAAATCCATTTTGAAAAATGAAAAGTCATGTGTATTTATATTGAATTTAAGACATTTATTTCCCTGGTGCTAACTTAGAATGCTTATTTTTAGATTTATCTTGTCTCTTGTGAAGCACATGTATAATTTATTAAGATAGGTTCACACTTTGTGCAATCTTTTAATTTAGGTAGTTCATTCTTTGTAGTTTAATCAAAATATTTCTATATTTAAATGTTCTTTGCATACTTTCAGCCTATCATAATTTGTACTATAAAATTTTTAAAAAATATTTTTCTTTTTTAATGTAGCAATATAGTGAATTATATTATTTCTGGAAATTTCATTTATTTAAAATTTTTCATTTCAATCTGTACCTAAGTTTTCAACTATTTCTCAATCCTATTTTTTTATAATTGTAATAAGATATGAAAAAATATTTTAGTTTAAATAAAATAGGAAAATCAGTTGTATGTTTCATATGGAAATTTATATTTAAACTTCAAAACAACATTATGGGAAGTAATAAGCTTATTTTTCTAAAATCAGTTGCAAAATAATGTTTCAGTCTCTAAAGAAAATATATTTTTGTGATGGTTAATAGTTTTAAAATTTTTGATTGATTATTGAGAATGCTTATCAATTGTCTTAAAATAAAAGTTGATATAATTTTCTAAAAAAAATGTTGATAAATGTTATATCTTAAGGAAGTGCATTAACTTAAAGTATGCCTTTTTTAAATACAAATTTAAAACTATTTCTAAAACTTCTATATGTTAAAATTGCTATAAAATAATTCATTACATTGTAATTAGCTGAAATGTTCACTTCTACCTATTATCATTTTTCATTAACCGTTTGCTAAAATTTACAATGAATATGCTTTTTAATTCATATCATTTCATTTTTAAAATGTTAACTCTTAAAATAAATAAATAAATTAAAATAACATGATCTTGGTACTTAATTATTTCAAAATTTTAAAAGTACCAATATATATAATTAATTTAAAGTATAAGGTTTGAGAGTAAAAATTTAAAAAATTGTTTTAATGAATTGTAATCATAATTAAAAGCTGATGAAATGTATTAAATATTTTCACAATATATTTCTTTGTAAAAAAGTTTTTCTATTAAAATATATAAAATTATATTTATTATGTGATTTAGATTAAAATTATCACTAACCTGTTATACTATAAAAGGAATATTATGCAAATGAAACATGCTTGTTAAGCATAGCATTGTTAATTTTGTAAAATTTTCTGCTCAATTTGATATTTACTTTTGTGTATTTATTAGCTAAATTCTTTATCAATGTTAAATTTTTTAAAATTAAATTAATTTGCACCACTCATCTATTAGAAATTATGTTAATGTTTGTTATTAAATTTGATAAAATATAATTTTTTTAAAAAATATCTATTTTATAAAATGTTTGAAGTTGAATGTATATGGGCTATTTATATAAATATGCTTTCTGTCAAAGAAGTCTTATGTAGTTTTTTCTTATAAAATTTGAATAAATAATTCTTATAAAATTTCTGATAATATTTACTGTTCCTGAATTTTAATGTTTGAGTAAATAAAAACTATGAATATAAAAGAAATTTATTTCATACAAATGATAGGCTTATTATTCATATAACAAAATTAAACATTTTGTATTGTATACATAATATACTAATTAAAAATTTTAAACATTAAAATGTCATTAAAATATTTGTACAAAGTAATAGACATACACATCTTTTTTATAACACTATAAAAATTTTTAATACGTACATAATATAATTGTTATAAAAAGAAAAATTGAAATTTAATATTGAAAGATATTTGTGCATATATTACTACAAGTTACACAAGAATAACAACAAATACAATAAAAATTGTGTTGTTCCCATAATAGTTTTTATTAAATAATTATACAATTTTTTTTCTCAGTTTATGGGTGGGTTTTTAATTCTTTGATATAATAGAAAATTTTTTTCAAAAACTGAAATTAAATTTATTAAATAGATATATCAAATAATGTAGATCAATAGCAAATATTTATTAATTTGTATCATATTTTAAAAGCATTATAAACATTAATGAAAGTTGATAGGCAACACTTGTTTTGAAAACATTCAAGATAATTTGTAGAAATAATTTGAAACAGTGCATGAATAATTTATACTAATGTTTTTATGCAAAATTTAAACTCAAAAATATCAAAGAAAAAGCAAAATTTATGAATCACAATTCTCCATGAGCAACTAGATAATATTAATTGTGTGCATTTTCCCATTTTGATAAAAATTAAAAAAAATTATATCAAGGATTAGAAGTTCTATTTATATCTTTTTGACTATCAATACATTTTAGTTTTCATAATTATTAGTTCAATTATTAAACCAAACTATTCCTTACAATTTAATTATAATTCAAATCTCAAAAAAAAAAAATCTTTTGAATTAATTATATCAATGCTAATAATGAAATTTTTTTGAATCCAACATTAATAGTGTCAGCACAGCAATATATAATAGTCCTTCCTATGATACTAGTTAATGAGGAAGGGGGAGGAATTAAAACCATCTTTTTGGTTTATTTTGAATACAATCATAAAATTTTAATAAATTCATCATCATCATTCATGGCACGCCAGCCCAGGATGGGCCAAGGCCTTCTGAACAAGTTTCTTCCAGCCACCTCTACTGGCAGCCAAACTCCTCCAATTTTTTGTTCATTTTAATAAATTATTAAATAAAAATATTTTATCTGAATTTTGCAGGCAATATTGCTTGTATAATCCTAGTTTATTATGAAAAATATAAAAAATTTGGAATTTCTTTTATCTTAATTTGAAATAATTACAAATAAAATTATTCAAGACAAGTGATATAGCAAATTATTTAATGTGAATGGATTATAAATATTTTAATTTCCAAAAATACAATTTTTTAGTTACTATTTATTTACTGTGATCTTGAATGTTCAATACATCCATAATTATTTATTTAATTTGAACTGAATGCTCAGATAGAATTCGACTTTCTAAAAAATTTGTTTCCATTGAAATTGTGCATTTCTGTGTAAATTATTATTTATGACTTCAAAATTTATATATTAATGTAAAACATTTTGTTGAATATCTTAATCATGTTAGTTTATTAAATTTAACCAATGCTATAATAAATTAGGCATTTTTTAAAATGTTTTATCAAAATAATTCTTAAAGCTATGACTATTTTTTAAATTAATGTATTAATAACTATTTCAATAACAGCTATTTTCCTCATTATTGTATAGTTATTAATGCATTTATTAATTTATTGTAAATAAAGTGGAATATATTTTTTGTAACTTTAACTAGAATAAATTCTTAGGGCAAAGCTAAAATATGTAAATCTCATTTTTGTTACATATAATTATATAACTTCCATTTCTATTTCATGGTTAAAATCACCTTTAAAATGTCTTTGTCAATTAGAATACTAAGAATTTATTCTTATCTTTGGGATGGTTAATTTTTTTAAAATTTTTTTAAATTCATTACTAAATATAATGTATTTAGTATTAAAAAAACTATTTGCATACAAAAATAATACTTAACAAATACATGTTAAAATCATTTAGAAATACTGTAGATAAAATACATGTTAAAAACAGAAGCCTTTTTTATAAAAGAGTTTATTTTTGTTATTGAAACAATACGATAATCTGTTTAATTTCGTATGTTATATTCAAATATCAAATGAACTACAACAAAAACTTCGAAGGTCATATATGCTCTATGCCTCTACTTAGAATCAATTTTCGAATATTAATTCAGCATGTAGTATGACTTATTTTTTAGATGTTCCTTGAGAATATGTAGCCGATAAGAACATCCCTGAGTAAAAGTATTTGGACAACATTATACATTCCATGATTTATTAAACAAGCTAAAATAAAAATAAGCGAAATGAAAGATATAATGATATAAAATATAATACAGATTTTAATACTGTAAGGTACTTGAAATTAAAGAACATGTATATGCATAGATAATTACATAATATTTGACTAGAAATATTCAAAATGTAAAAACATGGATAGTAAAAAGTACCAATTTTGTAGTATTATTAGATATGTATTTTACCTCTATTAATCTGACTAGATTAAAGATAAATATGTTTTTATTTTATTTTCTGTTAATGGCATTGGTAATCTTGTGGCATTGATAATCTTAATGTTTTCAGAATGAAAAAACTGCAAAATCATTTTTTAAATTGTTGAAATTAAATGTACTACTTAAATGAAATATGATGAAAAATATGAAATTCATAAAATCGATATTGATAGACATTACTTTTGCGAAATTTTAAAATACTAATTGTATTTGCAGTGATTTAATAAATTTCAAATGTTTTTATTCAGTCTTAATTAGCATGTAATTTATATTTTCATTCATGAATTAAATTTTTTAAAAACATCTTATCATTATAAATGTTTTAAGTTTTCTATAATTAATTCGCAATTTTGTTTGCATGTAATCAACAATTTGGTATTAAATTGAATTTCTTGTAAAAATAAATTCATAATTAAATTATGTTTGTTATTAAATATTATTTTCTCTTTTAGATAAAAGAATGAGAAAAATAAAATTTTAGAAATTGCTTAAAAACAATTGTAACATAATGTATTTTTTTAAAAGTTGTCCAAAAATATTGGTAATTTTTCAGTTTTGAAAAATGTTTTAAAAAATTTGACATTGTATAAAAATAAAATGACACAACTTTAATATTTATGAAAAATAGTTTTATCTATAAAAAAATAATGTAGATGATGAAAAATGGTGAGAAGATGAAAATACAGTGGATAAAAGATGATGAACCATAATAAAAATTAGAATGTGAGACATTTTATATGTGTCAATTAAAATTATGATTTTTTATTTGAGCATTAATTTTATTTTAAAAATTTAATGTTTATTTACAAGTGATGAATTTATTTACAGATGGCATTGAGTTTTGGCATCTTTGGTTATTTATATAACATTTTTATGCTGAAATAGCAACATTCAGATGATACGTCTGATAAATTCACAATCTATTAACATATAATAGTGTAATTAGTATGTATCATTAATTATTGACTTCAAATATTATGAATCACTGTCAACATCTGGTGCTGATTTCCTTCTCTTCTATTTCCATGTGTCCTATATATAGCAAAATAGGAAATAAATATTTATAGGTTAATATATATTTATAAATTCATAAATTGTATTTTATTAATGAATTTACCATGCATTCCTTAAAAACACCTCCACCATGAAAAATATTTTGGCATGCAGAGATAATTTTTTAGAAAGTTTAATGATAATATTTATTAATTTTATTTCTCAATTAAATATCATGTTTTTCTAATAAAGGTTCTGAAGTAAAATCACCATTTTCATAGTGGACTTCATCCTTAGCTTTCCACTGAATGAACACCGAATCACAGTCATCATTTTCATCCTTTTCAGAATGATTTGTCATGTTAAGATAGTTTATATCACTATCCAGTTTTCCATCTTCAGAAGATTCTTTTAATGGACTATGGGATAAACTGTCTAATTGTATCATTGGTACTACTTCCATAGGTACTTTGGGTATTGGACCATTTCCAACAGGTCGTACTGATCTAATATTGTCATATGTATTTTGGGGAATCAAATTTTCTGCTTGCGGTTGGGGATCTGACAGGTTAACCATATTTGTATATTCCTCAGTTGTTACTCCAGCCATTTGTAAATAGTCGTTGTTATTTAATAGCAGCTCATCATTCATCATTTGGTATGGCTCATTAAGTTCCACATAATACTGAAAATAAAATATTCATAGCACGGTTAGTTTGGAATTATAATAGTAAGTAAAATAAAATTTAATGAATGAAAATTGTAAGTCAAAATGTTTGAGGATACATATTTAGAAAAGTCTTGTATTATATTATCTTTAGGATTCTTTACAAAAAATGTATTTTTAATGCATATATATTGCTAAATAAAGTAGTTATAAAATAAATATTTCTGGAAGAAATTTTTTTATGAATAAAAAGCGCAATTTAAATATTTGCATTTAAAATTTTACTTCAAATTTATATTTTATTGTTAATTTTTTAGCACAATAAATTATAATTACTCTTGATTTTTGTTATAAAATTTTATTTGAGATTTATGTGTTCTGACTTTTTGATTCTTCTAACAATTTTCGTGTGTAAAGACATTTGATTTATAATTTGACTTTCATTCTCTTATAATTTATTTTAAATTATAATTTTTATTCTTTAAAAGATTCTAAATTGAATAGATTTCAGAATAGTGATTTAATTGAAATAATTGTAACTTGACTTACTTTTCTAACACTAATTTCTAATAAAGCTCCAATTTTTTCAGCTAAAAAACTGAATTCTGGACGTTGATTTGGATCGTCTAGCCAACAGTTTTTCATTAGTTGATAGCTATAAAAAATTATGAATTAATAATTAATAACACTAAAACTAAAAATGAAAACATTAGTTTATTTTTGTAATTTTATTTCATAGTTATTCATTTGCTATTTCATATACTATTATTTGTACTATGCACATAGAATTTTTATGAAAGAAGTATTGAAAAATATTTTGTAAAATATCTAAGTGCTTTATCTTTACATAAGAAATAGGTACTTATTATGTATGCAGATTTATAATTATCTTCCTTAATTGTATAGAAAAGTAAATTACAGTAGATTCAATTATGTAAGTAAGATATAAATATGATAGATTAAAAAGTAAGGGGAAGATTAGCATAAAAAGAGCTTTTTCTTGTGCCAAAATGCTGTTTTCTTAACTGTTATATTTTGTTAACTTAAAAAAATTTATTATCAGGTATCATAAAAAGTTTGTCTTTTTTCCATTACATTTTCAGACACATCATTGTTTCATTTTCTCACCATCAAATATTCTGATTAGTAAATAAATAATTAATCTTCCATTCCATCTACATTTTTATGCATACATTTTAGTAATTTGGTTGTTTAATATCATTCCAAGCTTTTATTATTCATTCACTCATTACTTCTAAATTAGATCTTTTCATAAATATTTTTTTCATTTTTAATATCCAACTATTCAATTGTCGCCTTAAATGTTTTTTGAATAATTTTATTGGTATGCACTCTTCTAAGAGTTAAACATGTTTTTAATCTATGTGAAATAATTGCCATGTTTTTGTTTCACTTTTTTTATCTATTTTTATTATTTGTTGTATTGGAACTTGGTACTCCTGATTATACATTCCAAACTAAAATATTACTTGTATTTTAGATTCCGGGACAATTTGACCTAGCATTACTTATCCAGAAGATTGCAGCATTTTTGTTTATTCTTCATTTATAAATGTGAATGAAAACACTATTTTAGGAATCATATTTTAGTAACATCTTTATTTTGGAAATAACTATATTTTTATTTTGTATTTTAAAGTAGTAAAACACTACAGAGAATGAAATTATTTTTAAACTGTTTTTGTTCCCCCATATTGATTGTCTATTTAATGAAGCACAGCTAAAGTTTCATTCACATTTTTAATATGTGACAGTTTATCAATTTGTGGTCCAAATCTTAAAATGATTGTCAAATTTCTTGTTTTTTATCATATAGAATTAAATTTTTCCATAAAAAAATCGACTTCTTATTCAAAATTGTTTTAACTTTACATTTTCATTGATATATATGCATATATATATATATATTTGCTCGCTGTGATCTCGATAAATGTTAGTTAGCTGTTAGTTTTGATTAATCCTTACTAAAATGGATAATTTAATTTCTATTTTATATAAAGTATGCATTTTCTTTTTTATGTATTCTATTTTATATAAAACATCTACTTTTATTTCATTTTCTTTTCCCTTATTGAGGTTTTATCAGCACCAAAACATTTATCTTGCAGTGCAATTTCCATTTTCTTTTACAAACTGAATAACTTTCTATTTATAAGTTGACAATATTTTGTGACAGAATTCGTATTTACTCCTAAAAGGAAATGCAGATCAACTTATTTTAACTAACTATAGTATTAAAGGCTTCTGTTTTCACTCAAAAATTACATCTGGACCTAGTAGTAGGATTGATCCCAGACATTGTTGGGCAATGGAAAATAGATTTTTTACTTTTTGTCTTCTGCATACATGTTTGTTGGAGTGCCTATTCTGGAATTTTACAGGTTCCCTCCCTTATGACAAATGAATAGAGTGTATTTATGAAAAATACTTCTCGAAGGCGCATTGAACATTAAGATGTCTTCCAACAATTTTAGACCATTTAGGCTGTACTCTATGTAGCATCAAAATCATAACTTTATAAATCTTGAGAAAGAAATAATTGACTTTGAATTCCAAACTAAGGTGTTTTCTTATTTCTGTTTCTTCTCATCTTAAGAAATCTAGAATAATAGAATGAAATTCTTATGCAACACATGCATTGAATAAAACCCATTCTATAATCAGATTTATTATCTCAAATAATTCCGTCTGTGGCATATTGATTTCATTTTCCCTTTTCAATTTAATGCATCATTGTAAAAAACCTAAAAAAATTGCTTAGATATAATGAATTCAAAACATTAGAGCATCATATAAAATGGCTACTTTTTTATAGCCGGAAATTGATATATATTTCAAAAGATATATCTAAATATTAAAAATAATTTAAAAAAATAGTCCATTATATACTGGATAAGTATTTTATAAAGTATTTTTTGCATTATATAAAATATTTTGTCATTGCTTACTATTTCAAATTAAAAAAATTATCAAGTAAATTTTATTTTACATCTTAATTTTCTCAGTTTTAGTCTCTTACATTAATATATTATTAGTGCAACTGAAAATAGAAGTTATGAAATTTATTTTATGTCGCTCATTAAAGTGCTTTAAACTAAATGCATACATTTTTTCTGGAGCTAATTCTGGTTTTTCCATTCTGTACCCATTTTTTAGCTTTTTGAAAAATTCTTCATTAACTTCCACTCCTGGATATGGATTACTTCCAAGTGTGAATATTTCCCACAATAATATTCCAAAAGACCATCTGAAAGACAATTTTAAATATTACTTTAAAATGTTAGAATAGCCAAGACATAGCGCACTTGGCTTTTCCAAGTGTCATAAGTAACAACAAAATGTTAAAATGTTTACATAAATACATAATTAAATTTTTATGAAGTAATTTTGACATTATCTATTTCGAAAAGTCTTGTGTTAATGTTAATCTAATAAAATGGGAAAATAGTATAAAGTTGGTTAATCTTTTTTAATTTTATGGTGTAAATTTTTTATGTATTATATTACTGATAATTGTGATATTTGACTTTTTTATTAACATGGTCTTTGAAAATTAAATTCTGTGAACCGAATTCCCCAGTTGAATCTAAAAATGAACTTCTAAATTTTTAGTATGTTTCCATTAATGTTGTAAAATGCAAATGATATGTTTTTGGTATATATTAAAAAGATTATCTTTCTCGGATAACATGCCATGAAATTTAGTTAATAAATTATAAGGGTATCATTCATATAATTTATAAAATGCAATTTAATCTGCATAGAAATGAAGTTTTTGTAGAGAATATATTTTAATTTATAAAAAAAAATTTAAAGAAATTTTACTTTCAAATTATATATAAATTGTCTTATTTATATATGCATTTCTGTTTCTATTTCTTTTATCTGAGAATAATGATAAATAAATAAAACTTCATTTATTAACTATTAAAACCAAATAAAACTTTGATTCATGTGTTCTAAATCTCCTTTGTTATGTTTTTAACTTGGATTAATTATTTTTATTTTCTTGCGATATGGTAAAATTATGATTTCTAATATTAGTAATCACTTACATATCACTTTTTGAAGTAAACACTCTATCTCGTATGGATTCTATAGCCATCCACTTAATAGGCAATAAACCCTAAAAAATTAAATAATGTTTATTACTAAACAAAAGTTAAAAGAAAATGACATTTCATATTTCTTTTATTTTGTAAGCAATGGAATAATTTTAGTTTATATTATACTTATTATGAACACATACATATTTTATACATATATTTCTATTTACTGTATGTTTCACTTGTAAATAATGATTTGCTATTATTCAATTGTTGATGCATTAACTTTCTTTTGATTTTATAACCTGCAAAGATTTTGACTACATTGTCTTTTGATAACATGACATTTCTTATTGCTAGGTCTCTAAATATGAGTTATTTAAAAATAGCATCAATGGTTTTTTAGGAAATAAATAAAACATTTATTTTGTTGTGATTGTTAATCTCAGAATTACCTGGTAGAGCTAGGCAATTCCCATTAATCCAAACATATCCAAAATGTCTAACAAAATTGATCCCACAGGACATTATCCTTGCTAAACTTAAAGCATACCAAAATTGAGCATGTCAGCTGTGCACCAATGGCACTTCGGTTATATTTTTAAATCCTGCTTAGCAGAATATTTATTTCGATAAATATTTTTATTATTTATTAAATGGAAACAAAATTTCTTTATTTTGAATGCTTTGATATTTTATTTTACAAACAATTATTTGCACAGTCATTTCCTTGATTTATTGTTAGAATAATATATAAAATGCCTTGAACAACTGAGATTTCTAAAGATTATTTTATTAATTTTTTATGTAAAAACAAATGACAAATAATATTAATGCCAGCACTTGTCTTAATCTATTTTTTAAAATTTTAATGTGATATTAAAAAAGCATTTATGATTGATAATTTGTGAATAGATAATTTGATGATAATTTGTTAAATAAATATTATGTTGATATCATTTGTTTAGTTTTAAGATATTCTTTCTTTCTATGATATAATGTCATTATGAACCAGAAATACATTTAATAATTAAATGTGAGTATGCAATAAATGATCAATTAACAGCCATAAGAATAATTATTAATTCATACATGCTTTAAAATAATCTCCTTTAGAGAATAATATATTTTGTTCAGATACATAAACTATAATTAAATATTTTAAAATTAACTTATTACTTACATCAGTTTTCTTTACATAGTTGGCGTATTTGTAACAATCTTTTGCCAATCCAAAATCACAGATTTTGACAACATTGTCTTTTGCTAATAGGACATTTCTTGCTGCTAGGTCTCTATGTATAAGCTATTTAAAAGAAAGTATAAATAATTTTGTAGAAAACAGATCACAATAATTATTTTCAAAATTATTATTTAGTAAATGGCAACACAAAATTTCTTGTGTGCGTAGTCTTGTTAACAAACAATTGTATGTATAGTTTTTTCCCCTCAATTATTGTTTAAATAATAACTTATAACATGCTATGAACAAAGCTATCCAATATGATATTTTTAAAAAATAATTACTTAAATAATATAGTAAAGAGGAATTTTTTACAGAGGTTAAACTCATAGCTAGTTTATAAATTTTTAGTAAAAGTATTTTATTAATTTTTAATATCAAAACATTTATGTAGTATCTTCTGCTACATTTATTTCATTATGTTTTTAATCATTTTGAAGTTTTTTACTTCAAAAGAAAATTGATGTATGATATTCTTCTAACTAAATTCAACATGGATATCATTAATTTCCCATTAAGGTTACACATTTGTTGATTACTATTTGTGCTGAAATAATTATGAACAAAATTTTTTGTTTTAAATTATTCTAATATAGTTTTGCTGTTTTGTTTATAAATTTTGAAAATTTTGTTATAATTCATACTGAAAGCATTATAAATGTGTAAAACATTTCTGAAAGATTAATTTATAAACTATCTGTTCACACACAACTATTTAGCCTTTGTGTACAAAATAGTTTTCATAAAATTTTCAGAAAAATAAATTTACTAACTTTCCGAATTTTAAAAGCCATTTTTAACTTTTATCATGATCATTTGTTTATAGAAAAAAGTACATCAAAACTTTTGTTGTGTCAAGATGTAAACATTCTGTAATTTTTTTTAAATCTTTGAAGACATTTTTGAGTTATTCTTAATATTGCTAAAGAACTTGACTTATTTGTAAAAATTAAGGCAATGTAACAAATTCTGAAAATTTCTCTAGCAATGTTTGGAATGTCATAAATATGGTATTATCACAAGCAAACAGAGAAAAAGGATTTTAGAAAAGAAAAAAAAGAAAAAAAAAAAAAACATCATAACATTATATGTTTGCAGTGTAATTTTATTTCTAATTACAAAATTCAATAAAAAAAAGTAATATATAACAAAATTATTGTTATACTTTATGTATATTTATTGCTAATATTATTTTTATTTCAATCTACAGTAGCACAATAAAAATTTTAGATAAAAGTTTCCATAAAATTCAAACTATCGCAAAGAAAATTTACAAATTTTTTAAAATTTTAAGATAAATCACTTACATTTTTTTTCTTATTTGAAATAATGCAAAATGAATATTTGTATGTATTCAAATATTGAGTATTCTTAAAAATTACCTTTCTTGATGCTAAGTATTCCATTCCTCTTGCACATTGAAATGCGAAGCACAGGAGATCACATGTTGTGATGAAGTGATTTTTTGCAATTTCTTCATTCCAACTATCATCAATACAATCTGCATGCATCGGAGGCAAAGAATTCTTTAAATAACGTTCGCTGGTTGTACTTCCCGAAGGATTCGTAAACACCGAGATTCCTGTGCCAGAATCGTTAGTCACTTGATGAGAAAGATCAGCATAGTTTAAAAATTGTTCTCTGCAATTAAAAAAAAATCATCAACTTTTTCAATTGCGTGGTTATTTACATGAAATTGTTCATTTCAGTCATATTCATATAAAAATTTCTTAATATATTATATTGAGCTCAAAATAACATTTATTGTAGTATGTGTAAAATTTTGTGTTATTTTTGTTTATGATTTTGTAATACATGACTATAAAGAAAAGACAAGGATTTACATTTATTATTCTAGACAAATTATTATCTGCTGCTCATAAGAATGAAAATCAACGTGATGTATTCTAAAATATTAAAAACGAAATGACAATTTTCTCTTTGTAGGATAATTCAAATAATATTTGTGATTATGTATAAAGCAATAATTAAAGTTATTTAGTTGTGCTATGTGAGGAAATAATTGTTATCTATAATGCTATAAATAAAGAATTAACAATATACTATATATATGTGTGTGTGTATGTGTATGTATATATATATATATATATATATATATATATATATATATATATATATATATATATTTTTAACTTTTATCATATATATATATATATATATATATATATATATATATATATATATATATATATATATATATTGCATACAAAATTTGATATAATTTTCTGTTAACTGAAATGCAACAGTAAATCAGGGAAAATGCTCATATTAGAAGTTGAAATAGTTTTATGCATTAGAAGAAAAAGTCTGCTCAAAAATCTTGTGTGACTTTAATATAAATTCTGCTTAGGAAGAGAAATGATATCGAAGGTACTATATATTTTAATACTATTGTTTCAAAATGTGTGATTTAAATATACATGATCATGAGAAAGAAAAAATCTGTTATGGTTATGTGGTAGATGGAAATCAATTGTGTATATATTAGACATTTTTATACTTTACATACTTTGAGCTATTGATTCAATAAGTAAAATGAATTATAATTTGCAGCTTAGACAAACTTGTTAAAATGCAAATTATTAATTACGGTCTGAAAAGCCTGTCTGTCTGGAAGAAATCTGTCTTAAGTATCTTTATTTTATGATGTTTAATCATTCAAAAGTATGCTTCATATATTTTTATAAACATCCACACAATAAACCAATAAAAATGGATCTTATATCTAAGCAAATAATGACCTAATTAATTAACTATAAACATGAAGAGGAAAAGTTACTTTTTTAAGCATTCATATATTGTTTAACACCTGTTATTTTTAATATGTTAATATAAGTCAAAACATCCTATCGTCACATTGCCAAATAAGAAATCAACATACATTTTACATAATATCAAGTTCCCATGAAGATAACTATTGCACTGAAACTAGTAATCTGTGGGTTGTGAATGCCGAGTTGGCAGCCTATTGGTTAGAGCACTAGCTTTTAGTTCGTGGGTTCGAATCCTGCTTAGTTCTTGTACTTTTATTGGGGTTTGGAATCCACTTTAAACTGTACTTTCCGGTCTAACTAGCCCTCGTATACAAAGTTAAAAAAAATGAAGCGACAAATAAAACTGGTTGGATAAGTTTGTAGAAAATATTTTACATGTTTATATACATAATGTAAATGATCTCGTTAAAATTACCTGGAAATTTCTGATGTGGTATTATTTTATATGAAAATTGAGATAGAGAAATTATTTTCTGATTATGTTAGAGCAATAACATTTTTTGATTTTTTATTTTATAAATGTACAAATCTAACGACCTTTAAAATGATGCATATATATTCATTAGAATAACCTATTGTATTCTGTTATTCTATTTTAGTCTAGTCTTATAATACATAGACCAGTCGCTATATATATATATATATATATATATATATATATATATATATATATATATATATATATATATATATATATATATATATATATATATATATATATATAATCTGGCCGTATCATTTCATAAATATGTGATATTAGGTTAACTATGTCAAGGTGAGAACCCCATTAACTTCTGGCAAATCAAAAATATGAGTTTCTTAAATATTCTAAGCTGAATCTTGTGGAAAATAAACTGAAACATTTATTGCTTTTGAACTTTAATACAGTCTTCACTGCTATTTTAAAGATATCATGCCATTTTTATACAATTTAACTAAGAGTGATGACACATTCAACTTTAATAATGGATGATTTTTTAAATATAAAATACGATTTAATCTTTATTTTAAATTTAAGTGCCCACGTATTGGATTTGCTGTGCCAGTTAATATTTGTGTTCATTTATGTATATAATATACATCTAATACATATCTAAGATATGCGTATAATATTATGAATGATATATGTGTGTCCGTACGCTTATGTGGTTTCATTCATGAATATATTATTCAAATTCATTTTTTTTTTACATTTTTAAATGAAACTGAATACAAAATTAAAATTATAATTTATTTTTATTCAAAATATCTTTGAACATAATATTACTTAAAAATTAAAATCCATGTTCAGAAAAATATATATTATCAATTTACTTTTTTTATTTTACTGTAAAATATTTGTATTCAACTTTAAAAATAATTGTTTTTTTTTTTTTTTTTTTTTTTCAGAGTATAATTGTTATTACTGCTGCCCAACTTGTCTAGTGGTCAGCGTGCCTGACTGCGGATAAGGAGGTCCTGGCTTCGAATCCCGGTTCGGAAATGGATGTACTTTATCTATCCTGTCTTTGTCCTTTCCTGGTATGAATGAGATATGAATGGTTGCCTACGCTATAAACGGGTTCTTATGGCATGTGTGTACTGAGGAAGTCGGACTCCATACCAAAATATGGTTCAGTTGGAAAAGTGGAGCGGCACACCCCATAATGCTGGCTTAGCTGGCACAAGACAGCAACAACAATTGTTATTACTTCACATTTGAATTTAAGCTTAAGTTTTCTGCAAATTTCAAATTATGTGTTTATAAAATGTTATCTATTCATATATATATATATATATATATATATATATATATATATATATATATATATATATATATATATATATATATATATATATATATATATATATATAAATTTCGTGTCACGATGTATGTTCCCGATAAACTCCGAAACTACTGAACGGATTTTGATAAAATTTTGTAACCATTTATAATATAGTCCAACTTAAAAGATAGAATAGTTCTTATCTCTTAATTATTATTCTCAATATTTATTATACGACATTAATGTTTATTTATTGTTTAGTTCTGTAAGTTCCCAATAGATGGCGGTTTAGCATCTAAGTTGCACAGGTATTCGGCAGATGGCGACGTGTTTATTTTTCTAGATTATACATCTTCGAGAAAATTAACGTGCGCGCGCAATCGCGTGGTTAAATATAGAATTTACATATATTTTTATTATTATATTTTCATGATGTACATATAGTTTCATGATGTATAATCATACTATAACAATTTTTTGTGAATCACTTTCATAATTATACTTTGTATTGTGTTATTATTGTGCGTGTTCAGTTTGAATATTTTTAATATTATAAATAGTAAAATAAAATTTTATTTATTGCTGTTTTTCTCTACTAATTTTCATACCCACTCCAAAACATGTAAGTATTTCTCACAGCCTTTTATTTTTATTTTATAATTTAATAATTATTAATTTATTCAGTAGAACATTTTGATCTAATTTATTTATTCAAATGATAAATTCTTTTAATTTTTTTATTTCAGTATAATACCGCAGAAAAATTTTTTAGTTTTAATAATTAAAAATTGAAAAAATAATAGTTCGATGTCAATGTTATCTACCTCATTTATAACAATTTATTTTTAGATGTTTTTCATTTATATAGTATATTTTATAAGCAAGTCACTGATTACTAACTATAATCTAATATAAGATGAATAAAATGTAAATTCTGAAAGTATATGTTGATTTGTGCTTAATTTCAAAATTTCGATACTTTACCTATTACTTTTAAATTTTTGCGAAACGTTTTATTTTTAATCTCATATGAATGAACCTATTTTAAATTTTTTTAGAAAATATTAATTTGATTGTATCCATGACTTATTAAAAAATTGATTCAATGTATTATAAAAACTCAGCCACTGCAACGCGTGGCTGGGTCAGCTTGTATATATATATATATATATATATATATATATATATATATATATATATATATATATATATATATATATATATATATATATATATATATATGTATGTATGTATGTATGTATGTATAAATTAAACTCAAAAAATAGTTTAAAAAATGCTTTAGTGTCCCGAAATTCTAATTGCTTCACACATTTGAAATTACATAGTTATAAATGCCATTTAATTCTTCACAAGATAAATGAGTACAATTTATATTTTTTTAAATTTTTTCTGAAACAAGTTAGAAAAACAACTAGACCTATTTTAAATATAAACAAAAATATATTAATTACAGTCAGTATAAACTAATTGCTAGATACTCTGTTGAATATAAGTTCTTATTATATATTAATCAAATGCCAAAAATTAGCACTTAAGCCACTAGTTCACGATCTCTAAAACTTCTTGGTATTATCCTTATATTGAGAAAGTAAAGTACAATTATTTAAATATTCAAAAAATTTTTGAGTCACATTTTTCATCATATTTTTTATAATTTTTCTGGAACAAATTGCAAAAAAAAATTAACTATTTTAAGTATAAATTATTATATATTATAAAATTACAATATATTATATAAATTACAGTATATTAGTCCTGTTATATACAAATCATTTTTACATGTTATTTTCAAACGATTTGTACAATAGAAACTTTTTATTGATTTTAATTTATAATGCAAGATTCTCTTAATAATTGTAAAATACAGAATTAAGAGATAAATAAGTAATTTTTTTTTGAAAGTGAAAAGATAGGAAAATAAATCATTCAATACTGCAAGGTGAAAAATTATTTTTATGAATACTTTAATTATTAAACTTAAAAAATTAAATTCATGTATAAATAAAATCAAGTACGAAACACGTTGGGATAATAGTGTGGGATCATAAGACCTTACAATTACATCAAAAGGAAGAGAATTTCTAGAAAAAAGTAAAAAAGGGTAGAAAACAATCTAAAAATTTTATAGAAGTTTGAAGAAGTCAAAATTATCTTGTTTTGTAAAACTTTTTATGTAACACTAATTATCATGAAAGTATATTAATAAATTATAATTTTAACGTGTTAATAATATACTGTAAAATATAAAAATATAATCTCATATGAATGAACCTATTTTAAATTTTTTAGAAAATATTAATTTGATTGTACCCAAGAATTAGTAAAAAATTGATTCAATGTATTATAAAAACTCAGCCACTGCAACGCGTGGCTGGGTCAGCTTGTATATATATATATATATATATATATATATATGTATATATATATATATATATATATATATATATATATATATATATTAATTTGGATAGTATAATCCTAGGTAAATTTTATTTATCACCTGTATGTTGGATTGTCCATTCCTATTCCTAAAATATTGGAATAGGCCATCATGTTGCCTTTCATGTTAATGAATGGTGATCCTGGCAAAGTTGATATTTGTGGATCAAGTTGTCCAGTTCGATGATCTAGTTGATCTAGATATGATCCCTTATGTTTTAGTAAAAATGCCTAAGATTTCCGTAACAGCAGTACTCTACTATTACGTACAATTCACCTGAAAAATAAAATTTGTATTATTTTTGCAGTTTGGTAACTATGGGAAACACATTTTGATTTTAAATTATTTGTGAAAAAAATTATTATAACAATTTTTTAAAATTTTCACTGAATATAAAATAAATTGCTTATATATTTTAATTTCTTACATAATTATATTATTAAATAAAGGATGTTTATAAAATATTAGACATATTTTGATGTTTAATAATTCATAAAGTAATGTAGATATATTCTATGTATGAGTGCTATAACAGCACTCATACATAGAATAACCCACAATTTCATTTGTAGTGAATGTTGACTTAGAAATTTTCTTTTGAATGTTATTTTATTAGTAAATGTCATTTGCCGTATTATTAATTTTACATTTTTTTTACTATGTTTAATTTTATTGTATCCATTTGACATTTTATTCTATATGTTGTTTTACTTCATCGGAAACAAAATAAAATGATTACGGTACAGGAAAAAGTATAGATGTTTTGGTGGTTCATCGAAACGAAATTAATAATGCAAAAATGATGATTAACCTAGACTTTGCACCAATCATGGTAATAAGGATGATGTTTACTGATGAAGTTTCTTTTTATTCTTCTGTAATAGTAAATCGCCGCAATGTTCGCGTATCCCAATGAATACCATGTGAAACAAAAGGATTCTTCAAAGGCTAATGCGTGGTGTGGACTTGCGTACGACCGTGTCATTCGACCTTTTTTATTTCACTGACAAAAAATTTTCTTCTGTTATACTTAGACACATTTCAGTCATATGTCTTTTTGCAGCAAGGTTGTTCCTCACCTCATTGAGATACCACTGATCGTAGTTCTTTGAACAACGTTTCCCAGAAATTTGGATTAAAGGAAGTAGTCCAATGCTGATATAATGTAAAGAAAGGATCCAAAGCAAAAAGTTCTTAAGTAAACTATGTCCTTTACGAATCCCCATACGAAAAAGTCCTTTGTTTTGACTTTGACTTGACTTTCTTTTGAAAAGACTTTGTCCTTTGCTTATATTAGAACATTTGCCTTTAGGAATTCGTAAAGGACATTGTTTATCAAAATAAAGTGTTGAATGTTGATGATTCAAAGAGCAGGATATCAGGCGCAATACAGTTTATGGATGCCGATCTGATTGTTTTTTTTTGGCGTGAAATGATTAGTTTTGATATTCTCCGGGCGGCTAACAAGTGGAAATCCATTGACAAAAGCTATAAAATGTTTTGAATCTATCTAACCGTTAGTGTTATAAGTTTAAATTTATCTTCATAATTTTATGAATTACTCTGCATCAAAACGTGTCCAATATTTTTTATACATATTATTTAGACATCCTGTATGTTAGAATTTATTGCAATATAACTAAATAAAAAATAACATTTTCTAATTGGAAAATTTTATTAAATTATAAATAAATTGAAAAAAAATTGCATAATTTTGAATGCTATTATTTTTAACACTTGAATGCTTAGTAAAGCATAATGGTTTTAAATATTTAAAAAATATATTTACCTTTTGCTATATTTTTTGTCACAGCTCCTAATAAATTTACTATGTTTAGATGTTTTCCAATGTGAATTAAAATCTTTAATTCTGCAATTAAAGCTTTCCTTTGTTCCATATCTGCAGCTTCTGTAATTTGTAGAAATAATTTTTATTTTAAATAGTAATTTTAAGATTTAATTGAAGCAAGATAATTAATTATAACTGAAGCAAATAAGCAATTATAATTGTAAAATATGATACAAAAAATTTTAGTTAAAAATATAAATAAATTTCTATTTCTATGCCAAATAAATAAGACGTTTGAAAATCTTAAAATTACCATACATTTGTATATATATATATATATATATATATATATATATATATATATATATATATATATATATATATATATATATATATATATATATATATATATATATATATATATATATATATATATATATATATATATATATATATATATATATATATATATGTATATATATGCACACACACATACTCGTCTAAGGAGAATTACCTTTTAACATTTTTACTGCAACTGTTGTTGATGCTTCTCCGTCAACTAATCCGATAGCTTCTGCTTTTACAACACGACCAAAAGCGCCTTGACCAAGAGTTTTACCTAAAATGTATATATTCTTAACTCTGTTTAAAATTATTTTTCTTCATATGGTCATAAATAAATATTATTGGAATTATGTATAAAATACATTGTAAGAATATATATGATTTTTGTTTAGTAAAAACAGTATTATATTTAGTAAAAAGTTAATTTTTTTAAAAAAATTCTTATATGGTCTAAATAAATCATTTATTCAGTGCGTATGATGTGTATTAGTATGTATTAATTTGATAAATTACGTAGGATTATGTATTTTATCTAATTTAAAAAAAGTATTAACAATTTCGATCTGAAATTATTAAATTTTTTTGTTAAATAAATTCATTTTTAATAGATTGACAAAATGTGTCTGATCATAATCTTAATAATCATCAATTGCTATTTTAATAAACTGTTTATTTAAATTATACATTTCATATTTTGTTTGTTCATAATCAAATATTAATTTATTTGATTTAATATTTTTCAATTAAAATTAATCTTTTCTATGTCTAATTTGAACTGAAGATTATAATTTGATTTTCGGTGATATAAGATTTTATTAATGACGACTAAATTCTTTTAAATTTATATTTTGTATTAACATTAAAAGAGCGAAATAAATTCTTCGAACATTGCAATTTTGTTTTACACTTTTTATTAAGGAATACCCATTTGTACCAACGTGGTTTTATGAGAAATAATAACTTAATAAGAGATAAAAAGGAAATTTTTTTATAATTAGCGTAACTGAAATTATCAAACATTTTCAAAATTATAATTACATTTAACTTAAATTATTGCTGAACTTTAAATCAATTATTTTAAAGATTAATTTTATCATTAATTATTTTTTTTGATTATTTTTCATTTTAGCTAACATAAAATTTTCTATAATGCATAATTTGAGGGACATGAATAATAAAAAGTATAACAATATTATTGAATAGAATAATACACAAGTATTTTCACAATTTCATTTTATCGTTGAAATGTCAAAAAAGTTTCTGGTAAAATTCCAATACAATAAATATTTGCTATTATTAAAGAGCTATTTTTCACACATTCTGCTCTCTAATTTGATTTAACTAATCTATGTTTTTATGAAGGATAATTTTAATTTTCTTCGAAATCTTACCTAATTTGAGTCTTTCTTTAGGGAATTCACAATTGTGCTTATATGGTAAGAGATCTATTTGATCTTCTAATGGTAAATTAGGGTTGAATATATCAATATATCCACGTTCAAAGACATTGTGGCTTATGAAATCTAATTCTTTCTTCTGTTTCTAAATAAGGAAAATAATACTAATATAATTTATTGAAAAAGATAGAGTAGAGAGAGAGAGAATTTTCATCATAAAAGAATGAATATATAATTTTAAAGTAATATAAAAAATAACCGTACTTTTTCTTTCAGTATTCTTTGGACCAAACAGGATACCACAAAAATTAAAATAACTGCCACTACTCCAAATATTATGACAGCTGTTATTTCTCCAGTTGTTAAACTGTTCTGTAAGCCATCTTTGTTATCTATAAACATATATTAATTAGGGTAAATGTGAATAAAGTCTTAAAAAATAATTGAGCTTTATGTAGTTATTTATTATTGCTCCTTATATTTATTATATTCTTTAGTGATATTTACAGAGTGATTTTTTGATTGCTAAATATGTTCACGTCTTTAATATTATAATATATTCTAGAACATGAACTTCCCATTTTGTTGAAATTTAAATATTGCAAAATTGTATAACTTAAAAAAGTGAATAATTTTTATCCTGTCTATCTGTAAAAAGGGAAATTGTAGTTTATTCATCATCAATAAGTTATGAAGCGTTCACGAGTAACATTTGCAATTTCACCTTTCGAAGCATATCACCAGTACCCTTTACATAGTAGTAATCTGTTTTTTCTTCCATTCAGCTTGGAGAAAACTGTTTATATTTCAACCAATGATTTCATACGCTAGGAGTATTCAAAACGGGGCTCCAACTTAACTTTTTCTGGATTGGTTAGTGGATCTTACTACATGACAGTTAATTTTTTTGAACCTCGAAGAGTCCATTTCAAAAACTACTTTAAAATAGGAAGTGTATGGTTATCTAGAATGGTATGGTAACTCTCGACTCTTTGAAGCACATCAGATATTGTGATGAAAATTTTAGAACTATTCCAGTCGAAACATACACAACGTATATTATTATTTCTGCTGAATTTCACTTTAGACATCAGACTGTTAATATAGAAGCTTAATTCAGAGCCATGTAAACGGTTGAGAGTGAGTTTTTAATTATTGCTTTTAAGCACTTGCTTCCATTGATGTTTGTCGTTGTATCACGACAGCAGAACTGATGTGTTAAAATAGTGTTTAAAGGTAATTGAATGGTGGTACGACCGTCCTAACCAAGCAATTAGGTTTCTATACGAATGGAATTTATAGACAATTTCAAATGCTCGTCGAAAATCTTTTCAGATGTAAGCCATCTGGAAAGTGCGGTTCATTGTTTTCTGGTGCGGTTGTTTTTCATTATCGCCTACTCAGTTTAGTGAATATTTCGGGTCAGATCACATTCCGATTTTCATCGCTTCCACTTGTAAATGTATGTTACACATTGTGAATTTTGGATGATTCAATTTATTAAAAACGTTACTAATGGATCTCAAAATCGGAGACATGTGAGCTGCATATCATTGTTCACGTGAATGACTGCAAAGTCGTTTCCAACAACTATTACGACGGCCGTGACGTATCACAAGGCCACAGATTATCTATTAGTCTGAGTTTCTGAATATTTGTTGTTTATTAGTATATTGACTTTTCGATGAATTAAGAGAATATAAAGTTTTGTAATTTTCAAATTTTATAAGTGTCTTTGTATTGCTTTATATTTATTTTATACTCTTAAACTGACGCTGAGTGAAACAAAACATTATTAAACAAATTTGTTTCTCATTGAAATCGAACTCTAATACCTGTCAATATATCCAGTGTTGCATTTGCTTTGATTATTCCACCTCTGTTTTCGACAATGCATTCGTAAAATCCAGCATCTCTTTCTAATACTCTTCGAATTGTAAGCCTCTGATTGTTTTCAGTGATATCTACTCCTGTTACATTGCTGGCATCAAAAAGTTGACCATCTTTTTGCCAAAAGATGTCAGGAAATGGTACCCCAGCGCTGTAGCAGTAAAATTCTTGAAGTGAACCTGGTGCTATGAGTATTGTGATACC
Organism: Latrodectus hesperus; assembly: GCA_037975125.1. Lineage (NCBI taxonomy): Eukaryota > Metazoa > Arthropoda > Arachnida > Araneae > Theridiidae > Latrodectus > Latrodectus hesperus. The sequence goes on along the minus strand of CM075858.1, from coordinate 17,201,610 downwards.
ACCCATATTGGTTTTATTTAAAACAGGTTTCTGAATTTCTGAAATAAATAAAAATATATTTGAGTATACTACTATTTATCATTATGTAATATTTATAAATTCTAAGCACTTAGTTCTGTTATTTCCACACAATGTATATATATATATATATATATATATATATATATATATATATATATATATATATATATATATATATATATATATATATATATTGAACTCAAATAAAATTTGGTTATATATTATGGGGACTTTTTCTTAAACCAAACTAAAGTAAATCGAAATTGTAGACTTTGTGTAGAAATAAATATATTTTTATTTCATAATGTATATCCTTCATAAATTATCAAAATTGGTGAAAATATAATCTTCTTATGGTAACACTTGACAAATCGCTTATGTAACTAAGATTTTTTAAGAATAGTTTTTGGAAAATTATTTCAGTACTTATTTGATATAACTTTTCCTTGTGTGGAATGGGAGAAACTGAGTAACCAGATACAAAATAATCTGTTATTGATGGCTATTAATAGCAATGAAAATAATCAAAATTTCTTTCAGATTAAAATTCTTTTGATGATAAACAAAATTTACCTCGATTGTCACTTCAAATTATGGTCACATTTTTTTACTTGATTTTATTTTACATTAAATGAAATTCTCTACATTTTGTTTTATTATATCTGTTTAAAATGCAGTTGTAAACTGTAAGATAGTGGTTTTCAAATTGTTACTTTAAAATAATCTTTGTGAATAATTTAATATGTTAAATTTAATTTATGAATTCAAATATATCACTTTTAAAAAACTTGATTGGGTATCAGAACATAAGAGTATATTAAACTTTCTTTAACACATTAATTCTTCAACTGAATTCTCTCTTTTCCAATGGAACAAAATCAATGAATGACTATTGGAAAGTTACTAAATGTTAATTATCTTCAGAATAGTATACCAACATCTCAAACCTCAAATGTTTTGATAATAGTTTTTGCTTCAAACCTCAAGAAAGTACAAACATATTAAAAATATTGGAGCGAGATAAAATAACCATTGTAGGATTTCGATGATGTAGGATGATTTTTAAAATGCCCACATCCTTTGTATTTTTGCCTTTGTATTTTTGTATAAAAGAATAGTAAATCGTAAATCTACTTTTGAGTAAGTTACTATTTTTTTATTATGTAAAGGAATTTTTATTTTCCACTATATGAGCTTATGAGCTTTATAATATGAAGAATAAACTTCATTATTTTATTAAATTTTGTATTACATTAAATATACATAAAAATTAAAATTTTTAAAAACTAATTTTTCAATAGAAATAATTGGATTATTAAATTATCAATATTTAATATACAAAAGATATACATATCCTAAAATCTGGAAATCAGTACATTTAGGCATATATTACTTTCAAAAATTAATTCATCTAAAAACTTATTAATATATTAAATTTTTCATACCTTTCACATCGATTGTGATGTGTTTCACTGATGTATAATTATTTTTAATGCTTCTTGCCTTGCACTCATATTCTCCACTCATATTTAAGTTAATTGGAGTAAAACTTACTGCAGCTGAATGAGAATATTGCGTACTGATGTAATTTATGCTAACATCTATAAAAAATATTTTTTTTGATTAGAATTAATATTTGTGCGAACAAATCTTAACAGCATTTATTTAAATACAATTAATACATTAATCAATGCAAAATAATTAATATATTAAAAACTTTTGAAAGGAAATTGGAAATTAAACAGAAAAAAATACCATTTTTGTTTTATATATATATATATATATATATATATATATATATATATATATATATATATATATATATATATATATATATATATATATATATATATATATATATATATATATACATATATATATATATATTAGTCACTAATTTATGTATTTGGTGAGGTTCTTGCAGATTTGGATTTGTATATACATATTTTAGATTAAATTCTACTTCTTTTATTCTGGTTTGAATTTTTGGTATGGCTTTGGGGTGTACTGGCTTCTTTAAGACTATGTTTTGGGCCATTGCAGAAAAGCCATAATTTGTGCCAATGTGGTCAATACCCCCTGACGAAGCTGGCCATATTGATACTTTATTCCATTTATATCTATCTTTCTTTGATATTTTTCTTTGAAATTTCTTTCAAGTATTAGCAATGTAATTCTATCTTCTTTGATATTTTTCTTTGAAATTTCTTTCAAGTATTTTCAATATAATTCTATCTTTCTTTGATATTTTTCATTGAAATTTCTTTCATGTATTTTCAATGTAATTCTTTCAATGTACTATTCTCCATTTGGCATTTTTCATTGTATTTTGTTTCATTATATTCACTGTATTTTATAAAATACACTGTTAACTATATCTTAGTAATACTATTCTAGCTCCTTTTAGTCAAATGTATTGCTAAGCTTAAATATTTTATATATTCTTGTGCTTTTTAATTCTATATCTAACTTTGCATTTATATATATATATATATATATATATATATATATATATATATATATATATATATATATATATATATATATATATATATATCTATATATATATATATATATATATATATATATATATATATATATATATGTATATACATATATAGACAGATAGATATATTTCTTGAAATAAAAAAAATTAAGCATTTGTCACACAATTGTTACAAGTTGCAGAAATTTTATATATTCTTTTGACTCTTCAGTTCACTAAAATTATAATCAACGGTCCTTGAAAATAAGTAAATTTTTAACTTAAAGAAGAAGAAGTAAAAGTTGCTACAAATAAGGTCCAGGCTTTCAAAAATTTCAGCATTCAGGAACAGGAGCAAAAAGTAAAAAGGAAAAAAGGCTAATTCCTCAAGAAAACATTCCTCGTTTTCAGTTTTCTATGTTACGTTTTAGAATCTAACAAGAAACTCTGTCTGAGAGTTTCTCTGAAGATTTGACGTAAGGCATTACGTTTCATTACATTTTATGTCAAAAGTCATTATGACTAAATGCCAATAGCATTCAGCCGTAATGCCATTTTGTATAAAATACACTGACTGCCTGTCCTAATGAACTGGCTGCAGAAGAGTATACAATGGAAATTCTGAAGTTCGTATAACCAGATACTACAAATATTTCAATATAGGAAGTGATTGTGTGTTGAAAATCAATTCCTATATTTTGGATGATAATGTGTAACACACAGTTTGTAGGAATATCTGAGTTAAAATTGTGACTATTTGAAATATCTCAACATTTTGAATTTACACTGAATAGGGCGTTCAGAAAGTAAGTTAAATTTGTCCTGCCAGAGATGGCATCATTGCGAAAGAAGAATGAAGCCTGCGCAGACGATAATTGAGTCCCACGGCTTCCAACTGTCGCAATTTCATTCGGATTGCTTGAACCGCTGCTGCGTACTACGAGAAAAAAATGGCACTCCAGCTAGAAATTTACTCCAACATTAAAGTCCGCAGAACAGTACATTTTTGTAAACAAAATGCTTAACGAGTTCAGAGATTCATCATGAAATATCGACAGCGTATGGTTTACGTTCGTAAAATGGTCGAAGAAGGTTCCACAGACTTAACCGATGTGGAAAAACAAGTAAAACCCATAACAGTGAGCACATCAGACATGGTGTAGCAGGTGGAAGGCATTATTCTCATCTATCGCAAAATTAGAGTCACACACATTGCGCTGCAGTTGGAAATATCTGTTTGCAGTGCTCATTCCAACTGGATTTTCGCAAACTGTGTTCACGTTGGATTCCTTATTCTTTGAGTTTCGAACACAAAGGAGCAAGGTTTGCCACTTCCCTGGAATTTCTTCAACGTTATTCTGGGGAAGGCAATGATTTCTTAAGACGTGTTATTAAGGGTGATGAGAAATGGGTGCAGCACTTCACACAAGAAACGAAGCAAGTGTCAATGGAATGGAGGCACACATCATCGCCCATGAAAACAAAATCGCATAGGACCCCTTCCATCAGTAGGTAAAGTCATGGATACTGTTTTTTTCAATTGTGAAGGAGAAGGAGTTGTCTACATCGAGTTTATGCGGAAGAGTACAACAATTAATGCTGAGTCCTATTTCGAAACACTAAGAGGTTTGCACAAAGCTGTAAAAAATAATAGACACGGAAAGTTAAGTAAAGGAATTTGTCCTCTTGCACTACAGTGCGAGGGTCATGCAAAGCACAGGATTTGCTTCACAATTTTGGATGGAAGTTTTGGGAGCATCCACCATACAGTCCCGATCTGGAGCTCTGCGATTTTCACGTATTCAGCAAGCTCAAAGAACGTTTAGATGTAAGACAATTTTTCAACAATGGCCATGCCCAGGCAGCTGTTCTAAGCTGGTTCAGGGATCAAGGAGCGATTTTCTATCGTCAAGGCATCCAGCGATTAGTGCTACCTTCCGACAAATATTTGCAGTGATTGAGAGATTATGTACAGAAATAGCATGTTGTATGTTTGTCAAAATGTATAATAGCGCATTTCTTAGTAAAAGTGTTTTTTGACTTACATGCTTCGAACGTAACTTACTTTTTGAAGGCCCACTAGTATTATTTATTATTAATATTATTTTTCATTCAATTAATTTTTGAGAATTAGCCAAAATGAATTTGTGCATAATCATAATTTTTAATAAAAAATTTCATAATCATCTTAATAATTTCACGATCTTAGAAAAATGTTTCTGCTTAAAGTTGTCATAATTATATACTTTTAGCACTTAAATTCCATATTATTAACATTTCGAAAAATTACCAAATTTATTGTAAATGATCAACATTCAATATTACTGAAGCTTTATTAATTTTCTATCTTTTAATTACATTTCTACTACAAAAGTTTTACACTTATTGCTTTTACATTAATTTTGATAATGTAATATAAATTACTAACCTTTCGGGTTTTAATAATTTGCTACTATGATGGGCTTATTCTTGTTTTTTGTAATGTAAAAATATGTAATATAATAAAAAAGTGTTTTAAGCCAATGCCATTTCTCAAGTTTCAATTTTAAAATTAAGGAGTTAAATTTTCTTAAGAGAGAGTTTTTTTTTAGATTCTTAAAGTCTTATGAATTTATCAAAATTCAACTGTTTACTATAAAGTATTTATGAAGAAATTAATAAATAAAGTGAGTAAAATGTGTATATTTTTGTGAAAATCTATTTAGTTAATACATTAATTGCTGAAAATGAAGAATTACAATATAATTTATTTTCAGTACTCATGTGGGAGATATTTTTAATGTAGCAAAAATTAGCCTTTAATAAATATTTGAATTCATTATTCATTTAATTTAACAAAAGTTATTTTTTAAATACCTGTTACATTTTCCAAGTTCCTTAATTTTCCCCCTGAATGCATTGGTCTCCATATCCATTCAACAGAACTGAAATTATATGTATTTACCCTGCATATCAATTTAACATAATCTTTATCTATAGGTTTTCTATCTGATAGTTGTATTTCAAATCCGTTATCTGCATCTGCAAAATATTCTAGATTTTAGTTAATTTTTAGTACATAAAAATAAATTCATAATCAACACACAAACTAGAATATTAAAGTGTATTTTATAACAATTTAAGAATTTTAATGTGTTTGATACATATATCCAAATGTCATAAAAATATACTTTAAAGCATTATTTTTGTTACTAGTATTTATTAGTTACTTTCCTTAAAACCTACTTTTCGAGTACATTTTCGATTATAAGTATTTTTTAAAATTATTTCATTACATTCTTAATTTTAGAAAATTTCTTGTGCTGGATTTCATTTTAATCACTTCTTGAATAAATAAAGAAGTAGAAGGAAAATGTTAATTTTTAATTAATTTATTAAAATTACCTTAGTATTAAAGATAAATAATTTTTTTCAAATATAATAAATGTCACAAATAAAAAAGGTAATGTATTTTATAATAAAGAAAATTCAGATTTAGTATCTTAATTTTTTGTGTAAATAATATTTCTGTAACAATGAATATTTTTGTATAATTAGTACTTAAATTTTAGAATTATATAAACTGTACATCATATTCAAAGACTTTGAAATTGCGTGAAAAATAGTTAAATGAAACTTTTAAAAATTATTGAGAATACTAATTTAACTACGTTTTTCAAGATGAAGTTTGTAGTACCTGTTACTATAAAGGGTGTTATAACGTCATCTTTTCCCATCACGTTACTGGCAATGCATATGTAATGACCAGACTTATTGGCAACCAGATGGAGATAAGATACTAGGGAAAAGCTTTTCACGTCAGAATGCTCGAGTGATACATTTTCTTTGTTGGGAAAATTGCCGTTAGGTTCTATGTCTTGCCAGCCATAATTACTTCCTGGAGTGCATTCCTTAGTTTCTTCACAGGGCTTCCATTTCCACCAAACGATGGGCGCTGGATAACCATCAGCATGACATTCCAATGTGTGGTATGTTCCAATCTTATACAGAATTTCTGCATTCCTTAGAGAAATTATGGGTTTATCTGAAATGGATAGTTCAATCGATATTAGTTCAATCAATATCGAACTTCAAATTACATGATGTGTTTACACTGAATAGAACTTAGTGATAACTTTCATACAAAAGAATTTTCATAAGTAATACACATAAAATGTAATAATTAAAATAAACATTTAGTGTTTTAATCTGTATTTAAGTTGAATAGCCCTCTCTCTCTCTTCAGGATTAGTACTAATCTTTTTGCATAAAAGGGGATCATTTTTGGCCCATTGTAATGAATATTCACATTAATTTTTGACATTTCTGAATACTAACCTAAAAAGCTGAGGAATAGGTATGTTTTAATTTATTATAAAATTGTATATTCACAATAATTTTAAAAGTATTTTATCTATTGTATAATGTTAATGTCAAAGAATCCTTTAGTGCAGATCTGTAAAATGAATCAGAAGTAAGAAATTGTTTTGGTTTTATTTAGAAAATTTCGTTATTATTATTACTATCATTATTTTGGGAATTTATTCTTTAAGTCACTTTAAGAATTTTTCAAAATATATGTAACAATTGCATTTAAATATACCATAAATATTACTAGTAAAAGGAAGCCATAAGATGCTAAAACGAGTATATATGACGAATGATTTTGAAAAGGCATTATTTTTTTTATCGAAATCTATGCAAGATCAGAGAATTGTAAAAGGGTGTGTTATCAATAATTCAAAAGAAGCATTTTCCACATTTCTAATAAATAGCTGTATTGTTTTCAATTGTAATAAAAAATCCAACAAACACATGTGACAATATGCCAACGTATAATCATCTTACAACACATATGCGATTAAACATTATACTCTAATGGTGTAGTAATTGGCTGAAGTCCATTGTGATTATAATTGGTCTTTGCTACATAAGAAACATAAACTGATAATCAATAATAAAGAAATGATAAATGTTAGCTATCTCGTTATATATATTTCATAAAATATAGTCTTCTTAACTGCTCTTAAAACTTTCTTTTTGTATCCTACAGTGATTTCTTTATTAACAATATCTGGAATGAATATAAATTATACTTAATCACATGGGCAGTTTATTCTAGTTATATTTGTCGCTAAAAATGAAGAATAATATTAATGTCATTTAATTTCTGAAATTATTTTTGATTTTTACCAAGGAAATCACCTAAACTGAGAGATATCTATGAAAAGTATAATTATTCATCAAGGAAAAAATATATATTTACCTTTTACTTCTAAGAGTATTGAAATGCTACTAAGCGCATCTTTAGTTTTCCCATAAAGTGTGTAATTTGCAGCATCAGAACGCACTAGATGCTTAATCTCTAGAACAACTGTGGACTCGATAGTCTTCATCACATAATGATTATCAGACTCGATCAGGTTTCCGTCTTTTTCCCAGTACAGCTCAACTTCAGATAAACTTGGATAAGCTTCAACTGTTATCACGAACTTAACATCTTGTCCTGCTTGATATATCAGTGGGTTTGACAGGTCGATGTCACTTGTGAAATTCACGTGTACAGGTTGCTGAAAAGCTAGAAGAAAATAGGACTTACTAGATACTTGGAAATAGGAATTAAAAAGTTGATTAATGTAAGCAATACATTTTTGATTAATTTCTAATGTAAAAATAAATGACTGTGCCTAAAATGCATTTTTAATGAGGATGTCTTAAAAGTGCTAGTTTCTTGTAGTTTAAAAGTATGTTATTTTTTGGCTATTTATGAATGCTTAAATATTATTGTTTTCAAAAATAATTGTTTTGCTTTTAATAGTGATAACTTGTTGCAACTATTCTAATAGCTAAAAACTGCTGAAAAGTATTTAAATATGCTGAGGCTTATTGCTTTTCAGAAAGACTTCTCGCTAATGGATGTGTTATTGGTAAAAAGATAAAGCTAAAGTCACTGATGTAATAGTCTTACAGAATTTATGAAAATTCACTATATTTTTAAAATTATTTTTAATTAAAATGTAAAGTGTGAATTCATTAATTATGAAACCTGGATATTATTTGTATTCCTTTTTATTTAAGTTTTATTAAATGCTATTTGTAGGGTAGATAATAATTAACTATTTTAATAAAGTTATCAGAATTTTAAAAACTAATTGGAATATTTGCGAATATGATAAAACTTTAAATTATATATATAATTCAATTTCAGAACCTATAGCTGTAATTATTTTTTATACCTTATTTATAAAGATTTTGTAACATTTTGTTTCTCTGTTTAACTATTGTTATCAAACATATTGAATACTAAAAACCCAATCTTATTATCAATATTACTTAGAAATAGAAAATTTCCTTTAAAATCGAGAGCTGACACAAAACAAATTTTTAAACAAAAATTAGTTTCAATAAAGAATAAAATGATTGCGTCATAAAAACACAGCATCGAATTAAAGTTTTCATTTCATGGTTAAATGAAAATAGTTGAAAAATATTTAACTTACAATAAACAAAGATTTTGACCTCATCTTTCCCAGTCTTTTGTGAATGGTCTGTTGCAGTGCATGTATATAATCCACTATCACTAGACACAGCATTGTTAACTATTAAATATGTCGTCACTTCTTGATGCTTGAAGCTTCTCGTGGTTTTCCAATGAGAATGGGGTTTGGTTTCATTTATGCGTCCCTGAGAGATCTAGATAAATCAACGAGAATTTCTATAGTTAAATGCGATATTTAATTGCGGTTACAGTTAATAAATATTATTAGAATTAATATAAACATAAAAATTTTTTTGTCTAGTTACTCACATGCTTATTTGGATAATCCCAGTCCATGAACAGTCTTGTGTCAGGTTCGACATCAACTGTACATTTTAATATGAATGTACCATTCACAATTGGGTGTTGCGCTCCAGAAGTATCAATGAAAGGTTGAGGATTATTAAATGTGTCCGCTGTAAAATATTTAAAACAACTTTTAGAAATATTTTAAGAGTTTTTGTTGCGCAAAATAATGAGAATGAAAATTATAATTTTTATAAGAAAAATGAAAAGGACCAATTGCTTATTGTACTTCCAATCTAGTTTGGCCGTAATGGTTTGATGTTATATTAAAAATTATAAGAATATATCTTCTGTTGTTAAAATGTTAAAATTTTTGGCACACTGATTTTTTTAAATTATTAATTTATTGATATATAGCACAAATTTATGTGTTAAGATATCGTAATTGGGGAAATGTTAATAATTATGCTACATGAAATACATAGACATATTAATTACAAAAGTATTTATTAAATAAATTCATTAAAGTTATAAAAGTAAATTTAGAATATAATATTCACATGTATATAAACGCCATTTGCAAACTGACAAAATATATTTACATAAAAATTACTTGACGATTTGGGTAAGCATTTTTAGATCAAAATTATTATTTATACCCTTTCAGCTTTAAATTTAAAGTTTTGCCTTTTTCTTAAATTATATAAAATACCACCAGATAAAGCTACATAATTACCGAATTTGCTGTAAATATTTTATAGAAACTGGATATTTTAAAAAAGCCCTGCTATGATTAATTATTTAAAGAAAATATTGACTCTAAAAGCTTAAATTTATAATAGTAATTTTGCTTTAGGACAAATTATTTTGTGTATGACGCATTAATAATCTTTTAATTGAGGATTTTCACACAAAACTCTAATCTAGAATAAGAAAATTAAAATTTGTATGCCTTATCTCTTTCATGTAAAGGATTTATTTTAATTAAAGATATCTGATATATAATATGATTCTGAATATATAGAGCAAAAAAGAAAAAAAAAAACATATCTCTTACGCATATAAAATAATGTCAAGTTGATTTCTTGGTAATTGTCTCCTAAGATTGCACGGCACTGAAAAAAACCATTGAAATAAATGGTTGGATAGAGCAATTGGAAACCTTGTCTTGGATCGAAAGTGACATCACCACCAGTAACAACCATTTCTCCGTAATCATCTTCACTCTCCATTTTCCAAAGAGTCACATTAACTTTGGAACCAGTCGGTAAGCAAGGTAAAACTATTTTTTTGTGCTGAAGTAAGGGAATGAGTAAGTGACCAGAAATGGCTGACTTTTCTAAAAATAAATGCACAGCATCTAGAAAAACAAAAATAAAATTTTAGTTATTATATAGATGCTAATAAATATTTTATAAAGGATTAATCAATAAATAGTGAATATCAATAAATAGTCGCAATCTGGATAAAGTATAATATAAATAAAATTAATATGTCCAAGCAATATTCGTCTTTATCATTTTTGATTCTTCAGTGACCAAGCAATGCTCCTCTTTATACAAATTGATCGAAAATCTAGTTTCTCTAATTTTAAAACCCTAAAACTATTCATGGTAAATTTTTATACTTCATTATTCTTATTACGATTATAAATACTTCACTACTAGTTTTATTTTAAAAATGAAACGTTTAAATTACCAATATAATTATTTTTATCACTATGAGTAAATTATGGCTCCGAAAATAAATCCCCAATCCCGAAACAAACTTTTAAAGATTTTGAAGGATGGCTTCTCAAATTCTGTTATGAATAAAGCATACAAAATCAGAAAAGACATTTTTCTAATGAATTTACTATCTAAACTTTGAAACGAAATAAAATTGGCTATCAAAATCTACATAAAAAATGTGAATAAAATAAAGTTCTGGATGGAAAAAAAGGAGATTGAAAAGACTTGTCGTTGTAGAAAATTGGCAGCCTCGAAGAACTTTAGCAAAGAAACTACAGGTATCAAAATCGACAATTTGTTTATCAGATAAAGAAAATTGGCTATAAAAAGTGAATAAATTGCTGTCATCAAATATTTGGAAAGACCGTAGAAAAACGAAGAAAACGTTTTTAACTTTATTTAATGTTACGCAAAGGTAGATACAAAACATGGATAACCTCGGATAAAGCATTGTTTTATCATAATCCACAACTGGCAAAACGCGTAGATAATATATTAATATATTTCATTCCAAAAGCATCACAAAGATGTATCTGTTTTGTAAAAAGCAAGTTGCCTATCAGGATGGGAGTGTCCTCTCAAGGCGTAACAAAACCATTTTTTATTGAACCATAAGCTGAAATTGATGCTAAATATTGTATGAATAAAGGTTTGAAGTGCGTAATCAAAGGAAATAAACGTTTTTTCTGCAATGACTCTATTTTTCACAAAGATTCTGCACTAAGTTATTATACAAAATCAATGTTATAAATGGTTGGAAATTAAGAATATGTACTTTTTTCCCTGAAAAAATGGCTGCCATCATTATTTGACTGTGCACTTTGCGATTGTTTTTAGGGGAATATATAAAAAAACAATTAAATAGACTTGAAATGAAAACACTTGTAGGATTTCACGAAGCAACCTAAGAGGAAATTGAGAAAATACCCCCAAAAATGGTTGACAATGCTCTTTTGGATCAACCTAAGCAGTTAAGTAGAATGTACTATACTGAAGGAAACCACATTGAAAAAATTTCATGTGAATTCATGATATTTTGAAATTGAACACACCATTTTTGAATCAAAGCCTGATGTACAGGCTTTGTTATATGCAGACGATCTGGTTCTTTGGACAACTGACCACATGTGCCAAACTCTGGAGAGGGTTATGAACTCTGCCCTGGACATTTTATTGAAATGGACTAACGAAAATGAGTTCACTGTCAATATTGACAAGACCAACTTTGAGCTTTTCACTCTGAGTACCAAACAGCACCAGATTATTTTAAACTATGCTGACAAAACAATTCAGAGAACTGATTGTGCTAAATATCTTGGCATTCTTCTGGACCCAAGACTGACATGGAACAAGCAAATCTCTAAAATTACTGAAAATGTTTCGAGCAGACTTAACTTACTAAAAAGATTAGCTGGTGTTAAATGGGGTGCCTCCCAGGACGTGTTGATCACGACCTTTAACTCTTTCATCCGTTCAGTCTTCGACCATGGTGCCGAAACTTTAATCACAGCCTCAGTTGTTGCTCTATCGAGACTCGATGTCGCTCAGAACAATGCCCTTAGCTTATCACTGGAGGAGCCTTCTCAACTCCTATACCAGCTTTAGAACTTCAGACTGGCATTGACTGTTTGCACGATAGGAGCGTCTTTGCTACCCTGACCCTTGGTGAAAGATTACTTCGCAGGGAGGGTTTTTGGCCTGGCTATCTCCCAAGTACTCTGAGACTTAAAACTCAGCGAACTTTCTTATCTGAATTCTAGGCAACTTCTAGCTCTATTGGTACTCCAAGTAACAGGGCCCCTTCAACCAAACCCCCGTCTTCCCAGGTCTATTCAAATATGCCACTCCTGTTTTTGATCTTGTCCTTCCGGTACAGAAGGGAGTCTCCCCTGAGACAGAGCTCAGGGCTGCTGCTCTTGCCACTATTTATGAAAGATACTCTCCAGACAAATGGCTGCACATTTATACCGATGGTTCAGCTGAGAGTAGCTCTGGGAGAGCGGGAGCTGGAGTTTTCTCCAATTTTTCCAGCTCAAAGAGTCTTTGGGAAAACCCTCTGACAATTTTGATGGAGAAATATATGCAATTCTAATTGCTCTTTAAAAAACTCTGGATTTCTCAGAAATGAAATTTGCCTTTCTCGTCGATTGCCAGGCTGCATTTCATACAGTGACAAATTATAATCCCCTGCCTTCATCAATAGAATTAAAATGTAAAACCATCATTAACACTTTGCTAACTGCAGGGAAGGAAATTACCTTTCAATGGATCCCTAGCCATTGTGGAACCAACCAATAATGCCAGTATTCCTTTTCCTAATTTGTATGTTTAGGTTTAAATAAAATATGTACAATTTACTCAATCGCTTAGGTTAATTCAAAAGAACTTTATCAACCTTCTTCATCACTTATCAATTTTACTTAATCGCTTAGATTAATCCAAAAGAGCTTTATTTGGGGATATTTTTCTAATTTTCTCTTAGATTGCTCTTTGAAACCCTTGAAATCTAGGTAATATATATAGGTTAAAATAAAAGAAAGGTTGAACACTGTGACTGATTGATATTTCCAGGCAGACTTTAAGATTGCCGAGGTTGCACTCGCAGACTCAAAAGAAACCTGAAATAATTATCTTACTAATGAAATAATAGCTGCGTTAAGCTCTGTTAGTGATGTTCAACGTGGCCTAGCAGTGAGACAGCACTCTGCATGCATTAATCACTTCACTACGTGTCATTTTTTTCAGTTAATCGCCAGGATTTTGTGTAGTCCAGAGTTAAAATCAACTCTTTCGGAGTGGAAGATACTTGATTTCAGACACTATTTGACAGTTAGAGTTGCGTGTATCATTTCTGATTACTGCATGCACATCTGTCGAGTTTCTCTTTAATAACACATGACCACTCTCTATGCTGTCTTTCATAAAACAATATGCTACAAATGTTAAATATTTTACAATGACCTTCGGCTGTTCACACGCTTTCCAAATTAAATATTATATTTCATTGATAATGGTCTCACAAACGCGTAGTCAGAGACACACATATGATCACTTCTACTTTTTATTTCATAATATAGGGCCGTGGTAGCCTAGTGGTTAGGGTATCCGCCTTCCATCCGGAAGGGGTGGGGCTTCGATTCTCTAATGCCGCTAAAGACCCACCGAGTACATGCGATATACGTGCTCGTAAAATCTGTGGAATCGAAAGTCCTGTGGCCGGTCGTTGAGCAGTTACCATGGGTGCAATGGTCTGGAGAAATTTATTCCCCCTTCAGATCAATGCCACAATTGAGGGAGTAGATCCTCTGGTGCTGCCATCTATCGGAGGATTTGAAAAGCAAAAGTCGTACTTTCACCTTTATGGTGCTCTGATTAAAACGAAAGACGCTCCCTATTAACTTAAATTCGCATAGACAAACCCTAGTGAGCTTGGCATGTCCAAGTGTCATTAGTAACAACAACAACATCTTCATAATAGATTCTTTTTGTAGTAATAAAATTGTTTTATATGCGTTATGAGATGCAATACCAATAAAAGGAGCTTGATGTATGATTGTCTGAATATAGGTCTTTGGAATAAATTATATTAATCTCAATTTTTTTGAAATAACTTTGAATTATTAAATCTTTATGTGTTGCTACGACTTTTTAGATTTGTCAAACTGTGCACTTCGATTAATTTTTAAAGAATAGATAATTTTGAAGATTTCCTGTAAATTAATCTAATTGCTATTTATTTAATTTTAATTATTTTATTTATTTAATTTTAATTATTTTTTTAATTTTCGAGATTCTTCAAGAACAATCATTTTACTTTTAATAAAATATTACATTTGTAAAAGTAATATGAATGCCTATATTACAACTATTCCAATTTAAATTCAAAAATTAATTATGAGGACACATATTTTAGCATTTTATTCTAAATGTATTTTAAAAGTATTTTATTCTTAAAGTATTTTATTAAAAACTAATAAAATATATTCTATAATTTCAATAAAAATCTATTTTAAGTTTTATCTTGTCATTTTTTACAAGACAATATCCATTTACCTAAAATTTTTACTGCTAAATATTACGATATATGAAGTAGAAGTAATTTTACGACACATGAAGAAAAAATATTTTATAGAAAACCACTCCTGTAAATATAATTAGAAACATTTAAGCACCCGTCAGTATTTGAATGATTCATAAAACATTTCCTTGAAAAGTTTTTTTTATTTTACTCACCATTTACAAATACATACAAAGACGTTGTGTTATCCGCTGAGTTAAAATCCGTCGATCCTGCGTAATAACACGTGTAAAAACCGGTATCACTATAATCCACATCTTTCAATGTCATTGTTGACTTATGTTTATTTACAGTTTCTGATGTTTGTACAGATGATTCAATGGTTAGACGACTATCATCCTAAAATTAAATTGAAGAAAAAATCTATTAATATTGTTGCAATATTCATAAGAAAAGTTTATTTTTAAAATTATTAATTTTTCAAAAATAACTTGTGTTTTAATATTATGGACCATAAATAATATCTCATTTTCTTTATCAAACTTTAATGCAAAATAGGAAAATACACTGCTTCTAAAATTTTTGGGGTTTCATAATGTTGCCAAATAAATAATTTCTTATTAGAGCATTATTCCTTGTTTCGCCTTATAATATCAAAATACTAGAGGTAAAAAAATCCAGTCTTTGTATTGCCTCATTTATTTTAATCTAAAAAAATGTATCAATTTTCTAACAATTAACCATAT
The DNA here is from genome assembly GCA_037975125.1 of Latrodectus hesperus. Taxonomy (NCBI): domain Eukaryota; kingdom Metazoa; phylum Arthropoda; class Arachnida; order Araneae; family Theridiidae; genus Latrodectus; species Latrodectus hesperus. The sequence goes on along the minus strand of CM075858.1, from coordinate 17,185,847 downwards.
AGGTGAATGCATCAACAATGAAATACTTTCACGTTATGATCATTAAAACATGAAAGCATGATTGCTGGATTCAAGCAACCAAAATCAATAAAATTTCATTGAGGAAATTCATAATCAACCTAAGAATACAACTCTAAATTGATTTTTATTAAAGTAAAGAAAAAATCAATATGCTAATAAAACTTCGTATCTCACACAAGATCAGTGAACTCTGACTTTACTTCTGATATCGATCTTGAATTTGTTTAAATAGTAGCTTATGTATCATATGCAAGTACCTAATCACAGAAATCCCAACAAATGAAAGACTTTTATGAAAAAATTACATTTGTTAAGTTTTGCCAGCCACACATTTATATTTTTCAATTACGTCATACAGTTCTAAGGAATATAATTAATGAAACAGTTTATACCCGATGTGGCAGAACTTCAATATAAAATGTTATGTCTTTATTAATTAAAAAAATTAGACAAATAAACTTCATGGGATTATACTAGGATTTTTTGCCAAAATGTGAATAACGTATCATGAGTATGAATATCATGTCAGACATTTTTTTTTATCCAAAAGGCAACCATGGAGGAATCAGGCATAGTAATCATTCGATAAAGTCCTCAGATGTCTAGTGACGTTCCTTAATCATTGCTTATAATGAATTAAGATTTATTTCATCGCAAAAAGGATATGAAATTCTAGAAAAAAAGATTTGTTTTAAACCAACACAGAAACAAAACACATTAACTTTCAAAGTTGATAACTTCAGGCTCTGAATGTTTTACTCCACTTTCAAAACCTTATTGCTTGATTGAGTAGGGTATTTATATTTCATCAATTAGGCCCTGGAAGTTCTCAAAACATCCCTATAGTAAGCATATGGTAACTTGCCTCTATTGGTCCGATCGACTCACAATTTTGAGAATATTGACTTAAGTTTTGTCGCCAAAAGTATCGCCAAGCTATGTTATTATAGATTTTGTAGACTTATTTCTCAGCTCCGAAAAATAAGAATCAATATTTTCACAGAGTAAGCAATAACATCACACTAAATATGTAGTTAAATAGAAATATGGATAATTATATAAATATTTATATTATTTGCATTTTCTTAACAAATGTAACCGAGCAAATGTTTACATTGTGTAAATTTTATCTTGAAATTAAGTTTAATTACATTCACAATTTTTATTAAGTAATTTTTTTAAGCAAGGAACTTTGAATTTTTGACTTTACCGACTATTGCTTTACGGATTATTAATGTTATTCAATTTGAAAAAAGGCTTAAAATTAAGAAACCCACATAATGACATGATAAAATGATAAATGATGTTCCATCAGTTTCATGTATGTTTTAAGAAATTCATGGCTAATGATACAGTTTATGAAATCATGTTCTCAAATACTTTAGAATATACTTCAAACAATTATGAGCTGTATTTGTCAAGTGACATGATACTTTGTTTTTCTAAAAATTCTATTGTCGTTTAGATGTATGAAGTCAATTCGTGGATGAAGTGGTCTACATGTTGTAATCATATACTTAAAGACTCATATTTTTTAATCTTTTGTCAGAAATCAAATCATTATAAAGCCACTATCAACCAGCATAATACCTTGTTGAGTAGTTGGTAATCTCGTATGATCAGTATTACATTCAATAACCAATTAGAGACAGCTTTTACTTATTGGAATCATGACTCATCTGACTATGTAATGTTTTTCTTGACATTAACATCTTATCGATACGCTAATAAGGCCAGTAATGGTTCATTTGATGTCGTATTTTCATTAAAGATAATAAAAACCATTCACAATATCCTAAATTAAATAAAATTCCCTATATTGCTTTCATTAACACACATGTACACGTTTAACATCAATTGTTGTTATTATTTGATGCAACTTTGCTTCTCTAATTAATACTGGCTATTCTATTTAGATACTCAGATTCTACTATTTTTGATCGTTAAATAGACGCTAGTAATTACAATCTCGTCAATGGATTGTGGCAACATTTAAAACTACACACATGTCCATAAATTAAGGATGATCCACAAGCACACGGGAATCGAATGCGAAAGGAAAAGTGCCACTTGTAGAAATATCACACACATGGTCAAGTATTATATGCAAGTTACAGGAAGGCACCTGATTACGTATGCCACAATGAAGAGAGCGTAATAGATTATATAAAGATTTGTAACCGGCTCTCAGTGCAACGACCACATAATTAAAAAACAGATGGCGCAAGTGAATGATGTTTTACGTGGTAGAATTATCGGAAGAATAGAATGTGGGCATACGCAGATGACAGTAGCCGAAAAACTCTGAATAGCTCAAAGCATTATCTCAAAATGTGTGGCAATGGTTCCAAGATGGTAGAAATGTCAATAGAAGTTACAGAGAAGGTCTACCCGAGTGATAAAGCTTGATGACGAAAGATATTTGGCAGTAACTGCCAAAAGAAACAGATGAATCTGTAGCTGCAGCTATCATTAGCTACTGATGCAAGCATTTCAAGTCAAGACGTGTACAGACGTTTGGGACAATTATGGTGTCTATGTTATTAGGCTTGTTAGACTCCCGGCAACTCACCGTGTCCAGCAGTTAGGCTGGTGGAGAGAACATGCAGACGTATATTCTATCCTTTAAACGTTTCGGTCAATAGTAAATCTGTCATATTTTGTTTAATCTCATTTAATAAAGTTGAAAAATTCAATATATTTTCTTTATAGTTTCGTATATGCCTTGCGTTTCTGTCTTTCATATTAAATATATATTTTTCTTTTAATAATTTAACACTAAATAAATAATATAAATCGTTTAAAAATCTGCATGAAGAAAGTTATGGCAAGAAAATCATCCACAAAGAATACGTTGAAATAACCGATTTTATTTATAAAAGAATGGTTTCGATGAGAATTTGAATAACAAAACTTTAAACTTGCACAAAATTCCATGCAGATTAGCACTATTACAACAAAAAATGGCATGCGATTGAATTTGTCGAAGACAATTTGGAAAATAAGCATTATTTCAAGAACCTATGTTGCTCTATTTATAGCATGATTCCTGTAGAAAAATTTCTGCGGAAATATCAATTCATATAGTCTCTCAATCGAATCGAATCTTAAAACATGAACTATATGTTTCCACGAACATGACGGATACATTTTGCGATTGAAAGATATTTGGTATTCGTGCACTAAGCTTCAACAATGAAGCATATATTCAAGTTTTAATGCATCAGGATGACAATCAGGTATATGTGCCCAAAATACACATAAGGTATACATCAATAACATCTTAAGCTCTTTTGAAAGTTTTTTCAAATGAGATGATTATGTATGTAAGCAGTCTTTTTATTTACGTCACATATTCTGGCTAAAGAAATTATGATATTGTGAAAAAACTAAATTCTTCTGTTAAAAATAGCACAGTCACATTAAGTGGTTTCATTATTTAAAGCGTTCGTTCTTCTTATCAGAAGATGGTGAGTTCGAATCCCGACTTGATCAAAGATGCGTCGTGTTCGCTAACGGTGACTGGGGCACGTTAATTATGGCATGGTCACGCCCTCCATGTGAAATTATACCTCTTAGGTATGCCAAGTATTGGGAGGCTTCTGATTGATCCCGGCTTCTAAATTACGATGACTGCTTCTGTTTAACAGGTAGAGCTCAATTTAGATCTATGTATAGGGAACTGCTGGTGTTGGTGCAGCAACAGCAACAACATGCTGATGCAACAACAACAACATGCTGGTGTAACAACAACAACATTCTGGTGTAACAACAACAACATGCTGGTGTAACAACAACATGCTGGTGTAACAACAACATGCTGGTGCAACAACAGCAACAACAACAACATGCTGGTGCAACAACAACAACAACAACATGCTGGTGCAACAACAACAACAACATGCTGGTGCAACAACAACAACAATCACATTATTGTCGATATTCATCATTGATCATACGGTTAAATCACATTTGAATACTTAATAGCTTCCATGAAAATTGTAATATTGGTTATCATATAAACAGACTTTGGTGTCATTGATATTTTTATTCGATATATTATTTATGCATGTTTTACCATTCTAGATCAGGCTTTTTAAAAGTGAAAACTAATGGAAAAATGTTTACGAATAACTCTTCTGTTTTCTAGAAATTTAAGAAGGACGAACAATATTTTTCCCATCTAATTCTGAAATTTTGAGAATATAAGTGGATTTGAAGCAATACCAGCAGCTTCACTGCAGCTTCTCGATAAACGGTTTCAGCTCTTCGCTATGATAAATTCTGGCAAATACTAATACTCATTGCACCGTTTTACATTAGCTGATGCTCAAAGGACCATTAAATACTAATTCTATATGTATTATTTTTATAAAATACTTGCATTTATATTCTATTTGATGAAAAAGTTTAAAATATTATTTTTCGGCAAAGGTGAGAGCAACGTTATTATATAGCAAAAATGTGTGTTGATTACAAATAAATAAGTTTTCTCCTTTCTTTCAGGAATTTAAATAAAACTTGATGATTATATCCTTCAACAATGGTATCCCTCAGAAAATGAAGTATTTTAAGATTTTGTTAGATATTCAAAAAAATCTTTTAAGTTGTAATCGTAAACAAAATAAATATATTTGGTGGTATATTAGCTCTAAATTTCTTTTTTCATTAAATAACAGAGCAATAAAGTTTTTATTACAGAACAGTGTTTCATCATAGTCAGATATATTCTGCAGAACCTTCCTTGTTATGTACTGATTAACTTGCAAAATCAGCACTGTTGTATCAGAAACAATGCATGACGAAAAAGGTAATTATAAAGTTTCAGTGAGGAGCAAAATATCTTCTTATAAATACTGTTTTATTCCTATAAATACGGTACAGAAAGTTTGTAAAATGTTCATTAATTTTTCCCCGACTTCTTTATTGCTCAATGCCAGCGGATATGCGGTAAAATGAGGAACACGAAATTGAAAGTAATTTTAAGTACAAACTGCAGCTGAGTCAATGAATCCTTTAAGCACTCAAAATGAAAGTATCTGATCCAAATTAATTAACTTTTTCTGATATATTTCTCTCATTGTTATATAAATTCTTATTCCAACACTGGTACATTGAAATCTTATTCTAGCAATGTTATACACCTGATTTTCATTAGAACAACGCTAGAATAAAATTTACAGCGTTTTGATTAAATCTTAAATCCTATATTAGGTTTCGTGGAATGCAATTTGAATTAAAACAATTTTCAAACGATTAGTATTTTGAAGGCACAATTGTGACTAAATATCTTCTAAAATGCCTTTTCAAAATATTCTAAACCTTAATCCATGTGAATATATTTCAAATAGTTATTAATTCTTCGTTTTGATTAAAAATAACATAAAAGTAAATTGCATTAATTGATCTTTGCTTTTATGATATTAGAAAATAATTTTTTGACATAATATAAATAGCAAAAATATACAGTTGGAATCCAAAATAAATGAACATCGTTGATCGATTCAAAATAAATGATCAATATTAATTTTCATTTATCATTTTTTTTAAAAAAAGAATGCGTAAGAAATTGATTTCAAAAAAATTATTTGATGAAAATAAAATAAATTGAGCTTGTATAAATGTATTTAATATTAAGCATTGTTTCATGCTTTTTAAGCAGCATAAAATGTCGATAAGTGTAAAATAATACGAAAAGGAAAAATTCGATATTTATGAATGCTACTTTAACAGTTTGATTAATATAATATGCAATTAAATATTAAGCATTTCAAGATAGAAAAATCTATTGAGAATCAATGATTTGTTTTTCAATGTTTTTAAATACGTTAGTAGTTCAAATAAGTTAATGTGTTTACCTCTGCTGAAGGTGTCTTCCACGCTAAAGGGTATTTTCCGATGCAAATGATTTCCAACGTGTTGTTGGTTTGTAAATCAAGATATGACTCTTCAATATTTAACAAAGGTGGATGAAAGAAATGAACACTTGTAAAGCCTATAAATAATGAAACATTATATATTTAAATAAGTTGAGAATGTAATTATATAAATTTGATTACTTATATTTATTTATTCAAATTTCTATCGAGAAACAGATTTATATATTTTGTTTATTTAACTGCTCTCGGATTGATCTTTAGTGTAGAATCATATAAATGTGTTTCAGATCTTTCAATTAATTTATGTAAGAATAATAAAAACTATAACGCAAGAAATAAAATAATGCTACAAGTTCTCAGCCAAAATAAAGTTTAGAAATTTTATGCAATAAAAAATAAAAATGAAAAACAGTTTTCAAACACATTTCTCATAAATATATAAATTATTAAAAGTTATAAATGAAGTCATTATGTAATGCGAAAATATACATAAATTATTTATTGAACAGATTATTACACTTTAATTCTAACAAAAATGCTCTACAATATATCGGAATTTTACTCTTAAGAAACTTTATGTTTTGCCGAAATAGCTAGAATTGTTAATAGTAAGTTCCAACACTTTTCAAAAATAATAATTTTCAACAAATTTATAAGAAAAGATTTAAGACATAAATATCATATATCTAAGATATGATTTTGCATAGCGTACATTTATATTAGAAGATATTTTACAATACATATTTTTATTGTATAGAATATCTTTTAATGTAAAGGACGCTAGAAGACATTCTATAATATGCAATCTTAGATTGAATATTAAATTAAAATTAATGAGAAGTCTGAAAAACGTTTTGTTTAAAATAAAATTTAAGGAATATAACTTGAGAATTTTTTTTAAAAATAAACATTTGCATTATATGCACAATTAATAACTTTCACAAATATATTATGATTTCTAAAAAATGTTTGCATTTTATAATAGAAGGCATGAAATAGGGAAAAATGTTTTTAAATTCTGGCATACGAAATTCAAAATTTTTTTGGTTCGTTGGATTCTGGGATTTGGGTACCTCATCTTTTGTTTCTTAACAAGGACCAAGCGCTGGTAACTATGGCTATTTATAAAAAATATGCATCACACGCTTGAGTAAATTAGAAGAGTGATTACTCAGACGGAAGTATTAGGTATTTATTTTTGTATTTTTCAATCCGTTTTTCTCTTTACAGCGAACTAGTTTCACTTGTGTCGTCTTTGCGTGTTGTTTTCAGGGTGCCGTTATCGCGTGTTTTCGGCCATCTATGTCCGACTTCCTCTCCAGTTTCCGGAGCAATCTCTTCAGAAAAACGGGGAGAGGGGTGCATTGCTACGAGTCAAGGCCAAGAAATCGTTCTTTTGAGAAAAAGGGCGTGTACTGTAAATTGTGGGAAGAAAATAACACTTCCCGTTATTCTGTACAACAGGATTCCCCTACAGGTTGGGGCCCCTCATTAGGGTGGTTTTTAATCAATTTCCTTTATTTTTTTCCTAAAGAAATTTGGGTTTCGATGCTTGTTCAACGAAGAGAGGAAAGAGTTAAGATTGAAAAATATTTTTTTTTATGTACATTTTTCTTGTAAAGTATTTTTTTGGGGGGATGGTGATATCAGACGCCTTCAGGTGGTTCTCCCTATTTAAACTAAACGACTGATAATTTAGCTCTTTATAAAGCCATTTATTTCTTATTGGATTTCAAAGATTTGACTTGTTGCCCTCTGTGCCAGCAGGTAGATATGAATGGTTACCATATCAAGCACTGCCACATTGTTTTTAAGTTTATTGAAGACAGCTATGCGGAGGCTAATTTTAATTATTTTTATACTTCATCATCAATTTATTTAGCAGCTCGTCAACTAATAACAGACACCAAAGACGTGCACTTGATTAGAAAGCACATAATTTTTTATTTTATAGCTTTATTTTCCCAAGTTTTTACTTATAATTCTATAGTGAATAAAATAAACTGAAATTCAAAATTTTAAAAGCATGTAGCACTTAATAAAATAAATTATAGTAAAATAGCAATATTTTTAGATGGATTATAGGAATTATTTAAAAAAATAGAACATCAAAAACTTCAGTAATAATTCATCACAGAAAAATATAATTAATTAAATGACATCAAACCAGTTAATAAAACAAACTGTACATTGATTGTAATAAATATTGTAGCAAAACTAAAATCAAAATTACTTAATTATATAATAAGATATAATAACTATCTAAAGTAAGAAAATATTGCATAAATATGACAAAAATAAATATAATATTTGAAAAGTAAAAGGAAATCATGCAAGAACTAATTAGGGCATTAAATTTGATAAGGAAAACAAGAATACTTCAGTGTTACTTCGTATTAAATATTAGATATGAATTAAAATAAAAAAATAATGACGTTTCCCCCTTAAATTCAATTTCTTCTATTTTCTTCACTAATATTCTACACTAAATTGAAGATTTATAGAAAAACTTAAAAACTATAAACTTTTGTGAATTGTTTGAATTCTATAAGGCATAAGAATATCGATTAAAAACCTATATTTGTTATTTCAATGTCTTATTCTAATTTTAAAATAAGAAAATTTAGGCAGCACTAAATACAAAACTAAAATTAACATCAGTAGAAAATTTTTATGTGAAATATACAAACATTTGCTAAAAAATATTTACATAGATATTTTGTGGAAAAAATTTGAGAATATTGAAATATGAATAAATATTAATTAATCAAAAATCAATTATAAATTTTTAAACCACATATTTAGACATTTGATTGAATGTTTTCAAATATGTTGTTGTTACTTATGATATTTGGACAAGCCAATCTCGCTATGCCATTGGCTATTCGAATTTAAGTCAGGAGGGTGCGTCTTTCGTTTAACTAGTGAACTACGAAAATGAAAGTTAGACTTCGTTCTAAACTCGCCGAGCTGGCAACCGAATGGTTAACGCTCTTGCCTTCGGTTCAACAGTTCGTGGGTTCGAATCCCACATTGGGTATGGGTGTTTGTAGTAGTTCGGAACCCACTTTACACCGTAGGTACCGGTCTAATTAGGCCTCGTGTGCAAAAAATGACCGGTGAGCGACAAACAAATCAAACCAATCGTTCTAAACTCTTCTGACAGAAGGCACCACTTGAGTAGCCACACTCTCAATTTTGACATTGATCTGAAGGGGAGGAAATTTTCTCCAGACCATTACACCCATAATAAATGACCGACCACAAGACTTTCGATTTCACAGATTTAACGAGCACGTATATCGCACGTACTCGGGGGGTCTTCGGTGGCATTGGAAATAGAACCCCACCCTTCCGGACGGAAGGCCGATACCCTAACCATTAGGCTACCACAGCCCGTTTTTAAATATCAATGTAAGAACAGAAAATAATATAATTGGATTGAATTATTTCAGAATATGCAATTTTATTTTCTGTGAAGACAAAAGAAATATAAATGTCGAAAGCAATTTATAATTCGATTCAACTATCAATTAATATGATATTTATAATTTACTTAAAAGTAAAACTATTTTGTACACATTCCACAATATTCGAATAGAAAGCAAAATTAAATATAGAAAATAATAATATTTTTTGCAGACATTGAAACACCATCATTTATATTAAATTCATTTCATCGAAGTAAGTAAAATGAAAAAAAATGAGATTATACGAAATTATAAAATATAAAGTGTGTATAAAAGAAAAAAAAATACAGAATATTTTTCTAAAGAATCATTTTCTGTCATCATAGGCCTAAATTTATATAAAAATATTAATGCATATTTTCAATATTTTCCTTAACGTGTGTATAAATAAAATGTAAATAAAAGCAGGATTTAAATTACTTATTATGTAAATAAAAGCACAAGATTTAATTTATTGCAAAAGTAGAATAATTATAGGTTCTTAAAATAATCACTTATATATAATTAAAACATCGTAAAGTTTGTAATACTTAATAGCCCATGAATATTAAAAGGTTATTCTTATATTTAAATAAAATTTGTTTCTATTTTTAATAGAAAAAATGAAATATAGTTTCTATTTTTTTAAAAAGTACCTAAAATATCTAAATATTATATTTCATCCAACGATTGTCATCATATCATGATAATATCATAACAATAACAGAATAGTTACATATCTATGTTATATAATCTTAAAACTTAATGTCAAATTATTAATATCCAGATCTTCTATGATCAAGTAAACTAGAGAACAATAAATTGTTTTTATAAACTATCTGTTCGAACGGATATTACGATAATTGTATAAGAAACGGAACAATATAAGTCATCTATAGCTCAGTTGAAAAGAAAGACTGTAAAGATAACGCTTTTTTATATAAAAAAATAGTGTAATATGAGTTTCGATAGTATACGAGTAAGCATTTTGCTTTTTCATAGAATGTTCAAGAATGATAAGTACTATCTTACAGTGCATCATAAAGTTGCCACTGAATGAACACTTGAAGCAATTACAAAGAGAATATTTAAGTACTATTAAAGATATAGCTTTTTTGTGCACTTAATATTGATAACACTTAAGGGATTACTTATAGATTGATATTAAAAATTGTAATGAATTATTATCAATCTTAAAAAGTTTTCCAGAATACCTGTATTTTTACATGCTGTCGCTTTGTTTCACTTTGGGCGGAGTGCAAATACATTGCAGGAAGTGAAACGAGACGCGGAACCCCAGAGACAAAAGCCAAAGGACGAAAGTGAATGAAGGCAAGAATGAAATAAAAAAAAACTAAAATGTATTAAAAAAAACAGGTGTAGCTGTAATGTGAGCCTTATTGTTAGATTCATATGAATTGTAACTGGACTATCAAGTATTTTTGGAATTTTTTTGGAATGGCAGACTAAACTACTCTCTACATATACTTTCTTAATTAAAATTTTTTTTCTGTGAATCCTTTGACATGGTGCAAAGTTAAAAAACTCTTTCACTAATTTCAAATAATTCAATAGTATTTTCAAAGATTATTTCTTTTTAACCTTATAAGCAAAATTTTTTAGTAAGTATTAACATCATTTTAATTTTAGAATTCCAAAACAACTTCTGCTGTTGTTATTAGGAAACAAATAATGTTGTGAATTTTACTTCAACTATAAAGCTTATATACGTATAAATAGAAAGAGAGAGAAAACAGATATGTTGCAATTGTTGTAACTTATAACACTTTGACAAGCCAAGCTCTCTATGCCTTGGATTGCAAATTTAAGTCAATAGGGAGCGTCTTTCGTTTAATCAGAGCAGGTGAAAGTACGTCTTTGTTCTTTAAATCCTCCGATAGATGGCAGCACCAGAGAATCCCCTACCACAATTTTGACATTGATCTGAAGGGGGAGAAAATTTTCTCCAGACCATTATACCCATGGTAACTGCTCAATGACCGACCATAGGATTTTCGATTCTACAAATTTAACAAGCATGTACATTGCATGTACTTGGTGGATCTTTGGCTGCATTGGGAGTCGAACACAGCCATTCCGCATGGAAGGCCGATGACCTAACCACCAAGCTACCACGGCTCTAAAACAACTTCTAATGGAATGAAGTATGTTGTTAAAATTCTCTATATTATATTGACAATATTGAGTATGTCTTAAACTTTAAGAAATATTATATAAACTTAAAGAAATAACATTTGTTTGTCATATTTCTTAAACTTTATATTAATTTTCATAATATATGGAAAATGCTCTTTTGTATGGTTAATCTTCACTTGTTCAGGAATCCCCCAAAATAGAAATAACTTCAGAGGTTACGCTGAAATTATTTACAGACTGCTTTGTAAAAATAAAACTTAAACTTATGTTTACACCGTATTCACTCACTAAGCAGAAAAAAGGCATGGATTTTCTGCTTCTGCTTCCAACAAAATTTGTGTTTTGTTGGATTTTCATCAAGTCAAAGATTTTAGCAGCTAAGTTGATGTTTTTCAGAAATATTTACTTTCAAAGTTTTGGCATCGGCTAATAAACTAATTATGGGAAGTGGGGGGTGCTTAAGTTGTGTACTAAGCTTGAGACTGAGGCGAGTATTTTGTTCTTGCTAGATGAATTGTGCTAAATAACTTTGTTGGGAGCATGGCTTCTTCTCTTCTTCTTCTTCTTAGAGTTGGGTTTGTATGTCATTGGACACCTCTGCTTTTATCAGCATTTTGTACTATTAACTCCAAACCCAATGTTTCCTAGTTCCATTTGCTCGGGTCACCCACTTTATTAATAAAGTCCGATAACCCTTTAATGGAGCCTAGGTGTGTAAATCTCTAGTATGGATGATGCCTAAAGAAGTTAATATAGGGAGTGCAAGAGCCCCGCATTCGTAAATGATATGCTTGGCCGTTTAGCATGGCTTGCTTAGTACTAAACTTTCATGTTTGAAAATACTCATCGTCATCTGTCAGCTTGTGGAGATGCTGTTATGTAAAAGTGTTTATTGAAGTGTATTAAATCTCCTGTATAGTAAAAGTTTCTAAATATTTTTCATCACTCAATTTAAGCCAATAAATCTCAAAAGCAAGCTTTTTAGATGTTTACAATTTTTGAGATTTCGTCCTGCAACACAAATTATGCGCTCTCTGCTGATGCTGCAATGTAAAAACGTGAAATAACCAACAATTGTTTTTTTAAATGTGAGTGAGCAAAATATAGGATAAAAAATGATAGACATGGTTTCTTTTACAATAAAAATTTATGAGTGTAATGGTTGACATTGAATTCAAGTCGCTAAAAGATTTATTTTATGATGCATAAGCTTAAATTCTAATAAAAAGTTCTATGAAAAAGTGTTCAACTATAATGGCTAAAACTGCAGATCTGATAACTGAATAACTGTAAATATTGTAGGCATCTAAAAAAAATAAGGATTCTTATCTGAGTAGTTTTATAAAAAATATTTGGTTTTTTGTTCCTCTAAGATTGATGTTCATTATCAATAATAATATTTCGAAATATTTTTTTTAATCCAAAAGACTGCTTTGTATTATTCTCATATTACAAAAACAAATTTCTGAAACCAATCCATTATGTTACGTGTAGTTATTTCTATTAAGCAGTTCCGTCAGTTGTATGCTTCTGTTTATTATTCACAAATCAATATTCATATTTGTTTATAATAACTGAAGTATGAATATAATAATGTGATAATGTATATAATAATGAAAATATGTTTTCATTAGATATTTATATACAATAAATGTAAATGTGTCTGTTGTTTTGAGACATTAATTTTGTATTTTACTTGGGATTAAATAATTTTCTATAGAATACTGAGTCGTAACATTACAGTAATGACATTCCAAACAGATGGTGGAACATTCAACAAAGTTCATAAAATATTTTCCTTCCATACAAGGATATAACTGCAAACATATCGATCACTTTATGGTTAGCACAATTTGAAAATCATATAACAAACTGTGTGTTTTACCGTATTTACGCGAATTTTATGCGCATGATTTTTGGCCAAATGTAGTATTCAAAATTGGGATGCGCATTAGATTCTAGTGCAAGGTCAGCAGTTCACCAAATTTAAATCGTAACAATGGATTACTGTATTTCTCGACTACATTTACCATTACATTTATCGTTTACACATTATTGCATAGAGGATACAAACTGCAGAGTACGTAGTCACGAAATGGAGGGCAAACAAAGAAGAATGTCATATAACGCTACTTTCAAACGCAAATTAATTCTTTATGCTGAAAAAAATGGCAATAGAAAGGCAAGTAGAGAGTTCAACAGACAGGTGCAAACTTTCCCCTTTCTTATTCTTCAAACGGAAAACGTCCTCTAAAACCCCTAAGAATGAAAAGCTGTTCCCAGATGATGTCCTCATCTGGGAATTATATCCTGATTTGATGTCCTGATCATCTGGACATCATTCCCTCATCTGGGAATGATGTCCAGATGATGTCCTGATTTGAAACCAAGAGAAGTGGTGGATGACGAAATCAATAATGCTTGATTGACTCCGAAATGTATGGGAACGCCGTCCCGGTAGACTCTCCAATCCACCATCAATGCTTTGGACTTATTTCGTGGTCATCTTACCTACGACGTAAAAAAGATGCACAGCCTAGGCAGTGATCTTGTTAGCATTCCTGGAGGGATCTGTGTTACAACCCCTGGACGTTAGTATAAATAAACCTTCTAAGGGGTACGCTCAGGCGAAGTACGAAAAATGGTTTGGTGAGCCAAACCGTGAATTGACCCCGACAGGAAAAATTAAGCGTGCTGCACCGCACATTGTTGCACACTGGGTTTCTGCTGCCTGGAAAAGCATCGAAGCACCAATGATTGTGAAATCTTTCAAGAAATGCTGCATTTCAAATTCATTGAACGACAGTGAAGATGACGTGCTCTGGAACGCTGAGGATGACAATGATGATGAAGAAAAAAGAAATGAATCTGCTTCTGACGAAGAGAGGTGCGACGATTCCTGTGATGAAAACATTAGTGAATAAAGACGTTTATTATTCATCACTGATTGTAGAAACTCTTAGCTATATAGAAATGTTACGATTTATTTCATATTCATATTTTTCGATATGTACCGTATATACGGTAGTGGTAATTAACAATGATTGTTTCAGATAACAATAGGCCACTAATAGGTTAATTCTATGTTCTTCTACTTTATGTATAAATCCATTGTTATATAAAATATGTGTACTTACGTATTAGCGTCACCGTGATTTTTTAAGCAGGATGAAAATAAAAAAATTATTCCCTATAATTAGAAAATTACTTTTTAGAATTATAAGTCAATTTTTCAAAAGTAGAAAAAATTTTCAAATTATTGGTTACACGCTAATTCAACTCAAGTTTTGGAACAAAATTAGGTGCGGTGACGCTAATACGTAAGTACCAAAATATGGTATCTAAATTTAAATAAAATTATTATAGCATTGATTGATAGTTTATATACAAATCAATTGTTGTATAAAATAAGATTCAATAAATTCCTCATACCATTGATGCGCATTACATTCGCCGACAAACAATTTTTGTATTATTTAAAGTGTTTTAAAATGGGGATGTGCATTAGATTCGATGGCGCATTAGATTCGCATAAATACGGTATTTTACAAATACTTAATAAAAAGATATTCTAATCTAATAAATTGAATTTTTAAAACTAAGTCACGAAATAAATTATGTCAGAAGAAAAAGCTAAGAAACTAGTTTTTATCAAAACATACTTCATAAATTTTGATTAGAATAGGTATAAAATTTGGTGAGATTTTTTAAAAACGAAAATATTCTAAATAATGAAAATGTATTCCCTAAATATCTGAAATGTTCTCTCGATAAAAATACTTCAATATATACATAACTGCTATTTTTTAGCTGGTTGAATGTTTTCCAATAATGTTTACATAAAAATATTTCGTCATGAAAAAGATACAAAATAAAAAATATTGACTTAAAATCCTTGACACAATCGTAAAAAAATGAGAATGTTTTCAGAGAAAACAAAGAAATAAATGAGTCACTTTTAAAACAACTGCCAGTAGCGATTTATACAAGCTCATTAAACTCATAAAAGAATCAAGTACCTTATTTTAAGTACCTTTTTCACATTGAAACTTTCGAATCACGTTTTGCTTTTAATTTATTTTGATTCTCTTCTATATAAAGTAAAAGTTTCGTACCTGCTAAATAATAAAGAAGTTCTAAGTGTGATTTTCTTTTTATCCAATAAAATGCGATTACTTTTTTTATAAAGCGGTATTATATTTATAGGATTATTTTAGTAATGGTTATTTGACATACACACACACACACACACACACACACACACACACACACACACACACACACACACACACACACACACACACACACACACACACACACACACACACACACACACACACACACACACACACACAGATATTGACTGCAATTTGCATTTGATGGGAACTTTAAATTAACAGTGACGTTTTTGGCCCGCAAATTAATATAAGAATATATTAAATTTACTAATATAATTAACAACATTTAACAAAATTTAAGGTTTTGCGTGTTAGTTTGATTAATTTTATTTCCTGATAGATTATTTTAAATAGGATAATTATTGTATCTCATGATACTATAAAAACATTATTTTCTTTTGAAAATAATTTGAATAATATTAATATGCTAAAATTATTAATCGTATAATAAACATAAAATTTATATTTCAGTAATGAGACAATTTTTAACAGGTTTTTGAAAGTTTAAATATTCTTTAACAATATAAAACTCATTGTATAAAAATTAATAATACGATTATAAATCTATCACGTATTTGAGTAACAGTCAAGTGTTTTGAATTCAAGAACTTCTCAAATGTTACATATTAATTAGAAAACTAAACTCTCTCTCTTAATTGTTTTTTTTTATCTTGAATACTCAAATGTTAAATTAATTAAGGCTCACTATGGGGAAACAGCGCTCTTAGAAGAGAAAAACCCTGCCTTCTATCCCAGAGATTGTTTATCAATATGGGATGGACATTCCCTTTTGCCTTCTGCACACACGCTTGCCGGGGTGGATAATTGGAAGTTTTCCAGTTTTTTCTCTTTGGTATATATGTTACAGCTTAGAATATTTGTAAAAATTTTTCTGGAAAATAAGTTATGCTATGGACATTATAAACCTTACAAAAGTTTAGTTTACTTGGCTATCCATTACGTGGAGTCAAAATGCTGAATATATACATTATGTATTTTTATTCAAAATTAAAGTTCAATGAAACACTTTTAGAGGTATTAATAATTAAATTAAATTTAGTGGCACGACAGCCCATTAGGAGTCAAAACCTACAGAGTCTATATCTTTTTTTGTGACCAAGGGTCCTGGAGTGTAAAGCATATGTCCCATTTAGATGGCTATATTGAATTACAAGTAAAAGAACTTCAAAATTATTGTACTACAACAATCAAAACCTAAACAGAATAACTTAATTTTGCAAGTACTATTGAACAAAACTAAGCAGAAAATTTTGAGTTCATTTTATATATATTTTATGATTCTAAAACACACACATATCCATAAATTGAGGATAAGGCCGGAACTGGTAACTAAAGGTGTAAAAACAAAACCTATGTAGTTTGTTCATAAAGCCCATGTATTAAACAAATGAGAAAGAACAAAAGAGATGGTGTATGTAAGATACCGGGCATATAACAAAATGGATTTTATAGCTCCCGGAAGTATTTACAACATATATTGCCCATGTAACAACTGTACGTTATTGATATGATGATTAATACACCGCATGTCTCCCATACGAGGGAACACAGTCCATACAACGCCGAGGTATGCTGAGGATCAAATTATCAATCTGCACTTAGGTCAGAAAACTCCACTCTGCAAACCATTCTCTCCGAAGGTCTGGTACAGATGTAGGAGTTTGTTAACTGGCTGTTATGCATCGGCCAAGCAAGTTCCACAGATGTCCTAGACAGATTCAAGTCACAAGAGAATGTTGGCTCTTCCATAAGGTTAATATCCTCCAACTGAAAGCAATCGTTGGCAATGTTAGAACGGTGTGGACGAAAATTATTCTTAATGAACACAAATTCAGTTACCCCGTCATCTGTAAACAAATAGACATGTGGTTTCAGAATGATGTCCCGATAAATTTGGCCTGTGATAATTAGTATTTTAGCATGCAGATCTGTTCTGGAGACCAATATGGATGCTTCAAACGAGTGCTCCAGAATCACCAAAACTTTGGCTTTCAATGGGTGATATTGGGTATCTGGCATTATCCATATGAACGCTCGAAAGGAATCGTAATGCAAGCTTAACCTCGAATCATCGAAAAATATAACACAAGGTAACACAAAATACTCACAACCTATAACACAAGAAAATATAACACTGTTTATATATATGTTATAATATAACAAATTCCCATTGCATGTTCTCTACACCAGGCTAACCGCTGGCGACACTGAGTTGCCGTGTGCAGAAGACATCTGACAGCGTATAGACCATTCTGTCCTAAACGTCTGTACATGGTTTGCCTTGAAAAGGTCATAACCCGTGGCTAACTATAGCTTCCGCAACAGTTCTGCTGCTGTTCATCATTTGTTTCTTTTGACAGTTATGCCATTACCGGTCGTCATTTGGCATTGACACTCAGAGGCGACTTGTATTTTAACATCTACTAACATTTACCTTATCTTGAAATCGTTGAAATAGTTTACAGCTGACAACTTGGAAGACTCCGAATTCCTAAGCTACTTCCATCTGCGTACGTCCACATTCCAAGTGGCTAAAAATTCTACCTCGTAAATCATCATCCCCACGTTTCTTCTTTGGACAACCATTGCTGTTATTGAACTCAGAGCCGTACGGACCGGTTATGAACACGTTTCCTTCTTTGCCAGAAACCTTTTTACACACCTTTATTATGCTCTCGTCATTGTGGCATAAGCTAGATATCATTAGGTACCTTCCTGTAAATGTATGTATAATCCTTGACCATATGTATGATTTTCATACAGAAGGCATTTTTCTTTTCACGTTCAATTTTCATGTGCTTCTGAATCATCCATAATTTATTGACATGTGTGTAGACACAATAATCCTTACTGACAATATTATCAATATTGAATAAACTATTTTTGTCTAATTTTGAATTTATTTTGAGTTTAAATTACTCTAACAGAAACATTTTTAAACGACTTTATGAAGAATAAAAAATTAGCTCGAATGATGATAAAGTCTTACCATGCACAGTTAATATCCTTTAAGAACCCTTATTGGAACTGTTTTATGAAATCACGCTTGTTAATACTAGATCTGCACCAGCATGATGTAGTTACAGAATACTATATTACTGTATCCGAACGTAAGATGTTAGTAACGCAATTGAAAATTAATCCATGACCTTTATTTTTTACTTCGATGAACTTGGGAAAGGTACTAATTTCTTTGAATGAAACTGAATTAAGATTATAAGTTTAAATTTTCTTATGCCACTTGGTTATCCAAAAACCATGCGCATGTGCAAATTCAGCAGTTTATAAATAATACAATATTCCTGATTTAGAAGCTCATATTAATTTTTGCAGCAGGTTTTTCGATAAAAGATATATCGTATGATGCTATTAAAAATTGTAAAGGAAATATTAATTTAATGCAATTTATTAATTACATAAAAAATTCTATTTAGTGAGATAGCATTCATTTTATATTTTTATATTTTACAGTATATTATTAACACGTTAAAATTATAATTTATTAATATACTTTCATGATAATTAGTGTTATATAAAAAGTTTTACAAAACAAGATAATTTTGACTTCTTCAAACTTCTATAAAATTTTTAGATTGTTTTCTACCCCTTTTTTACTTTTTTCTAGAAATTCTCTTCCTTTTGATGTAATTGTAAGGTCTTATGATTCCACACTATTATCCCAACGCGTTTCGTACTTGATTTTATTTATACATAAATTTAATTTTTTAAGTTTAACAATTAAAGTATTCATAAAAATAATTTTTCACCTTGCAGTATTGAATGATTTATATTCCTATCTTTTCACTTTCAAAAAAAAAATTACTTATTTATCTCTTAATTCTGTATTTTACAATTATTAAGAGAATCTTGCATTATAAATTAAAATCAATAAAAAGTTTCTATTGTACAAATCGTTTGAAAATAACATGTAAAAATGATTTGTATATAACAGGACTAATATACTGTAATTTATATAATATATTGTAATTTTATAATATATTATAATTTATACTTAAAATAGTTAATTTTTTTTGCAATTTGTTCCAGAAAAAATTATAAAAAATATGATGAAAAATGTGACTCAAAAATTTTTGAATATTTAAATAATTGTACTTTACTTTCTCAATATAAGGATATTACCAAGAAGTTTTAGAGATCGTGAACTAGTGGCTTAAGTGCTAATTTTTGGCATTTGATTAATATATAATAAGAACTTATATTCAACAGAGTATCTAGCAATTAGTTTATACTGACTGTAATTAATATATTTTTGTTTATATTTAAAATAGGTCTATTTGTTTTTCTAACTTGTGTCAGAAAAAATTTAAAAAAATATAAATTGTACTCATTTATCTTGTGAAGAATTAAATGGCATTTATAACTATGTAATTTCAAATGTGTGAAGCAATTAGAATTTCGGGACACTAAAGCATTTTTTAAACTATTTTTTGAGTTTAATTTATACATACATATATATATATATATATATATATATATATATATATATATATATATATATATATATATATATATATATATATATATATATATATATATATATATATATATATATATATATATATATATATATATATATATATATATATATATATATACAAGCTGACCCAGACACGCGTTGCAGTGGCTGAGTTTTTATAATACATTGAATCAATTTTTTAATAATTCATGGATACAATCAAATTAATATTTTCTAAAAAAATTTAAAATAGGTTCATTCATATGAGATTAAAAATAAAACGTTTCGCAAAAATTTAAAAGTAATAGGTAAAGTATCGAAATTTTGAAATTAAACACAAATCAAAGTATACTTTCTGAATTTACATTTTATTCATCTTATATTAAATTATAGTTAGTAATCAGTGACTTACTTATAAAATATACTATATAAATTAAAAACATCTAAAAATAAATTGTTATAAATGAGGTAGATAACATTGACATCGAACTATTATTTTTTCAATTTTTAATTATTAAAACTAAAAAATTTTTCCGTGGTATTATACTGAAATAAAAAAATTAAAAGAATTTATCATTTGAATAAATAAATTAGATCAAAATGTTCTACTGAATAAATTAATAATTATCAAACTATAAAATAAAAATAAAAAAAATAAAAGGCTGTCAAGAAATACTTACATGTTTTGGTGGTGGTATGAAAATTAGTAGAGAAAAACAGCAATAAATAAAATTTTATTTTACTATTTATAATATTAAAAATATTCAAACTGAACACGCACAATAATAACACAATAGAAAGTATAACTATGAAAGTGATTCACAAAAAATTGTTATAGTATGATTATACATCATGAAAATATATGAAAATATATGTACATCATGAAAATATAATAATGAAAATATATGTAAATTCTATATTTAACCACGCGATTGCGCGCGCACGTTAATTTTCTCGAAGATGTATAATCTAGAAAAATAAACACGTCGCCATCTGCCGAATACCTGTGCAACTTAGATGCTAAACCGCCATCTATTAGGAACTTACAGAACTAAACAATAAATAAACATTAATGTCGTTTAATAAATATTGAGAATAATAATGAAGAGATAAAAACTATTCTATCTTTTAAGTTGGACTATATTATAAATGGATACAAAATTTTATCAAAATCCGTTCAGTAATTTCGGAGTTTATCGGGAACATACATCGTGACACGAAATTTTTATATATATAGATATTATACAGTAACAATTTATTATATATAAATACTTTTCTTTAATAAAGTTCTCCTTTTAAAATTACCATTGCCCACAATCATTAAAACAATATAATTAGGTCTACTGGAAAGCTCTGTCCGTTTTCAGAATAAAAAAAAAAGAAAAAAATTTCATGTCTAGAATAAACTTTATTGAATAATATAATGGGTATCAATATTTATGGCTTCTTGCCAACGTGGGTGCAATTTGTATATCCCGTTTCTAAAAAAATGTCTGATCTAGAAGCCAAAAATTTAACCAGTGATAGTCTGATATCTTCTTCATTCTTGAATTTTTCCCCAGCAAATAATTTTACAAGAACAGAAACAAGTGATATTTGAAGAATGAGAAATATGGGGAATATGATGTATAAGAATGATTTTCCCTGTCTAATTCTGCAATTTTTTTAACAAACTCTTTCGTGGTCTCTTTTTAAGACTTCTCTTTCATGAAACATAATCAGCCTCTTTTCTTGGACTGTTTCTTTTAAATTAGCCTGTTGCTGAGACAATATCTTTTCGAATTGAGCTCTTCGTTCAATTTTTAAGGCTGATAATGTATTGGTCCTCAAATGTCCCACCATATATACAATATTCTCTTATCCAGAGCCAAATTTGTTATAGAGTTGGAAGGACTATGTTTTCCACACAATATATCTTTTTTATTACGATTTTTTCGCAAGTAATCCATTTTTCATCCCCAGTTATCACCGGCTCAAGAATGACTTGATTTTATTCAGAACTAGCAGAGAGGCATATGCTGACTCAATCATCAAAATTCTTCTGACTTAATTCAAGTGGCACCCATTTTGAATATTTCTACACCACAAAAAAAAATAAATAAAAAAATAGTTTGCAGAGCTTAATTAAGCTTTCTGCGATCTCCGATGTTGTCAAAAAAATCTTGCTCTAATATGGTTTTAACAACATAAACATCGATCAATGGACAGAACTTTCCTGTACTTGTTTTCTTTTTGGCAGAAGTACTTTCATGTATTCTGATATAACAAGTATTTTGTAAGTAAAAAATAAATGAATTTCTTAAATGATATAACTAATTATTTTAATAAATAAAACTATAACAAAATTATAAAAAATATACGCAATAAATTTACATAAATTATATATATTGTAATCACTCACATTGTTTATTATCGAAATATGAACAACAAAAGTAATGTGAAATAAGCATATTTTATTCATAAATGATCACAGATAAATATTGAGTTATATTTCTGAAAAAGTGCCACAAAATCATTTAAGGCAGTATCTGTGTAATGAGGGCTGATAAGTCTTCCTTTGCTTGGTGTAAAAGGAAGAAGTGATTGCTTATTAGATAGCGACTTCATAAAGCACAAAACAAATAATAAATTCTTTTCCACCATCCATCGTTCTAAAAATTAAAGTTAATTTGTAGAATCATCAGGGAAAAGCAGATGATGGAAGCTGACTGCGCCTTTCAAGCACAGCTGTGTTTGTAAGATTTATAAATAATTTTCCCTCTTCCCAATTAAAAGTCAAATGGACCGCTTGTTAGATTTCAGCGGCTGGAAACCAGATGAGCACACAAGGATGGCACAAACAATAGGCATGATCCTGCTCACCATTTCGTCACCATGGCGTACTGTGCAAACAACGCTGCTTTTAGATGAATGTTTGCTGTAGGAATAACAAAGAGAACCAGGAAAGTTTCAGCAAAGTTTATTTCTGGAATTCATGTGCGAGAAAGAAAAGCAGAAAACACCAACACAAAAATCATAAAAAGTACTCTTCAATTTTATTACTAGTCTACTGCATTGTTTGCAGTTCTTGTTAACATTACAGATTGACTCATGAGTTGAACATATGAACAAGCAATAACTAACTTCTGATTAAATATTCCCTCTTTTCTTTTTTTTAGCAGATAAAATTACAGTTCGTTTTCGTTCAACACGCTACCGATCATCCTGCATTAAAGGAAAACATGAATGCTAGTGTCACCTAAATAAATGGAGAGTTTTATATTCTTCTACTCATGGTAAGCGCGCATACACACACACACACACACACACACACACACACACACACACACACACACACACACACACACACACACACACATATATATATATATATATATATATATATATATATATATATATATATATATATATATATATATATATATATATATATATATATATATATATATATATATATATATAAGTACTGAGTGATAAAAAAATAACATATAATTGCAATTTAGAAATCTATAAAAATCAAAAATAGAAGGTTTATTGTTATATATATATAACTGATGCCACCAATATTTTTCTTACAGCAACAGTTGTTGTAAACAGATGAGGTAATATGAGTAATGGAGACTTTTCAGTAATAAAATCTCAAGGGCAAAAGACGATGAGAAAAAAACTTTTGAAAGTTATACTTATATTGAATTTCAGCGCTAAGCGATTATATTTGATTATGAATTTATGTTATGAATTTTTATAATTAATTTGTAGGAAATTATAAATTTCAGGAAGGCAAAATGTGTTTTTATTTTGAAATTAAGAAAGAAAATGTGCTGAAATCCTCATAAGGAATTTAAAACTAAGCAAATTGCTAACACTCTTTTTTTATATATAAAAGTTGTTGTTTTTTTTGCAAAGCATTAATAATGCTTACATAAAAACGTGGATATATGTAACTGTTATAAAATTATCGGTAGTGCATAAATCAATTTGATAGCTAAATTATGCTAAATTAAAATTATAGCAAAAAATGCAAAAATTTTGTCAAAAGCTGTTTTTTTAATGGCTAGTTAAATAAAATTTTTTCATTTTATACGAAAAATAAAAATATTAAAACTCTTTGAAAGGATTCTCAATTAACTACATTAAGAACATTAAAAAATTTGTTAATTAAAAGTTTGTAAAAATTCTAAAATAGACATTTGGAGATTTTGAGCCGTTCTTGTACTTCTAACTAAAATTTTTAATTAAGAAATTTCCATATTTAAAATTAAAATTTAATTGCAAAATGCAAAAAGAAATTAAGTGAAAAAACTGAGTTATTTTTTGAATTTTTATACAAATTGCCAACTAACAAATTTTCTCAAACCTGTTTCTCCTAAAGTAAACTGCGTTTTACTTAGTAATTCAATAAGTCCAGTAGCTGATTTGTTATTTTCTACGTAGGTCCAATTTATAGGCTTTTCGGAAAGAAGTTTACAAAGCAGAAATAAAAAATAAACAATTATCATAAAATATAACGATAGTGCTTCTTTATGTTTTTCTTTCACTAAAAGCATTTGGAAATAACATAATATATGAAGATTTAAGAATTCAGTTGAAATGTTTTAGAAGAAAAAAATAAATAATTTATTAAAACTAATAATTTAATTAGATTCATTAAAGAAACATTTCTTGCAAGCAAGAATTAAGAACAATATGTAAATATCAAAATATATGGATGAAATTCTTAAACAAATGAAAAATAAAATCTTCGTGACAAATGAAAAGGAAATTAGGAACAATCGGATGATATTTAATATTGAATATTTTAAGTCACTCAACGAAAGTGAAGTGATTATTAAGCAAAATTTCGGGTTAAAGAAATTTAAATTTAGGTTTGAAAACGAATTCTAACTGAATAGATTTTAACAACAGTTATTTTATTTTAGATATTTTTTATCTGTTTTAAATAATTTTAAGTTATTTTTAAAATTAAATAATTTTCTAGGTTCTTTATTGAATATATTTTCAAAGTTTATTTATAAGTAAAATAAATTTACTTCATATACATTATCTATAGATTATAAAACTAGAGCAAGACTATTATATGTAATAAAGTATATTCCCTTCAATATTTGAAATTTCTCTTGTATTTAATGGTTTACCTTATTTGTACAAATGCTTTTTATGAAATTTAATACAGTAAAAAATTTTTAAATAAAATTTTTAGTCATTTATCATCTTAATTTAAATTAATGTAATAAAAATATATCTTTGAAAATTTTCAATTCCATTTATAAAAGCAGCACTAAGAAATAAAATATATTATAAACTGAATATTCTTTATTACACTTTATTCTTGTTTTATTAAGTCTAATTCAAATATTCCAAATTATCATTTCCCAAGGTACTTCCTTTAATTTTTTTAAGAAATCATATCGTTGCCATTTCCTTTATGATTTTCTTCGAAAAAATGGGTGAAGTATTTTTCTTTTGAATTCTACCAAATTTCACGAGTATTGTTTATCAAATACGATTATTTTCTAAATTGTTTGAAGATAGTCTTGACAATTTGGTTAAATGATTTAGAAATATAAAGAAAATTTAAATGCATCACTTGTTGTTCAAAGTGATGTATTTGAATTTTCTTTCATTTCTTCACATTCTCTTTCCTTTATTTATAATTTTTGATGTACTTATTCTTAAGAATAAATAATTTCTACAAATTTTTGCAGTTTTTAAAATAAGTTTATCGAAATTTATTAATACAGTTATGGGCTGTGAAAAAATTATTGCCATAAAGGAAAAAAAAATCAATTCTTTAAGAATTTTTATGATAATTTTTTCAAAATTTTCTAGATTTTATTTTAAAATATTTAAATAATTTTCTTATAAAATAAGCATATTTGCTTAAAATGTTAAAAAAATTATTATTATTATTTGGAAAAATTGTATTTAATATTCAACCATGCGAGTAAATTCACTCAGTAAAAATCATAAAATTATTTCTATTCGTAAGCAACTTTCACTCAATTTTTTAAAATTCATGACACTAATAAAAATTATTTTGAACTGTCATTGATAATCTATAGTTCAAATCATACAGTATGTTACGTACTTAATAATTTAATTTTTAATGTGTGTGTGTGAATAGTATGAAACTTGTGTAAAATAAATCTATATGAATATCTACCGAAAAAACATACGTTATGAATATAAACATTTCTTTCAAAAGACTTTAGAAAATATGAGTATGATGTATTAGATAACATATATAATTATGATTTACAAAATGCAAATGCTTTATTTATTTTAAATTTTAACATTTTCTTAAATTTTTAGTTTACAACATTGAATTAATAATTAATATTAATATCAAATAGGTAATAAAACTTATAATTTTCTAACATCTTTGTTATGTCAACTGATGATACTAATCTTGACATTGATGATACTAATCTTGATATTGATAATACTAATCTTGACATTGATGATACTAATTTTGATATTTATGATACTAATCTTGGCATTGATCTTTATTAATCTTGATATTGATGATACTAATATTGTCATTGATGATACTAATTTTGACATTGACGATACTAATCTTGATATTGACCATACTAATCTTGACAGTGATGAAACTATTCATGAAACTGATGATACTAATCTTGATATTGATAATACTGATCTTGACATTGATGATACTAATCTTGATAATGCAATACTAAATAGCTTACGGAAGTAGTAAGGTGGCTCAATATTCACCATTTAATTGGCCTTCTGGGAAAATTTTCATAGCTAGTGGGCCATATTATTGTGTTGCAAGGGAGAAAACTTGAAAGATTCTCAAGCACCCATTTCGACAGAAGCTCATACAGAAGACGAATGCGCAACATATATTTCTCGTTTTCCATAATGACTGAGATTGAACACGGCACCTTCCACTCATAAGAACTATTAAGTCACGTGAGTTGTTAATTTAAAGATGTTAATTAAAATTAAATTATTGCTGAGTAAAAAATCGAGTAATAAAATAATTTCAAACATTTTCAATGCAATATTGATCTATAAGCAGAATGCAATCTATATAATTTAATGTGATAAAAGTAATTTTCAATAAAAGTTTCAATTTTATATTTCAAAACACATTTCCTTTACAAAAAGTTCTTAAATTGTAATTTCACTGTTTCTTTTTCATTCAGTTTGTCTAAAAAAATTAATAAAACTTAACAAGAATTTCATATTAAAGTGCCTGCATAGTTAGTTTTAGTCTACATATAAATCAGCAATTAAAATAATAAGGAAATGCTTAGAAAAGATATTTTTTTTAAATACTAAATTAAGTTTTTATTTTCTAAGATATTTTTAAAAACATATAGTTTAGAAAAAATAATAGTTTTACAGTTAAGGTATTAAATCAAAATTAAAATACAAAGATAACATTTATCAGTTTAAGTCAGAAAGATTCAATCAGAGTTTTTTTCTTAAAACAACTAAAAGAGAAATTATTAATAATAAGTATCAAATTAAATCATGAATTTTTTATTAATGCCAATTTAATATCTAATATTGAATTTAGAGAATTTCCCTATTGAATTAAAAATAACATAACAATCAGTTAAACTTTTTATTACGATAAATTAATTAATTTCCTTAAAGTAATTAATATATCAGCAATTAATTAATTTGAACAAAAATGTTTGATATTTAAATTTTAATTTCATGGTTGATTGTTCTTCCACTCTGCATTATTTTTTCACTGTTGCTCTTCAATTTTTATCTGCTACAATAATTTCTCCAGGCTCAGTTATCAACACTCAATAAGAGAGGGAGAGAGAATTAAAAAAAATAAATAAAAATAAAAAAAACGACGAAAGATTATTGCATGACAACCTTGTGTGCACACTTGCCAGATACTGTCCACACTTCCTTACCGGAACTTATGTGGTGGAAAAAAAGTGCATAAAGGAAAACGATATGTATAAATGGAAAAAAGCAAACGAAGAAACAACAAATTGAGTGTCTCAAAACTTCTGAGTTGACCACCAATGCGTAGATCCACCCCTCTCACTGCAGCTGGATGTACCGACCACGTGCTACTGCCCACTAAACTTTTGCAAACAGATTTTCGAATTTTCACATTTTCAGGATGCGATTGGTCCTTGCGAGGGGCTGAGCACGCGATCTGGATTTTCCACTTTGATCCAGGGACATGAGTGTGAGGGACATTCATTCCTTTTACTCAAATTCGTGATTGAAATATTTTATACGGGCCCGTAATTATTTAGTGACACTCTAACAATCGAATGTCACGTTCTTTACTTTGAAATGATAGATGTTATTATATCGATTCAAAATCAGTGACCGTTTTCATGTGTCACTGTTGTATATCTGAATATAAAGAAAATTGTGTGTTCTGTGAAAACTGTGTGTGTGTGTGTATATATATATATATATATATATATATTTGTATGTATGTATATATATATATATATATATATTTGTATGTATGTATATATATATATATATATGTATATATATATATATATATGTGTATATATATATATATATATATATATATATATATATATATATATATATATATATATATATATATATATATATATATATATATATATATATATATATATATATATATATATATATATATATATATATATATATATATATATATATATAAATGTTATTAAATATAGTTTTCGTAAAATTAAATTATTGTTGCCTTGATCATTGCATTAATATGATCAGTATTAATAATATTTACGAAATAATTATTACTATTATTAATTTATTCTAAGAATATATTTTTATATATTAACCACTCCTTTAAATTTTACATAACTAAATCATTTGTGTTAATCTTTTAGAATAAGTATACAATAAAAACATAAGATTGCTATACACATGAGATGTTTTACATTAAGTAATAAATTAAATTAAACAATAAAACATCAGATGTTTTGCTTTAAGCAATAAAATTTTTATATCTTTGTACAAATTTTAATAATATACAATGTTATCTGGTTATGAGAATGCTCTTTTATTAAAATGTTAAAATATTAAGGGCTAACTCTTTTATTAATTAAATGCTTATATCTTTTATTAAAATACTTATAAGAAAATCACTTATTTAGAATAATTTGAAACATTAAAACGTAGAAAAGTGCACAGCGCATGCTCATGGGGTGACGAGGGCCTGGTTGCTAAGGGCGTCGTTCTCATTTTCAGAAGGTAGTGAGTTCGAATCCCGGCTTAACCGATGATACGTTGTGTTCGCTAAAGGTGGATAAAACACGTTAAACCTGGGCTGGCTTGTTCGTAATATCCACCAAGTAGAATGGTATCTTTTGGGGTGGCAGATCAAGCATTGGAGAATCTTCTGCTTTATTCTTACTTCAAGATAACGAAGACTTCGCTTGGCTGCTTCTATTTAACCAACTCAG
Organism: Latrodectus hesperus; assembly: GCA_037975125.1. Classification (NCBI taxonomy): domain Eukaryota; kingdom Metazoa; phylum Arthropoda; class Arachnida; order Araneae; family Theridiidae; genus Latrodectus; species Latrodectus hesperus. Next base: position 17,156,228 of record CM075858.1, on the reverse strand, counting down.
GGTTAGGTATAGGGAAGCGTGCTGATGCAACAAGTTATATATATTGTTGTAAATAATATAATGCAAGTAATCGCAAAGAAACACAAAGTAAGTCTCTCTTCGTCTGTAAAACTGTAGTCTTCTGCTGCTACAAATCGTCTGCTGCTCTGCCTTCTGATTGGTGGTTGTGGTCAAGCCGTTCAAAATCTATAATTACACCATGCTCTGTTCTCTTAGTTTAGTATATGTATAATTTCTTTCTTTGTAACTTGCTTCATTAAAATATTCTTTTTGCGATTCATGGACTCTTGTTCGTTTAACGAATTTCAACATATATAGAAACAAAAGCTCAAAGCATAGAAAAATATTATTATCGGAAGGGATTTCAAAAGATCATGAATTTTCGCATTAAATACAAACTTGTGTGAAAGAAGCACTGTTTACTTTTAGAAAAATTAATGAATGTAATTAATTATTAATGCTGGTTTTGTGTTATTCTATTTGATTAAAATTCCTTGTTAATTAATGTAAGGAGCTTAAAATTGAAAATTGTTGACAAATATTGGGTATTTATTTAAAGCTTATTTTTGCATAATTAATTATTTGTGTCAATCTTTTAGATTAAGTATACAATAAAAACCGTAAGAGTGTTATAAATCCATTAATAATTTAGGAATTGAAAAGCTTTAAATATTTAATCAATATACATAGAAATTTCTAGTTTAATATAAATGTTTTCTAAACCTAATCATTTGATATTTTATTACTGCAAATAGTTTTTATAATATAAACGTGAATTAAAACAATACTTTTCTCATAAATTACATTTCTATCAAACAATATTTTTATTCTAAACGTGAGTAATCGTTTTTATAAATAAATATAAAGGAGGCACTTCCAATCAAAATAATTTAAATCCGGGAGAAAAAGAAAATATTTTATAATTTTTACCAGCTCCACAAATTTAGCAGAGCAAAGCGACTTGCAATTTAAAAAGCAATAAATAACATTTTAAAAAAAGTTTTATAGCCGGAACAAAAAAAGAAAGAGCAATAAAAAAATCTTTTTTTAACAGTAATAAATCTCCAAAAATAAATATTGCCTAGGTTTAAGGAATCCGGGTACTTTACATAAAATCATCGTAACTTATATTTTGAATGTTCCGCTTTCACCGCGATGAAATCCTGGTGGGTTAGTTAATTGATGTTTAGTAGAATAAAAGCAACTTCTAGGATGAAATTGTTGATACGTGGAGTTAAAAACCTGGAAAATTGCTCAATAAATTTAACCCGCTTCCGGGCTTGACCCACAGTTTACAGCGCTGTATTTGAGATTTTTGTTGTATGTCTGTCACCTCGGCTTCCTTTTACAATCAGTTATTTCTGTAGCATTCCGGATGAAAACGTTAATTATTTGTCCACTCCTCATTTTTTAACAATACGACGTTGGCAACTAGATGAGTTTCGAAAAAGAACACCTGTAAGGTGCACACCCCGTGAAATGAGCTTAAGTTTGTCTGTCTCATTTGAGGTAACATTTACACAAAGTTTCCAAAGAACATACTATTTTGCTATATTTATTTTCAGCTGCTTTGACTGCTTCCTATGTATTCGGTCCTTAGTGCTATTTAGAATTGTTTTCTATTTGTTTATATTTATAAAACACAAAAATATACTTAGCATTGTATAGCCTGAGTAATCATTTGCTTTTGCAACATTCTATATGAAAAATTCTGTTTTATTGAAAAACATTTATGTAATTAATATGATCAGTATACATGTATGTAATTATTGTGATTTTGATAATCGAAAGGATTTTTGAAAAGGCGTTCTTGAATGACGTGTAGCTAGCATATAATGATAAACCATTTTTTATAATTAATTTTTTATACCATTTTTATAATTTTTATATACATTTTTTTATAATTTTCACAGAATTATGAAGAATGAATGATAAATATAAAATTATCATGTGCTGTAAATTTAAATTTTGTATTTAAATGTAAATGTAAGTGAAAATAAAGTTTGCAATACAAATTCTTTGAAATTTGCGTACACGATTATAAAATATGTCTCTCATTAGTTGAAATTATATCTTAATTTCTAACAAATTCACTTAAAAAAATGCGATCTTTTTAATTATTATCCCTCATAGTTTCATGTACATAATTAACAATAATGTTTGTTTTTTTACGAAATTATGTACATTTTAAAATTGTCATATTTATTTCACTTAAGTAAAAATGTGTCACTTATATATGAATGTAACGATATGTTAATTACAGACAGGGTAATATAAGTATTATTAAAATAATTTAGTTTTGATGTTTGTCATGCAGAAACAAATAATAGCTTATAATACTCTAGTTTGCTTTCTAAGTATACAGTATTTTAAATTTCAATAGTTGTCAGAAACCTATATAATTTTATAAACCTTAACTTATGCCAAATAAATTAGTAAATTTCATAAAGTAAGAATAATTTTTTTCTGTGTAATAGCTTTAATACATCATTATATCATTAATATTTCCCTCATCATACAATTTTAATATAACTTTTTCAATTTTAACATTGTTTATTCAATTGTAAGGATGTAAAAAGTTTGAAAATATTTCGAAACAAATAACTAAAAACAATTTTTTTTATTTCGGATACTGTAACGCAATTTGCAATGAGTGTAATAAATATTTTCACAAGAATCTTAAAAATAACCAATTATTCAAATGTATATTTTATAACTCAATGGAAAATTCTACTTTTATGATTCCTTTTCTATGAACGAAATTGAGATAAGCTTATCAATTCTTTCCGCAAACTTTGGTTGAATTATTGCAGATTTTCCATCGAAATTGTAATCACCACTGAGGCTTTCATCTTTTAACAAACTTTGAAGTAGACTTACATTTTATTAAACTGATGCATTGTTTGTATTTTAAAAGAATAAGCAATCCTCAGTTAAACTATTTATGTTAAAAATAAATATAAGTATTAAAAATATAACTTAATTACACAGTGTGCGGATCGTCAAAGAATACAGTCTTTCTATGTATATCTATCATTGTTTTTTTTTTATTATTGTTATAATGGGAACATGTTCTAAATGTTTACCTTTCACATGAACCAGTGTGAGACGATTATAATCTCATTGACTTTTAATTATTTTTAAAATAAAATAATTTTATCATTGCACTAAGATATAATAATTGCTTTAGCTGTAGACGAAAGCTTATTGAGACCTTTGACTATTTACTAATGACATAAAATATAAATATAGTCAATAAATTTTGTGTTGTTTTCTATTTATGGAAAACATACGTTTATATTTTCAACAAAAGCTTTGATATTTAGAATGGGCTATATTTCATAAATTTTCCCAAGATATGCTTGCAAATTTGAAAGAAATATGAAAATATTTATGTAACATTAGTATAAAAAACAGTTCTTAATGTGTAATTAATTGATGGTAGTTAAGACGTTTGATTATTTTAGTGAGAGACAAAACTATTACTATTGTAACTAATACGATTATTATAACTTTAGAAATTAATCTTATTTAGTTACAACTTACCATGGTAATTTTAACAGTATAATTTAAAAGTAAAATTAAAAAATAACATCTATTTGTTAAAAAGTTATTTAATCTAAATGTGAACAACTTAGACACCAATTTCTTAGAATATTTATATCATAAACTTAAGCAAACGGAACGAGTAATTTTTGGTGTTGAATAAAAATTGGATAAAAAAAATGCAAAGAATGGAAATTAAGGCTGAATTTGTTTGGATAATTTATGAGAGTATAAAGAAATATAAGAAATATATATATATATATATATATATATATATATATATATATATATATATATATATATATATATATATATATATATATATATATATATATATATATATATATATATATATATATATATATATATATATATATATATATATATATATATATATATATATATATATATATATATATATATATATATGTATATAAATAATATAAAATTTATTAAATATGAGATAATGATGATTATTATTACGTTAAATTGCAGTGGAATAAATTGGATGTCCCATCCATATATTGTAAATAGTAAATTCTAAAAATTTGCAAAGAAACTAATTACGAATGAGATTATAGTATCTTTTAAGATTATATAGTGTATACATACAATGACATCATAATTTTTTTCTGCATATTAAATTTTCATATAAACAATTTGCTTCTTTGAGCTCTTTACATCTTTTTTTATGTTTACAATCTATAACATAAGTATAATGCTCCAATAATTGCATATAAATAACTCAAGGACGACAAATTGATTAAGAATATGAGTAAAAATTTAGAAAAAGATGTCTATTAGTTTAGTTTTACTATACGTATTTTTGTGCTATTCCATTAATTTCTTATTGATCCCAATAGATTCCTCAGATACTATAGATTTATTTTAACCTCGACTAACTCTGAAGGTTCCAGCTAAGCTTTGTTGGGTTTTGTTTTTTAAATTTTCAAAAGCAGATGTTATTGCGTTAATAATGCAATAATATCTGCTTTAATTGAAATTTATGCTTTTTATGTTACTTTAAGTAAAACTTTTATAAATTAATTGAAATTTATGAATTGAAGTGCATTTAGAAATTAATTTGTGGTTAAAATTAATTACTGAGGAGTAAGGCACAAGTTCTGTAATGTTTTGTTACATTTAAAAATGGTTCGTAAACTTATGCTAAATCAATGAAACAGGTGCTTATATTTTGCACTGTATAAAAATTGGTATAAACTCAGAACACAATACATTTATTAGAATGATTTATCTAAAAGTGATGTCTTTAAATTATTCGACATGATTATTCTATAATTTGTTTATTTCCAAGCGAAAATATCAGTTTTAAAATTAGCTTTAAGAGTTACAAAATTATAATATATGATGATACATGCAATCAGAATATCTGATTTAAGTTCCATTGACAAAATTAAATTTTTCGATGTTAAACTTCTTGTGTTTATTTCAGAAATGTTTTTGTAGAATTATTGCTACAAAAATAATCAAAATAATAGCAAACGTTACTATATAACAGATTTCTGTCACCAAATATTATTGAAATAAAATGACAAGATTCAGATTTTCCGATGTGGCTTTCTCGCATAATTTATTCTTCTGCAATGGCAACAATAATCATTCATCAGAACGGAACATCATGCAGTAATTGTATCTGCACGACATGAAATAACGCATGGATAAATATGACCTTTCCTGTCACAGGTTATACTAATAGAGGAAGGAAAAACTTAGTAAGAATGAAACTATGAGAAATCAATTGCATAAAAATAATTCCTTTTGATTTTTAGTACATTATAATGGTTAATATATATACATACATACATACATACATACATACATACATACATACATACATATATATATATATATATATATATATATATATATATATATATACATATATATATATATATATATATATATATATATATATATATATATATATATATATATATATATATATATATATATATATAAAGTGTTTACAGAATTTCAACTTGTGAATTGTGTTAAGTAATCCCAGAAAACCAATATTAAAAATAAATAAATAAACAAATAAAAAGTACAATCACCAATCGATAATAATTAAAATCTCCAAATAAACTAGAAATGGGAATCAACGGGTTATTATTAATAATCAAAGGATATAATTATAACTGTATTTTTTATATTTGTTTAATTTTTTAAGAAAAATTATAATAAACATGTATAAATAATTTTAATAAATTTTTGAGACAGTTAAACAGTAATCTTTGCTGGAAATATAAATTGAAACATAGAAGATAATTTGTATGTCCTCAGTAAAGTTCTTGTTGAATGTAGGATGTGGGTGAAGGTTTACAAAAGGGTACCCTTTGATTTTTTTGGCTATATTTTTGATGACAAGATAAACGCCAAAAGGTGAATAACAAAATAGCAACCCTAAAGCTGAAATGGTTAAAACGCTAAACATACCAGGTTTCCAGAAATTAAATTTTATCGCCAATATTCATCGGTAAATCTTTTACCAAGCCAACGGGTACTCGTTTCTACACCGGAACCTTAGGATTTCTAATTTAACATTCTATATTACTCAAATTAAAGCAAATCTAAAGACATCGCTGATCAAAAAATTATAAAAATTATTCATAGGTGTTTTTTGACATGTTTTATATTTTTAATAAGATTTTGCCTTGGTTTTAATTTATTGGCTCATCACTCTGTGATCATTTTTTTTACATTCATACTAATTTAACCAAGCAAAACAGATTCTTAACTTATTATCAACATTCAAAATGAGAGTTAAAATTATTTTGAGCAGAAGACCAGAGGACAGGGTAGCCACTAATTCAACATAGCATTTTTGAAAATTACTCCTGAAAATAGAATAAAAAGCGAGAATAAACTTAGTCGTTTCTGTTGTTGTCGTGTGACAAGAGCAAAAAGAAAAAAAAGAAGAGGTAAAAAGACAAGTCATATGGGACCAAAGGCGTGGAGCCCTGGCCACATCTTCAGCTTTTTCCGTATAAAGTTTATCTTGGCAGCAGTTGGCATTTATGCACTTATCTTAGACTTATACAATAAACTTAGTGCACTTATCAAATAGTTGAACTTTATTCTTCGCTCAGTTAATAGTGGCTGCAATTGAAAAATGAAAATAAATGGATTTTAAAATAAAGGAATACATCTGATCACTGAACAAAGTATCCTAATTCAAACTTGATCAGAGACATAATAAAAAAACCTGGACATAAATTCACTGGGTTGCAATTACATATAAACGATGAATGAAAATTCAATTTGAATTCTAAATGTCATACCATTTTTGAAAGATCCATGATGCTTTTTAACTTTTCATATTAAGTGATGGGTGGTCTTTTTAATTGGAATTTAAATCTGAGGCACCATTTTTTAAGGCTTTTAGATAATTTTCAGTAATTATCACAAAGAAACTATAGATCATTTATGCAAACAAAACAAAATATAGATATATATTGCAACTTCCATAGCCTCTCACAGCACAACTCTTAAAATTTATTTCTGAGCAAGATATAATGTTTAGGACTCAGTACCATGTGCATAAAAATTTCTGAGACAAATTAAAGCAATTTCCTGATCAGCATAACCCACAAATGTTTCTCAGTTAAAATGTTAAATATCTACCTGTGTCAATAATTCTGTGTTGCTACTTTTGACACTTGGACAAGCCAAGCTCGCTATGCCTTGACTATGCGAATTTAAGTCAATACTTTCGTTTTTAATCAGAACACCACGAAGGTGAAAGTACGTCTTTGCTCTCTTTTTTAATTCTCCGATAGATGGCACCTCCAGAGGTTCCACCCCCTCAAATTTGACATTGATCTGAAGGGGGAGAAAATGTTCTCTAGATTATTATACCCGTAATAACTGCTCAATGACCGACCACTGGACATTCAATTCCACCGATTTAAGGAGCAGGTATATCGCATGTACTCGGTGGGTCTTTGGCGGCATTGGGAATCGAACCCCACCCTTCCAGATGGAAGGCTTATACCCTAACCACTTGTCTACCACGGCCTACTCATTGTGTACAATACAGATATAAGACCAATAAAAAAGTATATTTGCAGTATTCGCAGTTTGAAATACCTCAATATATTGATAAATATTACACGTCGTAAGTATAAAACATATTATATTCCGCATTTTTAATTTTGGCTCCACAATAAGAATTATGGAACATCATTTTAATAGCTACGCTTTCAGTAGTAAGTTGCATTTTATATATTTACAATTTTAATCTTACACAATTTGTATTTTAATCTTGGGCTGATGATAACAATAAATATACGAGTTTTTATTCAACTATTACGATTCCTATGTAAACCCCATTTTTGAACAATGTATAAATGTTTATTTTAAGAAACAAAACATATTTTTCTTGCGGCTCAAAACTTTGCTGCTATTAGAAGAAATATCACTCGCTGCATCATAATTTTCTGGTTCATTATCAGTTTCTTAATCGGAAAATAATATAAATATCCTTCTTTTCTGCCAAATATTCCTTCATTTTTGTACTTATCACAGTTACGACAGTACTTAAAATTCCTTGTAAAGACAAAATTGCATAATAAGTTAGAGACAATTGTCTTTCAACCAAGGATAGAAATAAATTGATGTTGACAAAAAGAGAAAACTACTGCAGTTTAGTAAAAATTTTAATGAAGATGTTTATGTGTTTTGTGCTAAAATGCCAAAGCGTGAAAACCTAAATTTATTTGGTTTAGCTATAAGCGTTTAAATATGTTGTAACCTATGCTTGATTTTCATACAAATAACAAATTTATACAAGTTAAATACATTTTCACTATCAGATTTTTGATGAGATAACATTTTTTATTTATCGATTAGGTCATAAAAATACATTTTTTCAGTTGCATTCAAACTGATTTTATGAATATAATATTCTTAATCACAATAAAAAATATTTATTTGATAAAATAGATTACGCTATGAAAATAGTTGCCTATATGAAAAAAGCACATAATTATTCAACCAAATACTATCAAATTAGGAAAGTTTGAAATGAAAATAAATTACAGAACCTTTTTAACAAAATGAATATTGAAATTATAACCTGGAATATAAGATCAGAAATCTGAAGAAACACATGAAAGTTGTGAAGAATGAATTGAAATAAAACAGGTAAAATAATCATTTATTTCCGATAGTAACTTATTATTTAATTATGAAAATAATCATTAAATAATAAGTCACTGTAAATAAATTAGAAAATTAATATTATTATACTTAATATTTATTATTAAATATAATAATATTAACTTTCTAATAAATTATTGTCATTAGATTTATTAAATAAAGCTGGAAAATTTTTTAAGAAGTGTATAATTATATAAAAACTCACCAAAACACAAATGATTTTCTCTCTCTGTCTCTCTCTCTATATATATACATTAAATTCTTTATATGTACATAAAATGATCATTTATTATTTGTTATTGTAACGGACGTTAAACTAGTCAGAACTGATTAAAATAATTTGTATATAATTCATACTTTTACTGAGAAAATATTTCTTATTAAAGTTTTATTTTAAAAGTTTTTATAAGTTTTATTTTAAAAGTTTTTCAAATATTTCGTTTCAAATTAAATTAGTTACAGAAATTATTTTCATTTTATGGAAAACTAGTTTTTATGCAATTAAAAAATCCATCATAATGATTTAATATCAACTAATAATAATTTTCAAATTATAATGTCTGAAAAATGCCAATAAATTAAAAAAAATAATGAAATTTCCCTTATCATTATATATATATATATATATATATATATATATATATATATATATATATATATATATATATATATATATATATATATATATATATATATATATATATATATATATATATATATATATATATATATATATATATATATATATATATATATATATATATATATATATATATATATGTGTGTGTGTGTGTGTGTGTGTGTTTTAACAGGTAAATTTCTCTATTTGTGTTTTATGTAGACTTACAAAATACTTATACAGATTTTATTGCATAAATTATAATAAAATTTCTCTAGCTTTTAAAAAAAACGGAGTATGTGAAATGCGACTCGCAAATCTGTTCTCATAAAGCATTTCAGTGAAAATGCTTTGATTGACATTGTAGCAGCTGAAGCAATTTGAAAAATGCAAACATAAGAGAGACATTTGCACAAGTAATGTGTACCAAGAATTACTTAATGCATTACGTTTTATAGCTTAAGTTTATTAATTTATTTTTCCTCGAAAATTGCAAGGAAATCTTAAGTGGAGGAATAGTTCTCTGTTTGCTTAGTTGTCCTTGATAAGGTAAAACTAGATCAATTTAAATTTTTTAATTTACAAACGAAATGTTTTATAGAAATGCAAATCCTAACTATTCGCATAAACTGTATATCAAGCTTCTAAGCAACATTGTTGTAGCTACTACATCCTAAAAATATGATTGAATTAGTGTAATGTGATTTTAAGATTACGTTTTGTAAGTATTTTGAAATATTATACGTTTGAAAAAAAGGATTGAAAGAAATATATTAATCATTAATATTAAAAAATAGTTATTTTAATACATCAATAATTATTTGAAAGATATAATATCATGCGGATTTATCCAATATTTATTTAGAGATTAATTATGAATCTAAATTAAATAGTCACCAAAATGTTGATAATGCCACCGACATAATTAATCAAGAATTAAGAAAACATTATTACAATATAGAATAATTGGTCCAATCTTTGTATAAAAGAATATATATGATTTCTAGTAATATGATATTTTCAGATAAAATCAAATCTGAATAATAAAATAATTTTGAAAGACTTTGAAAATGCACATTAGGAGTAAAATGCGGTTTGGCTTGTTTGTCGCTCAACAGTCATTTTTTGCACACGAGGGCTAATTAGACCGGGACCTAGGGTTTACAGTGAATTCCGAACCACAACGAACATCCATGCCCAAAGTGGGATTCGAACCCACGAACTGTTGAACCGAAGGCAAGAGCGCTAACCATTAGGCTGCCAGCTCGGCGGAGTAAAAAGCGGAGTAAATAAGTCATAAAAGAGGATTAATATTAGAACTATACATAATATCAGAATCTTTCCTTTTTTATAGTGAATGAATTGTAATAGTTATATGGTTGTGGTAAAGAAATTAATTTTAAAAATCGCACTCTACACATTTTAGAGACAAATTGGTAAGGAGTTGTATAATATCAAGAACAGTCACAGATGAATATAGTATTATATGCGTTTTCACTATAGATTGTTTTGTATGATCAATTATTTTGTATGACAGAATTTTTAATTTTTTTACGATTTATATGTAAAAAATAATAATAAATATGTTTAAAGGAGATTTTGGATTATAAAAATGATCAATACTTTTCTATTAATTGTATCCATTTTAATTTATTAAAAGGATCATGTATCAAAGTGTGGATATATGTATAAATGAATCATTATTTCAAAAGACTTTATTCTCAACTAAAAGTGGTGAAGAAACTCATGGGTATTTCAGTGCTGGTTTTTGAGATGAGAAGTGATCGTAAACCAACACTTTAATAAAACTAAGTGTTTCATAAAACATGCGAACTTCTATGGTGTTAATTCATTAAAATGCGATAGATGGAAGACCAAATTTTATGTGAATTTATTTAACAAGAAATATATTTTTAAATAAAAATGACACAAAATTCCTCAATTTGTCACGTGTAAAAGCTTAATTTGTGTGTTACAATTAAAAAACTAAGTAATTAAATTAATTATTTTACTTTCGAAAGAGAAATTTCACAAAAAGTAATTTAAAAATATCTGAAAAACTTTAATTACTGCATTTTTTTAAAAAAAATTCTTTTGTTACATGTGACTATGTTGAAATAATAAAATCATTTTGTTATTGACTCATAAATTATAAATCAAGAAATTTTTATTTTATTTTTGACTGCATTTAACAGAAAAAGATTATTGTTCTAAAGATTTACTTTCAAAATTTCAAGAAATTTATTTTAAATAAAAAATAGTTTTAAATAAATTCTAGAATTTAACCATTCGCAAGAAATTCCGCATAAGTGAAGCTAATCAACAAAGGAGAATATATATATATATATATATATATATATATATATATATATATATATATATATATATATATATATATATATATATATATATATATATATATATATATATATATATATATATATATATATATATATATATATATAACTTCATTAATGCTATTTTCTTTATATAAATGTATTTTATAATGTTTGTGAATTTATATATTTCCTATGTTTGTAGTTAAAATTTGCTTTATTTTTTAATATTCAAGCAAATTTTCCCTAATTCTTAAATTTAGCCACTAATTTAGATACATTTTGTCTAATTATAACATCAAGACATTAATTAGCTTGTAATTTTATTAATAATTTTGACATAAAAAATACTTGCATGAATTTGAAGACGAGAGTTTTTGATCTTAAAGGATTTATTAGAGTTAATTATCGATTATCAAGGTAATTTGAGCATATTAAAATAATTTCAAAAATATTATAAGAATTAGAAGAAGTTTTTCATACTCCTTTCTTTAATATGCACAAATGGAATGATAATTTTCACTTTGTAGAAGATTATCTGTGAGGAGAAAAACTGGAATAATTTCTGAATATGCTTGAACTTAACAGTAATTTTCCAAGATGTATTCTTATCTTTTTAGTAAAAAGCAAGTGTTGGCGTAGATTCAATAACGAAACAATTATTGAAATTAGTATTAGCTATTATTATTCAATTTCACCTCATCTAACTATCAAATAATTTCACATCAGTTGGTTTCATGCTGTTATTGCCTCTAAAATTCATAGCAAGCTGAATGGTTAACTCTATAGTTTCTGTCCAACAGATTGTGAGTTCAATTCTTGGCTCAAGATTGGTATTTTTAGTTGTTTAGAATTTATTTTACACTGTAGGTTTTTGTTTAATTAGCTCTTGTGTTTAACTAACTAATCAAACAATGACAACATTAACTATATGTCTTAGAATTTGATACGAAATGCAATTTTAAGATTTCTATCTTTTATCTGGGGTTATAAAACGCAATAACCATGTTTAAAAAATTGGTTTCATTTTTTATGGGTATCATTGTACTAATGATAAGATCCTATCGCATATACTTCTTCAAATCATTTCCTTTTTTCCCACCCTTATCAGTTTAGAATGAGATAAGAATTTGTGGAATGGTCATGGCTGTTAAATTGCATATCCTAGTGAAAAATTATTCATACATTTTGTGACGCATCATAAATACTTACGTAAAATAATAGTTTTATTACTATATTAAATCAAAATAATCAATCTAATATAATAGAATATTTAAAAATCTTTGCTGATATTACACAGAACAATGAAAATGAGAAAGAGTCAGTCTTCCAATTTATAATAATTTTACCATTTTTCTAACACATTAACAAGTTAATTTGTAATGCTTAAATCAACACGAAATGATGAATAAAACTATGAAAATACGATTGTGATATTTTAATTAATAAATTTGATTTTGTGAAACTGAATTAATTAAATTTGATTTATCATTTTATATGATATAGTTATTTGAAATTAATTGAATTTTATTATCCCGAAAAATTATTATTCAGTTGATTCTCAAATTTGTTCGATTATTCCTTTCATATAACTTCTATACATAAAAGGAGTTTTTAAGCGAATATTAAGAATAATATATCCAAAATAAATTTACAAGCGCTAATATTTAATTTAAAAAAATTAATTAATAATAAATTATTAATTTATCGAATCATTTCAATAATAGGAAATTTAATGTTAGAAAAAAGCTGATGTCAAAAGGGTTTTTAGTCCTGCAAAGTTGTTAATATCTTAGAATATATATCTAATGACAAATGAAAGAATTTAACTAAAGTTTATTGAGTTTTTTATACTCTACTACTCTGTGGCACGACAACCCATGTAGGCCAAGGTTTACATTGCCCATCTCTGTTTTCTTGCTCAAGAGGCTCTCTGGTGCGAAGAATATGTCCCGATTATTTGGTCAGCCTAATGCGAAACGCCCAGTGTTTAATTCCCAAGCATGCTTGGTACTCAGTTTATTACTAAGAAAAAATTCTCCAGAGTGTGTGATATTAAAATTCAATATTTTTTTTGTTGGAGATTTTTCGAAAAATGTTGAGAATTTTGAATAGCTATTGAATCACATCTATTAATATTTTTTAATAAGTGATATTGGTAAAATTGTAAGACTATCAACATAATCAAAATATTTTCGCACTCATATTAGAAAATTGTCTTTAATCCGTATCAAATTAAATTACTATTTCTATTAATAGACCTTTGGAGTTATCCAAATATTTTATCATCAAAGAAAAACATTGCAATATTACAATTTCGAAATTATCAATAAATGTTTAAGAAAATAATGTCAAAAACACACAACGTTCATTATTTTGAAAATTAAAGCCTTTTCTCTTAATCTTAACTGTAAAGAAAATAGTTTTTGCAATTAAATGTAAGCTAATATAAACTAAGTAAATATAAAATATAATAACTTATTAAAAGTATCTAATGTAGCAATAAATGAAATAACGCATGAAATATTTAATGGAAGTAACTAACTTTGTGTTTTATGAAATGTGTTGTAATATGTATTGTGTGAAAAAATACAATACAGCTTTTAGTCAGCTTCAAAATTATCCTGTAACTAGATCATTTTTGATAAAAGTTACAAAAGAACGTTTCTAAGTCATCCTGAAACCATTTCAAGTGCATCAAATGCTTGTATTTTATCAGACAATTTTAGCAGATAAAGTTTTTCCCGCATTTTATAATAGACATTTTGCAAATAATTTCTTTTTTCCTTCCGGATTGAGCCCATTTTCCTTATTCTGTTTTGCATCTTTGTCGTCTAGAGCAAAATGAAAACATAAAAGTAAAATTTTAAGAAAATGTTTAGCAAAAATAACCAAATATTTTTGTTATTTTATTACATTCGAGCTGTGAATGAAATTAAAAATATAATTTAATTTAAATGTTAATGAAAGAAAATTAATAAATATTAATGAATATTTCAAGCATTTTATTTAGATCATTTTCTATTTATTATTAACAAAACAAGAACATTTATTTCAATATAATAAATATAATACTAATAACTTAATCTCAAATAATTTGGAAAGTATATTTATACTGTTTTTTTCTAAAGAATAATGTAGATATTCTAATGTTATTATATCATATTTAACATGGTTTTTTTATATCAATTTTGTTGAAGATTCCCATGGTATTTCACATATAACCTCGTCTGAGAAAATCTAAAATATTGCTGTAAATGAAACACTTTTGTAAATACTTTTTCTCAACTAAAAACATAATTGTCGCATGAAAAAACTTTGAATTATTTCACAGATCAAATATTTTAAAGAAATAAATTTATTTAGGTTTCCAGTTATATGAAATATAAGATTTGCAGATGATTTTTTTAAATTTATATATTAAATCTCGTGGTAAAAATAGCAAAATCGATTTAAATAAAAAAGCTAAAATACAGAAAGAAAAACCCAAAATTCTGTTTTTATGTAGTCAATAATTATTTTTCAATCAATAAGGTTTCCAAATTTCAATACTGTTACTCTTGATACACTACGAGGAATTTTAAAACATCATTGAAATTTTAAATAAGTTGGGTTTTAAATTGGGTTGTTATTTGGATAAAAAAGTTAAAACTAATGTTATCAATCATCAAAATATTTCTGATGTCACTGTAGATATTAATGTATAATTAGCTATAGATTATTAATTTAATTATGTAACTATAGGTAATGTTCCTACGAACTTCTATTTATTAACTGTCAATTAAATAGATATTGTTCTCTCACTTATGAACTTCTATTTATTAGAAACTATCAATTAAATAGATATTGTTCTCTCACTTATGAACTTCTATTTATTAGAAATTGTCACATACACAATTAAATGCTTATTCCAAAAATACCTATAATAAAGCATTATACACAATTCAGCATGGTTTACTTTATTTAATTTTCATGAATGTTTGCCGAAATAAACAATTAAGAGACAATGAAATTAAAATTTAAAATACTAGTGCAGAAAAGATTTCATATGTTGTATCGATAAGTTAACATTATTGGTTAACAAAAATAAATATCAAAAATTTTATAACCTATCACATATTATTATTATTAATTATCAAATGTTGTTTTCAAAAGTACCTTTCGAGACATACAAACAAAAAATTCAGAAAAATGTCTGCAAAGATGTCATATTAAAGGATATCTATTGTTTAAATGCATGAATGTCAGAGACATTTGTGATTGTTTTTTCTAGATAACAGTCATTCGTATTTGTGTACTAGAAAATGGGATAAAAACATCTATTAATTATAATTCATAGATACCTTATGTAATGAATATAGAAATAATATAATTTGATAAACTACTGTGAGTTATATTTTTACTTCAAAATCATCAGAGAAAAAAGTAAATCTTTGTTGTTTTCCTGATATCAAATTTATAAAAATATTTAGGCAGCAGTCATAAGTGTAATGTAAATAATTAGGTTTTCCTTTTGGAAACCAAATAATTAGGTTTTACTCTTGGAAAACAAATAATTAGGTTTTCCTTTCCGGTTGCTGTTTCTTAAGAGATGCATATTTAGTATAATTAACGTAGAATAATGGTATATTATACTACATAATATTTTCAAATTTACATTTCTCATTTACTGATAAATAACTAAAATATAAGTCGGAATAATCTAAAGAAAGAATGTGTTGTCAAATCTTATCCTCATTATCATTAATCTGCATTTAAGATTGAATTTGTTTAAATAATATCTAAGATTTTTTTTATTTTTAGGAATTATTTTTATTAATTCATAAAATTAACTTTACTTAACTGAATTACTTTCTGCAAGTTTGAGATAGGATTTCTTAAGAATTATTCATTAATCTATGCTTTAAAATGTTACGAGATCTA
Organism: Latrodectus hesperus; assembly: GCA_037975125.1. Classification (NCBI taxonomy): domain Eukaryota; kingdom Metazoa; phylum Arthropoda; class Arachnida; order Araneae; family Theridiidae; genus Latrodectus; species Latrodectus hesperus. Next base: position 17,139,623 of record CM075858.1, on the reverse strand, counting down.
TTGTAATTTAAATTTACATTGAATAAAAGTAAATGAAGAAATGAAATTTTTTTATTGATTTATTATTATTTAGATATATAACTTAAATGTAAAACTAACTATAAATTCTTTCTGGAATTCATTAAGTGTTTAATCATACACAATTTGACAATGATCTTAAGAATAATCTCGATATTCTATCTCTTTGGCTCTCGAGAACGAAATAGAAAATGTTTTCAAGACCAGAAATTCTGTATTTCAGTTTTAAAATTCGAATTGAAAGAGCATAACTACTAGAAATGTGGAATGAATCTGAGGAAAAAGATGTACATTAAAAAATTAATTCTTTTAAAAATGTTTTTGTTACTGAAGATGTCATCAAGAATAATTTTTAAATAACTTTTTTTTAAATTTTAGACATACGAATCGTTGTAAAATGTCTCTGTCATAAATGAATACATAGCTTCGTATAATTCATATTTTTCCTTACCATATTCTTCTTTTAAAAACCCATTTAAATATTATCCTATTTTGCTTTGAGTTCTCCACTTGAGCGTTAATTTTCATAAATTTTAGTGTAGATTGCATAATTTTATGTTAAATGTAATATTGAATAGAAAGTTTCCTTGCACAATCAAAATTTATTATTCAAAATCGAAAGAATTCTATTTATTGGCTGGAAGTTTTCTCATAAAACAATGATGTTTTTTACTTTATAAATTGTTTTCTCTTTTTATTATGGATAATACTGAAATAATAATTTAATCGTCATTTCCGAAAGTAATGAATATGATAATATCATTTTTAAATCATATTTACTTAATTGAATACACACTATAGCATATATGTTTTGAATACAACTTCCCTTATTAATCAGAAGTCAGAATGTTTAATATAAAGCTTATTTAATCCTACTCGTTTTATTTGCATTAAGTATTTGAAAAATCTTTATTTATATTTCCAAAACAATAGTTGCTGCCTTATCTCTGTTATCTAGAATCAAATTATTCAGTTACATATCCGTTGATTATTTGAAATAATTGGAATTATTTATCGATCTATTATTCTATATTCATATTTGTTTTTCAAAAGCGGAGTTCGATTCCCAATCCCACCAAAGACCCACCGAGTACATGCGATATACGTGCTCCTTGAATCTGTGGAATTGAAAGTCCAGTGGTCGGTCACTGAGCAGTTATTATGGGTTTAATAATCTGGAGAAAATTTTCTCCCCCTTCAGATCAATGTCAAAATTGAGGGAGTGGATCCTCTGGTGGTGCCATCTATCAGGAGTTTAGAGCAAAGTCTTACTTTCACCTTTGCAGTGCTCTGGTTAAACGAAAGACGCACCCAACTGACTTGTTGTTGTTGCTTATGACACTTGGATAAGCCAAGCTCGCTATGCCGTTGGCTATGCGAATTTAAGTTAATAGAGAGCGTCTTTCGTTTTGGATCAGAGCACCACGAAGGTGAAAGTACGACTTTGCTCTAATTAAGGTGCCTCGTAATTTTGAACCACGGTCAGGTGACGAGGCCCCACCTGAGCTGGCACCGTCCTCTCCACATCCACGCCACACCAGCGGAAGGACTTTGGACGTCACAGATTAACGTGGACAAGTCCCCAACCCACGGAGCTCCAGCAACCCAGTGAAGGAGAGTACACCGTGGTCACCCTCCCAACCACTGCCCGCGGCAAATGATGCTTCACTTTGCTGAGCTTACGGGAAGCGGCGTGAAGCTACTGAGCCACTGGAGCTCCCAGCTGACTTAAATTTGCATAGGCAACAACATAATAAGCTTGGCTCGTTCAAGTGTCATAAGTAACAACAGTAGCAACAAATCTGTTTTTACACCCCTTTTTACTTATACGCATATAAACTTTATAGATGAAAAGCAAAATTCACAACACTATTTGTTTCCTAATAATTTCAGTTACTGAGATAAAATTATTTGAAAATCAATTTTAATTTGAATGACATTTTTTGAAAGATGAAAATTAAAAACCTTATTCCAATAATAAATTGAAAGAATTATCTAATCAGAAAAGCTCTTCAATTGCAAGTACATAAAAAATCTTTCGAGATTTAATAGAATACACACACTCATCAATTAAAATTAGCTATCATATCACTCAATATATGACATATTGATAAAACACACATATAAAAGCATGAGAACGATAACACAATATATTAAAAATTCCTAATATTTATTGTAACATAAACTCTAAGTGGACTTCTTTGGTATGTAAAGAATTATGAACACACTACATGTCTGAAAATGTAGCATCGCAGCTGTCAATGGTAAATAATCAACATGCGTTTCTGTTTTCTCTGGTGATTGGAATGCTGAGTTATTTTACAGCCATAACTTGGTATCTGCAGCAAGCAGTGAATCTCTTTACATTACCGATAGATTTTCTGCAGATTTTCTTATTATTTAAATAAGATACCAAATAAGATCGTATAAAGAGCCACATGACAAATAAAAGTTACATATGATCAAATATAAGAAAAACGAAGGTTGATCTAAAAATGTTACTTTTCTAGTCACGACTATATTTCTCCCTTGGGCTGAACGAAAGGATCCAAATGATTCTTTTAATTGCTATTCAAATTTATTATCTAAACATTTACTAAAAGCTTAACAGAAGGAATATTTAAAAAAATAATAATTCAAAATTTAATAAGAAAATGTAAATAAACATCTTTTAATAATTAAAACATTTGATTTTTTAAAAATTTTGTTTATAACCTATAAGAAGGACATTTTTTATTTTTAGTTTCCTTTAATTTGATTTTTTAAAATTAAAGGAAGCTAAAAATAAAAAAAAATGTCCTTCTTATAGGTTATAAATGAAATGGTTACAGTATAAACCTGAGTTCTAATAAATAAGTAAAATTAAAACAGGAGTTTATTTGTAAATATAGTTTCTCAAATTATGTTAATCATTAAATTTGTTGCATTAATCTGTTAAAGTCTTATTCCTAATGATATACGATCAAAACTTTTTTTGGTATTTAATACGACTATAAATTTTTGTTAAATCATTCAGATGTTAATTTGTAATTTTGATAAAGGTAACTTAGAATGTGGAGCCTAAATATATAGTTGGTACAGTAAATTCAGAAAATGTAAAGTAATATAGTTCTTTATTAATATAAATGCAAATAGGTATAAAATAACAAAAACAAATAGACTGTCGAGTCCATATGATTTGAATGCTAACACTAGTTTTTTGAGGGTAATTTTACATTTACTTGACCTTGCATAAATTTATGTAAATAATAATAAAATTTTGTAGATTATTCTACAATATTTTATCATTATTAGCATAAATATAAATTTTATCATTTGGTATAAAAATTTATCATTATTTACATAACAAAAAAATTTAGAAAATGATAAACGGCTTAACTAATATATTCTTAAAATTATAAATTATCATTAAAAATTTTAAGATAAACTCTAATAAGCTAATTATCTCATATGTTATTATTTTATCATTATTTTAGCTACTTACCACGCTTCATACATTTAATAATGGTGTTTTTGTTTGATGGCTCTCATATTACAGCCATCACGCAAAAGCACCATTTTTAAAATATTAGAAAGAATTTCTAAAATATAAGATTTTGATACAAAAAGTAAATAGTAATTATTTGTGCCAAATATAAGTAATATAGATAATCTATAAATCAAATATAAATCATGAGTAATAGAAAATTAAAATTTGAAACAGAATAATTTTTAAAACTGCATATAAAATAATGAAATAAGAAAAACTTTAAGATATGTTGAGTGTTCATTGGTTTCGTAAGAGCGAAACAATTTTTGTCAAAAAAAATTTATGTTGCAAATTTAAAATTTATGGAAGAAATATTCAAAAAAATTAATTTAAGTTTGAAAACATTTATTTTTTTTAACATTTATTAAATTATGTGAAAACATTTATTAACCTCATATAGATGTATTGAGGAGCTCATAGTATATTATAGAAATGCTAATGGCGCATACATATGAATCCAAATACTGGAGAAATTTGAATAGTCAAAGAATTCTTCAGATCTAACTAATGCGAAAAAAGGATTTTTCATTATTATTATTTATTAGCTTAAAAAATCTGTGTTGATCTAAATTATTATCTTATACAGCTTTATTTAAAATAATTTCATATTACATAGAAAGAAATTTAAAAAATAAAAATAAAAAAAATATTTAAATTGATGAATAAAAAACGTGAATTAAATTTTTTACATTTATCTCTGCAAGATTGGTTTTTATTTTTATTGCACATTAATTGCATACCTTTGTAATTAAATTAGTTTTCATGTAGATAACTAAATATTTAAAATTTAACATGCATTGGTATAAATACTTTGAAAACAATTTCCCTTTCATTAGCATGTTAAAAATTCCCATATCTTACTATGAATTATCTTCTTAGCGATTATTGCAATGGTTTCACGTTTTATATTACTTTCAACGTATTCAAATCATTTAAAGGAATGAAACTAAATTGAAATTTTATTTTAATCATCCTTCGCTAAGTTTAATTTTTTTATCCTTCCGTATAATCTATCTTTTTTCCAATCCTTTAATCTGACTCTCGAAATAAAACATAGATTTAAATAAGCGAGGTATTAAATTACTTCCGATTGTATTATTAAATATGATAGAATTTATTTTGCAATAATAATGCGTCATAACTATACAGATATCATATTCTTTAAATATCTTAATATTTGACAGAGAATACAAATAGTAAGGAATATTTCTTAAAAAAGCAAGAAAATGTCTATTTCGGCAAATTCAATTTACATAAGTTTTAAAACAATTGAATATTTTTATTAAGCTAGCGAAATAATAAATTTTAATCATAAAAATTATTATATATCACTAGTTTATTTTGTTCTAATTTTAGCAATTTATTTCAATTTTGTAAGGAAATAGAAAAATATTTTTAAAAATTAAATAAATCAATATACAATAAATAATTAATAAATTAAATCATGTGCGCTTTTATATAAATGAAGCAGATAAAAATGTAGATATTGGGATGTTGTTTACATCGCAGTATATCAATTTAATTATAGTCTAAACAAATAAACTATATTATAATATTGCATAAATACGATTAAAATATATTAATAAATATTCAATGAAATAAATAATGTTTTAAGATTAAAAAAATTCAGTTCTTCACTAACTTTTTGTATTTTTACAATTTTTGTTTTTTAAATAAATTCTTCGTAAGGAATTCAAGACTAGTTTAAATAAAATTTCCTTAAAAAAATCAATTAATCAAATGTGAATAAAATAGAAATTCAAATATAAACTCACTTTGTCCAAAACAGATGACTATGATAAATATAAAATGTAGCTTTTTAGTTCTTAGAAACATTTTGTCCAATCTACACTTTGATTTTTCACATTTATCGTACAAAATTTATGAAATAATCTTTCTTCATTTGAACCTTAAACACTAAGCATTTTCATCTTGATAGCGGTATAGGAAAAGTCACTGGTAGATATAAAAACAATTTCAATAATAAACAGAAGCACATGTTTTTGTTTTACTGAAACGAAAACTATTATGGATCATGGTTTTCAAAGGCTCCGGAATTCATCTTCCGCTCAATTCCCCAGTCAAAGGGAGAATGGGCAGAAAGTCTAGGGAACTTGAAAACCAGCTTTACTTCCTCCACCCAACGTCACTTCCTGTTTTCAAGTGCTCACCTTTATCACCGCTTCAGTCGTTCTCACTCATTGTAAATACGCAATTTCTGCTATCTTAGGTAATAATAGTCACGTAAACTTGATGAATAATTTTATTGTTAAAAAGTATCAATTAAAGGCAACACTTTACTATTTTTATCACTTGAATTTTAATACAAGTTAATAGAAAATTGATTTTATCAATTCGTAGTTTCGTATGAAGATAAAATCAGTTACAAAAAAATTCTATCTGCATATATTAGAAAATAATAATAATACAATAATTCTTTCTTTGCATTTTTATTCTATTCTATATTAAATTTATTAACAATTTTTACTTTCAAAGTATTTCCATAGAAGCTTAAATATATAACAATATATTTATTTAAATTTAATCTTCTGTTTTTATAATATATAAATTTATCGTATCTTAACATGTCAAATTTAGGATATAATGTAATAAATTCTATAAACTAGTTTTTGGAAGAAATTACTGCATCATATTAAAAATTAATATGCAATAAAAATACATTTGAGAGTATATCAAATTAAATACTTTATGCATTTTCATGTATTGATTTCTAGAATATATGTATTACATACATAGGTATAGAAATACATATCTGTGTTTGTAATATATGTAAAATTATTACGAAGAGGAAATTAAAGTCTATAAGTCAATCAATGCAAGCTCTTAAGATTTGATCTTTAATTCATAAAACTTTTGATAGTTGTTTCTAAAATACTTCATATCAAAATCACATCATTATTTTATAGCAAATGCTTAAAGTAAAAATAAATATGAGAGAGAAATATTATTAAACTCAAAAATAGAGATTTAGTTATCAGAATGAAACACAATTACTTATTTTTAACTTTTAGATCAAGGAAAAGAAGAATATTTACAAATAGTTTACTATAATTTTTTATGAATAGAATTTAATATTATTAAAGCAAACACGAATATATGCTATTCCTTTGATAAATGTGTAATGAAAATAGCTCAACAAAAGCACTGACAATTCAAACTAAGAACTTCTAATGACAAGCAACGACATGTTTTGAAATTTTTGAGAATGAACAAAAGTTGCTAAAAATGACCACACAAATATTGTCTTAATGGATGAAAATTAATTGTGGGAATTGTAGATGTATTTCAACATCTTAGTGTCTTCGGGAAAAAAATTGAGAAATACTCGATTCTTTTGAGTTTATTTAATTAAAAATTCATAGAAGTTTCAATGACTGAGATTTTGCAATTATTTCAAATATAAGAAAGAAAAGAAAACATTTATTATAACTTACAATAGCATATAATGAAAAATAAGTTTTATTTGTTTTAAAGTGGAATGTCATTGATCATGATAGTAATTATATATCAATAAAACTGTAAGCGAAGTATATATTTTTCATTAAAATATTTATTGTTTACAATACAATGGATTTCTCAAGGTCTAGTTGATTATATATTTTCCCTTTACACAAAACTGTATCACACTGAGGCCGTGTTGAGTGCATCGGCCTTTCACCTCGAAGGGTTGGGCTCGATTCCCAATGCCGCCAAAGACCGACCAAGTACATGCGATATACGAACTCATTAAATCTGTAGAATCGAAAGTCCTGTAGTCAGAGAGAGTCGGTGAGCAATTAATATGAGTGTAATGGTCAGGAGAAAATTTCCTCACCCTCCTGATCTGGCCACGTAATTTCCAACCATTAATCAGGTTATACATTATAGTAAACACCAAATTAAGAACTTATTGGACAAGGAAGAGACTAATCTGTGGCAGAAATCCTGGGATGAAACTGGAAAGGCAAGGAGGCTTCACGCTTACTACCCCAAAGTCTCCAGAAAGCGCCTGCTTGGAGACTTCTTCATTAATCAAGTCCTAACTGGACATGGGGTCTTCGGAAGCTATAGGAATAGGTTTCACCACAAGTCCAATCGATGCCCTCACGATGACGAGGTCGCGGATCCTGAACATCTAATACTACACTGCCCATTCTATAAAGACGTCCGTGGTAAATGGTTTCCACCAAACTTTGCCAACCTAGAACTCAAGAATCTCTTAAAAATTCCTAAGGTCCAATCCGGAATTAGAGATATTCTACAACATGAACTCAAACTCCAATTGAACGAGGTACAGGATGCCTCCTCAACTGATTAACTGTTCAATATGAATTAATTAATTGTTCTTTGCACTATCTCTGTAAATATTGTACACATTATTACTTTGTTTTCATTGTATCATAATGTTATTGTATCTGTTTTAATAAAGGCATTATCCAAAAAACAGATCTTCCAGTCAAACGAGTCTCAATGGATCGTCGCCCACGCTCCCTTTGGCACCTATTGCCTTTTGTGATTTCCTTCATGTTCTTTTGACTTTACCTCTCTTAGCCTGCATTGGCCTGTCCGAACCTTGGTTCACTAGATTACTAAAGCAGCGTCCTCCACCATATACTTTCGGGTGGGTCGGTGTCATTAAAGGTCACCCTCCTGATCTAAGTCAAAATTGAGGCAGAGGATCCTCTGGTGGTGCCATCTATTGGAGGCTGCTTAGAGCAAAGCCGTACTTTCACCTTAGTAGTGCTATGATAAACGAAAGACGCAATCTTCTGACTTAATTTCGTATAGCCGTCGGCTAGTATTGTCTAAGTGTCATAAGTAACAGCAACAACATATCAAATTGATTTATTGTAAAACTATATATGAAATTTAAAAAAGTAAGCAGAAAATGACTTATAAGGAGAAATTTCTCTAATCTTTGGTATAACAAAGCATGAATACGTGTGAAACGATTGCACAAAACTTATTGAGTTGATATATACCATTTTTGTAATAAATACTATTTTCTATTAATCTCTCTTTCCTCTGTGAGTTTAACTCATTTTCATTAAGGAACAATTTTCACAGAAAATATGCATCATAGATGTAATTGAATAAATAGTTTCTTTAAAATAAATCACAAATACTTTTTTAAAAAAATGTTTTTATAATATTTTGAATGTATAATGTTAGAATACTCTTGGTATTAATGGATTCTACTTGGAATAAATTATGCTATCTTATAAGATGCTGTAATTCTTTGTTTTATTATATAGCAATACTTTATGCGTCACAACAAAATAGCCCGAAAATTTTTAAGGAGTTAAATAATATTGGTCCTTTTAATTTTTTTCTTTTAATCAGAATTGATAGAACTGTAACTGTCAAATAAAATATTTGTAATCATGAAAAATATGAAAAGATGAAAATTGAAATATTTGAAATTAATTTGTTAAATATGTTAATTTAATTATTACATTAAAGAAAGAAGGTTAAGGTAAGAAGGTTAAATCTTATCAATTTAAAAATTTTACAAAATATTCTAGCAAAACTATTAATACGATATCCTTTTTTTCTGTTTTAAATGTTAAATAAAAGAATTTAACGAAATGTTACAAAAAAATGTAAATAAAGTGAATATTATATCTAAAAAAGCTGTCTGTGTTACATTATAGGCAGTTTTTCGTGCATTACTTAAAATACATAGATATTGAAATGATGCTGCCATCTACTGATTTTAATAGTTACTATTACAATAACTGACATTTTTAGTTTTATTATATCAGATATTTGATCATTCATTTTTATAATAAATTCGTACATTTTATTTATTTTAATTACTCTACAAAAACTGATATTATTAATTTCTAAAATCTTTATTTTTTCTATAAGGTTCACAATTTTTTAAAATTTATGGAATTTGAAAAATATTATTGATTAATTATAACGATTCATGTGTCTTAAAATTATACAAGTCAAACCCTTAAAATAGAGAGATAATAAATATAAAGACTTCAATTTGTTATGCGCTTTATCAATACGTTTTAAATATCGCATTATTCTGTTTTTACAGTCCCTGAATTACATAAGGACATAGTAAAATTATCATGGGTTTATTTTTTTGAATACTTCATTCATCATGATTTTGAGAAATATTGCGGATCAAAATATCATAATAATAATTACATTTCTCAAATTTATATTCCATAAAATACGTGTATTGATTTTTCTAAATAAAAGCTATAGTTTCGGCTTAGTGGTATTTTAAAAAAAGGATTATATATATGCTTTGCACACTTTTCGTAATTTTATTTCCTATAGATTTCTATGAACCAAGAAATTATTATGTCCGTAAACCGTCAATCGATCTAAATGATCCAAATCATAATTTTTATGTAACAATTATGTAAAATTCTATATTTTAAAAATGACAATAATATAGTATTGTTATTACATTTTATAACAAAAACAATAATATAATATTAGATGAATAATAATAATTAAAAAGAAAATCTATTATTGTGATTTATCTTGAAATGAAAGTTTTTTTTAAACAAATTTATCGCAAAAATAAATTGGGGAAAGTATTTTACACAATTAATACGATACTTAAAAAATAATATTTAGAAAATGAATGCAGAATCTAATAACTAAAATATCTTGAAATGAGTTCTGACTTTTCATTCATAATATATAAATTTATGTACTAACCTCTGTTTTCTATAATTTAACAAATATTGTCTATATATTTTTTCATAGAATTTTTTAGTAGTTCCTAAGCGTAAAAAATTTTACTAATTTCCAAATTACATAAATTTCTAAAAATAACATTGAATAATAATTTTTTTAGAAATAATGAGTTTAGTATAAAAAGATAAATAGTTGCTTTTAAAATTAAACTTTGGTGTTTAGTGTAATATATTACGACAGTTTTTTCTAATCTAAATATATACTCATAAACAGCTGAGTTAAGTTATTTAATTTTAAATTTAGATTTTTTAATGAGAAATATTTCAATAGGTTTCAATTTTACTATTCCTCCTTTTACTCCTAAATCTGCAGTTCCCTGCCTAGTCTGCTGGAATTGTTTGTTTTCACATTTACTTACTGGACATGACTATTTGTAGAGGGATTTACATCTTTTTATAGTCAAGGGTTCAGCTTGTTGCTCTTTGTACCAACAGAAGGATATTGATGGCAATTATCTCAAGAATTGCCCCACTGTTTTAAAGTTTCTTGAATGTTTCCAATTGCAGCAGAGTTTTTCTTTAATAATATAAAAAATTTCAAAAATGACAATTTAATTTTCATGGAATATATATTTTCATTTTCAGAGTTATTTAAAATTACTTTTAAATTTCCAATAAATTACTCGATACTTAAAAATATTTAACATTGTATAAAAAAGCATCTTTAAATAAAAAATGTACTTTTTCTTACTTTTCTTACTTTTTCTTACTTTTCTGTACTTTTTCTTACTTATTTTTAGTCGCAAATATCTGTAAATGTAAGCTAAATTTTCAAGCTAATTTATGTATATTAAATTCTTTTCATTCGCCCTTTCAGTATTGCGTAAGAATTTTAATTTTTGCAAGCAAGGCAACACATAATCAAAATATATAAGTCAGTCTATTGATCTGCAATATAAATATGTAGAACAAACATTGTAGAGCTTTAAACATAATATGCTCCTGTGTACGTCGCTCGTATTTCTGCCCCATTTTTGCCATCTTGAAGAATTTGAACTAATGCTTTGCCAAGTTCTTTCGGGCTACAAATAAATATATATATATATATATATATATATATATATATATATATATATATATATATATATATATATATATATATATATATATATATATATATATATATATATATATATATATATATATATATATATATATATATATATATATATATATATATATATATATATATATATATATATATATATATATATATATATATACGTATATATACATATATATAACATAATATTTTTAGTATTAGTGAAACTTTTTAAATTATTTAATTTATTTAATTATTAATTTCAATTTTATTTAATTATATATATATTTTTGATAAATTAAAATTAGTAAATATTTACCTGTAAATCTATAGTTTTTTTATTAAAAACTCTTAAAAAATTATTTACATTTCTTATATAATATATATTTATATAAAAAATAAAAAAAATTATTTACATAAAAAATAAAAAAAATGTTTGCAATTTTTAAAACGGGCAAAAAATATGAAACCAAAGTGATAGAATCTGATGAAAAATAAACAATCCAACAGATATGGATAATTCGTATAGATACATGATGGCTTCGTACAGGACATTAGGTAATTCAGGAATTCCTCAGGTAATTAATTATATTGATTGAGCAGTACATTTTAAGGTTTTGGGGAATTTCTCTGGCGATGCGAATTGCAAACGCTTTCAGCAGGTATTATTTGGAAGTTATTTAAAAAGATTTTTTGCATCAATCAATATCTCAGACAGTCTTGAGACTGGTTGAAATCTAATTGGCCAATTCATCTGGCGAGCATTTTCCCCTTAATAATATCAACCATGTGAGCTATATGTAGTCATATAAATGAACAATATGGGCTATCAATTGAAATGAAATCAGCGTCAGTTGCTCTCCTTATAAGAGGGGAATATAGTTCTATAAATTTCATCTAAATAAATCACATTATTGACATTACTTAATTCAACTTCATATTGGTATCCAATAAGATACCTGGTCAGACCAATAAGCACCCAATGCAATAAACTTCAGTTTCTCGGATATAAGAGGGCAAGTAGTGGATCATTCATTTTTGGTGTATGAATATGTGTCAGAAAGCACCGGCTCATTCAACTAGGCCTCATCAATTAGAAAACTTGATACGCACTCCAACTCCAATTATCAGTGACTGTCAATGAAATGTTCACTGTGATGTAAAATAATAAAAGAAATGGAATATCTTATTCTCAGAAATGAATAGGAAGCAAACAGACATTCTTACAGACTTCTCTCATGAAGCTTTTTGGAAAGATTATCATTTGATGTGCTAGTGTAGAAGTCATGAGAGAGCTGAAAAGTAGAGTCTTGTCGCTTATTCAATGCCCGACATTGAAAATGCAACACCAAGAAGGAGTGGCCAGAAAATTATGCAAATTTCAGGGTAGATACACCTTAGCAAATTATGCAAATTATGTGAAATGCGCAACCCTCCAGAGCACGTAGAATAAGATATAAGGTGAGGAACCGGCAGAGTGAGCAATATTCGTGACGTCATTGCTGCTTGGAAAATAATCAATGAAAGTTTGTTCTTGTCGCAAAGGACACCTGTAATTGAAGACAATGCCAGGACATCGTTGATGGAGTCAGTTCCAGCAGACAGAGGAGTTTACAAGGGACATGGTGATAGGACTGAAAAGGGCAAGTTGGTCCTTAGACCAAATCGCAGCTGATAGACACTTGGATGCGTCCATAGTGGTATGGCTGTTGCGAAGATGGTTTGGAAGAAGGAACTATGAAACGTTTGCGGGAAACTGGTGGTTTGACAGACGTGCATTCCAAATCAGTAAACTTAAAAGTAAAGTTTGGGGTCCGCCTGCACCGCTATGTATGCATGTCTCTCTTTGTTTGCCAAGTTTCGTCACTTTCTGGTAACTCCTTCTTAGTTTTGCATTTTCGATGTCGACTAGTGTACCTTGTTTAATATATAAATAGTGATTTTTTTCTTGGCCTTTGTGGCTCTGACGATATTGGTAAAGTATTGTCTTGATGAATCTGCTAACCTAAAACTGTTTCATAAATTAGATATACAATGCACAGAGAGAAAAGATGCACAAATTTTATCTTTTAATTTTGAAGCATAGTTTTACATTTTTTAAATCTCTCTTGAAATTCAATAAAATATTAAACTTTTAATATTGAATACAATATACGTAAAACTGATACGAGGTATAACAAATTTAAAGTAGGAGAAAATATTTTAATGATTATATCAAAATTATCCAAAGTTTAATTGCAAGATTTTATTTCATGAACTTTGTTTTGAATGCAATGATGATAATACTTATGGTAAATAAACTATTTATTATAATTTGCAAGATTATTGGTTTTTAAAATAAACTGAATGATGTAAAGTTTTTAGAAAATGGTTCAGAGGATATTTTCTAAGAACTTTACATTATTCAATAAGAAAAATGTTATTTTTTTAAAATGAAATACAATTGATTAATATATAAATGCCATAATTAGATTCTTGGTATATGCTCTACTTACATCCATTGAAAAAATCTCATTTTTCTAAATATATTTTACAACATTTATTACACACAAAACATATAAAAAACATTTTCGAGTTTTACATCTATTTTAACTTTTTATCTGATCTAAACCGCAAGATTTTGAATTTTCAATTATAGGTGAAAATGTATATTATACAATTATTTATTTTTCAAAATAATATACAAAAAACTAAAAATACACGAAAAACTAAGCAGTCAACTTCATTGCATTCTTAATTATTTGCTTACATATTTTCGCAAGTCAAAAATTTAGAAATAATCAATAAGTAGAAAATAATATGTTGTTAAGTTTTAAAGTGAAACCAAAAGTTAAGTTAAAAACTAACAGGATTTTGTACAATATTTATTACCTCATAACATCAAAATTAACTTTCAGTTTTCTAAACAGTTCTGGATCGATGGATCTGTCTTCAAATCTTTCATACATTGGAGTGTCAACAGAATCTGGTGCTAAAGCGCAGATTTTGATTGCAGATTTCTTAAAATGATAATCAGTCTAAAAATAAATCGTACTAATAAGAAGGTATGGCGATTAAAACTATATAATTTTAAGTTCTAAATTTGAAAGTTTTCTTCATTCATTACTAATAAAATTACATTTATTAAAATTTTAAATGCATTCTTAACTCTCTCTCTCTCACACACCATACATATCATGTTCTAAGTTTATACTTGAGGGAGCGGATTCTCTGGTGGTGCCATCTATCGAAGAATTTTAAAAAAAGAGGAAAGACATACTTTCGCTTTCGTGGTGCTCTGATTAAAACGAAAGGTGCTCCCTATTGACTTAAACTCGCATAGCCAAGGCATAGCGAGCTTGGCTTGTCCAAGTGTCATAAGTAACAACAACAAAGTATATTGTATACAATACAAATAAAAATTGCAACAACAACAAAGTATATTGTATACAATACAAATAAAAATTGTATTTATTATAAAAATCAATATATTGAATGAGTAATCTTTAATTTGCATTCTTACAATTTTGATCTATTTAGGTTTTACTATTCTGGTAATTTATAATTTTGATAGTCGCAGAAAAGTTTTTTACGGTGGAGAAACGCTTCCGACAGCATTCTTCTCCATTTAAATTACAAGATCTAAAAAAAAACTGCGTAGTCAGTGCATAATATTTTCTGCACATAAATACACCCCAAATGAATGTCAACTCATTGCCCTAACGAATTAGAGCTATTATCTCTGTAAAAGGTGGTCTTATAAAAATTGATCTTGGATTTCGAATGCATGGTCGATGTTTGAAGGTAGAATTAAAACATCAGATATCATGTTGGAGCCATATATTTATGTCTTATAATTAAATATATAATACATTAAAGTTGAAACATAGTTAGAAAAACAAACCCTAAATGGAAATTAATGAATTCCTTGGAAAAAAAAACAATTTTACAAAAGTTTAGAAGCTATTAGTTATACTCAAGCAATTAAAACGTATATAGTTGTTAAATTATAAATATTTCATAATTAATCAATTGCACATAGTTTTAGTGTAATTCTCAACAATAAAATTTATAACTTACTCCATAAGATTTAGTTAATCCTACTACACCGTATTTAGTAGCAGTATAGACAGGGCACAATGGACTTGACTCGTATACTGAAATGATATTTTGAATTTAAAAAAATTAATTTTAAGAAAAGACGCATACAATTTTATAAATAATAATAAAACATAATATTGTCGGAAAACATCGAAATTATGATAATCAACTGTACATACAATAATATATTAATAATGTAAATTGGAAGCAAAAGCTTCCTGAAGATGATGATAAATGAGATGATATTAAATTAAAATTTAAATGCAGTTTGAAAATTTTTTTATACATAATGCTTACATTAATTTGCTTCGGTGTAATAGAACTGTGATAAACTCACTAATTTTTTGTGTTTTATCTTACTAAAATAAGAATTTGTTGCATCACTAAACCATTCTAAAGTTCAGAGAATGTTTTATTGTAGATATATATATATATATATATATATATATATATATATATATATATATATATATATATATATATATATATATATATATATATTTATATATATATATATATATATTATATATATATATATATATATATATATATATATATATATATATATATATATATATATATATATATATATATATATACATATATACATATATCCTCCTTTTTTGGCACAGATTCCGTATAATCCCGGATGCGAAATTATGAGTTTGGTGATTTTTTTGCCTGATTTTCTTATGTTTCAAACAACCTAAGTTTTATTACGTCATCGATATGGAGATATGTAAAAATTATGCTGAAAATTCTATTTTGGCAACCCTAGTATTTACGTCATATTGTATGTTACAATACGTCATCTTGGTAACATTTCTTCATCACCAAAAAAATTCAAAATTTGGAATCCTGGATTATACGGCATCTGTGCCCTTTTTTTATATAGATCTTATGTATTAATATAGATTAATATATTGTTATGGCAATTGTTGTTAGAAAGATAAATCAAAATAAGATTTTTCAAATATTTATTCTCTATTGCGTATATCTTTATTATGAAATTTTAATAATCAATAAAAATAAAATAAATATTTTGAAACAAACTTTTTAGCTTTTTCATTTATATTCATTTTTTGTGAAAATATAAGGCATTGAGATACCACACAGCAGAATATTAAAATGTAGATTGCAATGAGAGAAAAATATTTTGATATTTTTTATTTTTTGAATCATATTTATGTATCCGACTAAAATCTTATAAACTGTACTATATTTTCGATTGTTGCTTTGAAGAACTATCTATTATCGTGTTCTATATATTACATTAATGATTATTGTGTTCTATATCTTACATTAATAAAATTATCGCTTTGTACCGTTTTTTTTTTTTTTGAAAAATATTTGAAGGCAATAGTGAATAATTACTTATATTTCTATATTAAACACACACATTCTTATAAACTTTATGCATATTAATATTATATTATACAACTTTATAAAAACATTTCAAATATTAAGGAAATTGGAACTTTTTAGAAAAACTTAGCATTTTTCTTTAGGAATTAAATCTTCAGTAAATAAATTTAAAAAAATGATTAAAAATTAAGAATTTAACTATATAACAGGATTTTCTTCTCGATAAAAATCACTTAGCAATATTTCTATCTAGAGCAAATTTATTTTCAATCTGTGATACTATTTAAATAATTCAAATGAAATAATTAACTAGTAATTATCAATCCCAATTCATATCTGATTTTTGATATTTGCTGAGCAAATACAAATCTAAAAAAAAAAGCCATTAGTATTTTTGCATTATATATTAGTATTTTGAAATTATGAAAAAAATTTCTCAAACATGGTAACATTGAACACAAATTGCGAAAAATGAATTTTTACCAAGAACAAGTGTTGACATCAATTAACTACTAAAAATTTATTACGTAAAAGTTTTTTTTGTATGAAAATATTTTTATTTATAGTAACATACCAGCTTTTGATGTAGTGTTGACAATATAACCACCCGATCCACCATTATCAGTACCCATGTACTTAAAAGCAAGCTTTACTCCATTAACCACTCCTATCTAGAATATTAGAATACAAATAGTTTTCTATACATTATAATGCAAATAGTATTATAGTTATTATATAAATAGAACAGAAAATAAAATTTAATTATATACTAGAACAATAAACTAGGTGACTATATTACTCAAATTATTCTATCCCACTGTATTTTTTGCTTTAAAGCAAGCTTTTAGGAAACAATAAATATTTTCAAAAAATTATTTTCAAGTTCGAAGAATCATATCCAAGATAAATGGATTTTATTGTTCATGACAACATTACACCATCATGAGATAGAAATAAATTCAAAGGTGATTTTCTTAGAATTTTTGATAATTCTTGTTAATTAAATAATGTTTATAAAATTATAAAACAACTACACTTTTTATGTAAACTTTTTGCACGGCTTTTATTTCATTAAAAATATCATAACCAATACAGTGTTTCATGGACGAGGTCTTTCATAGTTTCTTCTTTTCGATTTGCTTATTTAAATGATTTCCTTCTAGTAGAGATGTGAACAAACATTAAGTTAAAGCTAATTTTTTGCAATTATATAGATTATTAAGAATTAAGATATTGAAAATCTCTTTAAATTGTTTTGGATACTTCATATTTTTCTACAGAGAATAAGTCTTGAATAAAAATCAAGAGGAAATCATTTTCTTAATTCTTTACTTATATTCTCATGTGCATCTATGGATTTATTTTCCATGACCTCCTTCACACATGAGCTTTCAGCGCAATGAATTTGCGGATATTCATTCATAAGTAATGGCTTCTGGTTCATCAACTACAGGCAATGAACTGACCTTCTCCGAAATAAGCTCAAAAATTAAGATCACAAATCAGAAAATATGGAGGACTCCTTCGTCCTCATTTTTGTATTTTGGGGAAACTCCTGGAAATGCCCTCAAAATTAGAAGAGCTGTCCAATGCACCATCAGCAGGCTCTTTAGTGTATATATAGGGAATACTATTTAAATGGATGGATTGAAATCTTGAGTGCACATTGTGCACTTCTGCATAGGCCTCCCTTGACTATATTCTCAACTTTGCAACGGTATTGGGCTTTTGCATGAAAACCTTATCACTTTACCTTTAATTATTTAAGACTTATTGAGGATTCAGGACCTCATGGACATGGTCTAGCTTGCAAGTAGACCTTGAATAGCACAACAACAAATGCAATCTATAAGAAAGAAAGCTAACAAAAATTGTAAGTAGTTTTTGTCCTATATTTTAAACACGAAAGATTGTTTATTTCGATAAATTAAGCTGAAATATATTAATATTTCTTTTTGAAATAATATTTGCGAACCAGGGATAAAATTCAATTAAAAGATAAAAAATAAAAAAAAAAAAACTTCAACGTGCTGAAATTGTATGTCTAGTTAATATGTTATCAGCTTCTATTTTAATTTTCTCCCAAAAAATGTAAAATTAAGTTTTATTATGTACCTCGACTTATGAGGTGATTAGTGTTAAATTGGTGTAAAACTATAATAGTTTCTATGAATTTTTGAGCAATAAGCAGATCTGCTTTACAAATTAAATACCCAGTACAAATTATCATTGCAGAACGATACAAATATCTTAATAGTAGTAAGGAGAAGCACTGTATTCCAACATTTCGGTGTATGGTCACACAATGTCTCAAAAATCCATCAGTTCATTGTCAGGACACTTGAGTGACATTTTATTGGTTTTTGTAGCTATGGTTGCTACGTTGACTTAACCCATTTCAATCTACCAATTGTTCTCCATTGCAATCGACCTTAACCCATTGCAATTACTCTTATGAGAGTCTCCGAAAATGCAGATGCTCGTTGTCAGTCTTTTAACAAAAAAATATACATAAATTTATAATGGACACTTATATCAGTTTGACGTCTGATCTACTGAATTTAGAAGAGTAAGTTTCATTACAGAGTTTGGATATATCTATTTAGTTACAGTTAGTAATTCTAATATTTTGATTAGTTACTAATTAGCTGCCACTTTTGTAATAAAAATGAATGGAATTCGCTTATAAATCAATGGCCAGAGAATGGATTTTTTTTGTAGATTTTTATGTGCAAAATACGGTTTTATATCACATGGATGATGTCTTTTAACGTTACAATTGACCTTTTTAAGGTACCTTGTTCAGTTTTTATAGTAATAATCACTAACATCTGAATTTTACCACTGGAGGATTGAAAAGCTCCATTTTTTGTAACGAGTAATTACTTTTTTATAATAATTTTGATCGTGAAAAAAATACTTAATAATCTTTTCCATGATAATAGCAGTCAAATTTAAGGAATTAAACTTCAGTGGATGCTCCATATGTAAATATGTGGAAAAAATATTATTATACATGCTATTTGTGGTTGTAAACTTTATAGTAAAATCTTATTCACGTAAAATTTTATACTAATATTTAATTAAAAATAGATGATAATTTTCATATATAATAACAGTAAAATATAATGATATATACCCTATAAAATCTATTTTGTTATAAATATTAATTAGGGTTACTTTTAAAAGTAAGATTGCAGGCTTTTAAAATAGAAGTTTATTTGGTGTTTTTTTAAAGAATATTTTATGAAAGACAATTCATTAACTGTTAAAATTACAGATTCACTTTGAAAATACATACTTACAAAATTTATTTCAATAGTTTTTCTCCAATTTATTTCATCAAACACTCCAGCATTGTTTACAACTACATCAATTCTTCCAAATGCTTCTTGAGTTTTTTCAAACGCTCCTGTTTAATTAAAATTATATAAACATATTTTGGGTACTGTTTTATGTATTTTGAAAAGTTGCTAGTACTACCATAACTTATTTGGTAAATATTAAAAGTGATGAAAGAGAGCATAAAACGTTTTGACAAAACAGAGCTTGAATATAATTAACAATGCTCTTTTGTTATAGTGTAGAAAATTTATGAGTTTCATTAAAAACTCATTAAAAAATAAAATTAGTACACATTTCAATGAACTGATATGAATTAATGATGAAGTAATCTGTTCATAAGCAATGAAAAGAACTCAACGTTTACTTTTTGTTTCATATACTAAATAAGTAATGCATTTCATGTTATTAAAATAAAAAAAATGAGATTTAATTTTCACTAGTTGAATTTTTACAAAGAAAAATTTAGACATTATTTTAACCTCAGATGAATATTTTTTTAAATTAATTTTAAAATCTTAGTATGTTGTTTGTTAAAAGCCATTTTTCTTCCTTTCACATAGTTGATTATTTAAATACAAAATTAGGTACATTTTAATAATTGTTTTTATCAGAAGAAAGTATTCTGAATTATACTATAGACCATTTTGTTTTAAAAAGCAAAAAATCAAATAAGAAAATTGCTGCACAATCCACAAATAACGGTGAAATACGTTACAAATTAGTTTTATATAGTTTCCCAAGACCATTTAAATTAATCTAATATTTTAAAGTACCAAATAAATCAATCAATTTAAATAAGCCATATTGAAACTTATTCTTTATTAGTAAGCTCAGATATTTATTATTAATCGGCGTTTTATTGTTTAATTGAATTTTTTAAAATATTCCTCTCTAAAATTAAATATAAATGCAAACATTGCATTTATATTTAATTTTGTCAATGATCAATGATGATTTATATTAACTAAAAAAGAGAGAAATATGAAAAGTTTGTTGTTTAATATAAAAAGTAAAATAGTTATGGAGATAATAAATTAAAATCATTTGTCCATTAATTTTAAATTTCTGTTCACATTTTTTGTTTAGTAAATGTATTTTGCATACGATTTCATAAAATTAATGAATAAAATTATTCACTGAGATGAAAATTTCTCTAGATTTATCTGTACATACATTAGTCAAATAATAAACTTACGAAACGATAAACATAGTTTGGGTTAAAAACCATTTATGAATAGTGGATCAGAAAAATGGGTGTATTAATTTTGTTCTATTAAATAAAATAATATTCATAATCCCTATTTAGAAAAGCTAGATTTTAAATCTAAATCAGTCTAATTTTAAATTAGCGTGAAAGAAATCTCTTTTGTAAGATGTTATCAAAATGAACAATAAATATGCTTAAAATTATTTAAATATGTACCAAATAATCACTTGAAACAAGTTAATATTTAAAGGAATAATTAAATTAGATTAATGAATGAGCCGGAATATGAATCTTAACTTCTATTACGTAATTAAGTTTACTGTGGAAGTCAATACATACTTTGAAATTCATCATAAGAGGTTACATCACATTTCTGAAAAATTACGTTTGCTTTATACTCCTCAGGTAAAGATTCAATGAATTGAGAAGCTACAATTTCATTGATATCTATAATACATACCTGCAAACAAAAAAAATATTTGCTAGCAGCGGCAAAAAACGTAGTATGTCAACAAAATAAAAATTCATTTTTAACAAAAATGTTTCTTGTTTCATTCCCTTCTTTTAGTATAAAGGACAAATTTTTAATTTTTTTATATTATTGTTAAATTTCCTTATAATTTAAAGCAATAGTTAGTCAAATGAATTGTATTAAGAAATGTAAATCTGAAAAGATAAAATTTTAGAGGAATTCCTGTTATTCAAATTTATTCTACAAATTTTATTAATAAGAAAAAATGATACATTTTAAAATTCAATGAAATATTTTAAAGGAAAAGTCCGGATTATATGAGGAAATATGGGTTCAATGTAAATATGGGTATCCCGTGGTTTGGTGAAAAATTTGACAATAAACAATGGTGATAAAATATAATTTCTGATAACGTGGTATTGTGGTTTAAATACCATAACTTTAGGGTTGCTATTTTATAACTCACATCTTGGTGTCTATCTTGGTGCAAAAAAATCGATAAAAAATCAATGGTATCCGTAAGTACCTTTTACTGATTGAATAAAAATAATTCTGAACTGTGAAATGAAAAAGTTATAATTCTGTTTTTTTATAAAGTTGCTGTATATTTTTTTAAAATCAATTTTATGAAAGGTAAAAAATCCTTTAAGCTTCCATGTGTTTGATTCATAAACAAATGCAAAAATCAGCGAAACATAACATTTTCTTTATCAAATTAATTGCAAAAACTAATAAAATTTGTTATTTATCATTAATTAATAAATAGCTCGTACAAACACAAATTAATATAAACTATAATTCGAACTGCATATAGCCAGGGAAATTTTCTTTTCTTGAGTAGTTTTACTTATGATTGTTATCTAATGGAAAATAAATTTTATAAACTACAAAGAAAAGCGAATAATTTAGATTCTATTACAAACTTGTATACAAAGAATGAAACAGAGTAAATTCTATAAATTGTATAGATTCGAAAAAGGATTAAAAAATTTCCTCTCAACAGACTATAATAATATTAATTTTTGTCAAGTAAAATCTACAAAACCTTGCTTGCAAACTAAAAATTTCATTTTTTAAAATTATCTGCATCTATTTTGTTGGTTTTAGAAAATCATTCATACTTCAGAGACAACTCTATAATTTAGCTTGAAAGTTATAATTTATCATTTAGAATAGCATTGGCTGCATTATAAAAACCCAACTTCTGCCATAAATTGGCATGTTCGGTTATACTACAATCTGTTAGTTATTATGACCTGTCAAAATTAGAATATTGGTATATTATTTTTAATTTCTTATATTTATTTTCTATATTTACAAATATTTATTATCGCATATACGATGGCAATGACTTAACTTACAAATAATGAAAAATTTTAATAATATATGGAATGGATGTATATTTATGTTCAAAATTATCATTCGTTTCTCCAATGGTTGTGAAAAATATGGGGGAAGGGATGCATCTATAATCTTAAAACTATTCAACTCTTAGCAATAAAATGGTAAGATGAGCAAAAACGTTAATTTTTTATTTTGCTAATATACGTCTTAGTATTTTTTTATAGTTATGTTGGCTCGACAAAACAATTCATTAGAAGGATTGCATTGGTTAATTAATTAAGGTAAACTCATATTATTTGTTTATTATATTATTTATATTAAATTTATTTATATTGTATTGTAATCATTTGCTTATAATGAATTATTAAAATATTTTATTTAATTGCTGTTTCTTCAGATTTAGTTTATATTTTCAAATTATTTATTAAACATTAAAACATAATTACTTGTATATTAATTTCTTACTTTCATTCCATTTTCTAATAGGGCCAACGAATACGCTTTTCCAATGCCTTGTGCACCACCTGTTATGATAGCTACTTTTCCTTTAAAAGACATAATTAAAACTTTTTAATCTGTTTTCTTCAGGATATTTAAGTAATTCTTCCAGTTGCTAACACTCGTTTATGTTGTGAGTCTAATAAAAAATGATATCTGATTATATCTTTAAATTTCATATAATAAGAAAGACTTTCTTGAAAAATAAAATATAATACTGATAGTTTATCTACTTTTTAATTCAAAAGAATGAAATGCTCTCAACTCAATTTTATTATCTTTTTTATTAAGTGATTTGAACATTAGATAGTGAATTTCTTATCAGTAATTTAGATAGCTTTAGGTTATATTTGAAGAGCTCTTATAGTATATACTGTTAATTGTTTGGAATATTCTTTTAAGGAAATGTATATGCTTAAATTTCTATTTAACAAAAAGTGATATAGAATTTTTCAAATAGTAAAAAAATATTTCTCTTATTAAGTAAATTGTTCCACTAGATATTGAAAAAGCTAATAATTTTGAATAACTGAAAATAATGCATTGCCTTTGTAATTTATGTCATCTTTAAAGTAGTTATAATAATTTGTTGCTACACAAAATGGAATGGGCAAATAAGAGAAGAAGCAATTTACAATATTAACAAATTTTTTATTTTTAATAGTAGTGAAATAAAATTCTCCAAATTATACATTAACAAAGCAAAAAATGACTGAAGTCATTGCCGAAGACAGTCTCTGGCACCTCAATATTTTGAAGTTTCGGAATCGTAACAAGAAGTGTCCTACAGGGACGAAGATGGACTCTGTTTATATTTGCTCTAAGATGACAAAGTGGACAAAAAGGTTAGTCTGAAATTCCAATGCGGTGAAGTTGCTCGTCAAGTTAATCATGACCAGCGAGTAAAAGAGGCCATGTTTAGTTTAATGGTGTAGTATGGTGTGGTATTACATATTTGAATGATTTGGATGCACAAGCATTGAGCTTTTTCATACGAGGGAGTCCACTTATTCCTCTCCAAAGATATTACTAAGACTAATGGTCCACTATAATACAATTTTCTTAATTTTTTGCTCTAGGCATCGGATATATTCCCAACACTGAACAGCTTTTAAAGACATCGGGGTTTGTAGAGAGCCATGGCCTGAATCATTACTCTTCAGTCTGATGATAGGACAGCAATTAAAAATACATCAAAAATTGCTCCATGGGAATTCTAAGAATTACTACCACTTCATCAAATGCATTCCGATTTTACCAGAAGAGGCATAGACTGAAAAAAAGAGCAAAATAAACTATTAAGCCCACAGACTTTAGATCTAATAGGTCACTATATACATATGTTCACTCAGGTGTCAGGTATTTAGAATTAATGATCTCCAAGGAAAGGCACTTCAGTACCTCTGTAGATATGCCTACCTTGGTGACTTCATCAACCAAGTTAAGGTGTGTCACAATATGGATCATTGAAAGCCGGTTTGAAGGCGGCGTAACTTCTTGGATTCTATTATTAACTATCAAATCTCTCTAATTGTGCGGACTTTTGTAGTAAGCCACACTAACGTGCCTCTAGAGAATTCTAGTTTTGTCTTGATATTTAATTCAGAAAGAATCTCCAATGCAAAACAGTTTTTCATTCAAGATTACAGCCTTTTCTTCTACAATAACCCTTATCAGCAAAATTTTGTCATTAATAACGTAGCATGGATAGGGGCTGTTTAACATCACCAGTCTCTGTGCCATATTATAAAAGATTTTCCTCAAATATCTGGTCATTTATCGTTATAAGGGGTTCACAACAATATAAAATTAAACGCAATATAAATATTTTATAGGTAATATTTAGATTTGTTCAGGTGCTTCTCCACAAATACCAAGTCAAGCGTTTCAAAATATTCAATCTTTGATAAAATCATTCTGTAAGGGAATCTATATGCACTGATTAGTTCAACTCTTTGTCAAATATGACTTCTAGCTATTTATATTTATCAGTAGTTTCAATCATAGTATTTTCAAAACTCACTTCAGGAGAAAGTGTTTTTTGGATGAATGAGAATGACTGAATTGCAGTTATATCCAAATTTACTATCAAATAGTTTTTAATGCACCAGTTTGAAAGCACTGTTAAATTTTTTGCTCAATCACAAGGTTTGATTAAGTATTCTACATTTTAGAGATATGGATAATTTGAAATGTAATTAAAAGTTCTAATTTTAAAACAATAATTTTTTATAACTGATTTATAGGCCATTTAGAGAAAGGAAATCTTACGAATAAAAATATCTGATGTCTACACATCAAATTTATTAAAAATTGATGTAATTTTTATTATTTTTTACACAAACTGTATTTTTAAAATTCTTGAACTATTAGGCTTTTAAAATAGAGAAATCTTTAAGAAACTCAAATATCTAAACCAAACTGCAAAATTTTAGTTACATTCTCCTCAATAAAATGTTTACAATAGTATTTTATATTAAAGGGCTAAAATATTAAATACACAATGTACATTACAGATTGCAATGGCTAGGAAGAAAATAATAAATTACCTTTTTGTAGAAAACACTGTACAAACTGCATGACGTGATACTGAGTGACTTATAATTTGTTATTTTTTTTTATAAAGAAAAGTCGTATTCCAACATAATGGAAAAAAAAAACTTGAAAATTTGTTGTCAATAAAAACCTGGTTGTTCTACTCTATGTTTTAGTATGTAGTTTTTAGGATTTATTGAATATTATTTGATTTATATACAGCAGCATGCAGTAGCTTGAATAAGATATAAATTTCTGACATTATTTTATTAAAATATTTCTGCAATACATATATTTTAAAATAAATAATAAATATATCAAAAAATCTCAATAAGAATAATTAAATCATTTCAAAATTTTGCACATAGATCCCTTACAGAAATCGTCAGAAACAACAATGTGCCAAATATTTGTTTAAATTAAATGTACTATTAGCAGTAGAGTGTGTTTAAAATAAATTCTCTCATTGCAGCTCAAATACAAAAAGTGCAAAGTTCAGTTTACAAACTGGAGTAAAAACATAAAAGTTTCTTTAAAAAATTCTAATATTTTCTATTTATAAATGGTACAATTGTGAACATTTAACTTTCATTCACATATCTGAAGTGAATTAACAGTTTGACTTTCTATGCAAAGATTTAAATCTGAGAGACACAAGGACCTGTAGCGACCTTTCTACAATAAAAAGAAAAGACATAATTTGTTCGAGTTATGATGTAAAGCTTTGACAGAAGTCTTTCTTTTTTTAGCAAGTCAAAAATTTAAATCATCATTTGCTCTTCAAGTCTTCATATCAGAAATTTTAAAACATTTTTTTAAATCTTATAATACAATATAATTCTTTGGTAATTCATTCTCCAACATTTTTGCACTTAAAATTGCATTTACTTGGTAAAGCTGTTATTTGTAATACTACTCATCATGATCAAATGTCAAAATAATCTATTCAATTAAATAAATATTGACATAAAATCATGATGAGTATTGTGTAAAGCGCCAGGAATCACTTTACATACAAAGCTGCTGTTGCCTGGTTTTCTTTTATTTATTTTGACATTTTCTATTCAAATCAAGTGAATATTACTATATAATGGCCAATAATTTAACATATTATTGATAAATAACAGTTTCTTAAACGCGCATTTTTTAAAATTAATGTGTTAAAAAAATAGTGTGTTTCATTCTAAGACAGCAAATAAGTTAAATTCGGAAGAATTAAAGAATCCAAGTCAGCGTTCCCATTTGGAAGGCCCAACCACCATAATGTGCATTTACCAGTTTTGCATAATTCCTATCATATAAGCACTTAAAAAAGAGAGTATTACTGTTTCAACAAGTTAAATAATCATATGTTTTAAGTTTGTATTGGAATCTTATAGGAAGATGATTTTTAATATTTTGTTATATTTTATATACTCCTGAAGGATATACCGAATTAAATGCTTACATTAAAGGACTTGCATAAGAAGGTTTTCAAATACGAAAAAGAGCGTTGATGAAACATACAAACTGGTAAGGGCCATCAGATAGGTGCCTCAAACATTCAGCATCTCATCTCATATAATTATCATGTAATAAAACTAACTTATATCAGTTCACGCATCGAAAATATTTGACGAATTTTAAGCATAAGAAATTGAACAGTTGTTGGACCGTGTAACGGCATGTAAGTGAGTAGCAGATCAAATTCTTCAATGAAGTAATTTGTTTTAGTATCGTAAGTTATAACAAGTGGTGATGGTTTGAGGACTATGAGTATGGTTATACATACATACATGTATATATATATATATATATATATATATATATATATATATATATATATATATATATATATATATATATATATATATATATATATCATATACATTGTTGTTGACTTATTCTCTTTAAATATCTGACAGTTGTCAAATCAACTCCATTAAATTGTTGACAGTTAGAAATTCAATGACAAAGAGGGGATTTGAGGATAAATCCTCTCCGAAAAGTCCGACGCAATCCAGAATATGTTTCGGTGAGGCTGGGTGGGCATAGCATATTTTACAAGTGGGATAAATTTCTGTATCACATTCACACAATAAACATTTTAGATGTCCACTTGAGAATCTGGCTAAGGCAGTTTGAGATTTACGGTCACATTTATTTCCAGAAGAGTTCCAGGAGATGTTCCAGAGTACCATTGGTGTGTTGGTGGAATTTGCCTGATTGAGCGAAGTCTAGATTTTTCATTCGAGTAAAGTTCCTGATAAGTAAGTGATGAACCCGTGGATGTATCTTCCTCAGTGCCCTCTTTGGCTAGTCAATCTGCGGTCTTGTTGCCATTAATATTTACATGGGATGGAATCGATTGGAGATTTACATCATAGTCTTAGGAGATCATTTTCAATTTTATCAGAATATATAAACTTGTTTCATCCTTTATAGAGGACCAGTCACTGAGATGCACTGCGGCTACCCTACAAAATCCAAAGTTCTCCAAAATCTCAGTTGCTGGAAACGATAGCAGCAAGTCCCACCTTAATCGCTATCAACTCACTTCTGAAAACTGAA
This sequence comes from Latrodectus hesperus, assembly GCA_037975125.1. Classification (NCBI taxonomy): domain Eukaryota; kingdom Metazoa; phylum Arthropoda; class Arachnida; order Araneae; family Theridiidae; genus Latrodectus; species Latrodectus hesperus. The sequence continues at coordinate 17,110,910 of CM075858.1, read as the reverse complement.
CAAATGTCAGGGTTACGTTGCTTTAGCGTAATTTCAGACTGAGAAGTTGTAATATAACCTCCATATAATATATATATATATATATATATATATATATATATATATATATATATATATATATATATATATATATATGTGTGTGTGTGTGTGTGTGTGTGTGTGTGTGTGTGTGTGTGTGTGTGTGTGTGTGTGTGTGTGTGTGTGTGTGTGTGTGTGTGTGTGTGTGTGGCAAGTGAGGCTTAAGGATTCAATGTTTGTTTAAGGGAAATAATCGTTGTTGAAATTAAGTGTTATATATTTCACTTGACTATTATGCATTCACAATTATCACATAGCATACTAAGTTCTTCAACGTTAAGTATATTATAACAAGCGATATACAATATAAGCTTGATATAATATACTAAAAGCTTGTCACATAGCTATAAGCTATATAATTTTCATGAATGTTGACTTGCAGTACTTTTTTAGAGTAATAAAGTTGTCCAGCTGAAGGATAACTGAATTAGCTATTCATGGAACATAACTGAAAGCAGATCCTCAAATTTAGAAACACAGTTGGCACTGAAAATTTTTATTTAGGTAAGTAGTTACTGAGTTGAATATGAAATTCATATTATAGTTTTAATCACAAAGTAAGAATCACATACATTTTCTAATTCGTAAAATAAGAAGACATTTTAAAAACATTCTTGAAATTTTTATCATCAAGGTTTTTGTTGGTACATTTATTATTAAGTTTATGGGGAATGATTTTAGCTCATTATTATGACCTCCAATTTGTAATTCATGAGCAGTTTTTATAAGGGCTCACACTAAGACCAAAAACTATTATTTCTTCAATCAATAAATTCTTTTAATAGGAAACATTTGAAATTAGTATATTATCCCTATTAATACAATCCTTGAAATATTTTATATCTTGTACTGTGTGTGATTAAAAATAAATATTCCGTATGTATTGAATTAGATTTAAACATCCATTTTAAGAGAATTTCTTTTCTTCATTAATAAATAAAAATTACCTAGCTAATTTGAAATTCAGATTGTCACTTCTTATTATATCATAATAGAACATAGTAATTTATATATTACTTCAAAACAATAATTACAATGTGAAATAGCGGAAATTATTTATCAATATTTATAGTTCAGTATCTCTAATTAATATAAAGAACAAGAGATTGGTAAAAGTAATTTGAAGATGGAAAACATAAAAATTTTTCTATTCCAAATTATTTGAAATAATGTTTAATCAGAAAGAGTAAATTGCAGTGTTCTATGGATAAAAATGAATGAGTAAAAAGCTGCGAAAATTTACAATGAACATTCATTTGATGATATGATATATTTTTACATTTTTTATTCTATTGAGTTTTTTATTATAATAAAATCTTAATAAATATTTGTTTTCACCACTGATTTTGTTATATTTAGTTAGATGCAAGCATTTTCATATCAGATGACGTTAAATATTGGAATGAATTAATATTATACATAAGTAATTCAAGGCATGCTTAAAAAAACCACTAATCTAATTACTTTTGCTATAGAAACTTTTGTGAATTTTAAGATTGATAATTGCTAAATTACTCTATCAGCAATTGGATAAAAATATTTAAAATCAATTAGAGACATCATGTTTCTCCTCAACCACTCTATTTCAGTAAATCCCGTAATTTAACTTTATTTTCTACATAAATTCGACGTTTGATATGAAAATTCTAATATTTAACATAAAATATGAATTCTTTAAAAAAAAAAAAAAAATCAAAAATCAAAAATTTAAATCTTAAAAGGAATTTTTCTTTCTTTTAATTTTAATAAAAAATTACTTCTTAAATATTTCTGAGTTATTAAGTACTAGACAAATTTTAATTTATAACCTTCTTCTTCATGCTAATTATTACAAATATTTTCTATTATATGCCACTTACTAAGTTGTTAGAATATTCAAGTATATATGTCAGTTTGTTTCAGTAACTTGAGACTATTTTCTGAAAACTTTCATGTAAGCGATTTTTAATTATATTGATGATTAGATACGAGCAACAAAAACTAATTTGAAAAAAAAAATTATTTCATGGAGTAAGTAAGATTAATAAATCCATTTCTTTTTATATTATATTTTCTTTAATATAGGAATCTCTTATTTTTTAAATCTTGCATATATTTGCTAATAGTAATAGTAAATATTCCTTAAATAGTTGAAAATTTTTTTAATTAATTAGAAATTTGTATTTGAAGACAGATTTCTCATGCTAAAATGCATTTTTAATGTACGATATATTAATTAAAAATTTTTATGCAATTCTTTAAGCTATTTTTATAGTGATGTTACGAAATGGTCAAGTATAATTAAATTAATTCAATTTAATTTTCGAGTCTAATGCTTAGAAATACTGTATTAATTGCACATCAGCTATTCTAATATTAGGTTTGATTAATTTTAACTATTAATCTCTTCATTTTTTCTTCTAATTAAATTTAGACTTTCGTATGTCCCTTGACTATTAATTCCACCAGAATACAAGAATTTTCCTTCTAAAAATGACAGGTATTTATTATATTTATTTAATGTGTTGACAACAGAGTAATATTAAGAATTTGTATTAATGATTGACACATGTTCTGATATGTTATATTGAACTCTTTGTCATTCTACAACATCTTTTTGCATACAAGGGCAAATATAACTTTATCCAACAGTTCTGTAAGACAAACTGATTAAAAAAATTTAATTATTGGAAAAATATCTTGCTTTAGCTAATTTTTGTTAATTTTTTAAAAATTATTTAAGTAACAAAAATCATTCAGTTTCTTTTTATGAAATAAACGGAAAAGACAGATTTACAATCAAGATTTGTTTTCGTACTATTCTAATGTGGAAGTGCATTGTAATATACAGTGTCTCAGAAAAGTGATGGGACACTTGTTCTTTACAAAAGGAAACTGTAATAAAATAAATTAAAAATACATATAAAACGTTTTTGTGGGTGTGTTTCATACTTAAATTTAGTAACAATTATTACATAACATACATTTTGTCAAAATATTAAAATGTTAATTTAATAAAAATATAATTGTTTAGAACAGAGCAAAAAATAGCTCACATAAGTGATATGACACCATTAGATTTGCAACAAAAATAATTTGAAAAAAGCAATAAAAATATTTTTGGGTGTTTTAAACTTACTCAAAAGAAATTGGCAATAATTTATAAAACCGTCTGCTGTATTTCTCTCCAGATTGTTTTGGAATTTTTGTGTTTTTAGCTGTGTGCAGCCATGAATGTTAAGCGAAAAGAAACTTCGCCTGAAATTTGAAAAATAGTTATTAATTTGCATATTGATTAATAACTATTTTACAAATTAATCTATTAGAGAAATTGCTGAAACAGTCAACTTAAGTCATTCAACAGTTTTCAATATCATTAAACGATATAAAAAGAATCATATGATTCGGAATAAAAGAAGACATGGCCAATCATAAAAGCTATCCAATGGAATAAAGCAAATTGTTGTTCGAATTATTAAAGAAAAATCCAAGAATGAGTGTTCCTAAAGCTGCTGCTGATTTACAGGCATTATCTGGAGCAATTGTTAATCCTGAGACTATTAGAAAGTTCGATCTGCTGGATATCACGGTAGAGTAGCCAGGAAAAAATTCTTCGTAAGTGAAAAGAATAGAAAACTCAGACTGGTTTTCGTAGAATCCAACATAAATAAAAACTCTGATTACTGGAATAAAGTTATATTTGCTGATGAGAGTACATTTAATATATTTGGTTCTGACGGTAAAATCTTGGTGTGGAGAAAACCGAGGGAAGAATTTCGTAAACAGAACTTGGTGGCAACAGTAAAACATGGTGGAGAAAGAGTTATGGTATGGGGGTGTATGTCGTCCGCTGGAGTTGGTAATATGTTTTAATTGACAGTAAAATGGATCAGTACAAGTATATTGACATTCTAAAGCAAAATTTTAAGTCTTCAGCATGAAAATTGAAACTTCATAACAATTTTAAATTCTACCAGGACAATGACCCCAAGCACACTGTTTTGAACGTTAGACTCTGGCTGCTTTATAACTGTCCTGAAATAATAAAAACACCACCACAATCTTCAGACTTAAATCCCATAGAGAATATTTGGCAAGAATTGGAATCCAGAATTCGCAAACACACCTTTTCTTCAACACAACAATTAAAATTGGTGCTTCAAGAAGAATGGGGTAAAATCACTCCAGAAATAACAAAAAAAATTAGTCAAATCCATCCCAAGAAGGTTGAATTATGTTTTAAAAGTAAAAGGGAATCCAACTAAGTATTAAAATCTTTTAAAAAGTAAAATTTTTGGATAAATATTTGATGGAAAAGTAAGTGCCCCATTACTTATGTGAGCTTTTTTTTGCTCCGTTGTTCTATGCAATCATATTTTTGTTTAATTAATATTTTAATACTTTGACAAAATGTATGATATGTAATGATTGTTACTAACTTTAAATGAAAAACACACCCACAAAAATAAATTTGTCCATGCATTAATTTATTTTATTACTGTTTCCTTTTGTAATGAACAAGTGTCCCATCACTTTTGTGAGACACTGTACAATGAAGTCGAAAAACGTTTCCAGTTGATAAATGAAATGTGTCACAAAATATAATATAACACAAATAAGGTACTATAATTTTATTTGAAAATGTTAATGACTCCAGTACTCTCAAACTTCTATAAAAACTTTCTATTTTCCTAAGAATACGTATTTGCAGAATAGTTATAATTATAAAATACATTTATTTCAATATATTGTACATATGATATTGAAATACCTTTTTTATTATTTATATACTATTTTTATACAATTTAATCATAATACACAGATATCTTTAGTCAATTTATTTGACTAAAGGAAATATTTATCCCAAATAAAAATTGGATCAAAAGTATACAGATTAAACTAAATACAAAATTTATTTTTAGTGTTTAAAGATATAATAAATAGAGTAATATAGAAAGTAAAAGTTAAATAAATTATAAAATATAAACTTATGAGATTAAAAACATAAGCAATTTTTTTTAATATTTAATTATTTTTATTTTTAATGCTTAAAAATATCATGTATAAAATAATATAGAAAATGAAAGTTACATAAATTATAAAATATACATTTTATGAGATTCAAAACATAATCAATTTTTTTTTTACTTAGAGTAAAAAGAAGAAAAATACAAAAAAACTATAAATCAAACATAGTGCATTCCGGAATTCTGCACTCTCATTAAAGCACCATTTTTACCATCTGTTAGAATTTTTACTAATGCTTTACCAAGCTCTTCTGGCCTGTAGAAAAATAAAATTAGTCTTAATATTTAATATTTAAATTCATATTCTATACATTCAAATAAGCTTTTCAGTTATTTAAAATTTATTGTGATTCTTAAATCTATAAAATGAGGATAAAAAATATACTCTAAATTAATGAATTTGTTTAGCAATTGGAAATAATCTTCAAACATGAATATAGTATTATGAAAAAAATCAACTTGCTGAAATTGATAAAAAAATAAATATTGATTTTTTTTAGTGTGTTATCTCACACAGTTTAACTAATTTTAAGTTATGAAATAAAATATCTATTGGTTAATGTAAATATCTCCACTGATTTTGAATATATAATCTTCATTACAAATCATATAGAAGTTCTTATTACTAAAACGTTAATGTGTCAAAATGTTATGGAAGAGAGATTTTATTTACACTAAAATTTTGACGTGAGAGTGTGTACTTAAATAATATCTGTTATATTCTTTATTTTGATAAATTTAAATAATTTAAATAAAAATAAGCAAGGTTATTATATGTTATTGTTTCAACTGCCATTAGGGATTTCACCTTTTAACAATTTCGCGGGAGTGGAAGCGATGAAGCGTATATAGTAGGACACTCAGCCTGCTTATGATCGTCACCCAAGAGTGTCGTTGCAATTAAGAGTCAGGACTACCCCAGAGATATCATTTCACAAACCCCAGAGATATGATTTGGTGGACATTGCGACCACGACCTATTTAACGTGTTCCAGCCGCCTTTACCAAAAACATAGAATCTTCTGTTGGGTCGAGATTCCAACTCATTATTTTCTGAGAACTATAACGATACTCTGACCAAGCAATCCACCGCAACCTCAAGGTTATACAGAGGGTATTAACACATTTTTAGAATGGTTTCGGGACCGTTTAATTAATATTTAAAATTTAAAGACTATTTTTTTAAATGTTTGATCTGATAGCCTTTTTTCTGGACTATAAGTCTGCATCGTGATTTCCATGATAGAAGAGCTTTTCGTAAAATTTTCAGGGGTATTGTTTTCCATTCCTCTTCTACTACTTTCCAGAATCCATCTATCGTGGTGGGTTTGCGTTTAGAAAGAGTTCTTTTTAACAGAACAAAGGCACAATACTCCATAGGTGAAATGTCAGGGGACTTTACAGGAATATGTTGAAAAGGTATATATGCAATACCTGTATCAGTCTTCATTTTTTTCAAGGAATGCAATAGTTTTCGAAAATATGACTTGTAGCTTTGTCTTGATGAAGTTTCACTTTTTGAAAGTCTTTGGGATAAAGAAGTGGAATTTCTTCTGTAAATATTGGACGTAAAATCTTCTCCTGATAGTATGATGAGTTGATTTTAGCATTTTTTTCTACTTTTTATTTTTAATTTCCCATTGTAGGAGAAACCTGCGACTATCATAAACTCCTTACTGAAACTTTCTTTATACTGACGGAACCAGGTTTGTACATTTTTCTCCTCGTTTCCTATAGTAAATAGACCTTTTTTTGTTGCAGTCATTTAGGTAAACCCGTGCTTCATCAAGTGTCACAATGTATATCCATTTATCTCCTGCTAAATAGTTTTCATACAGGATTCTACAAAATATTTTGGTTGAGCCACATGCCTCCGCAAAAGCTGGTGAACATTATGCTTTTTAGCTTCTTTAAGTTGTAAATCTTTATTTATTATTTTATTTATTGTTGATACAGATGCATATTAAGACTTTGCAATTGATTTATGTGTTGGCGGATTTTCTTTTGTTACCAGGGTTTTCACTTTAGAAACATTTGAAACAGTACGTAATTTTTTCGGATATTCGTTTGGAGTCTTCTTTCCATGTAGAAATAATGATTGACGGTTTTTACCTGTCCGATTAATAATGTTGCTTATTTTGCACTTAGAAATTTTAATACCATGCATTTCACAACGTTTTAGAATCCTGGAATAAGAAAATTTCTCTTCGGAAAGCGCAAAAACATATCCTTCAATCCACAGCTTGTTTACATGCGACATTTTGAAAGAAGAATAAATTTAAAAGTAGCAGATGATATTTTTCATTTCAAATAATAAACTGTTGAAAAACATTTTGGTTCTAAAACATTTACTTTTTTTAAATTTTTAATCGAAATCATTCTAAAAATGTTTTAATGCCCTCTGTATTTATATATAAGTATAAATGTTTTAAAATGTATTCAGAAAAAAAATTTAAAATTTCTTTTCAAATTAGAACTAGAAAATTATAATTTTAGAGCAGTTTAAAGCAACTAAAATGATATACTCATGTATTATTTTAATTTAACACATTAAAAAATCCTAATATTTATAAATTTTCTTAAAGCTTCATATTTTTAATAATAATTTTCATAAATAGGAATATTCTTTCATTATATATGAAATATTCAAAACTAATTAAATATATGAAAATATTGTAGTTATTATCTATAAATATTGGAATTTCCTTATCATGAAAAATTTATTTCCTTCTACTTCATTTATAAATTACGTTTTGAATTTTTTTGCTTTTTTCTGAAAAATTGATGTATCAAATTGATGTATCTATCATATATAAATTGGTGTAGAGCATGTCCTTTTTTGGACCTTGCGCCACAAAAGCCCCAAAACCTATCTTATATAAGCACATTATTGTTTTCAGAGGTATTTGTTTTAATAAATTTATTTTCAGTAATTACATTTGAGAAAAGAATATAATAGCATTGATTTTGCTTACTTTATTAGATTTAAGTTGCCTAATATCTTTTGACTTAATTCTTTATCCATAGAATTATCAGCAAATACATTAACCATTGGGGTATGTACAGCATCTGGTCCAATGACACCCACTTTTATAGCAGATTTCTTAAAATGAAAATCACACTGCAAAAGAAATGTTATTACAAGCAAGAATTGATTCTCATCAATACATGAAATATTACGAAAACATACCAAATTATAATATCAAAAAGATACAAACTTACGATTGTTTTTAACTGACATTCAAGAAACAATCGAAGATCACTTTTTGAAATAAGTTTGTTTTGATTGTAGTTTTGAGATTACTTTCTTCACACGAGGTATAATTTAATAAGATTTTTTTCAATAATTTGATGTTTTAAAATTTTATATTTTCAATTTTTGCCATTTTTAAAGAATCTGAAATATTGAAGTTTTGTTTTATATAAGTAAATCATTTTGTATTTAAAATTCGTTTATTTAATAAAATTATTTCAAGTAATTGCATTTAACTTTCTTTCACTCAATCGGACATTTAAATTTTAAAATTATTTAGATGAAACTATAAACATCCTCTCTCTCTAGGTAGAATTGATGCCACTAACAATATCTAACTAACAGGAAATCAGTAACAGGAATCCAACACCAAACTAACAAGAAATATAAGGACAAACCTTTGCTAAATCAGTTACACAAGTCAGTTATTTATATAAAGTTACATCCATAAGGATTTCCTTCTTAAATAAATATCTAAATTTTATTCCAAAATCAGAAAGTATTGAAGAAATAGTTTTTCATGAAATAATTTTATAAATGAAATAAAGTTCTGATAAAAATCGGATATTTTAATTTGAAACATCATTTATACATATTTTATTATATTAATTTATATAATAACGTAATGTACAGAAAAAATACAAATGAGAGAGAGAGAGAGATTTGAAATAGCGAAATATCATGATAATATATATTTAAAAATAATTTATTTATTTTTCATTACATTGATTTATAAAAAATCTCTAATTGTATTATATTTATTGTTGACGAATAATTATTTTTCTTTCATTTATAAACGCATGAAATATTTCAAAAAATGAATGATAATATAAGTTAAAACAAATAAAAACTTCTTAAGTCAGTCATTTCAATAAATGTTAACAGTTTAAAAATGTAATTGGGTACTTAAAGTGTAAAATTTCAAATTGCTTGACTTGATGAAAATCAATGGCAAAAATTGCTAGCATTTGTATAAACATTTTAATTTTTATTTAAGAGACTGTTTTTACCAAATATATTTTCAAGTTCAGTAAAATGGAGTGCAGAAATAATCATTTTGCTTTGAGTGGAGACCTCAAAGTTGATTTCTAATTATTGAGGAAAAATAGTATTTAGATGCTGCATAATGATTTATATTGATAAATTTTCTTATAGTGATTGCCTTGAGTACATTAAATGCTTTTTACTCAATGTATATACTTTTACCGTTTAAAATTGTAGTAACACTCTTTTTAATATCTATAGCATTTTGCCACTCAAGAACACTTTTTTTCACGGCGAGCATTATTCATGTATTACAATGGAAGAAACCAGAAAAATTTTAAGTGTCCATAAATATACACTGCAGAAAACAGGAAAGGTACATATGTCTCCCTTTAGTAAACTATTTGTAAATTAAAACAGCCAGACATTTCTTTGACTATTAATGTAAAAAAAAATCTTAATGCATCTACTAGTCATCAAAACATGAAATCTACAAAACTGCAAATTTGCAGAATAAAAGGATTAAAATTGGAATTGTATGCTTAAATATTCATAAAGTCATAATAATTTATTTTACTGATATTTTGAGAAATTTTTGTCAAAATATCTGGAGGAAAACTACAAGAATTCTGACGTGACCGACTAACTTTGATCTTTATTATGATTATAAACTTCTCTTCGTTCTTCACATGGAATACTACGTGATGCAAAAAATTAATGGTTATACTCATCACAAATGCTACAGTAGTCGGCCGAATTTCAAAAAATTTGCGAAACATCTGACACCATGTTAGATTTTACACTAACTCAATGTTTATACGTGGTCAGTTCAAAAGTTTTAATACTTTGTAAATAACATTTTAAGTTTGTTTAGAATTTGTCCCTATTCCTGGGAACGAAAGGAACTTCAGACTTTGAGATGTTTTTTTTGTTGAATGTCACATTGATGATAAATTTAGCTGCGCAATCACAATGGAATTACATCAGCTACTGCCATTTGAGTGTAATGGTGTCGAGAAATTAAATGTTATAGGATTTAAGATAAAAGTGTTCACTTTAGCCTTTCCCATAAGTGATCCAACGCAAGTGGTGTGTCCTGAGTACGAAGTTTGTAAAATTTGCAAGACACCATTATGAATTGCCCGCAGTGAGTTTCAGTGATAAACAGGAATTACAGCACTCATCAATGATGTCTAAAAACTTCCTATTCTTAATAATAACGAATGTGTCGCCACGAATAATCCAAAAAACAACTTATCGAACATTGTAGGTCGATTCACTTATTACATACTGGGTTGCTCATTACTGTTTTATGCATACTTTTCTAGGTCGATAAACAGGCTGGGTAGGGGTGTGATCAATGCCAGACAAACAACTTTTAGCACATGCCTTCTACCAAATGTCTAGTTCCATGGTAATTACATTGTTCAAGGATATTTTTCTTGCTACTGCCTGAGATTTTCATACATTGAACTTTGAAAATTGAGCAACGACGTCAACATGAACATTTTATGGAATCGGGTTTTTCGTATGTTCTGGCAATTCTACTAAGTTGAGATAAATTACTTCAAGGATAACTATGCACCGTAACATTTTACAACCTCTTGTTAAACAATAATATTACGATCTGGATGTCAAAAGTCTAATCTAGTATGACTAAAACCGTCATTAAATCTCATAGAGCGTTTATGACATAATTTAAAGAGACATTTATATTGACCAGGTAACTACATCCAAAGTTTGCAGCTGAGCATGTGATAATATTGGTGAAGAATTGGGTCTAAATATTTATAAATGCACATTAAAACCTTGTTAAAAGTATAACTTAAAACATTGCTAATGTAACTAGAGCATAAGAACTAACACCCTGTTAAAGGATTGTATTATTTTTGATAGTATAACAATCTTACTGGGCAGTTCACAATTGTAAGACCGTGTATCTTACTTACTAAATTTATTCAAATCTGTGTTTTCCTTTTTTTTTTTGCCTTACATTAAATTTCTATGAATTAATATGATGTTCCTTAAATATTTTTTCAAGCAATATTTTTATAATGCATGTTTAATATTATATTTTAATATTAGAATATATAATGAAATGAATTTAAAAATATTTACAACAGGCAAATGAAAGAATAAAATGATTTTTTAATTTAATTTCATATCAAAATCATATTTTACCCCATAAGATTTAGTTAAACCAACGACAGCACATTTAGTTGCTGAATATACGGGACACACAGGACTAGGTTCAAATGCTAGAAAAAATATTTTGAAAATGCATATAATTATAAGAATAATATAATTATTTTTCAACATTTTAAATTTATGAAGACAAAGAAGAATTTTTAAAATTTCAAAGGAGATTCATTATGTTCAAAAAAGTAAAACTTTAGGTAAATAAAAATTAGTAAAAAAATCCAATCAAAATATATTAAAAATATCTTTTTTTAAAGTAATATAAATTAGTTATTATGAATTGCTTAAACAGCAGTTAGCTTAGTATAAATAGATAAAAATCAAAAAGGAATATATAAAATTTAAAACAAGATTCTCGAATATTCTTGAACATTTTATATAAATTGTTTCAATAATTTGTACTATGAAATTCATTTTTATAGACACCATATAAAACCGTAATATCACACAACTTTTTAAAAAATTTTACTAAACTGTTTTCAGTACATCACTACAGAAAGGCAAATTAGATTTTTAAATACACAAAAAATCTACAAATTTAAAATATAGGTACATTTATGACAAGAACTTTTTTAAGAGTTCAAATTTCAATATTTATTATAATGACCGAATAAGATATTTTTTAAAATAAGCTTATTTTTATTTTATGAATTTATTATAAAAACTTGCACATTTTTTTTTAATTGAAGGAAATTATCGAAAGCTATTAAGAATATTTTGTTATGACAGTATATCTAGGACTGAATAATTACCTAATCACTCATAAGTGTGTCGCATTTTATAATTTCTGATTTGAAATACAAAAAATTAAAATAAAATATTTCCTATAAAATTTAGAAGATAGTTAAAATTTTTAATTGAATTGAAATTTAATCAAATTCCAATTTTTATTCTTAAAAATTGAAATCATTTACCACGTAGGAATTTCCCAATATTCGCACGAAATTCATTAAAAATAAACTCATTCATTTTAATGAATTTTAATCAGTGGAATTTTTGTTCTCTTATTGATTTAGAAAATAATCTTTTTGTTTGTTTCTGTATAAATAGTCAATTTATTTATTGACCGCATTGATTTTGTCATTAATATATAATTAACTTCCTTGCTTTATTTTATTCAATAAATGTTGACACCAATTTAGGAACAGCTTAACAGTCTAAGGCTATTTTGCAAAGTATTTTAATATGTTTACAACTTATATGCCGACCAACTTGTCTAGTGGTCAGCGTGCCTGACTACGGATAAGGAGGTCCTGGGTTCGAATCCCGGTTCGGCCATGGATGTACTTTCTTTCTGTATCTATCCTGTCTTTGTCCTTTCCTTGTATGAATGAGGTGTCAATAGTTGCCTACCCTATAAACGGGTACCTATGGCATGTGTATAGAGCAAATTCGTACTTTCACCTTCATGGTGCTCTGATTAAAACGAAAGACGCTCCCAATCGACTTAATTTTCATAGCATAGCGAGCTTAGCTTGTTCAAGTATCATTAGTAAACAACAACAACTTTAATACTTTCTGGGAAGACTTTTCATAGATAATGAGCCACAGTCACGTGTGAAGTAAAGGAATCCGGAATAATCCCAATCACTTTCCTCGAGGTAAAAGTATGAAGGGAAGATCTGCCTTCCATTGTTCAACAATAGATTCGATCGAATCAGGTATCTTCAGCTTTGAAGAAAGGTTTCCTGTCATTGGGTTACGATTACTGATTAATTTTATAATATTATCATTACATCTTACAACATGTCGCCATTTTTTAAAAATAATTTGTAATGCAGCTCATGATCGCGAAAGGATCGAATTGTAGTAATTGGAATGGATTGTCTCAGATTTAATACATGTCACTATTGATGAATAAGATAGATATGTTGATCTTCTACTTTTTGCATGAATACCTGTTGGGTACTGTACTTCCGAATAGAATTGCTCCCACTTTTCTTTCTTTTGTGTAACACATGAGAATAAAGCCTACTATCTGTAAAATATCTGCCAAGAAGAATGAGCAGTTAATGTTCAAGTGTCTTTTATTAGCTTAAATAGCTTAGGAGATGGTTACGGGAAGTCAAAAGGTATTATACTATTATGTTATAATTCTACAATTATTGAAATATAAGATATAAAAATTTTCAATTAATTTTAAACAATTATTATAATTAAATTTTATTGGAAATTAACATGTATTGTTTTTTTAAGAATATTAACGCAATATCATCATATTATTAATACACATTTGTCGTTTCTTTAATTTTTTTTATAATTACATTTTTCATCACTCGGCAGACTTTCATCTGATTTGACAAAATTAAAGGAATAAATTGATTATGTTATGCTTCGGCATCGGTAAAAACACAAAAGAGTGTAACATGGCAAATTATCTTCAATTAATTCGCATGTTACATATGCATTCAATATGTATGCCGTAAAATTTGGATGGAAATGATAGTATAGACGTTGCATACGATAATAAACATCAAGTTATGAGAAAAATATATCGAAAACATGTTGCTTACAGTTTTAAAGCTGTTTGAGAGTATCTGTGAAGATTGAACAAGATCAGTGGATAAAACTTTTCCAATCATTACTGAAAAAAACCATGCAATAAAATGAGCGAATTTAATTATTTTTATATGGTGAAGAATCAGGTCAATATTCACCAAACATCAAACAAAAGAAGGCCCTGGATTTCGTTACAAAACAGGATCATTGGTTTTCAATTATTTTTATTATTATAGTTTAATAAGACTCTCAAATTATTATCACTCTTTATTTTTTCCTTTATTAATCTTACAACTTTAAACTAACTATTATAACCTTAAATTAAAAAAATGCCATTCTAGGCGATATCTGAATTTGATAAGATGTAATATTTTGGTTATGTACCATAGCTAAAAGTATCAAAAGAGGGTATAACACTTCGAATCACTCTTATTCGTATAGGAATTAAATCCTATATTAGTATGAAATTATTGGTGTAAGTATGATATCCCCCCAAATGATTTCTCGCCAAATCTAGCATCCTTTGTTTTGATTATCCTGTCGCCAATTTAAGCTTTTGTTATTTTTTAGATTTTTTGTTGCGAGATTTGGCTTAGCTGGTGTTTTACATTATTTTACGTCATATATATGGTTCTTTTCAGTGGCAACAGCATTTGAAGTTTTTGTTTTACTTTCGATACGAACTTTTTGTTCTATGTTTGTTGTTATGTTTCGTTGTCAACAGCATCCAAATACGGTAAACTATTCTTTTTTCCAATTTATTTTTGTTTATTTATTATTATCTTTTTTATTTTGTTATTATATATCGCTCTATTATTTATTATTATTTATATTATATAATTATATATTAATATAATTTATTATTATATTTTTCTTATATATTTTTCCATAATATCACAGAGCAAATTCGACATGTGTGTTTGACGTCATATCAAGTAAGTCATTGTTATTTACTTGTCTCTTTTACCGGTTGTTTTGAAGAGAAGGCAACCCCAACAAAAAAGTTTTTATTCCTTTTTTTAGGAATATTTTTTTAGATTTTGTATACTATTATATGATTTAAAATTTTCTAAAATGCGTATTATTGGAAGTTTTTGCCGATTTAAAAAACATGCGCTTAACATGAGGACGAAAAGAAATCGCAATGGTTGCCAATGGGAGGGATATCCTACTAGTTCCAAATTATTTATAATTGTAGAAGTTTCTATTGAGTAATAATCATTTATGTATAGAATGATTAGTTAAATGGTTCTACACAGTCAAATAATGAATAAACGATATTAATCTTTCAACTCACACAAATAAATAATGTCTACATTAATCATAAAAATGCTTAACATTACTCCAATAAAAACTCAGTATTATTTATTGTTAACATAACATTAAAAAACAAACTGATTTCAGTATTCAAGAAAATAACAGAGTTGTGCTGCAAAACTTATTTAAGTTTGTTTATTATTTTGAGTTGTTTTGTGCTTCAACTAAATATTTTGGAACTGAAAAAATTTGGTTATGTGTAAAGTCATATGCAAGATGTTTTCCCACTCTTCTCATAGTCTTTTCCGATGTGCGATTTACCCAATTTCAGATAGTTTTGTAAAAACTTTAGATCACAAACTAATAACTTAAGAATGTTATTGTTCTTTCAAATTACATACCTGCTTTTGATGAAGTATTTACAACATAACCACCTGATCCACCATTGTTAATTCCCATATACTCAAAAGCAAGTTTCATACCATGAACAACTCCCACCTAGAAAAATTAAAATAAAATTACGAATACACAAATTTGTAAACAAACATACATTTAGATATATCAAGAAGGCATGCCCTTAGAATGAAACCCTAGGATTAAATATGGTATATGAGAGTCTAGGTTATGATACACCGAAGTTTCCTTAAAACCATAATGATCTGTATTTATTGATTGTTATGAACAACAAACAAAGAAGTGAAGAAGAAAATATTTCTATGTCCCTTTTTCCCCAATAGATGTAGATATTGATTTTCTTTCCTTTTTTTTTAAATATTAAATTGTGCTTTTTGAAATATTAAATATAAATTCGAGGTAAATCAAAGATAAGTACCTCGGATTCCATTCATGTGCAAGAAAGAAATATTTTAATCTTTGTGATTCATGACTAGTTTATATAAGTATATGATCTGAAAGAAAAGAAAAATATGTTCGTTTTCTAAATATAAATGTTTTTATTGACACAGTTGCTGTTTTGGTTTCAAAATATGTCGTTTCGTCTCTTCCACGCCAATGCCTTTTTTTACATGCACTCATCAAATGGTTTTTGTAAGAATTTTATTATGATTCTTGTTTAATTTTCTATTTTGTAGAAAGAATAATACACTTAAGATTTGCCATATCTTTTCCATGTGATTTTCATGTTTATTTACGACAATAAGGAAAAATCTGAATAAAAAAAATATTAATAGAAAATTTAATTGGAAGTCTAGCAAATGTTTTTTTGTGGAACAAGATAAGTGAATTATAAATTTGTGTATCATTCTATGACCATTACTTATGCACGGAATATAAATTTATCTATGGCATATATTACAAATAATGTAATGTTAAACGCACTGTAACATTAAATTTTCATTATCTAAGTTTGAATTATAGAAATGAAATATCACAGGATTAAATTCCTTCATATCTTCTCATAACACTTAAGAAAAGGTTATTTTAGCTAGGCTTGAAATTAAAAATGTTTAATTATTAAAGCACTCGTTCACTTAAGGATAAATAATAAACAAAGGAATTGATTCTCGATTGTGATATTATTATATATTAAATTCTAAAACCATTGACAACTTTCAGAATGTGAATTTTACAAAATGACACTTCAAACAAGAACTGAAAATATCTTTTAGGATTTTATTCAGTGTCAACAAACACTTGCCAATTAAATTAAATATTTTTCTTTAGCCATTGATGAATCAAAACAGTCATAGCTTCAACATTTTAATTTTCTTGCTGTCGGGATATCTGAACAATTCGAGACAACTGAAGAAATTATTTATATATCTTCCTCAAAAAGCAGAACAAGTGAAATTTGCATTTGTTTACTTCATCTTGAACAAAACAAAATTAAATAAATTAAAACGCATGCTTGGGATTATCTTAACTACAAAAATAGTAATTAATATATTTTTGCTTTTTATAAAATAATTTTGAATCGATTTTTAACTTTTACTTCAAACTTTATGAAAATAGTAATAACTTTTTTCTATTTCAAATGCTTAAAAAAATTTTATTTGTCAAGAATATTCTCAGTAAACATGATAATTTCAACTAAAAATTTATTAATTATGGTATTTCCTCCTTTATTTCTTAATCCTTGAAATAAGTACACTTATTTAATGATTAATATTTAGTTCTTATAGTAGCCGATTCTATTGTTTCCATGTTTGTAGTAAAATAACTTAAAATGAATTATAAAATATATTCACGGTAATCAATTGACTCAACTATAGAGAACTCTTCTGCTATTACTATGGTTGTTTGTTTGTTGATACAATTTCCACACTTCCACACAAAAATAGAAGTTGGTTAATATTTAATCTTAACAACCTTTTTAAAACAAAGAATAAGACTATTTTATAACAGAAGTAACATATATATATATATATATATATATATATATATATATATATATATATATATATATATATATATATATATATATATATATATATATATATATATATATATATATATATATATATATATAAACCAACAAATCACTTGGATTGTTTAAAATAGTAAGTAAGTTTTGGATTTCCTATCAATTAGCTGTATTTTTGGCATTAGTTCTTTTGATTTCAAAGTTCTTTTTGCTGGTACACCTTTAGATAAATTAAATGATGTATTATTTTTTTACTTTTAGGATTATAAGCATTTTGGAATAACCGAGTGAAATACTGCATATATAGTAAATATAATGATGAAAGTATTTTCATTCAGAGTTGTGGTATTCTAATTTTTTAAGTATACTTGCAAATTTATGTTTATATATCACTTTGAAGAAAGTTTCATTTACAAATATCATTTTTGCTTTTCATTACATTGACAATTTTATTATTTTTCATATTTTCGACTTTTAAGACTTTTCTCATCTATAGTTCATGCAAATGAAATTTCGCTGATTAAAACTAATTTATTTATAAATAATTCTGAACCTTTAAATTTATTTGCTTTAATGTGTAAATCTATTACTTAAATTGATATCTTTGATAAAAATTAATCACATTTATGTTTAAAATAACAAATTAATTTACTGGAACTCAAATATATCTTTAATAGTTTTCAGAAACGCTTATTTCAGTGAATTGAACTACATTTACATTATTTTGAATAATTTTAAATTTATTTGTGAAATCAAATGAAACGTATAATTTACTAACTGAAAAAATATTATTCCCATTAATTTTAGATTATATAAGAAGTTGGGAATTGATTATAAGATAAAAATGAAAAAAAATTGCTTAGATTTACATTATAAAAAGGCCACCGAATAATGGAAGTTCTTAGAAGAATCTTAAGTTTAATTGTGTAAATTATTTTAACTTTAAACTTACCTCATAAATTTTAAAAATTTTCAAATAAATTTTAGCAACAGTGTCCTTACCGCAATTTAAATAAATTAAAGTTCTTAGGACCTGTGCATTTGATTTTACATTTTTTTACTTTGATTTTTATAAATTGCTTTGATTTATTATTTGCATGTATTTTTAATGCTTCCTTTTTGTACTTTTGGTTTGTGTACATATTTTTTTGACATATTATTTATTTAGATGCTCTATTTTATTTAAAGAAGCTCTTAGAGAGAATAGCATGAAAACTTTTAAGCCTTTGTCCATCTTACATACCAAAAAATGAGAGTTTGTCTTATTTGCATTGCTGATCAACTCTCTTGGTGATAACGTGGTCTCTATTGTTTCCAAAGTTTTAATTTATGATTTGCCAAAGTTTTGTAGTATTTATTATTGAGTTTCGAATTTCTTGCATTATCAATTTTTTCATATTATATATCCTCTTGTTTATATTCTTGACATATTAATCCTTAGTTACTTTTTCACTTGTTGCATTGTCAATTACATATTTGTTGGTATTCTATTTATTATTTCTGCTTAATAAATTTATATATATATATATATATATATATATATATATATATATATATATATATATATATATATATATATATATATATATATATATATATATATATATATATATATATATATATATATATATATATATATATATATATATATATATATATATATATATATGTATGTATGTATATTGACAATTGTATTGAATTATATACTGTATATGTAAAGGCTTTACTGATATAATAATTTAAATTAAAAGAGAAGAAAAAGAAACACAATATATTTTTAAAATGCAGTTTTTTTTAAGCGAAAAATGATAGTTTTGCTGGATATGGTTTTTAAGTCTTATCACCTTAGTTGAGATATGTGTATTAGAGCATTTTTTGTAGGGTGCTTAAGGTTTTTAATTTTACATTGTGGGGAACTATAACTATGAAACTTTAAAAAACAAAAAATGTTGATTAGTAAGTTATAGTTATATACTAAAGTATTTTAAAAAGGCATATCTTATAAATTTGTGCATGGAATGGTGATAGATTTGTGTGGAAGATTTTGATTTAAAAATATTTCAATATAAAAAACTAGAAAATTAATAAAAGATACAATGAAATAAATTAAATAAAATTAATACTCACAAAATTTACTTCAATGGTTTTTCTCCAATTTTTTTCGTCGAATACTCCAGCATTGTTGACAACAACATCAATTCTTCCAAATATTTTAATAGTTTTATCAAATGCATCTATTTAATACAACAAATTGTTTGATACTTAAAACGAAGTGAATAAAAGAGCTCATAATAATTTATTGTGAATAAACGTACTTTAAAATAGAAAATCGCTGAAATTTTCATGCAGAACAAATTCTTTTGGATATCAATTTATTTGAAAACTTATTTACAGATCTTATTCTAAACATTTTTAAAAGAGTTCAATTTAAAAGTAAAACTAAAATAGAAATACCTGGTAATCATTAAATATAGCATTTACATATAAGAATATATAAAGTTAATCATCTTTTAAATAGCATATATTAGATGTTTATAAAATTTATATATAGCATTAAAAGCAAAAACTAAAAACTGCATAAATATATGCATAATAATGACTCAGAAAAATTTAGCAAAAATAAAAAAAATAAAATTGTTTTTAAAATCTGAAATAACTAGGTTATTTTTAGTCAAATGGAAAATAAATATCATTGCAAACGTAGAAAAAAGTTAAGATTATTTTATTATTTACAAAAAATAATTTTATCATTCAAAGTAAGTAGTAATTCAAAGTGAAAAAAAATTAAACAATACTTAAAATATCACTTTTTTACTTAACTAATTAAAAAGTTAAAAAAGTTTTGCTATGAAAATAATTTCTGTAAGCTGTTTCACACTTTTTAATAACTTTATTTGTCCAATTTTGATTTTCCCAATGAAGTTTGAGAATAATTTCAAAGATACTGGAATAGCATTTTTATTTTTTTGCAATTTTAAATCTAGGTTTGGTGTTTTTCAAAGGTTTGTAAGAGAACATTCAAAAACATGATAGTAATTATATATATATATATATAATATATATATATATATATATATATATATATATATATATATATATATATATATATATATATATATATATATATATATATATATATATATATATATATATATATATATATATATATAAACAATTGTAATATTTTAGAATCATAAAATTTTATGCAATGTAAGAGAAAATAAATTCTGTTCACAATCATAATCTCTTTTTATATTTATACTTCAAAGGAAGTATTCAAAAGTATTAATTTAGTACGAAAAACTAATTCAATTGATTTAGTTTTTATACAGAGTTCATGGCATATATTTCAGAATAAAAATTAATCATCTTTCCTTTGAATTATGTCTGAAGACTGAATTACACTTAACGACATACAAATGTGCAATGAACTAAAGATAATTAATGAAACACAGTATATATGTTTTAAAATTTTCTTCAGGCGCAGAATTTAACTCTTGAAAAAATAACAATTTTATTTCTGTATTGGAATTAGCATCTATTTACATTAAATATTAAAGGATTCTGTGGAATAATTCCATATATCACAGGAAATAAATTTCTTTTTCTTGGAAAAGAGTAGCAACATATCAAAATATAGATTTAATTTTGAAGAATTATTTAGATACGTTAAATCAAAGCTATTCATACAAATACGGCCACCCCCCTTCAGATCAATGTCAAAATTGAGAGAGTTGATTCTCTGATGCTGCCATCTATCGGAGGATTTGAAGAGCAAAAGTCGACTTTCACCTTCATGGTATTCTGATTAAAACCGAAAGACGCTCCCAATTGACTTAAATTCGCATAGCCAAGACATAGCGAACATGGCTTGTCCAAGTGTCATTAGTAACAACAAAAACAACAAAAAACAACGAATACGGCCATTCCACTCACTTTTTGTAAACCTAATACATATACTTAGAATCAGCTATCTCCCTTCACCCATTACCAAGATTTCTGGTTTAAAACAACCTAAAAGCAAGGATTCTAAAGATATAGCAAGAAAACTGGATGAATGCCAATACCAGAAGGCTGATTTACGAATTAGTCCTTACTGACAAGAGGAATATCATATATTGAAGTAGAAATGAAGTATACAGGGCGTAGTTTTTTTTCCAACATCCTTCTATCGATTCCATCAAACTTCTTTAGCTGTTTGCACTTGCTGTATGGAAAGTTATTTACATTAATATTCGACACAAACTCCGTAATTTTCTTTTAGAATCTCTTACCTGGTAAAGCTCATCTTGAACTAGGTAAGGAAGCTCTGCTGGCATAAATATAAACGTAGCATTTATATTAAAAACGTAGTATTCACCCTGAGCAACTATAATCATGGTTATGAGTAATAGCTTTTAATAAAACCCTTAAGTTATTCTTTATCAGAGACCTTAAATTTCATTACTCAGTTCTAAAATTTTAAAAATGACTTAAAATCATTAATATAAATATAATGTTTTTAAGTAAATTTAATCAATAAAAAATAATTGTCTGCTCGAAAACCAACTAAAAGATGTATTCTAAGCCAATTCATCAATATTTTTCACATATATTTCCTCTTAATTTCATTTTTGATATATGTGTATTATATGAAATTGAAATTAAAAAAAAGAACATAATTTTGTATACAGCGTTGTGTTAATAATAAGAATATTTTAAAATAATTCGATGTACATTGGCATGACATTGATTATCTATAAGCGCTCATAATCCATCAGATTATATGATTCAAATAAAAACTTTGCACTTGTGAAAAAGATATAAAGATGCATACGTAATTGAGGAATTTAAGCAATATGTAATAAATTGCATGAAAGAAACTTTATTATATTCTTATGCTATTGTTAATTAACTTCATTCAAGCTCTTTGGTTGGTAAAAATTATATTAGATGTTATTGTTGATATTTTATGAACGATATTCTGTACTATAAAGCTGAAAAAACTGCACATAAAAGTTTTTAAAAAAATTTTGCTTATGGAAAAAAGTTTAGTTACTTTTTTATAATTGCAAGTATTTATATACACTTAGAAAATAGTAACATGTTGTTTCCAGTATCCTCATAAATTAATTTTATTAAGATCGTTGTGAATTCTAAATAGAACAATATTTATACAAGAACTTTCTTTTCGTATCTGTATTGATTTACAAAATCACCCAAGAAAGTTATGAAATTGTTCCAACAGCTAATTAAAAAATTGTCTGGTACTTGAATACTAATAAATATTAAAAAAAATTCAGCGAAAAAATTCAAAATTAATGTTTCTGATTGAAAAAATAAGTTTTAGCACTTTAGAAAGTAATTAGTTTTCATTAAATGCAATAAATACAAAATGGAATGCAATAACATGAGTCGACAATATAAAAAATTATAAAAAGAACTTTTTATTATTTCAATAACAATATATGTTACGATATATTACAGTACATGACTGTCATACATCTTAAATGTGCTAAATACGTATTCATACTAAACGATAAATACATTGCTGGTCACCCAAATTGCAACACCAAGAAAGACAAGAGATATCGCAACAAAATTTATTTTGTAAATAACATGTTGACTGAGTATCAGATGATTAAATTTATAGACTTCTGCGAAGTGTGGTTCTTCTTCTTCTTCTTCTTCTTAGAATTGGGTTTGTATGTCATTGGGCACCTCTGCTTTTATCAGCATTTTGTACCATTAACTTCAAACCCAATGTTTCCTAGTTCCAGTGGCTCGGGTCACTCACTTTATTAATAAAGTCCGATAACCCTTTAATGGAGTCTAGGTGTAACTCTCTAGTATGGTTGATGACTAAAGAAGTTAATCTAGGGAGGGCAAGAGCCACGCATTAATAAAGCGAAGTGTGGTTACTGCCAAAATCAGAAGCCAGAGTAGCCACAATTGTTGGAGATCACCGCTGCCACACGCCTCGGCTTTGATTCAAAGAGACTTTAGATGCGTTCTTGGAGTACAACAGACCAAGCATCTTGAATGCGATGACAAAGATGATCTGGTGTGGCAGATGGGGATGTAATCTGGGGTAATCGTTGAGCAAAAATGAACTTCATGTTTTCTATTGGTGAAAAATTTGGAGAGCGAGCGGTCTAGAGAAGCAATTCAATCTGGTGATTGACGAAGAATCCTTGAAAAATAGATGCTACGTGTAGTCACGCGTTATCTAGTTGAAAAATGGCTGTGGGCAAGCCCTTAAGGTAATGAAGGACAACTGGCTCCAATATCTCGTAGATGTAAGGCTGGCTGTTTAAAGTACCAGTAATGCGTACTGGAGGAGTTCGAGAATGATATCCAATACCACCCCATACCATAGTATTCTGTGCAGGACCAGTGCAGCGGTGCATAACGCAGCTGTTCAGCATCCTATCTCCACGGTGTCTCCAGACTCGAATGCGAGCGTCGTGGTGTTGCAGACAGAAGAGTGACTCGTCAGTAGAGACAATTTCATTTCATTCTGCTCTCCACATCCTTCTTTTATCGAACCATTAGTGGCGGAGATGCCTGCATTCTGCGTCAAGGTACTGAAGCAATGGACGTCTTGCGGACAGACCACTCTGCTGTAAACGTCGTTGAATGGTACGCGCAGACGCTGGATAATGCGTAACAGACTGAGTGTGCTGTGCTGTGGTTCATAATGTGACTGAGCGATCCGTTACTGCCATTAGAACAATACGCCTGTCATCACGTGAAGTGGTGCACTGAAGTGGATGTGATCAAACACTTCGGTCCGTGGTACCCGCCTGCATCCAACGATCACATATCCGCATTACAGTTGTTTTGTTTCGTCGAACACAGCTACCGATTTCTCTCAAAGATAATCCACAATCTCGGAAGGCCACTATCCTTCCTCTGTTGAACTCCGATACTTGATCAAAAATAAATGATCGCTGTTTTCTATAAGGCACAATTGATCGTTTTTTTATTTGAAAAAAATCACAAGAAAAACACAATTGCCGAACATGAAATCGTCAAAATTTCCAGGCTTTAAATATCGCTTGGAAGTGGCGCCACAGGCGCGCGTGATGTGTGTTTGCGCTGAATTTCTAATCATTTGCATATCTTACCTCCACTAATGCATGTTGTAAATTTCATGTTATTTTCATGCTTCCTTCAGGCTGTCGCATTTACGGTGGCCAGCAGTGTAAATCCTTCGTCATACATATGTCTTCCCAATCAAACATAATGGTTCTATTTCTCTTATATGTACATTAAAACACTGTTTTTATTAGTTTCGGTATCAAAACAATAGCAAAAACTGAAATTAAAATAAATTTTAAAGAAAAATTCTAAACAATGTACAATATAAAAAAACTCTCTTAATATAACAGAATTTGCAATTTAAGACAAAAATTTTATGCAGTTAAATAAGGTATGAAATTATTTTATCATAAAAATATGCGTGTATTTAAAAATGGAATATTATTATCAACGAATATTTACCTTTAAACTCTTCAAAAGAAGTTACGTCACATTTCTGAAACACTGTATTCTCTTTATATTCCTTTGATAAAGATTCAATAAATTGAGAAGCAATACTTTCATTGACATCCACAATACATACCTGTAAACATTTGATTACGGTATATATGCATATATATATACATGTACATACATATTAACGCACATTATAATCTTAACATAAAAGTATTATAATTAAGTAACTAAGTATTATAGAAGTTTATTAGTAATTTCGAAATCATAATACTACTAACATGGTTAAAATATATAAATTTAAATAATTTACTATTTTTTATTTTGAAATATTTAAAAATTTATTAAAAAATTAATTTTTAGATAACTTTTCAAGCAATGCCTATTATTACTCTAAATTGCGCAAGATTTCGTTAAATTCTATTTATTAGAATAGAAGTTTTTATAAAATAATGATTTAAAATATTCTGGATATTTTATTTTTGTTAAAATAATATTTGGTGTATCTATAATATCAGAGAATTTTAGTAGCAAACAGCATTAACATTTTGATTAATATTAAAGCAAAAATTATATATGATTTTGAACATGAAATATCACAAAATGTGTTTCATTCATTCTGAAAATTCTCTTCTATGATTATCTGAAGAAGTAAATAAAAATAATAATCTTATTTATTAGGAAAAAATTTACTGGCATTAGAAGTGGAAACTTAATTTGAAAATTAATTTTTAAAAACAAAGCTTTCTTAAATGCTAAAATATAAATCTAAAAGTAAAATTTAAACACATTTCTACCCAAAATAACTTTTATTTACAATTAGCATGCCGATTCTGAAGAAGAAATTAATTATGATTATAATAAGAGAACTATAATAGAAAACACTAAAAGAAAACTTTATTTTGTGTACCAAATTAAGCAGTAAGTCATGTTGTAAAAATTATAGAAATTCTTATTATTTCATTACAATTTTAATCAGTTAAAATATTATTTTATAATTTTGTATTCTCTTTATATGGCTAAAATAATGACAAGAATATTTTAATTTACAGATTTTACTATAAGAATTGTCTTAAAATCTTAAATTATGTAATAAGTCCTCTATCAAACAAAATTAATTTTTATTTCGAGTACCAAATTCATTATATGATGAACATCAAAATAATTTTCATTAATGTACATCATAGTATTTGAAATTCCCTGGACATGGTTTGGTTATTCTTAAAACTTATAAAAAAATGTAATTTTGAAGTTAATTATATTTCCTATTTATGCATTTTATTCTCCAAAACTATATCTCAATACAATGTTAAAATGGGTTATCATTGCAAAAATAAATAATTTATTAATTTTAAAATGCAGCTTTTTAAATATAACTTAAATAAAAGAAATATATTTTGTTAACTATTTCGAGCACTGAAATAATCATACCTATCCATATTTTCTATTTATATTCAAGATAGCGAGAATTACTCTTTATTATTTTCAACTTGTTTGACTTCTTGAAATTTGAATACAAATAAATAATGATAATATACTATTATTTATCTTAGTCATATAAAATTTTATCCAATTATCTTAACAACAAATAATGGAATATCATAATTGTTAGAAACTAATATTTAATTATTCTCTGGGCTAATAAAACATTAAAAGAAGTAAATATTTATAACATCATATTTTATATAGTTGGTGTTTCATTTTATTATTATATTATTATAATTAAATCATAATATATTTATAATAAATCATAATACGAACCCATAAATATATATATATATATATATATATATATATATATATTATAAATAACTGTTATGCATTTATTATAATGGTGCA
Source organism: Latrodectus hesperus (assembly GCA_037975125.1). Lineage (NCBI taxonomy): Eukaryota > Metazoa > Arthropoda > Arachnida > Araneae > Theridiidae > Latrodectus > Latrodectus hesperus. The sequence goes on along the minus strand of CM075858.1, from coordinate 17,083,936 downwards.
TTTTTAATTTAATTGTAGTTATTTTTAAAATAAAAACATTATAATTTTTTTTAAAAATATTAATATTTAGTTATAAATAAAAGTTTTTAAATTTATTTTCTTTAATATTTTAATCAAATTTACTCAGCCAAAATTGCCTTAAAGATACTCTTAGGTATTTTAAAATGTTCAAACAATGTTAATTTGTTTTAAAAATATATATTCAATGTTGTACTTACTTTCATTCCAATTTCTAACAGAGCCAAAGAGTAAGCTTTTCCAATGCCTTGTGCACCCCCTGTTATAATAGCGACTTTTCCTTTGAAAGACATGATTAATTATGTTACCTTTGCTTATTCATGAAATAGATTCTTATTCAAATATATTTTGCTCTGTAAATGAGTTAAAAATGATGAAATTAGAGTTAAGTGCCTATCCTTTTATTAGGCTAATGCAACAGAAAAATAAATTACAAAGTATCTTTTTGTCCTTTTATATTAAACGTATGACATCATTTAATCTTTATTTTCCTGCAATCCAAAATCAATTGTAAAACTATTTTCTATTTCGAATTCTATTTATTGCTTAAGTCCCAGTTGAAAATATTTGAAAATTTCTGTATAACTTTTCAATCTTTGAAAATCCTTCTGCTCAATGATTGTGAATGAAAATGTGATATCCTATCTATCAACGTTTTATTTTATAATACGATATCTCAAGGATTTGATTGATTTGTTTATCAACATTAAGAGAGAAGATTCTCTTTTGGATCGAAGCCAACAGTAATAGACTAATTTTTATAAGGAAGTCTGGAAATTAGTTCTTATCGTCTCTCGTTTTTTTTCCTATACCAGGTGAAAAATAATGAAATTTGAAGAACTACCTTCATTATATCATTAGCTTGTTTTCTCATTTCATTTCATAACCTTACTTTGTTTCGTATGCATTAACAAATAAAAATATTGTTAACTCTTCACGGATTATGCAGGGAATAAAAATGTGCTAACACAGTGTCTGCTATGATACGCGTTGAAACTGTAAAAAACATGAAAAAACTTTCAAAGGATATTTTTCCATGCTTCTTCTGGTAATCTTCATTTAAATATTAAAAACTTATTGCACTGTTGAATGTTGATAAAGTTTAGACATATTTTAAAAGAAACGATAAAGAAATGTTAGAGAAATATAAAAAAATTAATCCTTTTTTTCTTTCTAAAGTGAAAACTTCATATTTTGCCACACTTAAAAAACCTCGGACAAAATTTTAAGAATACTTTAAGCTCTATAATATAATTATTATAATATTAAAATAGTTACGGGGTGGTTCTATTTATGTTTGCGGTTGATCTAAATACTTATATATTCCCTAATTAATATGAGCCTAATTAATATACTAGTTAAAATTTGGCTTTCGGTTCAACAGTTCGTGAACCTGATTCTTATTCAGAACGTGAATGTTTGTTATGGTTTAGACAGAGCCTGACTAAGGCAGGGTCACAAGGGGCAGTTGCCCCGAGCCCCCACTATACAGGAGCCCCCAAATCACACACACAAATAAAAAGTTTTTTTACATTGTAAACCGAATAAAATCGCTTAAGAAATCGATTAGACAGTTTGTTATTTTGAAGCAGATGGGCAGATATTGATGAAGGCTGGGGCATAAGAGTAGCAGCCCCGGGTTCTCTCTGATGAGGGGCCCTAAATGAAACAGAAAGTATATTTTACGTTGTCAATTAAATAGAATCGTTTGCCAAATCAACTAGAAGGTTTACTGTTGTGCAGCAGAGGAAACCCCCAAAGAAGTTTTTGACCCTGGCTCCACCTAGAGTAGTCAGGCTCTAAAAGGGAGTTCCAAAGTAGTTTTTGTTGCAGCCCCAAATTAGGCTGAGTTGAGCTCTGGGTGCCGACTCCACTTTAAAATATAGGTCTTTCTACAAATATTGGTCGTAGGGAGTGAAATGCAAGAAGAAAATCCTACATAATTGCTTACGTTTTACATTTTCTATTGGATTTGATCAGAGAACTAATTTTGCTAATAAACTATAGTTGATTAAAATAAACTAAATACATTACAAGACGATAGAAAATGAATAGGTATTTGTTGTACCAAAAAATATAACGTAGAAAATTAAAAAAAAAAAATGCGTGGATGTTTGTTATGGTTTAGACTTCACTTTAAAATATAAGTCTAACTGCCAATGGTCGTAGAAAGTGAAACGCATGGCGCCAATCCTACATAATTATTTACGCTTTACATTTTCAGTTGGATTTGATCAGGAAATGAATTTCGCTCTAATAAATTATAGTTGATTAATACACTAAATACATTGCATGAGTTTAGAGGATGAATAGGTATTTGTTATAATGAAAAATATAATGTTAAATAATTAACTTTTTAAATATTTCTGCTTATAGGCTAAAGGTGTGTGAATTTTTATTGCATTTCTGGCACAACAGGAAAAAAATTCACTACTTTTATATAATTTTATTTAATTTTTTCAATGCGATGAATTTTTAACTCGGCACAAATGCTATGAATAAAAATTAAAAAATATGTTTATTGACTTGGTGAAGCATATCTTCTAGTATATGAAACTCATACTCGCTTAATTTATAAGTTTAAAAAATTTATGATAATCACAGAAAATAAAATAAATGGTATTAAATATAGAAACTACAATATAAATATACAGGGTGTCCAAAATGAACGCATAAACTCTGCACAGCTGGATTCCTCGTAAGGAGTACATAAAAACTGCTTAAAGAAGCTATCCAGTACGATCCATAGTTTACGAGAAAAATGGGAAAAACAAAGTATGACGTCACTGCCGGTGCAAGAAAAAACACTTTATTGAATATATCAACAGCAGTATATGCAGCGGATATCGACGGGCATACTCCCTGGCAGTTCGTAAGGCATTTCCATTACATCGGCCGTACATCAAGTTCATGTCGTAGTAGTCACGAACGGAATACATGGCCACCATACGAAGACTACCGGTAGCTGCAGGATGCAGCCTTTTAAATACCAGTTCACCGGCGGCTTAACGTCATTCCATGGCGCGCGCATTAATGACGCGATATGTGCGGTGAAAGTTTTAAACATTATCGTTTGGAAATATGCAAATACTGTTGTTGATATGTCCAACAAAGTATTTTTTTCTTGCACCGTCAGTGACGTCATACTTTGTTTTTTGTTTTTTTCTCGTAAACTAGGGATAGTAGAGAAACGCTTCTAAGGCCAGTTTTTATGTACGCCCAACAAGGAATCTAGCTGTGCAGAGTTTATGCGGTTGTTTTGGGAGACCCTGTATAAATTTAATTAATTTATAGAAAAATGCTTGGAACAATCGTTGCTTATGATAACGCTGATTTTTTTAAAATTATTTTTCTACACTAAATACAACTTAGATTTTATGATGTTATTTGTAAGTGTGTGTAAGCTTTCGTAATCAGAGAGGTATTTTTGCAAAACACTTATCAAAATCGGAGACACTTTCATTTCAGATGATTTAGAACTTGGAAGATTAACAATAATTTAAAAACTCTTTAAAAGTTTGATATTGGTAAAAAAAATTAAAACAGAAATTTGCAAATATAGAAGCTTTTTCTTATTTTTAAATTATGTTTACAGTAACGCTGAGAAGTTAACAAAAAAAAAATTCAGAAATGATATCAGCATATATCAATTAGTATAATATCATAAATTTTTGCAAAATGTATTACTATTATATAATAATTTGTCTGCGTCAATATTGTATAAATTGTAAGTTGCAGAATTCAGTTATTTCTTGAAGTGAAAGATATGTAGTCTATTGAAAGATAATGTACTAGAACAATGAATTTCATGAATGAATACTTATGTTATCAAACAAGTTTTTTGGCCCTTTTGGCCATTTAAACTTACCTTTAAATGGTCATTCCTAAATTACATTATGGTCCCTTTTTCATGAATTTGTTTAAGTAAAATATTAAATTAATGACATTGATTATAATTTATTAATCACCAAAAATAAAAAGAGATGCATTAATTTTTACAAATGTAATAACTTCCTAATTAGTATTAAAAAAGATTGTTGTTTTGCTACTGTAATTTTATTTGACTATTATCTTATTTGGAGGTTTATGCATTATATTGCTTATAGCAATCTATAGATACATAAGAGAAGTTTACTTTGTAGATAAACTTTTTTTTAACTCTCAGTATGCATATTAACCTGGTAAATCCATAGATAGTGTGAACTAAAATATGTGCTTCATTTTGGAGAAGAACATTAAGGTTAAGGAACTTGCCTTAGCTGTTTTCTGGGATATTGAAGATGCTTTTGATAAAGTAGCTATTGAAACCATTCTATAATCTCTCGCTAGAAAGGGAATTAATAACTCTATCCCCAAAAATCTGCTCATCAACAGATTTGTCAATCCCTCTTTTTTAGGAGAAAACATGATGATCCAAACCAAAATTGGTTGTCCACAAGAAGGGGGTTCTTTCACCTATCTTGCGGTGTTTTTACTTCACAAAGTCGAGTATCTTGTTGTTTGCAATAGTAAAACTGATAACGGGAAATATTTCTGGTAATTCAGTAGCTAACTCAAAGTTTTCCATTCCAGATCCATGAGTTATAGGGATAAAAACTGAACTGTTATTACAGATTTTTATGAGACAATTGAATATTTTTTGGAACCATTTACTTCAACTGATATAATGGTAAAGGATAATATAATGATCTGGTTGAACATTGAATACTGATGTTGATTAATCATCTTTTGATGAATTTATGATTATTTTTAAAAAAATAGTATAACACACACAATGTAATTTGAAGTGATGGCATAAAAGCCGAGTATATATAACGGGCTGGAAACATTTTTCAGGCGTGAATGTTTAAACTCCTGTTGATGGCTTTGATAAATGAGAAGGTACCAAGTCATAGAACAATGGGATTAAATTAAAAAATACATAAGACAGATGTTAAACTGTATTACATGAACTTTAATAGTATCACTCTACTTTATATATCATACAAAATCTTACTTGATTATTTTATAAATTTAATACCTTTTGCCGAACATATCTTGGGTGATTACCAGCGTGGTTTCCGAAAATGGTCAGTCAATGATGGACAAATCAATGTCTGTCTTAGCTTTATGCCTGTAAGTGTTGGTTGGGAATGATAGCGTGACCTTCTTCCATTGGGTGACCCTACCAGGAGTGTATACTCCCGACGTATATCGCTCGTTTCTTCCAGGAACACCCCTTCCAGATGCCTGTCCCGACTTCACAGTGGGCACTTGAAAAGTCTCACATATTCTGAAAGTAGCAAAAAGCTTCCTCTTTGTTTTAAATACCGGAAGAACCGGCATCATCTCAACATATCTTAGACTGGATTGGGAGGATAACCATAACTGCACAATTCTTGTTTGGGACTTCATTAATGTCAACGGCTTTATTGATTTGGTCTGACTCCGTTATTACTATATTAAAAAATATTCCTATATTGAAGAAGAAGAAAAGAAAAGAATTAAATGTATTATTCTCACCACTTTTTATTAATGTCTGATTCAGAGTTATTTTCGACACAACTGAAAAGGTAAAAGGTTCCCGGAAAGATTTTGCAAACTGACATCAGTAAAGTTAAGCATTACTACGTGGAACTACAACAGATGAAGGAGTTATCTTGCTTAGCAGGTCGAAATTCTGTTAGCAAAATAGATCGAAGATCCAAGGTAAAAGTTCTTCACAAACACAAATTTTATTAAATCCATAAGAGGTGGCGCCATCTATTACTTATATTTGCTAATAATAACATTCAATATAAAATTAATAATGTAAAATAAAGAGAATACAGTATTCATCTCTTGAGTTTTTCGTTTCTGAATTTTAATATTTGTAATGAAGAAAAGATTCTTTTACACAGATTTATTACGAAAACTTTCTTGTCCTAATCGATGATATTCTTCTTGGGAATGACATTCTGAATCAACAGCACATTTTGTTGTAAAATATGTCAGCTTGACAAGCTTATTCAAAATTGGATATTTTGACAGTTTTCGAGTACAAATATTAATATCATTTTTCATTCATGGTAAAAGTTTTGACTGAGATTTTGATGTCATATTATTTATAAATGAGGTTCTAACTGCTAGGAGTTTAAAGAGATAATATTCATTTCTTACGTTTACGAAAAAAGAAACCATCCACCTTCTATAAGAAAGGAAATCTATTGAAAAATAATTTATCGGAAAAGTGCACATCCTAGTTTAAGAAAACTGTCTTCAATTAACGAAGAATAATATTTGTCTGCTGCTTCCGAATAAAAGAATTGTCCTCTATAGCAGTTAATTTCTTAGCTTATAAAATATCTTTAAACAAAGCTATTTCATTAGCTTAAAAAATTAACTATTACGTGGCTATTCCTATCCTATTCTTTACACATAATTTTTATATCCTTCTTCTTAAATTATTTGATTTCAATAAAAAAAATCAATCTAAATTTGAAAGGGGAAAAAAATAAAAAAATTTTTAAAAATAACTTATAAAATGTAAAATAATATAGGATTGAAACTTTCAGTTTTTTATATCTATTCCCGAACTTAATGTCATGAGCATATATTTTTTAAAAATTATTATTTATGAGAATATCTGTATTCAGGTTTCTAAAAAAAAATGGAAGCACTTTTTTCTCTTATCAATTTTGTCGATAGTTTCATTATTTGCCAATAGATGACAGCACAATGAAAAACAATGATATTTTCTTACACAAGCATTTTCATTTTTTGTCTCATTTAATATACCTCAAATTGTACATTTTTATAAGTTTATTTGCTTTGTACAAATAAAATGGTGAATGATACTATGGAATCTAGTCTTAAATAAGTGTATATGTATAATTTCAAAATTATTACAAAAGCTTTGAATCTTAAAATTGTAAATTAAATTTTAAAAATTTAATCCATATATACCCAATTAATTTTACCATGATATTTACTTCATAAATTTTGTTTTCTTGACTATTTTATTAAGTACCTAATAAGACATTTTGTAGGAAAAAGTTTTGAAGAAGTTTGAAGTTATTTTTTGAATAAAGCTAAAATTTTTAAGAATTTAAACTTTTAATTTACGTTTCGGAATTAAATTATCTAATTATTTTTTTATCTTGAATGCCTTTTAAATAATTATTATTTCCTTTTTTATCATGGCTTGAAATTAAAATCACTTTATAATAATGAAACATTTCAGGGTTAGAGTAAACTAATAAAATATTTATGATTCCTTGTGTGTGTTTAAACTGTATTTAGTACATTTATTTTCGAATGATTATTTCATGTTTTAAACTATTTTCATAAGAAATACAGATCGTAAAAGCATGGCCCACTCATTATGAATCCACTCAATTTGACTTTATTGATGATGAATAAAATTTATAAAAATTATTTCATTTATATTATAGCGTTCTTTGGAATTCTATAATTTCCATACTTGAATATTTTTATTTTTAAACAGGTTGAACTAAAGATAACTGTACTAAATTTGTCAATGAGTTGCCTTTAATTTTGAAATAGTTGAAAAATAGTTTTATAATTAAGTTCAAAATAAATTTTTAAGAAATCATTTGCATTGCTTAAGCATCATTTTATTAGAAAAAGGCCATCTGTAAGAAACCAAAGTATTCTTGTGATTAATTGGTTTGATCCAAAATGAGCATAAAAACTTCAGATTGACAATATATGTTTTATTTTGCTAATGGATGTTAACCAATTGTGTCTAGTATCCCACAGAAAATGCAATGCAAAAGTTTAGCTGAAAGCGGAAATGCTTATCTGTCAATATCATCATTTGTCATCATTGAATCTTTGTTCAATTCACCATAGAATTTTTTTATCATAAGAATTCAACAATTATAAATGAAAGTAACAACAATAGAAAAACAAAATGAATTAAATAGACAAAACAGTCTTATTGTTTACATTTCATTTAAAAAAAACAATTATTGCAGAGTTAAAAAGAAAATTTTAATTAAGTTGAACAACATTTGTTTTGATTTTAATACTAACAGAGTTCGTTGTGTTGGTAGACTCTATCCTTGTTAAATAATTACAAAATTGAGTTGGGTGATCTTAAAATCTAAAAAGAAGAATAGCAGCTAATTTAAAGTCTATTAATTGATTTCATTTGCGTGTCAATGGTTTTAGTTTCAATGAAGTCAACTCCGTTTATGTATAGTCTTGCTTTGCAACTGGTACTTTTATACGAGTATTTTCATGCGATTATTTACGTATGGTATATAAATTGGCATTACACTATCATTCAAAATTTCTATCAGTATACATATGTACACCATAAAAAGGCATTAATCTTAGGGTCATTTTTTGTTAGAATGAGATTGAATGTGAATTATTGATTACAACTAAACGTGCTTTGTCGAAAAGATCTATGCAGCATTAACAAGCTATGTTCATTTGCTACATAGATCCTTTGGACAATGCACATTCAATCGTTGTCGTTCAATGCCTTTGTTACTATAAGGTTCAGATGCAGAGATTTTTTCACGACTTGCACTACAATAAATTCATTTTATTGTGAAATTAAATTATATAATGCATATAAGTGTATTTTAACTAGTAAAATAACTACTTAGACTACTATTTGTATGTGCATTTTGAAATTTTTCCAAGTATAAACTGAGGTATTAATATTTTTTATGTCCTCATGGATAATTTAATTTTTTTCTTGTTAGAAAACATTATCTTATATCCCAATACCTTAAAAATCTTTAAAATATTTTCTAAGTGCAATGTTTTTATGTTGTCCCTTTCTAGTGCATACAAAATATTTTTTATAACATAATATAAAAAGTATTCAAATATTTTTTTAATATTTTATGTTGTTCTTACTTTACAAAAACAGGTTTTACTGCAGCAGCTTTAATTCTTAAGAAAGTTTTAAAAAAATGTGAAATTTTGACTCTTTATTCCATTTTAAATCATGATTGAACCATCCAAACCAAGATATAATTTAAAATGCAAATATTTTAAATGTTCATGTTTCTTCAGTTTTATTCAGTATAATAAGCGCAACAAATTCATTTTTCAAATATTATTTTTTTTAATATTGTAAGCAAAAGTTTCAAAAATGAAAGTTTATTAATTTTTTTTATGTAAAATATATTTTCTAAATTCCTTTTATTGGTTTTTAATTTTTAATTAAATAATAATTTTGATAAAAAATTTTTAAAGTATATATGTCTCATAATTTTGTAACAATCTATTGCAAATAAATGAAAATAAAACATTTAATAAAATTAAAAAGTTACACACTTACATGCTGATTAGAAGGAATGACTGATATATATTTTGAGCTTATTGTTAGTTAAAGTTATTTTGTAATAATTCCTTTTACTAACAACAAATAAACAGTGCGATTTACTTTCCAAACTACATTTATCAGTTCTACAAAAACTTTGATTTAGAAAATGAGGTGAAAACAATATGATTTAATAATACATTTAGTTAGAAAATATATTGTTGAACTATTTAAAAAGTCACCAAAAGTTTATTTTTGCACGCAATTAATTCAATACACGCAATAGTTCAGTTCTGTAGCTTAGTGGCACATAATACAACACTTCACAATTTCAATTAAAATTGATTAGGCCAACAGTAAAAGTTTAAAGAATACAAACAACTGGACATTGCATAAAAGAAAGTTAATTCCAACTACGTTTTTTTTTTTTTTTTTTTTTTAACCTTAGTTTAGTTAAATATATATTCTTGAAATCTTTGAATTTCTATTGTATAGTAAATCTTATATGATATTTTATCTTTTATTTGTACACACACAGTAAAAATATTTTCTGTTTATTTTCTAAATAAAACGCAATGTGAATTTATTTTTATCGTTTTACTTTAATTCATTTATCATTTTTTATTTACAATTCATTTTTAAAATTTATGCTCATCCTGTTTATGTCTTAAATAAATGCCTTTTAAAAAACTTCCGATAAATATTTCCTACACACTGATATAACATTTCCTGCATAGTTAAACAGCAAGGAAATTTGACCTTAGGTAACCATTTAATATACAGAAAAATTATTGTTGTTAGAAAAATGCTTTGCATTCGTTATCAATTATCAATTGTTTTAATTAAAGTACAAGTAAAAAATATGTTTTTTGTCTATATACCACCTAATTATAGTTTAAATAATCGAAGACATGTTTAGTTTAAACAGAATAAAATGTGAAGAATAGTTTTTGCAATGATTTAGGTTTTAATTTTTTTTCAAAATTTCGATAGATTTGTAATGAGTATTACAGCAAAAATTATTAACTTTAATAATTTATTAATTAATTTTAACTATTAAATATAATTTATTAATTATTGAGAAATCATAGAAATTTAGTTTCACTTAATGTTGATGCAAAAATAAAGTTAAGTGGAATAAAATATTGTTTCTCGATTATTAATTAAAAATTTAAAAGTATTTTTATAAGCATCAAGATAATTAGAGTCTTTAAAGTATTACTTTTCAATAATATAATTAATTCATTTATTCTTTCTTTACATTTGAACTGCTTAAATTTTTATCCGAAATAATTTTTTTAAATGCGTTTTTTATTAATTTCGCTTTTAATGTTTCAAAAGAAAAAATTATCCGGTTAACCTAGAATAAATTCGTTTGGTTTTGGTACTCATTTGTAATTCATTTCTTAAGCAAAAACTTCTTCGGGAAAGTATTTCTCTCAGACCCTCGTTCGAAAAATGAAAATAAAAACTTAACTTGTTTAAAAGTTTATTTTATTTATATTTTATTACAAATGTGTGTGTGTGTGTGGTAGGGATGGGGCTTTGTTACTTTTCCTGTACTTAGTACGTACTGAGTACAGTTACTTTTAAAGTAACAAGTATTTTACCGATTACATTTCGTACTTGTTACAATTTCTTTTGTACTGCCATCTATCGGATTAAAATATAATGACAAATATTTTAAAATTTTATAAATAAATTGAATAAAAACTAAATTAATAATAAATAAATTAATAATTAATTAAAACTAAATAAGTAGATCAATAATATTTTATATAAAACCATAAAATTAATTAATATAATTAATGTTAATTTAAATTATTATCATTTATAAATAAGCATTCACTTAAATATTAATGAAAAGATCTATAAAAATAATTCTTATTATTTATGCAACATTTCAGTAATGGCAAGTTTTTGTTTTTCCTGTAATGCTTTAATTTCTAGTATGAGACAAAGAAATATAAGTTGTTTATCTACAAACCGTTTTTTTTTTTTTTTTTTTTTGTAAAAAAATTGTAAATTTCTAAATCTTCTTAAACGTAATTCATCCAATATAAAAATCATGACATTTTATTATTTACATTTATTTTCAGAATTTATATCTGTTCTAAGTAAATTTTCCAATTATTCAATCGTAATTTTCAAAGACTTCCAATGTTAATTAAAATATAAAATTAGATGAGATAATATAATTTCAATTTTTCAACCTAATCAGCTTAATTTTTTATTAGAATTTAGTAAGACTTTCCAATTATGTAAATGAATTTTATAATTAACTTGTGAACATTTTGCAAAGAATTGTAAAGTGGGAAGTTTAATCAATTACAAAGAGGTTTTATTTTACGTTAAACAAAGAGGTTTTACTTACAAAAATACAGCAATTAATCAGAAAAATCAACTAAAATTTAATTTCCTTTATTTTTCTATAATTAAACATTAACGAGACAACTATAGTAAAATTTTTTTATGTACAATAGATAATAATTTTTATTATAAAAGACGTTTACTTGTTTATATTTTTATGTAGTAGATAAACCAGTTTTTTCTAAAATAAAAATTGCATTAACTCACATATCTTGTTTCAGTTTCCTGAAACTTAATCAATTTATGGTTAAATAAAGTAGCTTTGCAATTAAAACTAAAGTTTTCATTATTAATATATTAACATAATTAATATTATTAATAATGTTTAAGTAAACATAATTATTTTATATTAGATATAGTTGCATAAAATTTCAATAACTATCAAAAAATATAAAATAGTTTTACCAATAATCTAAATGTTATAATGTATTAAAGTAAAATATTGAGAAACAACGTTTAATAAAAAATGGAGGAACAAAAATACATACATTTTATTTACATCAATCCATAATTTAAGAAATAAACATGACAGTAACACATGATGGTCTAAATAAAGATAAGGTAAAAATTAACTTAATTAAAGTTTTTTTCATTTCGAATTTTTAAACTAAAATGAATAAACTACCTTCATTAGGTTTAAATCAACATTCTCATTATCTGAATAAAAATAAATCGTATGATAAAAAATACAAAAGAACATATTTTCTAAAAGTTTAAATTCTATATATTTACAGTAAAATATAGTGAAACTAAAACATGGTTGAATAAAAAATAAACATATTTACATGGAATTATAATAAAAAATATGCATAGTAAAAATAACAATGGAAGTATGTAAGCAGATTTATATAATTTAAATATTTTTTTAATTTAAGAAATCTGACCTTATTTAATGTTCAAATAAATATGTTATATATGTTCATAAAATAAAATTTTTGAAAGAAATAATAACAAAAATAAAAGTTAGTAAAAATTGCTAAATACATAACAAGAATATCATGCTTTTCTTATATTTAAAAAAACGTCATATATTTGAAAAAGAACGACAATCACTAAATAACTGAAACGAAATAAATGTACATGCGTATTTTATTTCGCAATATAAATTCATATTCTCCTTCTCCAACCCAAAGAGATCTTTCAATTCCCAAGTATCCCTCTTCTATTTACCCAGTTAAACCAACTGTCATTTCCCTTCCCCATCCAGCCTCCCTACCATAATCTCATAATTCATCCGTTTGCATCGATATATCGATGATATTGTTACTTGTACTCGCTCTGTCATTGGCAGTTCTGTACTTGTTACAGAAGAGCCAATGACAGAGCGCAATGTACACTTATTACTTTGTAACAAGCAAGTACAAGGTAACAAGCAAGTACAAAGTAACAAACAAGTACAAGGTAACAAGTAAGTACAAAGTAATAAGCAAGTACAAAGTAACAAGCAAGTACAAAGTAATAAGCAAGTACAAGTAACAAGCAAGTACTCACGTACTTGCTTGTTACTTTGTAACAACCACGTACTCACGTACTTGCTTGTTACTTTGTAACAACCACGTACTCACGTACTGGCTGATTACTTTGTAACAAGTACGTACTCACGTACGCTCTATCTTAGAAACTGGTCAAGTACATTGTATCTGCAACTATCGGAGGATACTCGAGCTCGCGCTGACTTTGTTACTGGAAGTACTGAATATTTGGAAGAAAAAGTACTGATTACAGGTTGTTACATTCAAATACTGATTACAAAATACTTGTTATAGGTATTTCTTCCCATCCCTAGTGTGTGTATTTCATTGCTTGTTACAATAACTGTTAGTCATATTTTTAAGAAGATATATTTTTAGTTATGTATTAAATAATGACAATGAGATACTCAATATTTTTCAATTTTCTGTCACTTTGGCTTTTTACTGTGAATATTTTAAAAATTATTTATGCCTTTAAACTAAAAAAAAGCGAAACACTTTTTCTCAATAACAACTTTTTTTATGAAACCGAATTAATTTTTGATTTATTAATATTTGCTGCAAAGCTTTTTCTTATGTTAAACATTTTAGAAAATTCCTTTATTTGCTTTACAACGAAACAATTAAGAATTTAGTATTCAAACCTTTTAAATCTACGATCAAATATTTCAACATGATAAAAATTAATGCTAAATTTTATTTCAGAAAAAATTTATTTACATGATCTTCAAAATACATAACAATTAGGAAAATAGTTTTGAAATAGGGCTTTCACGGTGTTTTGATGAGTTTCTGCAAAGGTCGGTCATCACCAAATTATTCCCTCTGGACATTCCACCTGAGGGCAACAATGGGGATAATTTTTCCCTTTTCCTGAAATTAGCCGGCATTCTTTAGGGTGACCAATGGCGCTGCATCTAAAGTTGAAATTAGTTAGATCATTCATTTGCATAAAATGTTTCAATTATCTGAACAAAATGCAGAAATAATTAATAAAAAATTAAATGTCATAAATTTTATTCATTTTTATGAAAAATAGTTTTTAACTCACCGATAAAATGTAAAACACATAGGAATAAAATTTTAAACTTCCAAATTACTATACAAGTTGTATTTACTAATAGTTTATTTTAAATTAATTTAAATTGAATTCATTTAAGATAATTATTATTTGACACACGTAAAATTATTGTGCTTAACATTGTATAATAGACCGTGTGATAAGATAAAGCATTATTTAAATGTGAATAGATTTTTATTATTATTTATGCTTAGTTTTTTACTTTTTGCAAACTTAATTAGTATGTTATTTAATTTATATATTTCTTGACTTAACATTAAATTATTATATTTTTTAAATTAAAGTATTATTTAAATTAAATATTAAAATAGAGATTTCAATCTACGTAATTTTTGTATCCAAATATTTGAATAGATTTGATTACTACAAAATTTTTTATTCTGCTTATTTTTTATGAAAATAGTATAAAAATAATTGAAAATATTCTTTAGAGAGAATGTTCTTATGCAAATCAAAAATTAAATAATCAAAAGAAATTATGAATTTTTATATATCACACTTTCATTTTATAAAATAAAATGTGATATGTAATCTGCTAAAATGATGCAATGAATTTTATTCTTAGATTAACTTGCTTAAGATTCTCCTTATACAAATTTCAAAATCTGTTTTCCGTTCAAGCATAAAGTTAATTTATGTTTGAACAGATGGCTGGTTTCTGAAATCCATGAAGATAGTTACGAAATCAACTACGAATATCTAGCTTTATAGTGTAATTTTAAATATCAAATCATTAAAATAAAGGATAAATAATTCACAGGGGCAAATTTAATTTAAAATGTTTTTTTTATCACATTAGCCTTAAATTATTTTCTGTTGTATCCAGAGAGTTTGTACTATAAGAAACTTTGAAAATTTGTGTATATGCAGCTATTTCCTTTAACAATAGAAGTATCTCAAAATACAAGGTTTTATCCTTATTAGAAATCCAGCCACGTTTATACACTTGTAGAGCTGTGATGTTAGCGGATCTAGCTTGTATACAAAAGAGTAACTATAATATAAAATAGAAATCTGTTGAGGCTTAGATTAAAAGAAGGCATAAAAATATAGAATGGAAGATGTACCAGCAGAAAATTCAGATAATCCCAGTTATGGAGCTGGAATGTATTAATTATACACAATTTTTCATGTTAAATCTTGTTTTTCTCAAAATGAAGTTTTTTATTTAATAAGGAACATTTTCTGAAAAAGCACTTAATTAAGCACGTTAAAACTTAGCATACTTAAAAAATATGTTATTTTACATGTTTTAACCAGGTATTTTTTATATGCAATAATTTCTTTAATTTTTATATTTTAAAATGTTTAAAAATTTTAACGATGGAAGTGAAAAATACGTGTTAGTACAGTTATTTAGTTTTTTTAAAGAGAAATAAACTATCAAATAAAAAATGTTTTGATTAAATTATGTAAAAATATGCATTTAACTAGAAAAAAAATTTCAAACAATTTGGTTTAATAGTTATTTTTTAAATGTTCCTTAAACAGAGCAAGTTTTAACATTATCGGTATAGGAATTTTGCTTCGAGAACCAACCCCCTTAATGTTATCGGTTACAGTGAAAACATCAAAAGTAAAAAGTGTTAATGATAACAATATTAGAACAATTCAAGTACAGCAATATTGTAAGATTTTAAAGGAAAGCTTTCATAACAATCCAAGTTAGAAAAACTAAAAATATACACACTGCCCAATGAATTGTAACCCAAGATTAATATTTTATTGGATCAACTTTTACACGCATAACATTTCTTACTTATTTGAACATCCAATATAATATTTCTATATCGTATTTGTGTCCAGAGAATACATTGCTTAGATTACGTAGTTTCATAGTTGGTTAGTTTGTTGGGTTTTGTGGCGCAATATCCAACAAAGACAAGCTGGGCCAAAACTAAGATTTAACGTAGCTTTATAAATCTTGTAAATCAGACAAATGAGGAGAGTGATGTCGGATATGCTTTTCCACCATATCCCATACATTTTCTATTAGGAAGGGCTCTGTGGTGTTCAAAAAATGTTAAAAGTTAAATTGATGCTCAGTGGACAGATTTTTAACTCTTCTGTCACAATACATAATGGCATTATCATCCACGAAATATCCATCGCCATGAGCTTAAAAATACAACTTTGTAAAATGCACTAGATCTGTCTCTTTATTTCGTAGTTAACGAACAGCAGGACATCACTTTCATGTCAGCAGAATGTGTCCCATATCATGATACTCCCACCAAACTGTTACGCAGTACGAATAAGACAAAATGGATTCACAGATTCGTGGTGTTCTCATCAAACTCGATGTCTTCCCCTAATGCAAAATAAGCTGAAGCATTATTTATTCTATCTCATTACCCGTTACCGATCTCGTTACTCGCTCTTCAGGGGAATGATTAACCTGACATTACTGCAAATAAATTTTTCTTTTTTGGTTGAAATCAGTAGTTTTTTTAAACACCCGACCATGTATTCTTATTCTCTGTGCATGGTTCGAGTAGAAATTTGTTGGAAAAATCATTGTTTGATGGTTTTATCATTTGAATTACAGAGAAGCCCCTGCTCTGACGTACAATTCGTCGGAGATGAAGCCAATCAATATCTTGGAAAAATGCTTAACCATTTTTACTTCTTCACAAGCTTAGTGAGTTCTGATTCCAACTTTTGAATACCTTTGATATGGCTGCTTTCGAAAATCCAATGAGATTTGCTGTCTTCAAAAACGAGACTATTACTGAACTGGAAACCAATGAAAAGCCTTTTCTCAAGTGGGGAAATAATGCGTCTTTTTCCTATTTTACTTTATTACTCGTGTGAACTGCACTTTTGCACCATACTTATGCCAGAATTCTAACGATATGTAACTCACGTCATAATTTTTTTCCATATTTCACTCTTAGCAAACATTTAAATGAAAATTCAAATGTTTCTGCTTCATTGGCCTGTGTCTGTAGATCAAGTTATTTTTTAAATCATGCAAAAATAAGTCCTACATTTAATTATAATTTATTAAGATAAATTATTAAATGTAAAATAAAAATTTAAAGACTTAAAAAGTTATTCATTTTTATTTACTTCTTACAGTAAATTTTGTCTTAATCTTCTGTGTTTGGTTTATGCAAATGGCTTTATCTATATCACAAAGACATTTAAACGTTATAGGACATATCAGCATTAGCATAAACGTTTTCATCAATCATATTTTCCATGGATAAACAATCTTGTAATGTTTTTTAAGTTTAAGTGACAGTATACTTGTATAAAAATTTTATCTAATGCTTTGGCTTTCTGATGTTTCTAGTTTTTTATTTAAAATAAATATTTTTTATTTAAAAATTCTTGCTAACATCTTATTGTTTAATTCTTTATTAAAGTACTCATTTCTCAATTATTTAAAATGTTTCCAATAATTTGTTCTGTATCAAACATTTGTTTTTTAGTTTACCTTTTTTCTTTCACATGAATCAATATTGAGAAATCTTCTGTTTTATATAAATGTCAAAACATTCATCCAAAAAGTTCACAACAATAACATAAATTTATTAACACACATTGCAGTTCAAATAATTTACATTTTTCAGAAAATACTTTGTTTTTTATATTAATATTTTTTAAAAAATATATGGAAGTATTGTTTGGATTTTGAAATAATTTCAATAGAATCCCTTAAACTAAAATAAATGTGTAATTTTGGTGTAGTAATATGTATAATCTTTATTAATTTATTCTTGATTGTTTCAAATGGTGAAATTAAAATTTAGTTATAAAATTTTATAAACGTGATAATGAATATTTAAGATAAATTTTATGATTAATTACCCTATAAGTATAAAATTGGGCTAAGCAACTCATGTGATACAAATATAATTACTTTTAAAGAAATCCTCATTATTTTGTACCCAGGAAAGATTATGTAAATCTAAACTAATATCAAAATTTCTTTGCTTTTCTTGTAGTATGTGAAGTACACTGAAACATAGGTGAAAAAACTCTTTAACATGAAATTAAATCTTTAATTAGACTAAGTTTAAGTTAACCAAATTGTTCCAATAATAAAGGAGTTGCTTTGTTGTCATAATTCTGCATTTTATATAATATAATAATAAAATAGTCTTTAAATTTTAAAGTAAAGAAATATTCCGTTAATGCAATCAATTTGGAGGGTCTAAAATAATAAATTATTTTTTAAACAAAATGTATTTATTAAAAAGATATTTAACATAGATGATTTAAAAAGGTCATTGAAAACATTGAATTTTTTATCTTGCAAACATTGAAATAAATGCTAAAGCTTACGTATTTAAAAAATTTTCTTGAATAACAGAATAAACTTTACTAATTTTTAAAAGTACTTTTTCCTCATTATGTAAGGTTAACAATATCTTTCTTCATTTTGTGCTAATTTCTTTGACACAAAGGAAGAAATTGCTAACTTTATCTAATTAAACATTATATAACTTCATAAAATGTGTGAAATGTTATGATAAAATTGTTCACATTGCCAAGGTCGTGATTTTGGCATTTGGAGTAATTTAACTTGACTTCAAATCGACACGACACCAACCAACCAAATGTTTGTTAATTTCTCAACAATAGATTGATTCATTCTAAAACATGTTTTGTTTCATACTATGACAATCCATCATGGATTTTAAAATTAACAAAAAGCTTCAGTTAAATCTAAAATACATTAAGGTTGATTCTACTTGTCAAAGGCAACTAGAATGGTGAAATCTACAACAAGACACGGGAGCCCTTCTTCACGACTCAAAACTCTACTATGAACAAAGGTACTGAGTGTGAAGAATCACATCTTCCACAATCGCTCAAAGCAGTAACATGATCGATTAAACTAGATAAAAGTGACGCCGTGTATGACGTATATATTGCTCATCAGAAATCTTTTGCGTGATGTAAGTATAAATATTTGAAAAAAAAAGATACTAAAATTGAATTTACAGAGAATTTTTTTTTTATCTCAACTGGAAAAGTTTTCAATTAAATATTATATTTAGTGCACATTTGGTGCAAAATAAACCAGATCTT
The DNA here is from genome assembly GCA_037975125.1 of Latrodectus hesperus. Classification (NCBI taxonomy): domain Eukaryota; kingdom Metazoa; phylum Arthropoda; class Arachnida; order Araneae; family Theridiidae; genus Latrodectus; species Latrodectus hesperus. Next base: position 17,064,687 of record CM075858.1, on the reverse strand, counting down.
TATTTTATAAGAGATATTCAGAATTCGACTGGTGTAATTTAGCTTAAAAATCACATCACTGACCTTAATTATTATATATGACTTGAAAAGTTAATTTCCCTTCTCATTAGTTATACAACACAAAATTAATAAGTATTATTTGTCACATTTATCAATCAGAGTTCGGATATTCCAAGAAGTAAATTGGCTCGTATATTTATTCCATTATCTTTAAATTAAGAGTTAATAACTAAGGGTAAAACTAAGAGCCAATAATTATAATTCCTTATATTCCTGTGTTGAAGGACACAATTTTATTTGATGTTGTCCATAAAATCCATAAAATAAAGGACAGACGCTTTTCTTTAAATGTCTGAAATTTGTTAAAGTGAGTTAAAATGTATTTGTGGCAGTGTGGTACTATTTTCTCAATGTATTATTTCTTAATAAGAAAGAAGTAACTATATAATAGAAATGAAACCCTTGATGTATGAATTAGATAAGTGATTTATATATAAGAGGGATTTAATTAAAAATAACTTTATAATCAAGAGTTACTTGAGAAAATAGGCAGAAATAATTGCTTAAAATTTGTTAAGATATTTATAAAAATAATGAATTCAAACTTGCTTTTTGTGTGAGCACAGTAAGAATTTAATCTCTCTATGCATGAATAATTAAGATATCAATATATGTAGGCATAATCATTCTAATAATATTATAAATTGCTGTAGCAGCTTGTGCTTATAACTGAGTTAAGCGTTATACTAACTATGCTACAATGCAATATTTTATATTTAAAGCTTGCTGATAAAAATGTTTTACACATCTAGAAATTTTAATTTAGAGATACAATATTCTTTGTCAGATATTGAGTTCATTATTTCTGCAGTTTTCTTTAACTTACCCAAAACCTTCCACATAAAGAATGCCATCATAAAACGCACATTCTAATCTTTCACATCTTGTAGTGTCGTACCAAACAGTACCAACTGGATGGACTTCCCACTCATCATCGAAACAATCCCCTAATTAAAATATTTAACATCAGTGGATTGACATGAAATATTTAACAGCAGTCTCTAAAAGAGAACTACTTTCTACATTTTTCTTCTAAATCAAAAACATTTCATTTCACAACCAAAAGTGTTTATTTTTTTATTAAATTCCATTAAAATTAAATGTTTAAAAATATCAATCATAATTATAGATTATATACTTTACTTGAACATATAAATTTACATTTAAAATTTATTATTGTAAGCAATCAATTTTATCTGTTTTGGTAATCTATAAATTAGCCTCCTAATATAACAGGGAAAAAAAGAAAAAAATAGATTATAGCTACTAAATATTATCTGCTTAGAAAAGTTAGCAGTTTAAAAAAATATTTTGTAAACTATAAAATTTGATAATTTCTTTTATTTTTTGTAATAAAATAAACAAAATTGCATAGATTGATACAAAATAACCACCAATAAAAGTTCATTAATTTAAAATATTAAAAATAAAGAGAAATGGGATTTGCGTTTGTTCTAACGTCACTTTGTTGTCACTTGAGGGAATAAGATCGAGATGTAAAATTTATAGTGGCTTCCAAACTACTACAAATATTTTCATGAGAGATAATAATTGAGTCATTAAACTGTAGAATTGAATGCCACAATGCTAATCATTATATTGTTAATATTGCAAGAAAAGTATGAGATCAATAGGAAAATGATGAAAACATGTCAAAAACTACATTATTTTGAAAAACATAATAAGAGAAGCAGTAGTAAGGGTTGCCAATGGAGAGAGAGAGAGAAAGAAAGAGTTTTAAACCAGTTATTTCTGTAAGAAAACCTTAAAATGAAGGGCTTGATATTCAGTATAATAAATTTACTTAGCGGTTTGAAGATCATCAAAACACTTATAAAGATCGTTACCGCAATGTAAAGATCATTCTAAATTATCATAAAGAAATATTTTATATAATATCACAAATTATATATAAGATACATTATTTGCTTAATTAAACCTATTTCTTGATTTGAAGTTGAAAAAGTCCAGATAAGCCGAGAATCAAAAAATATTTTGAGAAATATGGTATTCTGTCAAGATATTTTAATTTGAAATGTGTAAAGAAAAGGTAATTTTTCCAATGTTAGCTTCAATATGAATTATGATATTTATAATTTTCAAAATGCATTCAATTATGCTTAGATAATGGGAAACAAAACCATTACACATTTAAAAAAATAGACTTCAGAACCTTGGAAAAGTACCATTGCCTCTTTATCATCCAGCAAAAAAGGAGCCTTTGTCATCGTCATAAAATAGTTATGAGATACTTTATGACCATATTGAAAGCTTCAGGGAACATGCCTTATAGCTGTTGCATCCACCACACTGAATATGTTATAGATTTTCTTGAGAAATACTTAAGGAATTTAGTATAACAGCTTAGAACTATTACATATTTATTTATCTTTGTAGCTAATGTTTGAAAGCTGTCTGAAAGTTGTCATCTCTTAGCATTAATCTTTCAGAACTGGGTTTAAAGAGTATATTTTTATATCATATGTAAACCCCCACTTACACTGTACAAAGTTACTAAAAATGTCCTTATCCATTTTGATTCTGTTATGGCGCGAAAGATAAATATTTCGAAAAGTTTATATTATGACTGAGAAACAATTGTTTGAAGAGGAAAAAAGTTTAAGTATTTTTTAATCCTGCAGTATAACTAAAGCAGTGTCAACAAGTAGCATTTCTGGTGCTTGTACTACATACCCCATCACCAGTATTTATTTTTTTTAGTTTTTCTGATAATAATGATAGCTGAATCCATTAATTAATAAACGGGAGTGGACAGCTCACTGGAAGAATCTCGAGATTACTTCAGTTAAGATGTTCAACAATATCTTATTACGTCATTAAGCTGTATGATAAACATATTATGTTAAGGGTGATAGCCTAGTAGTTAAAGCCTCGAAAGGGCTATGTTCAACTTCGCCAAAGGCCCACCGAGTACATGTGATATGCGCTTGTTAAATATGTGATTGAGCGATCGTTGAGCAGTTACTACGAATGTAATGGTCTGAAGAAAATTCCATCCCCCTTCAGATCAAGGTGAAAATTGAGAGTGTGGATCCTCTGGTAGTGCCATCATCAAAGGCGTACTTTCACTTTCGTTGTTATCAGGTTAAACGAAAGATTACCCTACTGACTTAAATTCCTATAAATTCCCATTCCCATTTAGTGAGCTTTGTTTGCGCAAGTATAATAAATAACAACAACAGCTTATGTTTAAAAACTTTATAATCAGCTATTTAACCAATTTCAGTAAAAACGGTGGAAAGTAGACAATCTTCTAGCTGTTCCTAACGGTCCACATTACGAAAGCTGTTGCACATTTCCATTTTTTGATGAGTCACCACTGCAAGTGAGAGCATTTTCATCATACAGGAATTTCTGATCAGCCAAACTGACCTCTTTGTAATGTTATTAAACAAATGAATCAAGTCCGCCTCCATCATTGCTTGTCACTTCAATGCAACTTCGAGGCGGTGTTGTATTGTAGAGGTAGAAGACTTTTAAGGCAATGACTTCGGTCATTTTTTGTACTCTAAATCACCTATAGTTTTTTTTCCTTGCTAAAATGCTTTTGGTGTATTGTTATTTTTACTTGTACCTTTACCTTTCTTTAATGTGCATATTGCCTTGCTATTAGAAATTAAAAAATGATAGCTGAATGTAAAAATGTTGCTCTGATCAGTCATACAATCTTTATATTTTGTAGATTGGTTTAATCAAGTTAAATCAAAAACTGTGAGTATGATTTTTTTCAAGTTTTATGATTGATGGATAATAAAGATCTTGAAGAGATTAAATTTCATCAGGAATTCCCAAATGTATTTCTTAATGACTGAGCAAACCAAATCAAGACTTAAATAACTGTATAATTTCTTTATATCAAAGAAAAGAATGATCATTATACCAAGAAATTTTGATTAACTTGCAAAGAAATTGCTACTTTATAATCAAAATAACTTTTTTCCTGGATGAAGATTAAAATTATTCTTACAGTGAAAAACCAGCAATATCTTTTGCTCTTACTTTCTTTGGTGCATAGATATTTCTTTTCGGAAAATCACAAACAAGGTCAGTTGTTTTTAATTTACAAACCAATTTCAACATAAGTGTCATTGAAAGTTTTGAATGATTTTTTTGACTCTTTCACAGTTATTTTAGTTTTTTTATGGATTTGATGTCAAATTTACATTTTACAACACACTACACATATTTATAATTTTTAAAATGATTGTAAAAAATATTAATCAGTTTAAATGATTATTTTTAAAGGCAATTTATTTTAAAGATCAAACAGTTATAATAAACACTGCAATTCACAGTTTTTTTTTTTTTCATTTATTCATGATAATATCAGCAACCATTTTTGAAAACGGTATACTTGCTTAACTAGATAATAATAGGCAATTGGGCTCAATCACAAACATTTTATGAAAAAATCTTTTCTATTATTAGTAACCAAACATTTATTTTTACTTAGAATAATTCAAGAAACAATAAAAACTTAAAATATTATGATATGATTATAATATTTTGCTGTTGATACTTTTTAACTAAACTATCATATCATATTTAAATTTTCCGGAAATAGCCATTCTTTGCAGATAGTGGAAATATCTCATTTATATGATAGATTCCAGTCTATTTAGTAGAAGGATTATCTCATTTTTAAATATTTCTAAAGTATTAAGGATTAAAGAAAAATATTAACTATTTACCAATAGAGCTCTTTTTCCTAAAGTTTTCTGGAAAATTCTATTTAACACAAATAAATATACTAATATAATAAATATATCTATATTAGTAGATATTGCAATAAGCGATTTCATAGCTTTACATCAAGAATAAATTCACTTTCAGCCATATTAATTACAAGCCAGTAGTCAATTCTAGTCTAGACAATTCGTCAGGCCAACAAACAAAGAATCGTTAACATATTACCCAGCGTATTCTTTAGATATAAACCCGATAGAACAGTTTGAAAAATTATAGAAAAAAGGCTTGTTAGCCATTTTACATTTCTAAGGCCGACCAACTTGTCTATTGGTCAGCGTGCCTCATTGCGGATAAAGAGATCCTTGGTTCGAATGCCAGTTCGGGCATGGATGTACTTTCTCTCTCTATCTATCCTGTCTTGGTCCTTTCCTTGAATGAATGAGGTGTAAATGGTTGTCTACCCTATAAACGGATCCCTATGGCATGTGTGTAGAGCAAAGTCGTACTTTCATCTACATGGTGCTCTAATTAAAACGAAAGACGCTCCCCTTCGACTTAAATTCGCATAGCCAAAGACATAGCGAGCTTGGCTTGCCCAAGTGTCATTAGAAACAACAACAACATTTCTAAAAATAATGTAGTTGTTGGAAAATTATTCTTATACAGAAATGGAAGCTGATGATTCAATCCCTCATTAATTCCGTGACTTCTTACATGTGCAATATTGTTTTCGGCCAAAAAAGAGAGGGGGGGAGTGGAAGAAAAAGACAAAAATCATGTCCGATGTTGTAACTCAATTTTTTATTCAAGAAATTCCTTTTTTTATATAATATTGCTATAATTTTACATTATTCTTATAAATGCACGTATATTGCTTATCAACAAATATCGTCAAATTTTCTGTTCTGTTGGTGGAACTATGGATATTAAATATTTGTAATAATTCATGGATTTCTGTTATTGTTGTGGAAGCAAGGAAAACAGTTGCTTATTTATTAATTTTTTTTAACATTCAAGTCCTTTTCATTAATTGGCAATATAGAGGAAGGATGATAATTCACACATTACAAACAGTGAGATGTTTGGCTGTATTGGCAACTTTGTTCGATAGAAATAGTTAACCAGAGAATCAACAATGCATTCAAATATTATAAATGTATTACTATAGGGAATTTACATTGAAAATAACACTTAATAAAATATTTACTTATAGATGAAGAGAATTGGACAACTTAAAAAAGTGCTAAATGCAATTATATATAGTTGTTCGAAATTAAACATATATTGCCAAAGCAAAAAGATCCAAACATCCTTTTGATATAAGAAATACTTGGCAACAAAACATTGAACGTATGATTTTTCTAAGCATGCGTCTTTTATTCCTGATAGAAAACAATTTCTATTTTTACTTTCAGGAAAAAAGACCTTAAAAAGAATTTAATCTTCATATTGGATAAAACAGCAATTTTCATATATATATATATATATATATATATATATATATATATATATATATATATATATATATATATATATATATATATATATATATATATATATATATATATATATATATATATATATATATATATATATATATATATATATATATATATATATATATATATATATATATATATATATATATATATATATATATATATATATATATATATATATATATATATATATATATATATATATATATATATATATATATATATATATATATATATATATATATATATATATATATATATATATATATATATATATATATATATATATATATATATATATATATATATATATATATATATATATATATATATATATATATATATATATATATATATATATATATATATATATATATATATATATATATATATATGTATGTATGTATATATATATATAACAGTTACATTGAAATATAGAATCAATCGCAATCAATCGAAGTATCACATTTAATAAAATTTTAATCGAAGAATTAAAATGCAAAAAGTTGATTACATTAACATATTTAAACAAATAAAAAAGCAAATTAATGTGTTATAATTATATTACAATATTAAATCATATCATTGTAGGTAAATTAACACATTGTTACATAAAGTGTAATCTATACACAGCAGTTCGGTAATTCATTGCAAACAATACTGGTTTTTATAAACCAATATTATTTGCAACATCAAACATAATTCTTTTACTTAGTTAAATTCTAAACATTATTTTGATGACGAGTGATTTTTAAATATTGTTCATTGCTGAATGTTAAACTTTGTTTGATCAGACAATCGATAAACTTGGGTCTTAAAATGTATTTGTTAATCCTTTTGGCTTCGGGTAAATTTTACGACAGTACGACTTATACACGTAACAAAATGTAAAAACATAATCCATGTTGAGTAGAAACTGTGCATGCCCACAATGCTAAATATTTCACCATCTCTTTCAGGGAAATGGAATTCGAGAATGGCAAATATTTTAAATGATTAATATTTTAAAACTTTCTACAACAAAAAGTTTTTTTTCTTAAAAAATTTTCTCTCTCCACTTTTCAAAACTTTCTAGTTTTATATTTCAATGAACATTTGTTGTTATCTATTTCATGACTGAATAAGAATTTCTTCTACTCTTTATATTCTAGATTGTTTATGACTTTTTTCCAAATTTGGAAGGATCCTGTGCGTTGACAAAACTCATAACAGAACTTAAAATATTTTTCAAACACCACAACGTTAATTTTTATCATGAGAAATAATAAGTTTTGACATTAAATACACTTTTAAAAACTAATGCAATTTTTCATGACAAACCAAACATCAATTTGAGACTCGCATATTAGAAATATTTATTTTCAGTGCTAAAAAAGCAACTTTCATCAATATCTCTAACATCCTACCTTTTTGAAGCAAGATTATTCGTTCCAGGTCCAATGTGATTATGGGATCAATTTGCCAACTTCTTACATGAAAGAATGTTTTAAAATTATAAAATGAATTTTAACACATAAAATGCTTAACAAATAACGTTTAATTAACTGTGATATTACTGATACAGTATAATTCATTATTTTCATGCAGAATTACCAATATACTTTTGTATTAATGTTTACTTTCCACTAATGTAATTTGCATGCGAGTACCGCAAATGGACGTCCATTGAGTGGCGACAGGTAGCGTGTTTCGATGAATCACGTTTTATGCTTCATTAGACGATGGACGTTGGCCTATACAAAGTGAAATCTCTAAAAGCTAACACTAAGCAACCATAGCCGGAATGGTCCTGCAATGATTGCAGTAGCATTATGGTCTGGGTAATGTTTTTTCTGGTATTTTCTGTGTTCATTCTTCATAGTGAAAGACACGATGGACCAACAAAAGCCCGCATCTGTCTTTGTAGACTATGTTCACCTCTATAAGCACGTTGTTTTTCCTTAGGATTTTGGTATCTATCAGCAACACAATGTGAGATGTCATACAATTGGCTGTATGCGTACGTGGTTCGAAGAGCACCAGTTTGAGTTTATCGTTCTTCTTTGGTCAGCAAAATCACCTGACTTAAACCCGATTGAGAACCTGTAGAACCATCTCGATCAGGTTGTTCACGGCATAAAACCTCATCCGCGTAATCCAGCAGAGCCTGGCTATACGGTATTAGAGTTGGCATGGCTTAATTGACTCTCTTCCTGTACGTCTCGCAACAATCCGCTCTGCAAATGGTGATTATTCTGGACAAAACTTTACTTATCCAGTCACTTTACTGTGGCCACCTGTTTTTACAGGTGGCCACAGTAATGTCACTGGATAGTTTATATGGCAATGGAATCCAGACGTAAATTATTCTGATTATTATCTCGAAGTTTATAAAAAAAATAATTTTATTGCCATAATAAAAAGGTATATTATGTTTAAAAAGCTTTCAAATGCTCTTATTGTCTCCCGATATACTTTTTTTTATAATTATTTAAAAAAAATGTGTTTAAAAACTTATAAAATTGAATAAAATTATGTAATTTTCAGTAACAGGATAAGATAAAATTTTTGTTTTACAATAATTGTATCTTCGCATTTAATATCAGAGCTCTAAAATCTATTACTCTTCTTGTTGATTTAATAAAAAATAAGCTCAAATTTTATATTGGATTTATGAAGGATCATTTCTTTATTCTAAAATTAGCAATAAATTTTAATCTATTTAATCAAAACTGTTAATCTCTGAAAGAAAATTTCTTTGTTTCCGGAAAAGTAAACATTTGAATATTTATTTTACAAAAACTAATAAACTATTGGTGAAAAATCAAAATTAATAAGTTTAAACTTGCGCTTGTTTTAGTTGTTTAAGAAAGATTTCTAAAATGTATGTAGGAAAAGTGAAATATTTAAATTTTTATCTAAAATGTCGATTGTCCTAAAGCTAACTTGATTGTTTTGAAATAAAAACAATTAACGAAAGAAATTAACATATAAAGAAACTAGCAAATTTTAAATAATATGTGATGGAAAATCTCTGCGTTTGTTAAGAAAAGCAAAATCTTTATATTTGCCGACAGATAAATAATGTATTAGTTACAAGCATTTTTAGAATAAAAGATTAATGTCGCTTTTCAGATGCAAGGAAGTTTCAATAAGAAGTACATTTTACTTACTCCAAAAATGATACCACACTTTTATGATATATTCAATCAATTAAGAGAGGGTATGATATTTTTATTGTAAAATTTAACCTGGAGATCTCCAGTCTCTTAACTATTTCTTTGCGTGTTACATGATAAATCACTTCATTCTAATCTGCTACAAGCAAATTTTATGTTAAGTTCATCTCTGAGAAGTGAAATTCAGTCTGTTATAGTAACTAATTCATCCAAAGGACGCATTGCCTACATCAGGACTCTAAGAATTAGAGTGAATCATTCTTTACATATGTTTCAACTCCGACTTCCACGGGTTAAGTATTATGATGGATTAAAAATCTCATTTTTGTAACATTGAGAAATATATTTCAAAAACTGATCTACTTATTCATGCAAAAGACTTGATACGAGTTTTGATAGAGATATCCAATCAATACATAATTCTGGATTTTCTAGTTCAGACACTTTCATACATAAAAGTTGAACTATCACGAGTGTAAAAGATTACGCGCCAGGTGATTAGCGCCTGTAGTTAGATAGCATATTGATATGAAATTCATGCAAAAGAGAACGCTAAATCATTCCTCTGGTCATTATTTGGAAAGATCACATTTTTAATGGCAACACTGTGGTTCGCTTTTAAATGCAGTAGAAGTATGGCTTTTAAGTTAAAAGCCATACTCCTAACGGTTTTTTTCATGACTCCGATCTAGTTTGTGTTTAGAACTCTAGATTATAGAACAACTATTTTCAAATAGTGTTTCTATAATATGGTTGTATTACTTTGGTACTGATCAAAATTTTACTTGCCAAAAAATTGCATTCGATCTAATGAATAAGCAATTGCAAACTAATATCTCATGGACGCCCAATTGGTTTATTTATGTTGTAAAAACAATGTATTTTCAATTACAAAATATTTATTGTATTTCATTAAATGTTTAATTCCTTCCAACCGAAGAAGATTACAGACCATTTTTTTTCCTTATAAGCAATTTATTTGTTCATTTTAAGAAAATTCCTAATCCTAAGTGCTTGTAAGAATAATGATTTTCCTATTTTCTATTTTTTGTTGAAAGTTTGTTGATAAAATCTAAATCAGTGACACAACAGCCCATATGTATGTCCAAGGACAAAAGTGCCCATTTCTGTTTTCTTCACCGAGGGCCCTGGGGTGCAAAGCCCTCGGTGAAGAAAACAGAAATGGGCGCTTAGGTGGTCAGCATAAATCGAAATCCCCAGTGTTTAGTTTCCAAGCATGCTTCGTCACCCTCGAGTTACAACGTTGAATCAGGATCGTTACTTGGCACTTACTGTCAAAAGAAACAGACGGAGCTCAGCCCCAGACTTGATCTCGTCAGCTCTCTTTAGCTACCGGTACGACAGTTTCAAGGCAGACCGTGTACAGACGCTTAGAGCACATTGATAAATATGTTCGTAGGCATGCCAGATGTGTTCCAATTACCGCAACTTACTGTGGCCTGCGCTTAGCCTGGAGTAAAGAGCATGTATTGTAGATACTGCAACAGTGGTTTTGTGTAATGTTTTCCAAAGAGTATTGGTTTAGTTTTCAGTCTAATTCTCGTCGGACTTTCATATGGAGAGGGCCAGGTATTCGTTACCACTAAAAGAACACCATTGAACGACACCGATACGGTGGTTCAGGATTGCTCGTTTGTGGAGGAATTATTCTGAGTTCCAGAACTAACCTGCATGTTCAGAATGTAACCATGACAGGCCACATCAATTAGGATGTCATTCTGGAACAACATGTACGTTTGTTTCGAGACGTCATGGGTGCAATATTTCTGTTTATGGATGACAACGTCCTTCCTCACCGTGCAAACATTGTAGATGAATGCCTTCAGTCGGAAGATATCACCCGTATGGACATGCAAGCATAATCACCGGACATGATTCCAATAGAGCATGTGTGGGATATGCTTGGCCGACGAACTGCAGCCCGTCAACCCCCTCCCACATGCCTACCGGAACTTTGGAGGGCATTGCTTGATGAGTGGTGTAATATTCCTCAAGATCAGATCGATAATTTGATACTCAGCATACCTAGGTGTTGTACGGCCTGTATTGCATCGTCTGGGGGAGCATACCATGTATTAATCATCATACCAATTATGTTATATTAGTTTTTGTAAATAGGATTTTTTTAAATTTGTTCCAGGGAGTAAAAATCCCAATTTCTAATGATGTCAAATATATAGCATCTTTTTTGCTCTTTACATTTTGTTTAATAAATAAACTTTACAAATAAGTCACATTTATTTTGCTTCTGTCTCTTTCTTTGCCTGAATTATCATTATCCTTTATTTATAGACACGAGTGTAGGTTTGATATATGAGACGACAATTAATAAGAAATTAATGATTTATAATTGCTATAACTTTAATTTAATTATTAATTTAATATTTAAATCCGAAATCTAAAATTTAAGGATTGTATGCTATAAACGATATTCTTTATATAAACGCTTCAAAACACTCCTATTAAAATTCAGTATTAAATGGATAGTAGTTGATTCAGAGAGAAGTTAAAAATGCTTGGAAATGTTGAATTACTTCACTATTTCAAATATTGTAATTGTGTCAATCTTTGATAACAGACAGGTGCGCTTTTATGATCAAATACAGTAGAATAACGTATGCACATGCAATTACAATTTTGTTAAAATCATAAGATTGATATAAGCAACCTACAAATATTTTTAATACTTACAACCAAAATTATTTATTAAGAAGTAAAGAACCCATTATAATAACCAATAAGCGAAAATTACAATTATCAATAAGAAAGTACTTTTCTCAGAAAATAATATTCAAGTAAAATAAAATAATATTTAAAATAATCATGCCTCTATTTTTTATGATTTCTTATTTATAACAGTATTATTATTTTTTTTATGCTCATATTATTAATACACAATTTTCAGATCTTTTAACTGGAAAAAATTTTTTGAATTTATATGTATTTTGATTTATATTAGATTATTTATTGAGAAGAGTTTTAAGTTATCACTAATAAAGTAATTATAATAAATTTTGGGAGCAATTTTGTTGGAATATGATAATCCAGAACGCGTTAGCTTTTCTAGCAAAATCTTACAATTTGACTAATATAAAAAAAGTGTTACTTTTTAATTACTATTAAAATTTACAAAAAAACAACATATAAACGTCTATAAACTAATAATATTTAAAAGAGAGCTTTTTAAAACATAACAAATAAAATAAGATAAGCATCAATATATTTTTACATACGCTACACTTATGTGAAATATATCAACAAGTTATAGGCATTCAATTTGAAAAAAAAATTGAAGCACTATGAAATTAATTAACTTTTATAAATCGACATCACAGATTTTATGAAAAATGCATTTTACACTGAATTGGTCAAAAAGAATTTTTCTGGTTTACTGTATCCTTTTTTACAACCTAAAAATTAACTAATATGAAATGCCAACTAGTTTTTTTAAATTAATTCTTATGCCTAGTAATATGTAATACATTTTTCACATTCTTGATGAAATTAATTATATTGTATTAATATTATAAGAAATAGTGAATAATATAAACGTTGATAATTTCCTTACTATATATATATATATATATATATATATATATATATATATATATATATATATATATATATATATATATACATACATACATATATATATATATATATATATACATATAGTACACATATACACATAATATTTTGTTATAAAATTATTTTGCCACAGGTAATTTATAAAACTCCTTTCAATACTTCATAAAATAAAAATTTTAATATTATGAAAAATGTGAATTTTAAAAATCAACATACCTTCACCAATTAGTTGAGGCTCCAAATAAGTATAACAATAGATTTGTGTTATGGCATGCATAACTATTATAATGCTGAAAAAAATGAATTTTATTCTTATCATTTTGTTTAATTTACTGCTTAAAATTTAAGCTGAATGAAGTTACGTTTCATTTTAAAGCATAAAGCGAAACAGTTTTCAAGAAAATAAAAACCGCAAGAAAAATGTTTTCGCCAGAATTCGTTTCTGACTTATCATAATGGCACACGAGGATTACTGCTTCTAATAAAGATGAGATTAATGCATTTCCGTATCATACCGGAAACACTATCCTTAACTTCCTTCAAAGCATTTTTCAGAAACGCATAAAAATTTGTTTGGGTTTATGAACATTTTGATTCAGCAGTGTATTTAAGGAAAACACTGACTCCACTCAATATTAAATATTTATTTTTTATTTACCCTGAAATTATTCATTGTCATAATAAGCAAACACCAAAATATCCTTTCTTGTTTAAACAATGAATCATTTTTTTATTTTTAACGAAATTATGTTGTAGTTTAAATGTAACTTTCGAAGAAAATTTCTGACAGCACGGCATAATATGAGAAAATCCAGTATCTCTTTTTAAAATGGTGAATTATTCATGATTGCGATAGAATACTTTAAAAGAACAACAAATTTCATAGAAATTATTTTAAGTAAAAAAATACTACGTAACAATGTTTTTGATTTGCATTATATTAATCTTTTCTAACTTTGGCAATCTTAAGTTTGAATACTTTAATTTGTAAGGAGAAGTTAATACATTAAATTTTGATTAAATCGTAGACTTTAGATTGTCAAAGTATAACAAACTGATAAATTGAACAAATAAAAATTAAAGAATATTAGAATGTTTAGATAAAGAAAATGAATGCTTAAAAATTTTAAACTTAGAGTTAAATCTAACTAACATGTTAACTAACTAACGTGAATTCCAAATTCTTCAACAGCATTTTCCATTGCATCATTGACTGCATTTCTGGAATTCATTGAAAAATGATCAAATAATTCTTATTTTCTACTCAATAACTGACATTATGTTATTGTAATGTAAAATTAAAATTAAATGTAAAAATAAAATTATGAATTAAGGCACTCTATTCCCTTTACATAAGTTTATTTATGTACGGTTTATCAGTCAAATCTCAGTACCTTAAAGAAATTATCCGGTCGTCTTGAAATTCGAATCCTGTTAAAGCTTTGACTGGATAAGCATAAAAGAATATAATTTCCTTTTGCATAAAAATCAATGATACTAATAAAGTTGTATAAAATCATTCCAAAATTTATATCAAATGGATTCTTCACTAAAATAAGGGGTCATTAATATTTTTGTAACCAGTAGTTCATGTCTCTCTTAGTATATTATTATAACATTTTATTTATTACATACATATATACATATATATTTTCAGACTTGTATGCTTGATTCTTGAGATCCACTTGTAAGTCTTCGTTGATAATAGGACAAATAGCACAATGACAGATGTACAACCACAGAAGAATAATGAAGAAAACACCCAGGGCCACGGTGGGAATCGAGCCCACACTCCTACGCTCTCAAGCGATAAGGAGTGATACTTTCACCACTCAGCCACGGAGTGCCCTATTATTATAACAGAGTAATTAAATAAAGACAAAGTATTTTTTTAACACATAAAGATTTGAGCCTCTTCTTTGAAGCGGATGAATCAATATTCAAGACTCAAATTAATATTACTGATTCTATGTACAAAACGTAATAAATATTGAATTTTCTATAAGGTTATTTGACAAACTGAAACATTGTCCATTCATTTATTTTTACATATTTTTGTAGCTTTGCACAAAGAATTTATCCAGTGCGTTGTTTTCAGAGAAAGAAAATATTTTTTTTAAGAATTTATGCAGTTTCATTCCAAGATTTAACTTAAAAAGAATGTTTGTCCCAAGAATATTGATGTTTAAAAAGCTATTTTTTTATAAAAAATAAATTTATTTCCTCAATTATTTATCAATGTCTTCCTTTTAAACATAAGAACAGGTTAAGGAATGTATAATTGGACACGGTTGTCAGTAATGTACAGAACACAATCACAACCATCTGAAGTATAGATTAAGAGGAAAATGTGCAATGTAATATTCGTAAAGTAATTTTCCAAAAATAAATAAATAAAATAAAATTTCCTGTTTGTGAAGTTGTAAACATCGCCCTAATTTTTTTTAAACTATTTGATCATGGAAATAATATCTAATGCCTCCAGAACTGCTTAAATTTCATTAAATTAATAATTTAATTATATAATTTATGATAATTTTCAGAATATTTCATTACAATTACAATTATTTTTGCCATTGAATGAATGGCAACAACTATATATGGCAATGATTGGGAAGGTGCGGGAGTAAGTGTAGTCATGACTACACTTACTCCCTCACTGGGTTGCTGGAAGCTTGTCCATGTAATATGTGACGTCTAAAATTCTTCCTCTGGTGTGGCAGGAATATGGAAAAGACTGTGCCAACTAAAATGTGACATCGTCACCTGACCTTGGATCAAAATTATGAAGCGCCAGATGATGGGTGAGTATTTCAGACCCGTTAACTTTAAAAAACAATCTAGTACAAGCCTACACCTCTATGTATGTACTTAGATTAAAATGTTAAATTGGAATTTTAGGTTTAATAATTAAAGAACTCTTTAAATATTAATATTGTTTTTAAATAATCATTAATTTATTGCTTCAATAAAATTGAATCAATTTCTTGAAAATTAAATCAGAAAAAGAATTAAATCCCAACAAAGCAAAATTTCAGGAATTGAAATAATATGAGGGAGAACAAGTTGCGCTTTAAATGCTCATGAACACGTTCAAAAAAAATGAAAAAAAACATATCTACCTTAAATAAATCTTGATTAATCTTTATTAAATTAAACCGAATATAGCCAGATTGTCATCAGATGGATGGAATTACAGATGGTCATAAGAGACATAATCAAACTAAATGAAAAGTGGATAAAAATGGATTTAAGAATATAAAAGAAATCAGATTCATTTTAGATCCTGACAATTAAAATTTTTTAATTTATATTATAGCTTTTTATTCAACATTTAAAATTCTTTATATACACTTCTGGCAACAAAAATTTTAATTACTAAAAGGATGTATGCAAATCATATAAAATTGCCGTCAGTAGTTTGGAGTGAAAAGATATATCAATAAGCATTGCAGTGCAAAGCAACATTAAAGACGACTGAAGTGCCACATTCAAACCCAACATAAAAGGAGTATTTGAAGTGCGCAAAGTTTTTTCGCGTGTCTTTCTTAAAGTAAGCTGTAACTATACTTGTAACAAATAACAAGCGTTATTCGAGAAAGTTTTTGAGTTCTACAAAGGCAAAATAATTGTCTATAGCGATTGTGAATTATCCTTCAGAGAAATCAATGAACATGTTCGACGAAACGAAGCAACTATATTGCGAATCTGTAATTGCTGAACATGTTCTGTGTGTGCTGTAATTGCTGAACGTGTTCTGAGTGTACTTTAATTGCTGAAGGTGTTCTGTGTGTGCTGTACTTGCTGAACGTGTTCTGTGTGTGCTGTAATTGCTGAACGTGTTCTGTGTGTGCTGTAATTGCTGAACGTGTTCTGTGTGTGCTGTAATTGCTGAACGTGTTCTGTGTGTGCTGTAATTGCTGAACGTGTTCTGTGTGTGCTGTAACTTCTGAATGCAGAAGAGAATTGTACACCAACGGGAGTGATCTCCCTCACTTTATTGGAGAGTTTACGGGAAGTCGTGTTGGCAACATAAACTGTAACCGTACTTGGCATATTTTGGCGACGTTTCTTATTTAATACATATAATAAGTGGTTGTCTGAAAAGGGGTGTGGTGAATGACGTTACTTAGTAGGGCGGTTGTAATAATGTAAGCAAATGATGAAAACGCTAACAGAAATTTTATGAATCGAAAAGCTAATGAAAGCAATAATATTTAAAATCGCTTTCATTCGATTCGAACATACCATTAACACGAACATACCATTCGATGCAGTTTACGAGTTTGCAAAACATCCATCACTTCGTTTATCCTTGATTCAAAAGAACAGGAGTTTGCGCCACTAATATTGAATGTCTGAAAGACATGGACATTGAAATGGAATGGTATTGTCTCAACTGACGATTCTCTTTCTACTTGCAACACCACGATGGTCAGATTTGAGCCTGGTGAGAGACTACTAAATTGTTGTATTATGCATCGTTCCATCGGTTTCACACTTGGTATCTATGTTTGAGGTGGTATTTAATTTGATTCCAGCTGCCTCTAGTAGGCACTGAAAGCGCAGCACAATCTCTATTACTAGGTATTTGAGCATGTGTCTTCCCATTCGTTCACAGCTTGCCGTCAAACACATTTTAACAAGATAATGAGTTACCACACATGACATGCGATATTTAATGATTCTTTTCTTCTTATCAGTTTAATGATTATTTAAGGTGCTTATTTTTCCAATCTAAAATCAATCAAAAATGTGCAATTCATGCTTGCACAACAAGTGGCTTATATTATTAAATAATTTCCTTTAAAAGCGCGTAAAGGTATTTAAGATTTGAAAATAACTTTGTTCATATAAAGAATATTTAACGGACATAATCATTTTAATAATACGTTTATTAAAACTAGGTTTATAATAACGAGTTAACTTTGCTACTAAAAATAATGTATTAAGGAGCGCTTTGAACCTTTTAAATGAGTTAACTAACCATTATTGTTGAAATTAATATTCAGAAATGAATTATTAAGATACATACTTTTAGATTGGGAAGTAATCTTTAAAGAATTTACCGTTTGGAAAATCAATTTGATGATTCGTAGACTTAAAAAAATCAAATAACCAGATAAATTTGCATTAAAACTATTAAAATTTATTGCCCAACACGCTGCAGTGTTTCCTAGTAAAAGTACATTTAAGAAGATAGAATAAAATTGTTAACAATACTAACTCCCGAGATATTGTCAATGGCAACAGAATTTGGTTTCTATATCGGAAACTCTTATCAGCAGCCAGCCGAATCACTAATCTGAATAATCATGCTCTGATATTCCTTTCAATAATTCGTGTGTTCGGATCCTACCTTGAGTTTAGATCCAAGTCTGTAGTAGCCCCCACGTTCAAAAAGTAACCGTTGAGTGTCAAATTAACCAGAAGCACTTATGCATCTTCATTTCTTTTCACACAATATGCATTAATTACCATAAAAACATAAAATAATATTAAATAACATTCATAGAAAAAAATTGTCCCTGAAATTTAAGTTTCATGGGCACAGTATTCTTAAATATTTAGAACTCATAGAAAAATTTTAACATTGTTAAATTACAAGAATAATCTTTTATCCTTTTTTTTCAACCATAACCTCTAAAAATAATTAATTTTATTATAATTTCTAAGCTATTTGAAGGAAATGAATTTTTTTTTAATATCATATGATTGTTTTACTTTAAAAATCAACATACGATAGTTAATGATACTCAAAATACTGATAAAAAATTAAAGTGACCAATATCTTTGTACAATTTGGAAAACGAATTAGCATTTGTTTTATCTCCAAAAAAAGTCTATATAAAACCTTCTGTCTTATGCAGGTATGAATGCTGGGCTCTGAGTTGGACATAAGAAGATCTTTTATTGGTTTTGAAAGTGAAATTGTGAGAAAGATTTTTGGACTAATTAAGGAAAACATCACTCAGAAGATCATCTATAATAATGGAATATATAAAAAATTATAGCAAACCCAACATCTCTTAAAGGTGCGAGAAATATCATGCATTAAGTTTCAGGGCAATATTTTTGGATATTATGATTCAACAAAAATGCCACTTTTTCAATATTATAGGGAAAATGACGAAGCGGAAGAACCCTAATCAGATGACTGGATGACGTAAAACTGTGGAATTAGTAACAACTTTTATAGGAGTTGCTCTTAAATTTCCTATTATAATTATAATGATCTGATGAAGGGCCAGGGCAATGCACGAATTTACCTATATTGGAAAGAATTGACGAGAAGTTTTGTGTTATAACAAAGTGTGAAAAAGTAGTTTCTTTTATATATAAAACATGTGAGCATAATTAATTTATTATAGTTATCATCTGTTCAGTTCAAATAATTTATAGTTTATTAGAGTATCAAGCTTATTGGCATCGGAACATCCACACCCATAGAACATGAAAGTTATTTCTCCCCTCTTCGATCGGTTAAAAGAGTTCATTTTAATCCATCCCTCATTTGTAATTAATGAGAAAAAGAATAGCTGAGGAATTATATTTCTATGGTTAAGTTTTCTATCTTTTGTATTTTTAACGTAAAATGATATCAAAGTTGAGATTTTATTTTCAGAATTAACTAATTGTATGCTAAGTTTTGCATTTAAATGCTTTATTGTGTTAAATTGTAATAGTACAAAAAATAATAAACCGAGCCCTTTTATGACTATAACGGACAAAGAATAAATTGGTAATCGATGTTTGGAAATGTTACAAGACATGAATAAAAATTTAGGAAGCTTATTCGAGCTAAATTTGTAATCAAAAACTCTGAAATGACTATACGTGGGAAAAGTTATTCTCGCCATTCGGAGATGACTTTAATATTCAAATTCACTAGCAATTGCCATAAAATCTGCATCTTCTTAAAATTCACCTAGTACAATCGTGAGCTATTGAGTAACCTCCTTTTTTGACAGTTTCAGAATGTTTAATAATTTTTCATTTGATATTTTTGAGAAGAAGCTGTAAAACATCTCAAAAATTATGTACATCGTCATCACAACACATGTCACAACAACATCAACTTTCCGGGCAAATTAGAAATGTTTTCGAAGCAGCTAGTGAATTAATGTCTGAGTTTTAGACGTAGTTTTTTGGGCATTCATAGAATAAATATCTATTAAATAGAATTATTTAAAATATGCGTCGTAGTCACACAAGTAAGAGATTTGTTGAATCACAATGCTATAAAATATTTTCTATGTAAACATCTGTTTTCCTGTCAAAGATTTTCGTTTTGGTTTATAAATTTGACGCGTTCCAATTTCACTATTTATTAAAAAATTTCAAAGATTACAATTGAAACACTTACAAATAATTTTTTATCGTGTGTTTAATTTGCATATTTATTTCTGCTTATTATTTTTCTATTTCTGTTTATACGTTAGGTATTCAAATCAGTTTAAATTGTCAAAAATGTAGTTATTAAAATGATTAAATAATATTAGGTGTACACACGGTGAATATAAATTAGCTGGAGCCTGAAAATTATTAAAAATGTAATTTGTGGATTACATTGTTTTTTAGCTCGATGTAAACGTATAATAGCAATGAAAATCCGTGCGGTAAAATATAGAATAATGTAATTAGATAATACAAAGTGTTCTAAAAAGAGAAAGATTGATAAGTGTGATGAAGCCAACGTTTTGAAAAATTTACATAAAAGTTTAAGGGTTTTAAATAAATTTTTTACTAATTAGATTTTTTTAAAAATTAATTTTATTTAGTATAAGAGATAAATGTTATAAAAATATATTATTCTAATTGCTATGTGTTGTTTCTAATGTGCTTGACCGTACAATCTATAGTTTTCGAGTGAATTAGGGATTTTCAAGTTAATCTGAAAATGTGGGAATCGACATCTCTTAATTTCTAGAATGTGATTGGTTTCAATATAAGATAGGTACTGCAGACATAAAAAGCTGATATACATTTTTTTAAAAATTTTTTTATGGAATTTTAAATTTGATTTTTTATTTTAATAGATATTTTTTTGATTTTTTATTTGAATATTTGGTTTAAGTTAATAAATTATTATTTTAAATAAATTATTTAAAAAATATGCAAGTATCCAAGAATATTAGAATTGCAATTACTTTTCATCCATGCTATTTCAGTTCTAGAATGTCCATTTTGGTTGACTGGAGCAACATGTCTAAATTTGGACTTTGTGCCATAAAACCCAACCAACCAATCAACCATCCATTTTGGTTTATTAAAATATGCAAGTGTTACTTTATTAAAAGTGAAATGTTTGTTTTTACTAGAGTATATATTTATTAATTTCAAAATGAAACAGTGGTCTTACTCCTAAAAAAACAGTAACTTGTTAAATGTAGGGTTGTTTATGGATACATATGATTACTTTATATATTTTAATGAATATTTTCATCAATTGATTAATTATGTAATGTAAACCGTTATTAAAGCTATATCAAAGAAATGCAGATTTACAGTATTATCCAATGCAATGAATTCACTGTAAATTGAAAAAATTTTAACACTTTCCATCTTTAACCAAAATATAGTGGTCAATAAAATGTATTGCCGTATAGAATTCAAAGTAAAGTAGTTTATAACCAATGGTAAATATTATTAAATTAAACATTTTTATTAATGAATTTTCTGCTTTAAAGAATATGTAATCTACCTATCATATGAAGAATTATTAGTCAGAATTTGCTTTAAGACTATCATAGGAATACTTTGAACTTGTTAGTTAAACAATTGATATGTATTGTAAATAACTTATAATTGGCAAGTAGTTTGAATTTTTTCATATTCAAAGTATATTTTTTATAAAAATTAGAAATCTTCCCATTTAAACATATTCCAGTATAGTTAATATATTTGTGTTAATTTGTCAATCTAAACTTATTTAATTACTTTAAATTAGTGTCTGTATTAATCTTTTGAAAATGCAGTATTAACCTGATACTGTTTTAGTGAAATAAAAAATTGAGTAAGATTTTTGTTGTAAGATCTTGTACTAAGTGAAAAATTTCTATTTAGAGCTTTTGTAGTAATCCTTGATGAGCTTGCTGTTACAAATTTCCTCTAAACTTTAAAATGTATTATTTCTAACTAATTATTTCACACAATAAATTCAATTGGAATTATCTTTAATACATTTTAATATTTCTGTATTAATTTGTCAAATCAATATGTAAATTTTTCTTAAATTGAAAATAACTATGCATATATTAAAGATTAAAATCATTGAAAAAAATATGTTTAGTTGAAAAATAAAAATTTTATTAAATTTAAAAAGTATTAAGAAGAATATTTCTTAATATATTGAATAGAAAATAAACTTGTATTTTTGAAATTCTACAGTTATATTTGCACATGGAAGTCTGGTGGCTTAGTAAGTTTGCTGCCCCAAAGCAAAAATCTGGGATTTGATCCATGTGTTGGGCAAGGTTGACTAAACATTTCATTACTTCAGTGGATGAAAAATGTATAAGCATTGTAGTCCTATGTCCCATGGGGCCGTGATTCCACTGAATTTAATTTATATTTGCACTCAAAGATTAAAATATAACTAGAATTTTAAACCAATTAACCTTCTGAAGTAAGATATTAAATCAGGATTCTTACAACTCCTTGAGACTCCAAGAATTTGAAAAATAATTATTAAGGGCCTTTGAAACTCCTGGAATTTTAACTTGACTCTTGAAAATTGTGAAATATTCCTGGAATTTTTACTTACCTTGATGCATCTTTTATTAGAAAGTATTATAATTTTTGTTTTGTTTTAAAATTTTCAATCAAATTCTATGAAAAAACCTAATTGGATATAAGTTTTTAATGTTGCCTCTAGATGTGGCATGATCGATATTTGATTGTTGTATATGTTGTTGCTTTCTCCAAGGGGTCTGACGGTGTCAGACCAAATCAAGAAATAGTGGCCTCACCGTGGCAAGGCTGTGTTCCTGGGAGAAGTGGGCGAAGTACATCAGGAGCTTTTACTCCTGGTAGGGTCACTCAAGGTGTGAAGGCCACGCCATAATTCCCAGCTAACACTAACAGGCATGGAGGCAAGAGAGTCTTCTTCCTCACGGTGCTCCAGTTTTCGGGCTACAGAAGCTGCACTTTTTCTCCCTATGAATCAGTTGATTGTTGTATATATAACTATGATTAAAATAATGGTTCAGTTTAACCACAAAATTTTAGTGTAATTCAGTGTAGTTAAAATAAAAGTAGTATTTAGATTTATGTGTGTGAAGTGAATCAAGAAGATCCTCATATTGTGGAATCAGATTTGTGATTTCAATTGATTATTTTTTCTATTTGTTTCTGTTTTATTTATATTGTAAAAAATTTACTGGATATTAATATTTTTAAAATTTTTTTAATTAATATGTGCTTTGCGTATCTTCCTTGATCAAAATTATATTTCAGTCAATCGGGATAAATTTGTTTATTGATGAAATAAAGGCTAAAATTATTTAGCATTGCTTGTGGAAAGTGTTTTCAATTACCAGTGGACTCTAGAAAAGCCATATATCATATATATTTGTATTTTTTCCCTATATTTGTATACATAAATAACCAAGAAATTGGAAAATCTGTTGAATTATTAAAGAAATAGATAGGCTTAGGATATGGATGTGAAATTGTATAATTTTAAAAGTTTAAAAGTAAACAAGAAAAATTAAGAATTGCTACTAGTAAATAATTGGGGGGGGACAGTCATCCATGGAAATTTATCCAATAGTTGTATTTGTTTTGAGTAAGTATATTTACATTTGATATGAGGTTGTTATACACATCTTAAAATATTCAATATATTAATATATAGGAATTTATTGAAAATGCTTAAAACTCTCAAATTACCCATTGTTTTATATGATATATTATCCAGTAATATTATTTATTTGAATAAAAAAATTTCCATTATAGCTATAAATTTTTTAAGGCTTTTGTTGTCTACAAGTATAATTGAAAAATGCTTTATATTCATAATTATATGCATATTAGGTAAAGAACAATTTTTAAAATAAAATAAAAAGTATTTAATGTGAATATCAATACCTCCTGAAAAACTCCTGGAATTTAATTCTTGGTAATCTGTACAAAATCTGTTAAACATTATTGACTAGTTTTTTGCTTATATTCATTATAGATTTTAATTATTAGTGAAATGCATGGATATTATTTGGCTCGCAAATCTCTTCCATGTTCAAAAATGTAATTTATAAAATTTTTTGTTTAAAAATATATTAAATTTTTGAATTAAATATTCATTTTACTAAAAAGTGTAATTATATGTACATTAAATTTATTTAAATGTTTCATTATTTATTTTAAAACTTTATCACATTTATAAAATTTCTTCAAATACATTAAATGTATGTTCATTTTAAGACTTAAGTGTTTGTGCACTGACATTTTCCTACTATTACTGTTAGGCTTTACTAGTTAGATGGAAGCAACTGGATGGGTATTTTTGTGATTTAGAAGCAGGGACCGAGAAAAGACCCCCTAATACTTGACCGGGCTCCCTCAGATTTATCATTTCACTTAGAGGACATTGTGACAATGACCTATTTAATGTGACCCATCTAGCTTTAGTAAACATAGCAAATCTTCAGTAAGTTAGGATTCAAACTTACTGTCTTCGGAAATTGAGAACTACCAACCAAGTCGCAACATTCATTCACACAAAAATCAGTAGTTTGTGTAACTGCCATTTTTGAATATAATCACTTGGTGTAAGTATGATATCTCCCTCTAAGTAATTTCTCGCAAAATCTAGTGACCTTTGTTTTGATTGTGTTTTTGTTTTTATTATAGTGTTGCCAAATTCAGTTTTTGCTACTTATCAGATTTTTTAGTTGCCAGATTTTTCTTGTGTTTTACACCATTTTTATGCCATATATATGCTTCTTTTCAGTGGCAACAGCATTTTTAGTTTTACTTTTAAGCACAATTTGTATTTTTTGTCTTGTTCATTTTTTTTATCGGATGTAAAGCCTAACAATTTAAATCCTGTTTTTTCATATTTATTTTTCACTTCAGATGTAGCGCGAAGTATAAATATTTATTTTTTTTCACATCAGATGTAGTACAGAATATAAATGTTGTATTTTGTATTCACATTTTTTTTGCTGTGGTTATAGTACTGGAATTTCAATGCTGTCCTTTATATTCGTTTCGCTTTTGACTGCGGATATAGAGCCGGAATTTCAATCCTGTCTTTTATATTCATTTTGTATTTCACTATGGATATCGTGTCAGAAATTAAACTGTGACTTTTATATTCATTTTGGATTTTGCTGTGCATGTAGAGCGCCGGAAGAAAAATGAAAGTAACACTTTTATTTTAATTATTTTCTGCAGGCATAGAATTTCTAGAATTGTATGTTAAGTATTTCGAATAGTAAACGAAATCATAGAATCATTCTATTTTTTGAAATATTCTAGATTTGTCTACTTTTATGTAGTAAGATTTGTAGTATTCTATTTTAAATCACTGTGTGAAATTCATTATTTTGCTTATCTTTAACTAAACGTTATTAAATGTAATTATTTTTGCTTATTTATTTCCTTTAATTTTAATTTTGAAATATTTTTAAATAGAATCTTTAATCTATTGTTACGATTACTGTTTTTTTATATACTGTTAGGCTGAGCTATTTAAAATCAGAGCGGGGGTACTCAGCTTTATTTAAATGGTTGTTATTATCGTTTTCTAAATGTAGTGTTAGGCCTAGTAATTCGAAATGGTGCCTAGCCGATGGGTGCCCTTTCTAGGTTGTGACAGTTTTCGTAGCCACTTGTCGACGAAAAAAGTCGCAATGATCGCCAATAGAGGGGGATACCCTACTATTTCCAGTCACTTTTACATATCTCAGTGAAGAATCAAATAGGCTTTAGATGTGTATTCTTGGGGTATAGCAGTATATGCAACTTCCAAATATTGTCAATGTCAACCTGGTGTTAGAGTGGGCGGTGTATCCAGGCCCAGTTATTTTACAGGTGTGTACCACTAGTTTTTGTTTTACAATAGATAGAGAGAACATGCAGTCTAAGAAAAAAATTGTCTTATGGATAAATAAGTCCTAGAAATTACATGCCACATGTGATCATGCATCTTTTCAAAATTTGTTTGATGGGAAACTTTGAAAGTATGGGAGAACAGACTAAAACACTCTAGATATTGTCTTAGTTATTTAGTGTACTAACAATATGTATTACAAAGACCTGGAACTGAAACCCAATACTACCCCAAATTATGATACCAGGTTCAGGACAAGTGTGGCAGTGTATAATATAATTCAATAGTTTAATAATCACTTACCATAGTGTCTCTAAAATCAAATCTGACCATTGCAATGTTGCTAGTAGAAATGGTATCTGTCAGTAAAGAATGGTGTTCTATTTAATTATTCATGTCCATTCATTGCAGCATAAATGCTTGTGGTTTTGTGTCAAGGGTAAATGAAGCAATCAACCTTTGCAAACATTCCCCACTGCCAAAACAACAGCAAATGGTATGATTGGATACCAAATGTTCCACCAGCATACATTTCTGTATTTAGCTCAGAATTGTGCTGTACAAATAATGTGAAAGATGGAAACTTATTCTATGAGTTGTAATGTGGCTGAGCAATCTACCTTCCAGAAGCACAATATATTTGTGATCTTGCTCTGTGATGAAATGAAGTGGGTGAGATTGGTCCCATTTGTCTGCTGTTCTTTCCAGCATTCAATGATTACAAATCTTCATCACATTTGCTTGGTTTTATACAAAATTATCTTAGATTTCTGAGAAAGGTAATCTATGCAATTTGAATAGGCTATTATTCTTTCTCAGTCAAATTCAGAAACTTGTTAAAGAATGCTCTGTCTACAAGGCAACTTGAGCCAAAAATTGCAGGGAATAAAGCAATTGTGGTATTTTAAATTGACAAACTCTTCTTCATATATATGGTGCTTGCAAGTAACACTATTGACTTCCATGATGTACTTAACACTAATAATTTACATATACTGATGAATCACTTCTCATTGAAGCATGATGTGAATTTCACATGATCTAAATGCTTTCTTCAGAGTAATGCATTTTACATCAGCAACACTATAGAATGCTATAAAATATTATTTTTATAGTTATTTATTTCTATTCTATTATATTATTTCTCATCATTCTAAGGAAGTTAAAACTTCTGGTTTCAGGAGAAAGGAAAAGTCTTCCAAAAAATTTACCTAATTCTGAATTCTTCATAAAAGAATTCTATGCGTTTGTATTAAAAAGTCACAATATTGACGAATCATCCGCATTCGAGTGCATGATAGAAAAGGTTGCTTGTGTGTATAGTTAAATTAAGGAACTATATGATAAGTGTAATGAATTTTTTTTATAAAATAGCTCACAAACAGATGTTTGTATGAGGCATTTTTTGAGACAAAAATTTATATATATATATATATATATATATATATATATATATATATATATATATATATATATATATATATATATATATATATATATATATATATATATATATATATATATATATATATATATATATATATATATATATATAAAGATAAAACATGAAAAATATTGAAACCAGAAATATAAAATTGGAAAAATACTAAAATGTGCGATGCAAGTGATGAGAAGGCATAGGGACCACGTCTTCATCAGGAGGGACATGGTCAGCTATGCAAAATAAACTCTTTTCTGACATGCACATAGGACAGATGTCTATAAATCTTCGAGGAATTCCTCTGAAGAGTGTTCGTATTAAAAGAAAAAACAAAGATACATTTAGTTCAAAAATTAGATTAAATATCAAAATGTATATGCAGAAAAGTAAACATACTCACAATAGATGAAACATACATATAGTAGAATAAATACATAATACCAAAATCAGCAGATCAGATTGAATTTATTTATTAGAATAATAGGAGAGTTGCCAAAGGTAAATTTGAAATTGGAATAAAGAAATAGTTGCAAGGAATAATTAAATTCAATCTGATATGCTGATTTTGGTATTATGTATTTTTTTTTACTGTATGTATGTTTCATCTATTGTGAGTATGTTTATTTTTCTGCATATATATTTATATATTCTAATTTTTGAACTAAATGTATCCTTGTTTTTCTTTTAATACGAGCATTCTTCGGAAGAATTGCTCGAAGGTTTTTAGGTATTTGTCCTTCGTGCATGTCAGAAAAGAGTGTTTATTTTGTATAGCTAACCATCTTCCTGATGAAGACGTGGTCCCTATGCCTTCTTCTCATCATTTGCATTGTATATTTTAGTATTTTTCCGATTTTATATTTCTGGTTTCAATATTTTTCATGTTTATCTTATTTATATGGACAATCTTTCTTTAACTGTTTTTGCGCTGGCTAGACTTCCTGTAATGTATTGCAGTTCATATTTTATTATGTTTTCAGTATTGTATTCATTACTTTATATATTTTTGATTATATATATATATATATATATATTTAATAAACATGAGTTATAAATCTATTTAACTGTAAGAATAAACGGCTAAAAATATGAGTAAATGATTAAGTAGCTAAACTTAACATGAATCTAAATGAAATCTTTATTCTGTTTTTATACAATCACATCTTTAAATTTAAGTAATTCATATATTGTATATAATGCATTTAGAAAATATAATAATAGTAATTTTTCCAAGCATTAACAAGATTTTTAGATTTCTAATGATATAAAGTAGAATTTTTGAATTTGTATTGATTTTGTTTGAACATTTTTTTTAATTCTTAGACAATGATTTTTTGTAATAAACTACAATAATATAGCTATACTTAGAAAATCTTGATTCTTCTAATTTGAATTCAATTTGAAGTTTTCTCT
This sequence comes from Latrodectus hesperus, assembly GCA_037975125.1. NCBI lineage: Eukaryota > Metazoa > Arthropoda > Arachnida > Araneae > Theridiidae > Latrodectus > Latrodectus hesperus. The sequence continues at coordinate 17,035,740 of CM075858.1, read as the reverse complement.
GATTACACAATTAAAATATTTATTAATAAAAGGACAGGAATGATCACAAAGTTGAATAAAAATCTAATAGTTTTAAAATTTATGTTGCCTCACAATTTTGATGACTCATTTTAAATTTCCTTTGTTATATTGAGAAATTTTGTTTAGTTGAACTTTATTAGAATTCTGTTTTTATCGTAGTTTGTCAGAACTTTTTACAGGAGTTTATATATATTATCAGAAGTTTTTGTTAGTTTTGAATTATTCTGTTAGCATGCATGTGAAAAAAATAGCTTTTAAGGATCTGAATACAGATTTATATGGGAAACTGAGATTTATATTCATTTTCGTCAATAAAATGCTATTTACATTTTTCTTTAGGTGAGTCCTATGGACCATATAATAAAAACACAGTAGAAGAGGAAAATGAACACCTAGTTGATGGTTTACAGACAAAAATCACAGCTCTGAAGTCAGTAAGTTTGTTATTTTTTATTCGCTCACACTCAAGATAACATTAATTCCCTTTCCACTGTTGTTTCCCATAATGATACTGAATTTTTCTTTACATAATTGATTCATCTTTTCTTGGAGAAATTCTCATCTTTTATAAAAGATTAAAATAAATTATGTGTTCTCTTCATATTAAAATGGATACATTAATTCAATTAGATTGACATAAAATTAACACTAAGAATTTAAATGATTCATATCAATATAATGAAAAATAGTTCAAGATAAATATTGAATTTTTAAGTAGTGAAGTTCATAAAATTAATGTCTGTAGTGTATTCAGTCATTCCAAAATTTTATAAATATTTAATATTACAGTTTGGGATTATATTTCTATGTCAATTGATGGTACTTATGTATTAGCTTCACCACAACTTTTTAAACTGAATTTTTTTCTTATAATTGCAAAATTTCTTTTCAGAATTATAAGTAAATTTTTCAAAAGTAGAAAAAAATGTTCAAATAATAGATTATGCACTAGTTCTACTTACGTTTTGTAACAAAATTAGCTGCACAAATTTAATGCAAAAAAATTAGCTGCATGTACTTACAATTGGGTACTTACGTATTAGTGATGCTAATACATAAGTACCCAATTAATTAGCAGCTTTTAATTAATGCTGTTAAAGGTTTTTATAATTGTTCTTTACTGTATGACATCTATAATTCAACGCATTAATCAGTTGTCAAAACAATGTTACATAATTCTAAATTCACTAATTTATTTAAAAAAAACGGCTATATAAATTCAAGTTATGGTAATGGTATTGTACTAAAAATATATCAAATTTTTCTTGAGAAATATATAAAATGTTTAAACTATCTATAGAACAAAATTTAAATGGCTTTAAAAATAAGCAACTTTCCAGCTGTCACATGTGATAAGAAATGATTTTGTAAAATTCTATGAAAAAAAATTTTGGTTTCTAGATATAATTGTTCCATTTTTCTACTATGTATGATAAAGCAAATTAAATTAATTTTAGCTGTTATCATTAAAATTGTGTCTAAAATTTCAACGACATAAATGTAGGAATTAAATGAATCACTGCACTTTATTTAATATTTAAATTGCCATTTGTATGTCATAGGGTTTATTTGAAATAATTCTATGTTACTTTACTATTTTAAGAAAAATGCACATTGATTTACTAAAGAATTCAATTGATAAAAATAGCTGTAAATTCTAGGTTAACCTACTATTTTCAATCCTGAGTATATTTTAATAAACTTAAAAATTTGAGAATTTGGTTCTATATCATTTGTGGATTATTAAAATATATGAAATTGCTTCTTGTTTTGAATCAGTAATAGGTATAAAAAAGTTAAATAATTTTAGAAATAAAAAAGGGAATAAGTTATTACGTATGTCAGACATCTTCAAATTTATAGTCTTAGAATTGCCCCAAAACTTTTGAAACATTCTGCCTAAATGATTTATTGAAGGCTTGCTTTTTCAGAAGATATGTGTATTTTTAGATAAGTTTTATGCATTGAAAGTGTTTACTATATAAATTTTAAATAAAGAATTGAAAACTTCTGGCTTGAGCTGAGAGCAATAAATGCTTTTTTTGTTGAATGCTTTTATATATTTTTTCTTTAAAAGCAAGGAAAGGAAATTGCTTGAAAGCAGAATATTTTGAGAGCAATGGTATATCATAGTTTCATAAATGAATTTGATAATATTTATCCCATAATAAATAAACATCTCCAACATTTGAGGCATCATGATGGAATTTTATATTTCTAGAATTATTACAAAGTCTACAATAAGTCTACAGTGAATAATATGTGCTTTAAAAAAAAGATATCTTCCAACTGTCAAAACAAATTCTAAACAAAAAGCAAATGTCTATGTAAAAAAAAAAAAAAAAAAAACTATTGAGCTACAAAAAACCAAATGAAACTTTTCCTATTGAATTTTATAATTAATCTTGAATACTTCAGAAATTTCTGATTAAGTTTTCAGATTTTGATGTATTGCAAACAATCAAAATTTTTTATGCTGACCAGCTTTTTCGCTCAATAGTTTCAAATTAAGTTCAATGATTTGCACTATTGTGATATTTTTAATTAAAACTATGTTAATTCATTGCTAATATTTTATGAAAGTGCCTTTCATTCCTTCAGTGGGTTGATAAATTGGAATACCTGGGAACTAAACACTGGAAGTTTCAGATTAGTCTAATCACCTAAGAGAAACATATACTTCGCACTTAAGACCTTCAGTCAAGAAAACAGTTATGAGCACAGTAGGTCTAGTATTTATTGAGGATGTTGTGTCACTGATTGTTTTAGCTTATTTTATAAGGTTTTCCTGCTTATTAAATTTGAGTAATTGAAAAATTTTCTTGTGTTTATCAAGTTTATTTTTTACATTTGCAAACAAATGAAAATTTTTGCTATTAAATTGTATGAGTGCCTTTTTCTTATTTTTTGATAAAAAATGTAGCATGTTCTATCTATTTACCTGGCACATTATGATTTAAGTAATGCAAGCTTATATATTAATTATTTCCTAATCTTAAAATTTTTACTTTTTTTTTAAATGTATTAAAATGAATATGTATACCAAACATGTTTCATTCTTTATATGTGCATACACTTAAAATTATTATTGTACATACCCTTTAAAGTATGTTATTTTAAGGATGAGTTTTATATTTTTATATTATATTTTAGCTATCTATTGATATTGGTCATGAAGTTCGTACTCAGAACCAAATGTTACGAGAAATGGTAAGTAGCAGCCAATTCTTTATAAGATTTTCATTTTATGTACATTTTATAAAATTGTTAAAAATTTTGAAAAATGCCATTAACCCTTTGCAGTTTAGTGTTCCAGGTGATGGAACACCAAACTTTGAATTGTTATCAAATTGTTGTATTTTATAATAAATAGATGAAATTTGGCTTAAAATGTTCTTTAAACTCTCTTTTTTGATAATAGATGGCAGCACCACATAAGACAGACAATAACTTTGAACTATAGCAGATTATTTAAATCCCTTTATTTTGAAAGAATATTTCCGAATTTTTCTTATTATACAAAAATAATTGTTTGAAAAGAAATTTCTGTGTTATTTTGTTGCCTGTACTTTGAACTAGTGATTCTATATTACTTTAAATTTTTTACACATAAAGTATACGCAGAGTTATCTAGTAAAACAAGGTGTTCCATCTCCTGCAATACTGCACCTCAACGGCACTTTTCCTTTATGTGATTTAGAGTGCGTTTAGCCTTGAACTTAGTGTTGAGGATAACAGCTGTGTTTATTTTTTACTGTTTTTTCTCTTTTGGGGTGGGATAAACTAATGATGAGCAATGTACAAGGAAAGATTACTTACATGGATAATATTTCTACACCCTTATTGGCCTCTTGAATTGAGAAGCTTCAGCATGGTATAGGATTATAACAGTTATTTCGAATCCTCTCTAGTTAAAGAAGCATTACCTTTATGCTCTTGATTTTTCTTTTTGCTGCTATTCATTTTATAATATTGTGTATATAATTTTTAGTTTACTTTTTGAAAATATTTTAATTTCTAGTAAATTTTTTTTAATTTGTTAATTGCAAATAAATGCCACGTAGAAGTCTTAGGCCTTCTGAAAAGCAATAAAAATGCTTCAAAAATTGCCCTCAGTTAGTGAATCAGAACATATGGAAAGTGCTAGTGATACAGAGAAATGTTCCTAAACCACTCGATGAGTCTCAGTCTGATAAAATTGTGTCAGATGCCAGTGAAAATGATGGCGATGATCTGTCTCAACCAGGCTCATCCATGCAGCCCCACAACCTGACTTGGATAACTAAAAAAATTGTACAGGAATCTTTATTTTATTTTATTTATTTTTTTGGTGTAGAATAGCACGCCTTCTTGTGATGTACCCTGGACCATGCTAAATTTGCTATGCAGATGTAATGCATTGTTTTTTCATTCATATACAAAAACATTCACGCGTATATAAATTTCACTGCAATGCTAGTTTTTTACAACCTTTTCGGCGCAGTGTTCCATGTGATGGAACACCCACAAAATTGAAATGGTACATGCATTCTTTACAAAATTTTCACTGTATACTCATAGGCCTAAATAGACAACCTACAAAATTTTTTGTTAATATTTCAACTTTAAAGGGTAGTGCACCTGAAAGGAATAAGTATATTCATTGGTACTTTACAGTTTTTATTTCTGGAAATGTATAAAAAACTATTTTAAAACAAGGAGGTGCTTAAATGATCATGTAATGTTCTGATTAGCAACTGTAAAAGATTCAGTAGAACTTCAAAAGATAATTGATTTGTATTTTGGTTATAATTTTTTATTATGTAATTGTTTGTGTGTTCTGTTTGGTTAAATAATTCATAGTTACAATTCCTACTATGCTATTGCATTTTAGCAATCCACTTTAAACTGAAAGTCTCAATTTAATCAGCAGTTGAGTGAAAAAATAATCATTGAGTGACTTATAAACCAATTTCAGATAGAAGTATATTAAATCTTAAGAATAACTCTAGTAGCTAGAAATTTCAACAATTTTTTTTATTTTGTGATAACCAGGAGTTGAAATCATTTCATTGATTTTCAATTCAATAATTTTTTAATTTTAAGTAATTGTTCGAAATCTCTTATTTTCCTATTTTGTCTTAAATTTGTTTGAATGCAACTGTTTCAGAAACAAAATCTTATTTAGAGCATATTGCAAAAGTACCAAATGTAGAAAATAAACAAAAAAATTGAAAAAATGTCAAATAACTATGGACATACAAATATTATTCTTTTACTAATGTATTTTGAACCTTTTATTCATAAAATGTATTTTTTAAGAATTTTTATTAAATATAAAATATAATAATTAAGCTTTAAAATATATCATACAAAACTATTTTTTAAATATGAAAAAATAATTTATAGGATTGTTAGAATTATCTATTAAGATTTTATCTGAAAAAATGACTCTCAAGTTAAAATTTAATTTTTTGCATCATGTATTAAATTTTCAAATATCAAATAAGTAATTTGATCACTTATGTTTATTGTTGTACAATACAAATAATCCAATAAAAATTTAGAGAAAGCATAGTAACATATTTTTCTGTGACTTTGTCTTGAAATTCTATTTTGAATAACTATATTAATATGATTGTTATAAGTGTTAGCAGAGAAAGGAGTCCATTTGTTGTTTGAATTTATTTAGAAGTTGTATTAATTTAAAATTTTAATCTATTGCAAAAAAATATTACCCAATATTATATTGTAATTAAAGTTAATATAATTTGGTTTTGTGAGCTCATGGCTTAATCTGGCCTACAAGCATGTATTATGTTTAATGCTCGTTTCATGTATAGATATTGGTGCTGTTCAGAATACTCTTTAAACTATTGTTTTTATTTGCATTAACTCCTATATACTAAAAATGATAAAGCTAAATATGAAATATTTAGCTTATTTATGAATTGTATTATATTTATACCACTTACTTAAAATGTAAGGAAGCATTTTTAGTTACATAATATCATGTATTTAATTATTTGGGGGAGCAAATTTGTTACGTTCCGTATTTGTTGTGAAAATTTAAAATTTTTCATGGCAGTGATTTCGTTTGTTTTCTGAAGCTTCTAGAAATCATACTTGAAATGTAAATTTGAAATAAACTTATATTAATTTGTCTCATACTTTAAATCCAATAAATTAAACCTTTATATATAAGTTGTATATTATTCATATATATATATATGAAGTCCAAGATGTCTTATGATTTTCGATTGATGTGTGTGATACGTTTAACTGTTTTGCAGTTTCTCACAGTTATATGACAATTATGGCTTTCATTTTGTTACCATCAATTTCTAAAAGTTGGTCATCTTTCTGTGAGAAGTCTCCAGAAATTTTTAAAATCAATTCTGATATGTGCATTCTGTTAAACAATCATTACTATAAAATTTACATATTTCTTTGTAAGCATCACTGGCTTTCTTGCCTTTAAGAAAATAACAAAGTAAAATGTGTCAAAAATGTTTATTTTTGCATTCCATGTTAAAACTAATAGTTGTAAACAAAATTACACAGAATTTGTTTCGATAGCAATCTTAAGGTGTTGACTACCAAATTTCAAAAGAAGAAATTCTAACATTGACAAAAGAATAATGAAACAAACATAATGCTATCTATTGGTGCAAACTGAAATTATTTTCTTGCCAATTCAATGTATATTTATCTTGTGAATGTAGAAGAATGAAGATCAATAAAAAGTATAATTTTTTCTAGGGTATTTAAGTTGTTCATTTGCATGAATTAATTATATCTTCATAAAGTTCTGATAAACATCAATATAAAGGTATTCATGTTTTGTTTTTTTTGAGAAAAATTTCATTAAAGTGAAATAAAATTTTTGTAAAGGATGTGATGTTCGTAGTTGAACTTTTAAACTGATTCAAATTTTATCTTGAAATATAATTAAATATTGACTCAAGTAAAATGTATTTAAAATTTCATTTAAATAATTCTCAGCTGAGCTGGTGGTTAAAATTTTAAAACTCTGGCCTTCAATTCAACAGTTAATAGATCTAATTTTCATATTAGTATTCAAATATTTGTAGTAATTTCACTTTAAACTGTAGATCTTGGTTGAATTAGTCTTTGTGTGAAAAAAGTGATTATAAGCTAACAAACTAAACTTTCAATTCAATTCAATCAAAAATATTGACATGTCTATCTTTAAGAAATTCACTCCTGGATACGCTTTTTAAATAGGATAAATATTTTCTCTTAATAGTTTTTTTGTTTGAATGACTAAAATACTGTATATTTTTATAGAAAATTGCATTTATTCCGTATTACATTCATGATTAATATTTTATTACTGTTTTGCAATATCGATATATACTTGCAATTTAATGTTTACAAGAGCTTTTTGTATCAGTAATTTTTAATTATGTTTACTAAAATAAGGCATATTTTTTAGGATGATGATTTTGACTCCACAACAGGATTTTTATCATCTACCATGGGAAGAGTTGTAAAACTTGCTAAATCTGGACATAATCGTTATATTTTATACCTGCTATTATTTTCATTTTTTGTGTTCTTTGTAATTTATCTCATTTTAAAATTTCAATAAACTTTCGTTTGTTGTTTAAAATTAATAAAATTGACTCGTATAATTTTATATATTTAAAAATTTATTTAAAAATGCATTTTTGTGTATATCTGTAAAAAGCTATTGATGTATAAAAATAAAAGTAATTTATTATTTTTGATTATATTAGAAAATTTAGAAGTTTTTCAACTGGAACTTTATGTGATATATCAGTCTTCTAAAATTTATTGTACATATTCAGATTGAATTAATACATGTATTTTTTATATCCAATTAAGAATGTTTTTAAACTGTCTATATGTGTATAATTTTAATGTACATAAAATTATCTTGTACATTTATATTTCATGAAATAAAATGTTTAGGATTTTAAATTATTTTGCTGAAAATTATTTTAATCTCAGTATAGCAAGGGATTTTTACACAAATTATTATACTTTTAACATTTATTTTTACCAGTTAAAATGCTTTTAGTGTATTAACATTTTCTGATTCATAACTTTGTCCTGGGTAATATTACATATTTTTCACGTATAAGTAAAGTTTTTAATTTCTTAATTTACAAAAATTTAAGGGGTCATTATTACTTTTAACTAAGTACTATATATATATATATATATATATATATATATATATATATATATATATATATATATATATATATATATATATATATATATATATATATAATAAAACTTATACATTATTTAATGTTCAATTTTTATCTTTATATCAACAAAATGTTTAATAAATTATTTTGTTTTAAAATTGATATTTTTACAAAAATAATGTTCAAAATGTATACCTATGATTCAAAAGGAAGAGGTTAAATAAATATTTAAATTTTTTTATTAAAATCAAATATTAATTTTTTCACCTTGTGTCTAGAACATTAATTTCACAATGCACTTGTCAATCTAGGTTTGGAAAAATTTTGCTATAGTGAACGATATTTTGGTCAAATTGACATTCATAGTTTATTACCACTGTAATTTAAGAAAGGCAAGAACAAATACTTAAGGAATTAGGAGATGAGTAACTAATTAATGAATTTCAACAAAGAAACCCATTGCTGTTCAAAATTTTAGTTTAGAGCATTTTAAATGTAGTCTTAGATGTAATTTATACATAAGAATTATTATATATAGATGATTAATGGAACATAATGAATGAAAAAAATAACTGTCAGATACTTACCTTTGATCTAAACTTGTTTCTGTCACATGATGAAAGTTATTGCATTAAGATTTTTTTCACACAGTTTGCTTGTATTATATTACTATTTTAATTGCTACTACACAATATCCTACTTGGAGCAGAATAATTTATCAATTTCATTACAAAAAGAATTTTTAATTAGAAAAGAAAAATATCTTAATTATTTCAAATACATTTGATTTGATTATTAAATGTTATTTCTTAAAATTCAAAATTTTACTGCGTATTTCATCATTATTATTAATGTCACATTGATGTCCTGTGACAGAAAATATGAAATATTTAAAGTTATCCTGTTTTGAAATTAGAGAAATGTAAACATTTAAATATATTCCCATCACAAAATTGACACCGTTTTTTGATATTTTGCTTACTTTCTCATTTTTCTGCCAATTGATTTATTTTATAATATTTGTGTCGTATAAGCTTTATAGCATAGAATTTTTTCTTATATTTCATTTTGTTCATTATTACAATTTTCATACCTTAATGAACTCCATAGAGAAATAAAAACAATCCAATTTTATTTTTGCTGATTGGAATTTTAAACTTAAATACAACTTTCTACAAAATAGTAAATACATAATATAGAATCAATCTGTACAGATAAAAATTCATTCACTTTTTCAGATATTTAGCCTAATTTGTGGAACTGAATAATTAAAATATCCTGGTATTCAGTTAATTTATTTGGGTTTGGCACATTTTTGAATATAAATGCATATAGTAATTTGAAACTTACACTTTCTCATTTAATCCTAACTAAAATTATGACCATAGTTTTTGACTTAAGGTCACTTACAATAAATGAGATTGTTGAAGAAATATTCTTTTAAATTCTGATTTTCAAAATATTTATGAATATATAATAGCATATATTAATTCTTGTGTAAATACTTTCGTTCTGGTATTAATCTTAATTCATTCAATCTCTTATTAATTTGATTCTTCAAAGGTTTTGCCTGTTATCAAATATTAAATTAAGTAATAATTAAAAGTTTGAAATTGTGCTTATTGATTATGTTTAATTAAGTGCAGTGCTACAATTTAATATGGATGCTATAAAAATTATTGATATTAAATTTAATCTTTAAAAAGCTTTATTTTTTATTTTTATAATAAAGATTTTATGTTATTTGTACAAAGATAATTATTACTTTTTGTCTTGTGCTTTTGAAAATGCCAAAACTTAGAAATGAAAAATGTTTAGTGTAAATATTTGTAACAAATGCAGTATGTCATTCAAGTGAATAAATAAAAGTTAGAAATCAAATTATTTAAGTATTTGAGGAATTGAAAGTTTTTTTAAAAAATTGTTATTGGATTTATATTGTTAGTACCAATTACTTTCTGCCTGTTTAATAATAAAAAGAAACTTAATTTTAAGTTCCCTTCAAAATAAACACTTAAATTTGGAATAATTATAATAATCAGAAATTGCAATACCTAAAATTGGCAAAGTGAAATAATTCCCTTTTATGCAATTGAAAGATTGCTAAGAAATACTAAAATTTATTATACAAGATAATCAATAAAGTTCTTGCAACTTTTGCACTGCCACTGAAAATAAAATAGGTATGAAAATTAGAGTATCACAGGTTAAAAATTTTTTTTATCTATAACAGCAAGTCAACCATGCACATTTATTGGAACTTTTACAGTGGCAAAAACAAATGAAATGTCTTAATTTCATTAAATATTGTTTATCAATTTTACATTACAACAGAATTCTTTTCAAAAGGCTGCTAATAATATTAACAAGTTATATATTGTAGTTTAATAAATCTAGTTTTTAACAAAAAATTAAAAACCGGGTTGTTACATTGAATTAACAGAAAAGTTTCTATATTCCTCAAAAATACATTTTAATAAATATTATTCTATAATGGCACTCATTAAGTTTTCTTAATTTAAAATTTCATGCATGCCAACTAAAATAGTATATTAAGTTATTTTAAAGAAAAAAATATATTTTATATTTAATTTGCATCTTAAATATGCTTAATTTTTTTATAATATGAATTTTACAATTTTCAATTAAGTGTATTTACATGATAAAAATATTGAAAGCAACATCACACCATCTATACATATCATTAATTATTAGTATCTTATTGTAACCATGGCTAGGAAAATAAAAATTATGAAAATTTATCTAGGTTCTATTAAATAAGGGGTAATATATATTGCTTCTCGTTTCTACATGTAATTTCAAAAACTATGTAGAGAAGTGCTCGAGAACTGATGGGTATAAATGAATTGGAAGGAAAAAATAATTATCTTAAAAGTTCTCATGTTTAAATTGCTAATAACATTTATATATTAAGGCATTTGCTAAGTTATTTAAAGTAATTCTAATTTAAAAAAGTAAAAGAAATTATGAATTGTGAGTTAGTTCAAAAATTATTCTTTATTCTTTAACAAGTTTTTAAATAGTATATATGTTGGAAATCGTCAATTTTGTTCAAAATATATATAGTGCTTAATGCATTTTTCTTTCAATTAAACAGTAAATACTATCAAGGATTTTTAATGTTTACTCTATCTTTGGCATTATAACATTTACAGAAATTGAAGAGCCCTTTTCGTTATACATATTTATTAATTATTCAATGAATCCTTAAAAAATATAACTTTCCTAAAGATACTTTAGAAAAAAATCATGTATCATAATCAAATAGAAATGAGGCAGAATTACGATGAGAAAGCAGCCTCAGGCATTAGGAAAGAAATGCATGAATCTAATTACAAGAGGAAAATTTCTTTTACCTTGAGATCAACTTATAACATCTTCAAAAATTTAATATCAGTTTCAATGAAGGAAAATACATTTGTAAAAATATTTAATTCTGTACATATTCCCTAAGGTGAAATATGATTCTAAAGAAATCTTACAAGAATTCCATTATACAAACTATTAAAAGAAAAATGGGAAGACATTTTAAAAAAAAAAGCACATCTTACATTCTGAAAAAATGATTGGCATTTTTCAGCTATCACCACAATAAGAATTGTATCCAATTAATTTAAAATTCTTTTTCTACTTTTGTAGTAATGTACAGCATTTTGCAATAATTTTTTTGTATATTTGACTGTTCTAACTTCAAAATTCAATTACAAAGTGCATTGTTCTCAATTATTATAGAATAACCATGATTAAGTTAAACATCTGAACAGGAATAATTTAATTTTAAAAAAGATTAATTTTTTTAGTTTAATTTTAAATACATCAATTATAATTATTTGGATGGTTTTAATATTATTCATTCTAATTAATGGATAAATTTTAAGATGAATTTTACATTAATTCTAAATGATACCATTAATATTCAATCAATCAATCAATATATATATATATATATGTGTGTGTGTGTGTGTGTGTGTGTGAAGCAAATGAATATTTTATACATTGAAGATTAATTAAAAATATTTTAATTTTAGACTTGTAAAATGAGGCTAATTTTTCACAGCAGTATTAAAATACAAATTATTTTAGTCTTTAATCAAATTGTTGTATAATATTGTGAAAATCATTTTATATATTTTCAAATAAGATTAAATTAAAATTTAACCTGTCTCAGTAGGTAGAAAATCAGTATTTGTAAATTTGAAATATAATCTATTCAAAACTTGCAGAACAATACATACAATCCTAAATGTAAAAGCTCATCAACATATATTTTATTCCTTTTCCATACATAAACTATGGACTATCTGCATTTTTAATGCTGAAACTCCAGATTTTTCGAGCAGTTCCTTTCTTTACTCTAACTCTCAGCTTATAGCTTGTGCATTAAAGTATAGTCAATAGCTTCAAGTGCAAATACTATAAGATACTTTAAGAATGATTATGACTTAGAATCTCTTTATAAAATTGACATTTTTGTCACAATGCACTTGTCAATCAATGCTTGGAATGATAACTGAAAAATGGTAGCCAAGTAATTTTGACATGCAGGTTTTATTAATTATATTACTGTAACTGAAGAAAGCCAACATTTATCAGATATCTTAAGGTAAGACAAATTATATTCACCCAAGAAATTCAACAAAGTAATCTACTACTGTTTCAAATCTTCCACTTCCAGAAATTTTGAATGGGAATTCAAATGTAATTTGTATGTAAAAAGTGTTGGCTGATAAATTAGTTTTAATATAAGGGATTGAAAACATTGAAGCAAGAATATTAATTCACTCTGACCACCTGCAAAATGAGCCAATAAGATTATGACACTTTTTTTCAGAAATACAGTGAAATGCTTACTCACAATGAAAAATACGTTTTTAAAAATTTAGTTTTGAAACAGAAAATTACTTTGCTTCCTTCATCATGAGTAAAACAATAAGAAATTTATTTGCATGTATTGCTCATACTGTGTATACTAAATAATTTTTTCTAATATCACTTTATTTATGAAGATAGTAGTTTGGTAAAATAAATTAGTTTAAAGCTTTAATGTTATTTTTCTATTTTACAACATTTTGATTATAAGAAATGCTTTGTAAAAAGCAGCACCTACTGTATTTGCAAATAAAATTACTTAATTTAGATATAGTGCCTAAAATGTTCAAAAAATATTTTACTGATTATATGTATTATAATTCAAATGTTCTTGTGTAAAAAATATTTCCTATCATGATTTTGTTAATTTTTTTTACAGAAAACAATTGTGATAAAATAGATCACAAAATTGTTGTCTGCCACATAATTATATATTCTATTATTGCTTTCTATTTACATGTATTTTATTACAGACAACACAAATAGAGTTGTGATTTTGTGCCTTAAGATTTTTTGCATGTATAATCTCATTAATCATCAAAATTTTATTTAAAAATTAATCAAGAAATAAATTTTTAACTAATTTATTACAGTAGTATTAAGATTCTTCTGCTTGATACTTATATTAATATTCTATGAGCAAATTTAAATGAACATTTTTTTAATTAGTACATAAAACTTTTAAAGAATCCAATAAAGTTAGTTTAGCGAGTTGCTTTCTTCAGAGGTGTTTGTGGGACCCCAAAAAATCTCCGGAAACTTTTACGGACTTTCTACCGACATTTTTGAGTTTCGAAAAGGGATTGGGGGGACAAATGAAAAATTACAATTATGAAGTATTGAATGACGTAATTATTGCGTTTTCTGCTTTCAAAGCAAACAAAATTACCCAGATCAAAATAAATAATTCATTATTATTCCTACTTCCTTTCGAACAACGATCCCCGGAATTTCCGGATATCGAAGTTCAAAATCCCCGGAGTACAAACACCCCTGTTTCTTACTTGATTATTATTCAAGTTGTAATTGCAAAATACAAATAAACAAAATCGTATATCAGAGTTTATACAGATTTCCAAGAATAAAAGTCCAGGAATTTTAAGGAGTTTTCCAGGAGTCAAATCAAAAATTTCATGGAGGTATCAATCAACATTCATGTTATATAATTTCATTTTAAAAATTGTTTTTAATCAAATATGCATATAATTATGTGTGTGCAACTTTTTTCAATTATATTTGTAAATAAGAAATAATTGCAAAAATTAATAATTTTTATTTAAGTTAGAATTTTATTTAATGATTACGTCAAAAGTATTCAATGAATTTACTACAATAACAGAAAAAATTATTTAAATAATAAACATTCTTTACATCACTGAATTATACATTGTATAAAATAATGGGTGATTTTAGTTTTTAAATATCTACATTAGATTCCTATTTATTAATTCAGTGATTTACGTATGTAAAAATCCACTTTTCAAATAAATATATTTATACAAAACAAAATAAGCACAATATCAGATACCATTTTCAAGATGATTTTTTCCACAATTATTATTGAATAAAAGCAATTCTAAATTTTTCTTCTGTTTACTTTTAAACTCTTTTAAAACTACACAATTTCACATCTACAGTTTAGACGTTTTTATTTCTTTAATCATTTAACAGATTTTCTTATTTTTTGGTTATTTGTACATACATAATATTGCTATTAGGAAATGCAAACTTTCAATGCAAAGCTTTCATTTTTAATCCATTATTAATACAGAGTAATAACTATTGCTTCTCTGAAGCACCACTGCGACATGTGTTTGATTTTGCAATTAATGTTAATTTACCAGTTCTTTCAACTTCCTCAGTAATTCCTATTGTAGATTTTTAAATTCATTTGTGTCATCTTCTACACTGTTCATTTTAACTTTCAGTTTATTAATTTTTTCAAGAAGTGCTTTTTGCTTTCCTTTTGATATCGGTTGCTTTCTTTTGCTGTTTTAATTAATCTAAATTTATACTTTTGTCTGACACCATAATTAAGATCTTTGCTAATTATT
This sequence comes from Latrodectus hesperus, assembly GCA_037975125.1. Lineage (NCBI taxonomy): Eukaryota > Metazoa > Arthropoda > Arachnida > Araneae > Theridiidae > Latrodectus > Latrodectus hesperus. The sequence continues at coordinate 17,020,592 of CM075858.1, read as the reverse complement.
ATATTGTTAACACCTAATATGTTTCAGACATGATCATCGATGATGCACTTAGAAACAATTGAGTGATTATTTAAATTTTCTACCACCAAATGTTTACAGAAAACCCAGTTTCAGTGGAGGCTTCACTATGAGAGAATAGTAAAAGCAAATTAACATCCATGAGTGACAGTAATCTTGTCCACTTGAGAGCAAGTTAAAAAGTGTCTGTTCTATAATTAATACGATCAATCTTGAAATCTTACAGTTCATTATAATCATTTAAACTCTTCTACAAAATTACAAAGTTCTTTTTTTCTGAACCATACAAAAGCTAATTTTGTATGGCTTTTCCAGAGTCCAATCATCATTGAAAAGACACTTTCCAGCTGGCATATTAAATTATTTATTTCAGCCTTTATTTTATTGATAAACAAGTTCATCCCTTTTCACTGAAATTATATGCAACTTTCCCCAAGGAATATATAGTATATTTTAACTCAAAATTTATATATTTAAATGTGAATTTTATACAGTATAAAAAAACAGAAACAAATAAAAAAAAGAATAAATTAAAATTGACATTCTGATTGCACCACATGAGGATCTTATTAGTGATCACTCTTCACTTAAAACACATAAATCTGAATGCATCTTATCCTGACTGAAATGTATCATGAAATTATTGAGGCTGAATTAATTTTTATTTTAGTCAACAGCTTTGAATGCAATCTAATATTGATCAGGCCAACATCTAGTGGTAACATTAAAACAAGTGCTTACTTAACTGATTTTCGAACTATTTTACTGAAAATTTAAAAATATTAACACTAAAATCAAAATATTTCAATATTTTTTAATAAATAAATGCATAACTATACCAAGTAAAAATTCCTGGAGTAATTCATGATTTTCAAGGAATCAAGTCAAAATTCCAAGACAACTATTCTCTTTACAAACTATTCTAAACAAACAAGACAAAATTCTATACAAACTCTGACATATGCTAGAGAAATTATTATTCAGTTTTCACCATAGGAGCTGAATAAGCTTTAATCATTTTCATTCCTTTGAATTTAAGAAACTTAACTTAAATTTTAAAATTGAAAATTTGTAAATGATTCACAGAATATATGTAATATCTCATAAATAAAATACATACCTGCTAACTTCAACTTTGGTTAAATAAAATCAGTAGATTCTACTGATTTCGAGGGAAAGAAATCAGGAGACATTATTAACTAAAATTTTGCTTGAACAGAATGTTTAAACGGTAGAACCCCAAGACAATTTTATACTCTTTAGATTATACATTCTGAGAATGATTAATGTTAAACACATTTTGTGTTAATCTTAATATTTTAACAAAATATTCATCAACCTCATAAAGGAACTATGAAAAATAAAAAAATATATATTACTTATAAAAAATAAACATCAACGTTTATGTCCAAATATTTATTTTACAGGGCAACTTTTACTACTTTAGTGCAATTTATAAATATTAAACTTATAAAATATACATAAAAACACAAAATACATTGCTAAATAAACTTATTTCAGTGACAAATATTTCATATTATGGAAATATTTTCCTAATTAAATTAAAACTAACTAGTTATATTCCTACTAATTGGACTGCTCATGTAAGCAGGCACCTGGTGTCTGTTTTGAATGTTAATTATATGACTACCAACTCATAGAAGTTCTTAGCTCCGTAGTGGTTAGAGTGCCATCCTACCATGCAGGGCAGATGGGGTTTGAAACTTGGTGGAAAACAGTTAATATATATATTATCATTATACTTGTGCAACATTTATTTTGACTTGTTTAAACTAATAAAACAACTCAATATACTTTTTCTGGCAAAATTTTGACTGTTTTTAAGTTTTTCAATGAAACTGCCAAAAATCAGTAGATTTTCATACATTATCAGGAGAAATGATGAAATATCAGGAGTTCCCTGATAAAATCAGTAGGGTTGACAGCTATGAAAATATCCTTTGACTGAAAGATGAGAATACAATTACATACCTGCCAACCATAAAGGGTAAAAATCAGAAGACACTACTAGAAACATTTTTTGTTTAACGTGGAATGTTTAAAATAATAGTACCACAAAAATACAACTTTACTCTTTATATTATACATTCTAAGAATAATTTATGTTAAATGTGTATTTTGTATTAATCTTAATATTCTAATAAAACATTCATAAACATCAAAAAGGACAATGGAAAACAAAATATACTACATGTAAAAAATAAATAAACATCAACATTTATGCTCCATATTTATTTTTGAGGATAACTTTTACAACACTAGTGCAATTTATAAATATTAAACTTATAAAATTACATAAAACCGTAGAATATATTACTAAATAAATTTAATTCCATGACAAATACTTCTATATATAATATAGAAACTATCAAATACTTTGTCCATGAAACACAATACATTTCAAATTTGAATAACTTCTGGCAATTTTTTTTTTGATTCCTTGCTGACTTAACATTTTTAAGAAATGAATTGGTGAACTGCAGTTCAAAACATTTTTTCTCATTTTGAGAATATTTAGCTATAATTAAATTTTTTTCACGCATCATCTGTTGACTGTTTAAACAATTAAACCTTAATAGACTTTTTTTACATCAAAATTTCTGCAGTTAAGTTTTCATTGAAATTCCCAAAAATCAATAACTTTTCATACATTATCAGGAAATCAGGAGATTCCTGATAAAATCAGTAGAGTTGGTTTCTAAGCAATTAGAATTCAAATTTTGATTTCAACCAAAACTAAAATAAAAATATTTTAAAATCATATAGTTAATGACTCAATAATGTTAACAATGCTAAAATGGCTTGTAAGCATTCCACGTTATAAAAAGAAAAATAGAACATTCGTATTTTCAAATGATTTACACTCAAGATTTATATCTTCAGATAAAGTAATGTTTTGATCTCTTAAGGCATCAGAAGATAGAAAAATGTGAGCAAACCCATTTGTGCAACAAATAAAAACAAAATGATGATTTCTACTGAACATATCTGATATAATTATGAAGCAAAATTAGAATTTTTTGTGAATCAATCACACATGTTGAGTTCAAGTCATAATAAATTTTGTTACTTAGATAAATTTTAAAAACAGAACTTAATAAAAAAAAACAATATAAATTGAAAAAGAATTTAGTTATTAATTTCTCAAAAACAGTAGTAGAAATTTTCATTTGAATTTAAAGTTCTTTATCAGATTTATACAATCCAAACTTTTGAAAAAAGTTTATATTACCTTTCACACCAGTTAAAATCATTAATAAATATTTGAAATTCTTAAATGCTCTTCGTATAAAAATGTGTTCAAAGGTACTTCTTAAAGAAAAAAATACAAGTATTTGAGATTCTTTTTCTTACATCTTCAGATAATGAGATGAAAATACATTTACACAAGGGACACTCAGACATTATCTATTGTAAAAATGTGCTAATAACTGAGTAGATATTCCTAAAAAGGAGTTTAAATATTTAATTTCTATAAATAAATAAAATCATATAGCTAACTTGTAAAGAATATATATTTCTCCTATAAATCATACAATATGTATAAAATAATAAAGTGTAAAGCTGATTATATATATCTAAAGTGTAAAATTTAACTGATATTTAAATAAATCATATATCTAATAATGTTTTAGTCAAAAAAATTTCTAAAAATGTTAATATTTAAAATAATGCACACATCATACATCATTTGATTATAATATCAACATTCTAGTAATGCATGAATATAAAATATTCAGTAAAAAATTAGCAAATTATATCAACCTTGCATTTTTCTCAAATTTGAGCATCGTGATTTTAATATTTTAACTTTTACTTAAATGAGACATAAATTTCCTGACTGTGGCAGGATAGTATATTTCCCACATAAAAGTTTCAATATTTTTGCATATAAACAAATTCAAAATGTTTAGCAAATTAGTATTTCATTGATAAACAAAATATTTATCTTTTCAAAACAGAATCTAATTAGTAAATATCAAAACATTTTCTATAAGTAGTTTAATTAATATAAATTTTTATAAGATTGAATATTTCTTGGTAGATACTCCTGCACACACTCACATAATACAATTTGCAAGATCCTTTTTGTATAAATGATTCTGAAAAGATAAAATTATATAATTTTTGATTATAAAAATTAAAGTACATAAATAATAGAGATTATTTTTAAAATATTGAAAAATTTAGCTACTGAATATCCATGAGCAACAAATGCTTACAAACTAATTGTATTAGTATTGACTTGAATTTTAGATATTATATAGATTAGAGTTCAACATAGTTTTGGAATAAATTATATTAATAAATAAATTAAATATTTGATTATCATTGCATATGAAATATTAACAGATAAATATTAAAATGGTTACTTACATATTATCAAATTAATAATTTTTTGCAGACCTTGAAAATGTTAACATTCTTTTCAAAAAAAGAGGGGAAAAATTTAGATCTTTGAAAGAAATACCTAAAATCACTATTTCTAACCCATATTTTAATTTTTACCGTAACATGTCAGTAGAAGAAAATGTAATAGTATAATTTAAAACTTCTTATGCCAAAAATAAGAAAATGCAAGCTAATGAAAAATAGTTAAGGTAGAAGTCATTTAATTGTTATATTTGGCAATTTTTTTTCATGAAAACCATTGATGAGATAGAAATGCTCCAAAATACTTCAGATATACTGGAGCTAATGAAAATAGAGCAATATTATATTAAAGATACAAATATAAAATTAAAAATAACTTGCCACAAAGTTAAACAAGTTTTCAAAAATAAATTTGAAAAATTGCCTTTAGAGTGATAAAAGAGAATTCAATGGGATAAACAAAAGGATTTTTAATGAATAGCAGGTAAATTTAATTTTCATATAAAATATAGATTTTCATAGTTAGCAATATTTAGAGTCTATATTATTATGTATATCCTAATGCAAATACCATACGCTTTAAAAACAATCTTATTTTTATTTTATTTTTGTCATAAAAAAAGACATGATTAAGGACATAATTACAAAAGAATGTTATGTTGTTGGGAAAAGTCTTATACAAATCAGTTAAACACAAAAAACAAAAAAGTTTAAATATTGATTTTTAACTAAACTTTGAATGAAAATATAACACAGTTTATAAAGTACAGCATTAAAATAATCGCACACACACACAATTGATAGTAAAAATGCTTACACTTTTGTACTATAATAGAAGTATTAGCGCTCTCAAATTCATAGCATAGCTCATTCAAGAGTAATTACATGTAAGGAACAATTCCCAATGAGACATTTGAAACATATTGGAATATAATCAGATTCCTTAACTTCTATTCCATTAGATATTTCTTTTTCAATCAATGTCGCCATTGAGACACGTTTCTCAGGAGGTGCGACAGTTAATTTTTTAACTGTTTTAGCACACAAGGAAGTTTTTGAAACAATTTGTTTACTGTCATTTAAATTTTGACTAACAGGAATCTTTACCGTTTCTGGAAATATTGTTGGAACTGCATTACCAATCAATCTTGTACGAATACAATCTATATAATAGTCCTCTTTGATTTGCTGAAAACGTGGTACGATATATTTAGGTTCGAAATGCTTTTCACATATGTGATCTGTACTTGTCAGCAGTCTACCATTTGAAGGAACATTTTGTCTCCATTTTTGCAATAAGTGTTCATCATTCGGTGCCTTGAAAAGGGAAGATTTTTCCTTACAAGATTTTAGACCAGTGGGGCAGTTTGATACGTAACATTTCTTAACCATGTTTAATTTTAAAAATTACACAAAAGTATATGAAAAATATATATCACTAACAAGAGGAATTTCGATTAACGATCATTTTAATACAAAAAAATTTTAAGCGATTACACTACGGTTCATTTTAAATTCCGCGCTTAATTTAAAGCGTCCCACTTTTGATGGATTGATTACGTTTCTTCACTTCACATCATTTGATTAAACTATTTGTGAATCCTCAAAAGCAGGGATGGCGAACCTTACTTGATATCCGAGCCACAAAGTCATAAAAATTCTTTTTTTAATAGGCAACGTGCTCCAATAAAATTTCATTCTTAATGTTAGCGTGGTGAAACTATGCATAAGTATAATTAAATAAACAAATAAAAACAATTCTTCTTTAAATAATTTTTTATTAGTCAATGTTTTACAAAAAGCAAGCTAGAAACAAAATTCACGTTTAAAAAAATTGTTTTAAATGTAATTTTTGCTGCTGCACACAAGATGATAAATATTTAATATCTGGTTCATATTTAGTTAATTTCAACAGTACGCAAGCAGAGCTCTACTCATCCGTGACTCTATTCCTATATTTAATATTTATAAAATTTTCTTCTGAAAATAGATTCGCATTCCCACGTCGATGAAAATATTGATAAAATTGCCTTTGCTAATAATTGCAAAGAATTAATCGTGTCAGGAATTGAGTTCCATGTAGTTAGAGTTTCATCTTCTGCAATTTTATTTATTTTATCCAATAATCGATTACTTTCAATAATTTCTAAATAATTTCTTAAATCACCAAATTTTTGGTTCCATATGGTACTTGACTGAAATTCAACTAAATCCATTTCTAATTCATTAAAATTTAACCACTCAAGGATTTTTTAATTTAATTTTTCAAATGGTATTGTATCAGGATATAAAACAAATTTTATAAAGTTTCTTCAAATTCTTTAAACTGAGTAAATCTTGCAGAAAATTCCTGAATCATGGATTGTGCGTCAAATAAGTTTTGTAAATAAATTTATAAATCTATTTTCCCGTCCAGTTAAGCTGCGGGCACCATCGGTTGTAACTGATACAATTTTAGAAGGACATATTTCTCTTTTTTCCAATGCATCTATGACTGCATTACAAATGTCTAATCCTTTTTTGTTATTGTTAATTTTGATAAGCTTATTTACTCTTCTTTAATATTGTTTTGAACAAAATTAGATACAAAAATTGCTAAGCGAGCAGAGCCTGTTAAGTCGGTAGACTCGTCAAAGCAAATGAATATACGCAAGACTTAATTTGAATTTTTTGTTGAAAATTTACATTTTCTGCCATACCCAAAATTTTCTCTTTCACTGTATTACTAGCTATTGGCATGTCTTTAATTCTTTAAATAATATTTTCTTTGTTTTCGAAATCATCGAATAAGTATAGTGCACATTTCAGCCAAGCATATTGAACAGAAGTTTTTGAAACTTAATAACTAGCAGCAGTGGTGTTTGATTGAATTTCAATATATTTCATTAAAGAAATAGTTTGAGCATATCTTAAAGGTACGTGATATATACTTTTTGCTCTTCTACACTTCGATTGAGAAGAAAAATTTATGGTTGGTTTCATAGTGCCGCTTTAGTGAAGATGTTCTACAGACTATAGTTTTAGAACATAAAATATAAATTGCTTTACTCTGCTTTTCAATTATACCTTATCTGGCGGTCCAAGAATCTTGAAATTCATGCTACTACATATTTAGGAGAATTTCTTCATTGAACTAGCCATAATAAGAAATTCTAAAAAAATATATTTTAATAATATTCTTATAAAATAAATAATATATTCTGCATTCGTTTGCAAGAACATATTTCGTCACATATTAAAGTACTAAAAATATTACCAATAAAGAAAGTAATAAATAATATGTTAATTTAAGGCAATTTTAAGCATTAGAAACATTTGAAAAAATTGAGAGGGGTTGTAATTTGTATTAATACTAAACATGGACATTTTTATGAGAAGGAAATAAATTAAAATTCAAATTATTATTTTTTTAAAATTTAAATATATCTTTAAATTAATTTAGATAAAATACACGGAAGAACATATTCTGCATTTAAATATACTGTATTTAATATTACGAAAACATTGATTCTTGTGTTTAGTATATGCAACTGAAACAGTAATTTTGCTACATATCTTGCTGAGGTTGCTTAAAAGTAATAGATTTTTAATAAAATAAATTCATTATTAAAGTTAAAAAAAATTGGAATTAAAGGAAATTTTTTTAACAATCCATGTTTATATTGCTTAGTCAAATAAAGTTTAAATATAAAGATGTAATAATGTAAAAAATTTTTGATTGAGGATTAAGGTCTTAGAAAGCATTTATTGAAGTCAATATGTGTAAATTACTTACTATTTACTTTTGATTATACAGCTATATATATATGTATATATAAAGAAATTCAGTAAATATTAATTATCATTGCAGAATTAGTTTAAATTCTTAAAGATTCACAGGAATGCATTATTATATTTTTTGTTATTCATAAAATAATTTACAAGGAAAATATTTTAATACTATTTAAATTGTGTTGATAATTTGCTTGCAATTTATTTAAAGACTTATAAATACTTTTTATTTAAAGATTTATAGTTATTATAAAAAATTATCTCAAATATTTATTTTTAAAATATAATTATCTTCTTCTTCTTAAAATTGAGTTTGTATTGAAAATTGAGCTTCTTAAATTGAGTTGTTTCTGAATTTCATTAAATTTTAATAGATAAAAAGAAGTTGAGTATAATATATAATGCATATTCAGAACAAATTTCTCTTGTAACTATCAACACTAATATATAAAGACACACACATATATAAAAATATAAATAACCTCAATTTAAAAAAATACTTTTTTATTATTTTTATTAACTTTATGTTGTATGGAGCTAATCAATGATCTTTTCCCATGTATCAACACTTTTCTTTCTTTATCTACTTAAGTCGATAATGTAATTTATTTATGATGTATAGTTAGGCCTCTATATAAGAAAAAGCATTGTTTCTTTAATTAGGAGTATTAAATTCTTTAGAACCTGAAGATAAATTCCTCTCAAAGCTATATTTTGAACAATTTCTTCATCAAATAACTTCAAAAAATTGTCACTAATCAACTAAAGATAATGAGTATATTATACAATTTAAATAGTCTTACATAGTTTAAATATTATAAGATTGTGGAAATCATTATAATTTACTTAGAGTTTTCTAAAATCAACCCCCATAAATTATTTGACAAATATTATTATTTCATCGATATATTTTTACAATTAATTCAATTTATAAGCAAAGTTCTAAGTTATCTAATATATAATCACGCTATAAATAAGAAGTTCAATGTAATCCCACTCTAAAAAGCAGGTGGATCATTTTCAGTGATATTATTTTGAAAAACAAATGTAGTGCAATATTGATTTATTTTTGGTCTGTTACTTTTTTATGCCAAGACTCTAAAACAGAGATTTATTTAATGTTTAATATTTATAAAATTCCAAAATGAAATTTCCTCTACTTTTTTTATTGTATAAATAATTTTCTTACCTGAAGTATTTGTAATATTAAAACTAGTTCTGCGTTCGAAGATTTAAGAAAAATATTATAACTTAATTGCTATTTATTTTTACTTTTGAGTATATGATTCTTAAATTATTTTGATATTCTCAAAAATATAATTTTTTAAAATTGACATGCAGTGCTATTTTTATGGAAAATTATATACGGCATTTAAAAATATAAAGTACATATTTAAAAAAAATTACTAGTTAGAAGCAAAATTTAATTTTTATGTTAGGGTACTAAAAAATGTAAGCAACAAACAATGAATAATTTCACAGGAATTGATCAAGATTCAACATTGTGAAAGGCATCCATATACTCTCGGCTTAGAAATCTGTTTCAAAGTGTACTGAAGCCTACTAAAATAATATTCCCTGTTAAATTCATAGTCAAAAGTACTTTTCTTTACTTATAAGAAATGCACAATGTATACCAACTAAGTTAATAGTATAATTATTAATTATTCTTGTTCATTGGATTTGAGAGTCAAGGCACCTTTGGTAAAAGCATTTTTTTCCATGCTCCAAATAAAAAATAACCTAGCTTCATCTATTATTGTCTTCCATTTTGCTTATGAAATCCGAAATGTCCTTTAAGTAGTTTTAGTATTAAAAATATCCTAAATTAGTTAATCAATTAAGGGCAGGAGCATTATATGCACATACAATGAAGTGCCAGTTACTCATTCTTAGGCCCTTTTCTACATACGAGATTTTGTTGAAAATTTTCTATCGTATGAATTTGTTTTCTTTATCCTTATATATTTAAAATGCCCTAAAATAGTTAATCAAGTAAGGGAGGAACATCATATGCACTTACAATGATGTGCCAGTTACTCATTCTTAGGGCCTTTTCTACACACAGGATCTTGTTGAAAATGTTCTATCGTATGAATTTGTTTTCCTTAGAGAGGCACACATATTACTAATAGCTTCCTGCTCGACTTCAATTGCTGATAGATTAGAGTCTATTTATGCATCTGGTACCAAAGCAGTCCTTTACCCTGTCTTATCACTCATTCTCTTGGTGCTCCAGTTGATTTACTGTTGATTTCCTTATCTTTTAATGATATGTCTGTATCAGAGACTTTGCCTGTTCGAACAGTATTTGAAAATTCAGGAAATAAGATCCACCCAACATTGCCTGAGTTACTAGGTGAGGTAAGGTTTTTAGAGCTGTTTGTCAGGAATACTAGGAGTCTCTGTTAGGAGATTATAACAGGAGTGTTATTTACTTTAGACACGCATCACATAATACTGAAGTTGCTGGAGAAAATTCACGATTTCTTACGAATAACTTTTAAAGAACCTTTACAGAAAAGACTTTTGGTTTCCATCACATAAGGATGCGCCCGGTAGCCGCTCATGCCCCACTAAATGTTTTTGTTTCATTATATTTTTGTTCAAAACAATAATATGTAGTTTTTGTTTCTTGGACCATAATAAAATAGAAAATTATATGAGGCTTAGTGGTTAGGGTAATGACCTTGCGTGAGGAAGGACTGGGTTCAATTCCCAATGCCACCAAAAAGCCACCGAGTACATACGATATACCTGCTCGTTATACCTGTGGAATCGAAAGCACTGTGGTCGGCTGTTGAGCAGTTACTATGGATGTAATGGTCTGCAGAAAATTTCCACCTCTCAATATCAAAGTCAAAATTAAGAGTGGGGATCCTCTGGTGGTGACATCTATCAGATAGTCTTAGAGCAAAACGTACTTTCACCTTCATGGTGCTTTAAAAAAATGAAAGAAGTTAATTTCGCATAGCTGCGTTGGCTAGAAAGTTTGGCTTCTGCAAGTATCATAAGTAACAACAACATCAACTACATATTCGATACTTGCAAAGATTTATAAAAGTATTTCCCTTTATCAATTTTAAAAAATTAGGAAATTGCCAATTTAGAAAATTAGGAAAAATAAGTACATAATTTTCTACTTGAATACATATCGTGACAGTTTGTTTATGAGAATCAGAATCAAAGCCTATTTGATACCTTTTGTAGCCTTAAAAAGAATTCTATTTGAAGATAACTCCAAAAACTAAGATTCCCGATTTGTCAATTTAAAATTACAAATGAAAATTTTAAATTATAATTTACTCTAGAAAGGATTTAAATTTTGTAAAACCGTGCAATAATAAAATCCCATACAAAACTCCCATCAGGGTAAATAAGTGATTGTAATACTACAGATTAAGTAGTCATTATAAATTGTTTATTTCATAAATATAAAATGTAAAAATATGTGAAATTCAAAATTGAAAATACAAGTAAAGAAAATAATTCCTACAGACGCGCGAATACAATCTCAGCCATTTTCATTTATCTTAGAAATGATATACGATCAAAACTTAGCATGTTTGGTATTAAATTAAAGAACAACAGAGTAATTAACAATCCTTGAATTAATAATCCTTGAATAAAGCTATCCACCCATCAAAATTTTTACTAAGAATTTAACGAAATTTCTGTGCTCAGTTTATGTCATTTCACTTTGTTCACGGGCTTCCCAGATTTATTTGTTCAAAAGAACAATTATTTTTATTTATAGCTCTTCATAGAACACAGCAAAATTAAATAATACTAAAAAATGACGGTTTTTCTCCATTTGCAGAGCACACACATTTTAGAGACATTACATGGTATTATAAGATTACTCTTATATAAAATATTATAACTATTGAAAAAGGGCATATATATCACATTTAAAAATAACTTGGTAAAAAGGTTAAACTAATGATTTAATCAAAGAATTAGAATTTATAAAAATAATAAATGACAAAGTATGTTGTAATATTTTTTTATTAGCTCACTCTATTATTTAAAGAGCCTTAAAAAGATGTTTAACATGTTATGAAATGCAGAGCATAGTACCGTATACATTCTGCAATACATGCAGTCATATTAACAATAAAAAATTAAATAGCAAATAACATGCAATTATATATGACATAATAAGCATTCATCATAAAAAACCACTTTAATCAATAAAGAGTAGAAAAAATTTAAAATAAAATTATTCATATTTTGATTAATATATTTCATCTAAAAAGAGAAAACAATTTCAACAGTAAAACTTAATGCATTAACATAAAAAATTTTAGTAAATAATTTCAACCAATTTCGATGTTAAAATTTAAATTAATGCTATAATTCAAACGAATAGAAAATAAGGATTTCCGTCTTTGAGACTAGTGTTTAATTCGCTAATTTTCATTATAGTTTTAGTCACTGACTATACAACTTATTTTTGTAATATCATTTCAGCCTAAGCCTTTGTTCAGAAGGTATCACTGAAGCGTTTTGTTCATAAAGTACGGGTAACCGTACTTTATGAACAAAACGTTTTTTAAGCATCTTTTGTTCACATTTTAAAACGTGTTGGTATATCAGAAACAATAATAATAGAAAAGGACATTGTGGCATTACAGTGTCAATAGGCAAATGAAAAATATACTGTCCGATTCTTAAATGATTTCTATTGAAAAATACCGGTATTTTTGATAAGAATATTTAAAATTAATTTATAACATTATATAGTCAAGGTTGAAAATGAAAGTCAAGAAGAAAATATCAAGCAAATAGTAAAAATAAAAAGTAAATGTAGATAATTGTTCTTAATTTTGTATTATGTCCATCTCTGGGAAAGTTGTTGTTGTTGTTGCTTATCCTCCATGTCTGACGGAGTCAGACTGGATCCACGAGTTCGTTGACTGTAAGGAAGTCGAAGACTAAAACTCCCTCTCTCTCTGGGAAAGTAAATGCTTTCATCGAAACATTTGAAATGTGTACTTGATGGAAATTTCAAATGGCTGTCTTACTTGAAATGATTTTATGTAAACGAGGTCCACCAAATTTTTTCATTCAGTGCCAAAAATATTAAAATGTTATTACATAAAAACGAAATTAAATATTGATCATGATGGATATATTGAAAAAAAAACATTAATAAGATTTTAAATACATTTGCAATATCTAATATAAAGTTTCAATGAAAGTTTTCCATCGCTAAAAGAATTTCAATAAATACTTGAATAATTGATTTACTTACAAACATATGAATTCATTTCGTCTGCATTTCTTTTTATTTGAAACATTGCTAGGAAAAAAATTACTTAAAACAGAAATGCTTTAATTTGAAGTATGTCGTTTGAAATGCCTGGGACACGCTCTAAAATAAAAATAATGGATTTAAAACATTTTTATTTAAACATATTACCCTTTAGGGTACTACTTTTATTCTAAATTGTTAACTGGATTATTTTCAGTCTATAATTATATTATTTATTATTAATGATCTAAATGACTTCTTGTCTCAACATAGTTATTAGCAAAAAGGTAATATTGAAAAGTATAAAGAGATTATTTTTTTTGGAATGTTAGTATGTATGAGTATTTTTTTGTGACCCAAATAATATATTTATGATCGAGAAATACAAAATTTTTATTTTTCATTTGATTCCCATTTGTAGTAATAACTTAATCTTATAATATTATTTGCTATTCCTTTTGGAAATTCTGTTGTTCATCGGTATCTAAGACTACTAGAAACTAATTTATAAAATTAATATTATCTTTATCCTTTAAATTTTCTGTTATTTTTATAAATTCAATAAGAATAATAAAAAATATAAATAAAAATGTGTGTATGTGAATAATGAGTAATTAAATTCTAACTCAATTTATAATTCTCAGCTAAAAATCGAAGAATTTGAATATTGTTCAGCGAATACCCATTTTGACCTGAGAAATAGTGAACATAGGTATTTTCATAAAATATTAATTAGATACTATTCAAAATAAATAAGTAATATTCAATCGCGCTGGAAATCAATCTTTATAATAAATTAGTAACATATAAAATACATAGAAAACCTATAAAATAAACATTAATCTATATTTTTTGACATATAGGACAGAAAAATTTCTTTTGGGAATTTTAGTCAGATCTTTTGATAACGTATTTTAATTTTTTAAATATTATTTAGAAGATAAAATCGAAGAAAATGTAAATGTTGAAGAGTAAATTTTAATTCATAACCAATATAATTAATTATCTTTTTGATTAATAATTAGATTCAAAGCTTTATAGAGAAGAATCAGTAACATAATTTTTTTCCTCATAATTCTTATAATCTGTTTAAAGAATGTTAGTGATCCTTTAAAAACTGTCAGCCGCTTTCTTTTAATAAAACAGTTATAGTTTACTTATGCACAATTTTTAAAGTATAATTTAAACTGATTTAAATAACAAATAATGTAATTATTAAAGTGCAATTCTGCAAATGTTTCTTTTACAAACAAATCAGAAAGATTACTTACAAACTTACAAATCAGAAAGTAATCCATGAAAGTGTGCTTTTTATGTTTCAAAAACTCTCTTCATAAATGTACATGTACATTAAAACTATCCTCTGGGGGTGGGAGGCCAAGTATTGGGGATCTTCTACTTGGTCCCTAATGCAAAATCACGATGACTCCACCCGGTTGCTTCTAACTAACTGCAGAGCCCAACCCAGGGCTAAATACAGAGAAGCATGTTGGTGCAACAACAACAATACTAAAACTATAAACAACTACTTTAATATACTTGAAATAATAACTTGATGTCAATTTGCTGTGACTGAGTCTAATATTTATTTTGTGTTTTCTTTTCTATTTTCATACCTATAACATACATTGTTTTTTCATATAAATAAAATTTAAATAAGGTAAAATACAATTAAAACAAAATGAGGTTTTAAAAAATTTCATTCTCAATAGTATTTGAATGAATATATATTTTTTTTATTACTATGTACTATCACTAAGCAAATGAAATATTTTCCCAAGAAATTATCCTATCAAAATCAAAATTCTTTTTCATAAACAACTATTTTATAAAAAAAATAAAAATGAAATAAAATCAGATGCAAATGTAAAATAAAAGTATAATTTAGTCTATGGCTTATATAATCCATTTCTTTGAATTTTATATTGAAAAAAATGAGTAATATATAAAATGCAAAACTGTCAGATACTGTAACAAAATAGCAAGTTAATTTCCACATATATAGTAATTAGTTGTCAGAAATTTTTATATACTCTGGTTATGAAATAGATATCTGATCATGATATCAAAACATACACACATGCCCATATTTACATGCCCATGCACATTCATGCACAGAGTCAGACCCATTGGTCCTGCTATTCTGCTTTCAAAATTTCTATTCCAAACCTGGCTAAGGACACTTGATCGGGATCAATCTATTTGTATGCAAACTAGTATTTGAATATGTAAACGAACATTAAGCTAGGTAATGTAAGGAAAACATAAATAGAAATTGTAAAATTCAACATCTACATTTGGAAACGTAAAATTCTAATTTTATTCCTGCCTCTAGTTTGATATTAGATTTCCCTTTGTTGATGATCCAGTTGTCAACAAAAATTTTATAGAGGACTCAATAATTAATATTTAAAAATTCTACTATCCAATTATTTACGATCCAAAGTTTTGTGATTTTAAGTTATAATTAACCATTGTTTTGTATATCTCAGTTATAGCTTATAACAAAAACATTTTGTTTCAAAATGTAAACAAGATGTTTTAATCACAAAATTTGAAAATTAATTCTGCTTATATTGAAAAAATATGAAATTATTAATTATATACATTTTTAGTTATACAATTTTATAAATACGATGCATATATTTTACAATTTTTCTTTCTCATTATTCAGCATACTCGGTCTTAATCACTTATATTCTTTAACCACGAAAGATAGTTACATCCATCTTCAAAATAATTTCTGTTAATTTAAGAGAACTCCTTTAAAGTATTTGAGAAACGTGGCTCACATTATTTTGATAATAATTTCCTCATCAAAGCTCCGATTTATAGCTTTAGGTTCGATTTTAATGATACATTATTTTTGAAAAAACATTGTTGGCTTTTGTAGATTGATTCCACATAAATAAAATGCTTAAGAATTAACATTTTATTTATTTCATTGAAATAAAAAGCTTTTTTTAAAAAAATTTTTGATAGTTAATTTAGTAGGCATTTATTTACATAATATTAATAAATTCTATTCGATAGGGAACACAATAAATTAATTGAAGCATTCTTCATCTTTCAATACCATTACGGTTTATTCAATAATTTAATTAAATATTATTAATAAATTTAGAAGATAATTAGAAATTTATTAGATTTGAGAACTGCCACTTTTTTTAAGCATTTATATGCGAAAATTTAATGTAAATGCTTAAAAAAGTATTTTATATTGTTTTATGCATCTGAAAGTAATTCCTTCTCTCCATCTTCTCTAATATTAGAAATTATTATCATATTCAAAATTCCAAGGTAAAAAAAAAAGAAAAAAAAAACTAATCTAACAGAATTAAATCTTACATACAATAACATTTCCAATGATTGAATTTATAATAAGCCGATTACTAAGATTTGGGTTTCTGTTTCATTTAATTAAACGTCAAACTCTACAACTCTATTTGAAATTTAAATTCCGATGAAAAATTCAATTATTTTCTTCTCAAAGAAAATAAACTTTAATTAAATCACTTGAGTCTTTCAAAGCGTCTAATATCAAGTTATCAATGGAGTTTTGGATGTTGTTTTGGAAATATAATCGAATCATAATAATTGAGAGTAGAAAAATATTTCCGTTTCTTTTTTTTTTGAATCACTCTTTGCTCATAAGTTTGAGAATTCCTACCCTGTATTTAATTTTAATAGAAATGGAAATATTAATTTATAAACGCATTATATCTAAACTAATTTACTTTTGTATACGTGACTATATGGATAACTTTGCAGGAGATAAAGTAAATTAAATTCGGTATGCAATTTTGATATGGAAAAAATTACAATTTTTGAAGTAAAATATTTTTAATATTTGATATTTTATTTATATTGTGGTAAGCTGAAATATCAAAATCCCAACAACAAAGAATATGTAAATTACATTTATTACAGAGAAGTTTTTTGAGAAACCAATATGGAAAAGGGATTTATATTTAATTAAGTGTTATTAGTACTTTATGTTAATAAGGAAATATCATTTTTGAATGTGATATATATTGGAAAAAAATTCAATGAGGAATATATTTTTAGTGAATCATAATATTTAGTATTTTAAAAATTTATCGAATGAAAAAAAAATTAAATATGTTTGAAGGTTACTAGGGTGATAGAAAGGGTACTTTTATTTTCTGTCAATGTTTGCAAACAGGTATATATTGATTTTTCAGCGATATTTTGATGCCAAGATGTGACTCATAAGATCACCGCTGCCACTACACAAAAGCTGAACTAAGTACCAGAGTAACCAGAAATTAGATTTTATCACCAAAAATCACCCCTATATTTTTTCGCTAACCAAAAGGTACCCATATATAAGCCAAACCCTCATACTGGTTTTTTTTTTAAAAAAAAATATGGAGAGTAAGAAAAAAAAAGAAAAAAATTCAACGAATTTTTTGAGCTTATGTTTTACAAATCTGCTTTTTATTATTTCAGCAATATCAATTAAAAGAAAAATTTTTAATATTGCAAGGCAATAATCTTAAGATTCAAAACAGATTGTTTACAAATATATTGCAATTATAAATTTAAAACTCTTTAAAACGCTTTTAATTAATGAAATTTAAAAAAATTTAAATCATCCTTGCCGATTTAAACTAATTTTACATTGGATGCTTTTTCTTGTTCTTTTCATTTTTCTTTTTCTTATGTTCTATTGTTAACATGTTAATGACTTGAATCAATGAATAACAGCTAATCAAACCTATGCTTTGCTCCTTATATAAGAGATCGTTTTAATGAGAAAATGAACTTCGAAAATATTATCAGTCATTCAAGGGTAAACTTCGCCTTGTTTGCTGACGCTCGAAGAATATAATTTGAAGGCAGACGGAAAATTCGTTGACAAGTCGGATTTACAGCCCTGTCTCAAAATGATGTGATGGGGATGAAATGTTATCTGACATCATGGGTATTTTAAAAACCAATGCGAATCGTAATAAAGTGACATAGTCAGTATCTTAGCTGTAATGAAAGACCACTTTATGATTTATAGTAAGACTGCACAAAAATATATTTAATATTGTTCATTTTTCTAACACATTAATGAAATATAATAAATGCAAACAGGTTGAAATAATTAGTAGTAATCTAGTGAATGTTGAATTTACAATTTTTGAAAAAATTATTCTTGAATGTATTTTCCGATATATTTTTCATATTACAATACTAGTTGTTTGATATGATATAACATGAAATATATATTTGCAGCTGATAATCAACTATTCAGCTATTCAAAAAGAAATTTTGCAAATACTTACAGATATAATACTTAAGTTAATACAGTTACTTATATAATTTTGTGAAACGCGTCGTTAGAGTTTAATATAAAACTGCAAGAGATTTTTGTAAGATTTTGCAGATACAGAGCTTCATATTTCAAAGTCAATAATTTATGATGATTTTTAGAACTTATCTCGGTTAAATGGTATGAGTATTGATCAGTCCTGAGCAATTTTTAAATCATATCTAAATTTGACATAAGACTTGTTTCGAAAATATTTCACCAATCTGTCACCAAAATCCCGTAATGCACATATAATGCGATTTTGTGTAATAAATTGCAGAATCAGGGCATTAAAAATTATTGTTTGGTAATTTTATATGGAATAATGCTAATAAATTAAGTTTGTTCAGTTAATTATAAGTTTGCATTGATTAAAAAACGAATATATTATGGAATGATCATTTTTATACATTATTTTTGCTAAGCCTGTAAATGTTGAAATGAAAGAATTTATTCATTCTACCGATTCTTTCAACTTCATAATTTGAAAAAACAAATGATATAAGCCATTTAAAAATAAGCATGAAAAAAGAATTTCTCATTAGACAGATCTTTTAAAAATAGTAGAGTTATACGTATGTTTTATAATCAAGCATCAAATTTAAATTAAAATTTTAGAATTCAGACAAATCTTATGAAATACATTTATTAAACAATAAATTATTTAATTGGAATAGAGAACCAATTATGGAATAGAAAACTCTTATCATACATTTCATAATTATTTACACTGTCATTTATATGCACCAATTATGGAATAGAGAATCATTGTCATACATTTCATAATTATTTGCACGGTCTTTTTTTTAAAAATAATATAACTTTTAATGCAGTAAATTATATTATACAATCAAGAGCAATAAATAAATACCACATTTTTCCAAAATTTGGCGAAGTAATTTTTAGCATTTACTAATTTTCTACTCTTACAAAATATTTTCATGATATGAAATACATTCTGAACTTGCAATAAAGGTTCTTGACATCAACTGGAGAATTCCGCTGAAACATTCCTTTCTTACCTTCTTCAAAAATATGCCAATTTCAAAGGTTTAAAATTATTTCCAAGAAAGATAGGATTGAATGCAGGATAACCGAAATCAAAATTGTTCTTCTCAATTAAGTATATTGTGGTTTATTTAAGATCGTAAACACTTCAAGCAAATGTTACTGAGTGGTGGAAATATTCCCTTTTTTTTAAAGAAATAATATATGTTTACTTGTTTTTACACAAAAATTTCGTTCCAGTATAATAAAAATAAATCTAATTTATCAAAATGCTTTTTAAATCTGTAAGCAATTATTTAAAAGCATACGTAATAAAAACGCATAGATTCTTCAAAATCGTAATCTTCAAGTAATTTTGTAATCAAAGGAGTGTGAATTTTCATTCTTTCTTAACTCAGCTAATATTAAAATATTTAAATTAACTATTAAATCTTATTGAAGAGAGTAAATTCAATCTAATCAGAATGACTGATTTTTTCTTTCAATTAAATGTCAAATAAGATTTACTTCGTAAACGAATTTGGCAAATTTGACATTCATGAAAAATATTCAATTTTTCAAAAGTTTACATTACCACTTTAAAATAATTTTCGAATTAAGAATTTCATTTTAATATGAAACAGTTTACTATTCATTTCTTAAGGCATGACAAAAAGTTCAATCTTCAACATTTTGTGTAATTCAGCAATTTGGAATTCTTATGAAATTATGAAAAAGAGCGGTTCAAATGTGAAAAAAACTAATATTTGTGATCATCATTTGAAATATATATATAGATAAATTTGTTGTTCAACTCTACGTTGGCTCTGCTTAAAAAATGTATCTAAATAAATTAATGATAAAAACCAAGCATATGATCTACATTTTTCAACTTAAGTAATTAAAATTTAAATGCCTTAACAATTGCTTATAGACTAAATATAAAATAAAACATCTTAAAAACGAATTTATCATAAGTATTTGTACATAAGCCAAAAGAAAGCAATTGAATCAACTTCAAATGTGTCACATAATATTAAATAAATTAATAAAGTGATATAAAAAATGTTCTAGTAAGTCTGGAAAAATAGTTTTTAGAATAGAATAATTACTTGCGAAAAGAATTTTCATTTGTTTATAGTATATGTATATAAAACTTTTCAGCCATGCGTCAAATTTCTTTAGTATACAAAGAAGTTCATTTATGATGTCTGGTGGGTTTTCAAACATTTTATCTACTTCAATCTTATATCATAAATTAAAATTTTTTTTCCGACGTCGGGCACTTAGGTGATGAATACTATGCCACAACAACGCCAGAGACTGCTACTCATTTATCGTTACCCAGCGGGCACCTGTGAATTAAGTCACGGAGGCGAGTAGCGTTGTCTGTGCCATACCACCACAAATCCGTTTATATGGAGGGCCATATTCATACATCATCACAGAAGAAAGGACAGAGAAGCACAGAGAGAACAAAGAAAGAAAGTAATATCCATGCCCAAACCGGGATTTGAATGCGGGACCCACAGCTCAGGAGTCCGGTACGCTAACCACTCAGCCATTGGTCCGAAAATAATATTAGAGAAATTCTTTGTTGTCAAACAGATAGAAAATAAGCATTTATTTTTTAAATGTTTTCATAAAATTGTAATTAGAACTGAATTGTTATTTTCAAGAAAATTTTTAACTAACTTTTATATAAAAATATTAAAAACAAACTGATTGCAAGGCAAATTAAAATTAAATGAAATTAAACCCGCTTATTTACAAAGTTGAACTGAATGAAGATATGACTTTATCACTTACTAGAAATCGTCAAACTGAATTCAAGATTTATATTTTTTGTAAAGTTTTAAAGATTATGTAGTTTTTGTATCTTTTATTACATCTATATCTTACAGAAATCTAGGGTGTGTATGTGTACATTAACCTCCATTATGTAATACATGCATGCATGTAAATGTATGTATTACATAATGGCATACATGCATAAATCTCGTTAAGCTCATCGTGCTTTACATACACTTAAATATTCCTAATTTTTGTAATGCCTTATATATTATTATGATTATATTCACTAACTGCCAAGAAGAATTTGTAAGCACTTTAAAAAGTTGCATTTGATTTTAAAGATTTAAAAATAAACAGAAGTATCATTTTATATGCATTCAATAACTTTTTATGTATCAATAAAAACTTTATACAACTATTTGTTTCATAAATTTTATATTTTGCTATGGAAGTCAGATCTATTTTTCTTTATTTAAATGCACTTTAAAAAATTACTAATATCAACTTATTTTTTATTTTTTGTTAGTTAAGTATCAAACTCATTTCCTCAGCTTTAAAATGAATCTCACGTATCTGTCTTCATCGAAAATGACATATTTCATGTTTCAATTTATTTTGTAATTTCAGAACTAAACAAAAGAATAAAAAAACTAATCCTGATTTGAATCAAAGTTGCAGACTTTCAATCATGACATTTCGAATGAAATAACGTGACTGGCTTTTACAGAACTTATTTAAGATTGTGCGGAAGTAATATTTTTTAAGAAACGAGAAAGTAATTTTCACTAAAAGATTGATTTAAAAATTGAGGAAATGTGACATTAGAAATCTTGTGGAAAATAATAAATCGAGGCCATTTTTATCTGGTATTTATACTTTGTTTTCATACCAAAAATAGCTTCAAGACATATGACAGTAAATGAATGTCGTGTTGTGATAAAAATGTCATTAAGGTAGGCAAACAAAAGAAACGTCCAAATAGTCTGTTTTTTCTGAGGTGCAATTATCGTCTTACATTTGTCAGCTGAAATAAACTGTTGATGAGTGCTTATCATTGGAAATGGAATAGAATCTGTAATTTTTCGTTTTTTATTAAATTTCTTAGTGATCAAGA
Organism: Latrodectus hesperus; assembly: GCA_037975125.1. Lineage (NCBI taxonomy): Eukaryota > Metazoa > Arthropoda > Arachnida > Araneae > Theridiidae > Latrodectus > Latrodectus hesperus. Next base: position 16,997,933 of record CM075858.1, on the reverse strand, counting down.
ATCAGCATTCATTTAGAAAAATGAATGTATTTAGTACATAGGATACTATACCGACATTTTTTATTTTCCTATACTATTCAATAACATGTATTCATTCCAAATTCCAATCAAATTTTACATTTTAATCTATCGAAATCCTAACTGTACACATATATATATATATATATATATATATATATATATATATATATATATATATATATATATATATATATATATATATATATATATATATATATATATATATATATATATATATATATATATATATATATATATATATATATATATAAAGTATGTAGGATTTCGACGCGTAGCTTCTTTACAGTGCTCAAAAATTCTCCCTCTAAGAAAATAATAATTGTATAAATTACCTATTAACTTTCAATATTTCTTTTTATTTTATAGGTTCTCCAAAATAAATCTCCAAAATAATTCATTTAAAATTGTGAGCATTAGGTTTTCAGCTAATTTTAGAGTATTTTTTGATACAAGAAGGAATTTATTATTATATTATTGTTTTCAGTTTCTATACGATAAAAGAAAATTACATGTAATATAAATTTATCATGCATGTATTTTTAAAATTGTTTACTAAAATTATTAATTAAATTTTGTGTAATGTTACCAAAGAATTAAAAAAAATTAATAAAAGAAATAAAAATGGATCATTACTTATATTTTCATGAAAGGATAATAATGTGTTCAAAATATGTTATTGCAATTACTAGTACAATAAATTGAAAGTAAATATGTTATTTAAACGAATTCACAGAAAATCTCACTTTATATTGAACTCGACTAATTTTGTATTTAGGATTTGATATCGAAAGTTTCAACTAAGCAGTCATGGGAAAAAATAAATTTCGGAATGCCTGTTGCCAAAAATTGGTGACTTTTTGTCCCAAAAAGTGTTTTCATACGTGTTCAAAGCAAATAAATGATGCCAAAAACTATATGCAATGATACAAAATTTTAAAAATTACACAAATTTTACATACCTTTAAACGTAATAAGATTTTTTAAATGAAAAGTTTTTTTTATCATTATATTCAACCCAGTCTCAAACTGGCTTGAAATCAAAGAGCACCCTGAAGTATAAGCCGTAGCAGCTTCGATATTTTTCTTCATATCGAAATTGGATAATTTATTCTTATCTCATATTAAAACAATTTTCTTTTATCAGTCTCAATTTACAGCAAAATTACTACAAATGGTTATGTAAAAAGTTGATTTTATAAAATTCTAGTTAGAAAACCATTTTTTAAAAATTCTCATGAATGTTTTACGCTAACTTTTCTTAATACAATGATTTGATGATTGGAGGCTACCAAAAAGTTTTAAAGATTGAAAAATAATGTGATCACAAAAACAGTAATATTAGTGTGTGTCGTAATCATATGTTTGTATAAGTAACAGAAGTTAAATTTTGTTACATGACATATACAAGGTAGACAAGAAAATTCATGCCGTTTTCGCATTGCCATTGAATGAAGTGAGAATAAGCATGCAAATTAGTATATGACCTGGTTGAGACACCGGTCCGTCCAGAACAGGAATATCTGTCTTTATAAAAGCAAGTCCACGCACATTCATTAATCATAACTCGTACAGTAGTCGAAGGAGTTCGTTCGGTGTTGTTTGCTTTATGATTTCAAAGTGGATTTATTAGCTGTTGCATCAAGTCACCGAATATGTCAAGCTTTTGGGGATAGTGATGTGAAGGAACGTACGGAAGGGGGTATTGGTTTCCAAAATTCAGGTCAAGAAATTTGTCCCTCTGAGATGACGCTCGCAGTGGAAGTTCACAGGATTTTTTTAAGATGAAGACCTGTTTGAGTCCGTTGAGGAGGACAGTTGTCAAATGTGTGGTGAATTTACCGGACAATTTAATGTTTCTGGGGATTGGCGAACTAGCAATATACTTTCTGTATGTCATGTACTTTTGGGTCATTAAAAACCACAAGAACTTTCTTATTTACCTTATACATTATATTTGTGCACCATTTTTATAAAATGAATATAAAATTGTTATATAAGTCAAGAGTTTATATTTTTGATGGTAATTTGGCATTTAAACTGTTTTTGAATTATATATCAGTTTGGTGAATTATATATCAGTTTTGAATTACATATCAGTTTTGAATTATATATCAGTTTTTTGAATTATATATCAATAATTATATATTATTTGGATTGCTTGGACATTTTTTCACACAAGAGTTATTTAGATGGAACCTACAGTTTAAAGTAAATGCCGAATCATTAGTAATTTGTATATTCAAACATTTGAGCTCGTTAATCAAAAAATTAAACCGCTAACAACTCAATTGCCGGCTTGAATAGAAATACTTTAGATACAATTAAAAAATCAGAACATCTTAAATATTGAAAACATAAACAAGTGAAAAAAGAATGTGACAATGAAATCACAGAGATATAAAATTCAATATGAAAATGAAATATAACAAAAAGGTATATAGATTGAAGAACATCGGAAATAAATTATCAAAAAAAATATTCAAAAACTAAAATTGTTTGAAATACATCTGAATTAAAAATTAAAGGAAAATAAATAGTATTTTTTATTTTTCAAATGGCAAAAAAAGATTTCTTGTTAGCAATTCCTTGAAAACATCTTTTTTTTTCTGATACTGCTTGAATAAAAAATGATTTTGAGAATTGCATTTCTATTTTTGGAATTTCTCTATTGGAACTTCAATAGGATGTTTCTGTCAAACGATATTTCATTCCTCCTTTAGATACAAATATTATATTTCTTATGAAGCATAAAAAAATTATGAAGCTGATGCTTTTTATACATTGTACTATCAAAGTTAAAGCGTATCACGCACACATTTCTAAAACGAAACGAGATAAAAACCATCATTTCGTTAAAATCGGAAAAATAGTAAATTGTGAAATATAACACATTATTAAAAAAAAGTATCTCGAAATATTTCTTTGGTTGGCAGGAGTAGAAATAAGTTTTATATATTTTTATCTTATGATTACTTTCTTTACACATTTTTTGATTTTAATAGCTGAAAATTGCAATATTTGGATTGACGTCACACTAAGAATACAAATGTAATATGATTCTGATCTTAACTTTAAAGAAATAAATGTAATTTTATGTCACAATAGTTTTAAAATTTTTGGATTTTAATTTTATAATAATACTTTTTTTTATCAAAAAGGCAAAACTAAGCACAGATTTTTAATTCAGTATACGAAATGGGTATTTTGAAATTGGTAAAGTATAATAGTGCAATATCCAAGATAGGGCAAACATTTTACTATTGATAATTATATTCTCAATCTTATAACTCTTTATAGTTCTAATATTATCATTGTTTCTAAAAACTTGTACTGCAGACAAAGATTGAATTTTAACTGATGTAAATTAGTTACTCATGAGTGTTTCCCATTCTTTGATACGATACAACTAATCAAGAGTATTTTTAGATTTTATAACACAATAAAATGCAAATTAATATTTAGCATTAGCGATTATTTAAATATTTTATCAATTTGTGTAAGATATTAGTGTGAGATCCATTTTTGGATGTAATAATTTTGTGGTGGCAGATTTTTACTGTTTATTTGACAACAGGTTACTTTTCTTGCAACTTAATCTTAATTTCATAAATTTTTTCATTTAGAGTCTTATTTATTTGTAATCATTCATTTACATTTATTTATATAATTGTTACTATTTTGTATAAATTTCATTTATTAGCTAACTCATAAATGTACAGGGGTTTTCCAAAATAATTAAAAAATATCGCTGAATACAATGACTTCTTCACGGACATTGTTTTGTATAGGACTTAATTAAATAAACTACCATCAGATGTTTGTATTACATTATAGCTCCAGTATTTGCGAATGCATTCGTGCATAATTGATTGCTAAATGTAATTTTGACAGAAGCTTAAATGAAAGATCCTAAAGAAGCCAGATAGTGATTCCCCATCTAGGCAACATTGTGCCAAACACATCAACTTTTCACGTTACTTATAGAAAGGAGAATCAAGGCATATTAATATGCAGTGCGTCAAAAGTTATGAAAAAAAATGATTATCAGGGCAAAACATCAACCAGACAGAACTATGGAAGGAACACCAAACTCATTCCAAAGACATGCAGATATTAAGGAATATTATGATCACCAGAGTGAAACACAACGGTGAAGAATTTAAGAACTTGAGGTGAATTAACATCTACAGAACCCACTATCAAGCCCAATATGATAAGATTTCCATAAACAAATTATTTTTGGCAGAATTGTGATTATAAAACTAATTGTGTAAGTTACAAATCAGAAACAAATGGCGAATACAGTGTTCAAGAACCATAAAACCAACGCTGCTGGTAAATGGAAATAAGATTTGTTTTCCAATGAATGAATTTTCTACCGAATCCTTACCCACTTGAAGGGTTGACAAGTGAATAATCCTAAAATACAGACCACATCTTCTCCCTAAAGTGAGACATGGAGGTGATTCTGAAATATCTTCGAAACTTTTCTAGCAGTTAGTGATCTGACCACGTAAGGTTTCTTTGTCACCTTGATTGATACAGTTTCTAGCAATGTTACTGTTACCGTTTTACTGACAACCAATGATACTGTCTAGTGATTTCACCTTTAAATTGATATTTTCCAAGTTGAAGGATTCAACTGCTTAGTCAGGGTTTCGAGAAAATAAGGATACGTTGCATTCCTTCAAGGGCCTACACAATCAATGAACTTAAACATCACATTGTCTTTGTGAACAGTTTTGGAAGAAAGAATGCAATACTGTTATCCTACTGCATCTTTCAGGGAGTTACAGTTGTTTCTGAGCAAGAAATGCTGAAGCGTCTTACCTACTAATATACAGAACTTGCATACGTTCATTTAAAAGATTACCCATTTGGTTTTAATGGACAAATCACTCACACCATATTAAGTGCAAAACACTTTTTTGCATGACATTTCATTATTTTGGACAAACCCTGTAGTATGAAAATGTAACTTTTTACTATTCACATCAGCATTCATTATGGAGTTATACTCCCGGGAAAAATCTAAAATCTCGGAGGAGTGGAAAACACTCCCTATCCATCATTGGTACAAGGGATCAAAACCGAGCTTGTCCCTTAACCTCCCTTGTCACAGACGTACCCGGACTACTCTCTCAAGATTTGCTAGTGGTCACATTAAGTGCTTCCCTTACAACGAGGGCAGAAAAACCTTCGTCATCTGCACCAAGTGCCAAAGTTATCAGGTCACTTCTGAGCACCTTTTGGATTGCATGGGTCTCTCTAAGGAGGATGTCTTTAGCAATCCTCTCTTAGTCTTCGACTACCTTACAGTCAATGGGCTAGTGGATCTTGTCTGACTCCGTCAGACAGTGAGGATAAGAAACAACAACTATTCACATAATACAATTGTCTACTCTATGTTTGTAAAGTAAGGAATGGTGACTAATTCATATAAAAATATAAACTTTTGAACGCGTTTTGGCTTAAACCGCAACTTGGTAAAATATTTGAAATACATAAAAGTATATCTGAGACTTATTATACATCATAAAATAGTTCAGCATTGTTATATGATCGGTATTATTTATTTGCAAATTTACAGTTTGTATTTAATACATTTTTACTGGAATTTTTTAAAATTTACACTGTAGCTGTTATTTATTCAATTTAATCGAATAAATTTTATCTGGTTTTTATGTCAATAATATAAAATAAATTACATTTGGCATGCATCTGGAAATTAAATGCCGTTATTGTAGACTCCAAAAATTTATCCAGGATAATTTTTGAGTTTCGTATTTTAGATCAAATATTAATATTATGATTAAATATAAATTGAGATAGGGTAACAAAACTATGTAACAATGTTGTGTGAGTACGATCATTGAATTCATCCTGAAGATAAATAAATTACACTTAGAAAAGAGCTCCAAAGATTAAGCTCTTCATCAATATTGGTCATAGAATTTGCGATGGAAGAAGTATTTCAGTAATTTATAGAAAAAATATAGGTCCCACTTTTGCGAAAACAATTTACAAAAGGAGTTCTTATGAAAGAAATGTAATTGTTTTAAAATTAGAATTTAAATAAAATTCCTAAGTAATTTTTATCAACTTCGAACTTTTCAGTTCATAATATTGTATCCAAAGGAATTAAGAAAATAAATTTACTAGTTTTAAATTAGAAGGATATTGAATTTATGTGAAAAAAGATTATTTTATGTGAAAATTATTTGATTACTTAATATTCCTCCCAGAATGGTCAAAGAACTTTGTGAATCCAAACATTTAATTTCAAGTGAACACCTGTTAAAATGTTAATTTATGATAACTTTTTCTAATTACTGTTGCGTGAGGAAACATTACAAAATGAATGCACCTTAACTTACCTCAAGTAAATGTGAATTCCTTATACCATGATTTGAAACTTTCTATGCAAAGAAATCAGAAGAAAGTCCCTAGCATTGTTACTGCTGTTATAAAATCATTTTGAGATCCAGAAATTTCATGAGAAAAATTTTCATTAATGTGTGTTAATAATAAATATTATTATTTATTTCATAAGTCAATTAAAATTCCCCTGAATATAATGTATTCTAAAGAAATGAATAAGTATTATATTACTTAATTTTCTTGAACTTCATTACGCATTTGAAAAGTAAACTTAAAAACCTGATTGTCAGCTTACTGTGTGTAAGTTTGAACCATAAATGGATAAATAACATCCATTTTTGTCTAAAATTGCTCCTTTACAAATTATACTGATAATTTTAAAATGAATTTGTAGAGAAAATATAATTTTAAGACTGAAAACAATTATAAATTATTCAATGCTTAGAAATTGCTTCAGCAAAAAATTATGAATTACCAAATTTTAAAAAATTTATCCTACAAAAGCTGTAGCTCACACATAAAAAAAGATTTTTGAATACTTTTAAAGCATATAAAAATTTAAAAAAAAACAAGAAGAAGTTAATTTTTAAAATTTTGGTTTAAATGCTTTTTTGTGCGGAAAATACTTAAAAAAATGTTTGGTCCATTACAGTTAAATAATAGTTGGAGAAATAGAATTAATGATGAGATAAAAGCTCCTATCAATCATAAAAATATGGTATCATGCACGCAAATCATAGAAACTTTCATGACTTGCACACATTGAGAAATCACCTGATAACCAAGTGGTTAAGAAGTTTCCTTGGAAATTTATGTGCAACAAACCAAGTGGTATGCCAATAAAAAAGGTGGCTTGATGATGCCTTGAATGACCTAAAAATCTTAAAATTCTCCAAATGAAAAATTAAAGTCATGGACAGAGCTGTCTGGAGGGATATTATGTAGCAGGTCCACCCTCAAATGTTGTACCAATAAAAAAGAAAAATTTAGCTAAGTATGCTAAGATAAAGATAATACATGTTTTTTTCTGAAGTTGATAGGTTTGCGCTTTGTTTCTCAAATTTTTTGTTCTTTTACTAATACATTCATGTAAAAAAGAAACAGAGTAAGATGTTCTTAACAAATTGGACAAATTTTAAATTTAAAATTAAGTTAATGGAAATTATTTTCAATTAACTAATTTTTTCAGAGTTGGTACTCATATGATATATATATATATATATATATATATATATATATATATATATATATATATATATATATATATATATATATATATATATATATATATATATATATATATATATATATATATATATATATATATATATATATATATATATATATATATATATATATATATATATATATATATATATATATATATATATATATATATATATATATATATATATATATATTAATATATATATATATATAGACCCTACTGGCCTTTAAAATTGCTACACTAGGATAGTGGCACACCACACACGTGAAATTTGCATGACAGGTAGAACTTGCTGTGATATGCAAATGATTAGATTTTCAGCGCATTCATACAAAGTAGGCGACAGTAGCGACATCTACAATGTGTATAAAACCAGAGATTTGACAGCAGTTTTCTCATACTCAACTTCCGTTTCAACGTTGTTTTCGACAAAGAAAGTTGTTGTAATGCTTCGTGTAAGAAGAAGAAATGCCTATCAGCACGTGTCTGACTTTGATCGAGGAAAGATTATAGCCTACCGGGATTGCGGTTTATCGTACCGCAATATTGCTGCTCGCGTCGGTCGAGACCCCATGACTGTTAGCAGAATATAGAATCGATGGGTTCAGGACAATCATACGGAACGTCATGCAGGGTCTCAGCGACCCCCCATCACTAACAGCAGAGAATACAGACATCTTATCCGCATGGTCACAAGGTATCGTACAGCCACATCACGCACCCTGATTCGAGAAATGGAGTCTTTTGCAAGGCAACAAATATCTACTCGAACAGTTCGACGATGTTTGCAGGAGCAGGGATTGTCTGCACGGCGACCATGGCTTTGGCTACCATTGACGCTGCGTCACAGACAGGAGCGGTTTCAATGCTGTGATCAGCGACGAACCTGGACGCGGGAATGGCATCACGTAATCTTTACAGATGAATCGCGGTTCTGTATACAGGACCATGATGGCCGCATCCATGTTTGGAGGCATCGTGGAGGACGCGCATTGCTAGCTTGCATTGGACATGCCATACTGGCCCATCTGCTGGAGTGATGGTATGGGGTGCCATTGGATACACGTCTCGATCACCTCTTGTTCGCATTACCGGCACTTTGAACAGCAGCCATTACATTTCTGATGTTTTACGGCCCGGGTCTCTGCCCTATCTTTGAGGCCTCCCTAATGCTTTGTTTCAACAGGATAATGCACGACCGCATGTTTCCCGTACTGTTCTGATTTTCCTTGATACAGAACAGGTTCGACTGTTACCCTGGCCAGCACGTTCTCTTGATTTGTCACCAATAGAGAACGTGTGGTCAATGGTTGCCGAGCGATTGGCACGCCATCACTCACCATCCACAACTGTCAATGAACTGTGGCATAGTGTTGAAGCTGCATGGACTGAGATCCCCGTACATGCCATTCAATCTGTTTGACTCCATGCCTAGGCGGATAAATGCTGTTATGGCAGCCAGAGGTTGCTGCTCTGGGTACTGATTTCTCAAGATCTGTACATCCTAATTTCCTGTAAATCTAATCACTTGTTCTTTCTACTTTAATGTATGTTCCAATAAATATCATTCTGTTATTTGCATTCCTTCTTGGTGTAGCAATTTTAATGGCCAGTAGTGTATAATACAATGATATTTAATGTGAATATTTGTGAGTTTAAATCTTACTCCGGGCTTGAAAAGGCTCATAGTCTCTGGATTTACCTTTGAACAGAAGGTAATACTTTCATTTATATTTCAGTGCCAAAAAGGACCATATTATTATAATTATTCATTTGAAACTAATTGTTAAATTAAAGAATTCAATTGTTGGGACATAACATTACTAAACGCACATTATGCATATTCAACTTCATATGAGTACTGTAATAGAATATTTTATTTTAACCATCTCACAGAAGTTTTATATAATAAAGAAATATTAAGCAATTTTTACTACTGAGCTAAGTTATAGGCAAATTATTCGGAAATCAATCATAGACAATATCAGGGAGTTAGAAATTTAATTTACTCCAAATGAGATTACAATGAAAGATTACAAGGAATGATTAAAGTTGATTGATATAAGAAGTAATTACATATTTATGTTAGGAACTTGATAATGACGTTGACACATTAATGTAAGATAAACTAATATTAAATTTATAATTATAGTTAGGTATTAAAGCACTATTTTGCACACAATGGATATTTTAATGATTAATAGTGACGCAAGAATAGTTTAAATTCATTGCGGGATTCAATTGCCTCCAATGACGTCCTTTGAAAAATAGTTAGTGAAATTATGCTATCTGAATAGAGTTAAGACTAATTATGTGCTAAAGGTATTTATTAAAAAGAATTGGCATTGTTAATTATACAAATTATTTAATATAATAATCTAATGTATGACAAAACAATTGTAAATGCGATGTAAATGAATTGTATATTAATATGTTTCTATAATTTATAATAAAATCTTCCTCGTAAAATCTATCTCAACATGCATTCACTCTATAGGTTGTTATTATTTGCAATATTAGTTTAGCATGGAAATAGATTTACACTGAATTACACGCGCCTTACATTAGAGATATATTTGTAATTCTGAAAAACTCACTAATCTATGTAACCGAAATGGTGATAAAGAATGAGAAAAAAGCATACACATAGTATGCTTAGTTAAATAAAAGCATCGTTTAAATTACTAAATATTCACGCAATAAACACTGAACTTTTTTTAATAAAAATAATTGGTATTGTAAAACTATAGCATATAACCCTGTCAAAATTATGAATGCAGAAGCAGTTGCTAATCTTTTAGCTATACATATCTAATTTCTTTTTTAGCTCTACATACCTAATTTCCTTTTTAGATCAACATATCTAATTTCTTTTTTAGCTCTACATACCTAATTTCTTTAAATTAACATGAAATTGTGTATTTATGAGTTAATACTTTAAATCTTATTTCGTTTGAATATAATTTAATTAATTTTTCTCAACGCAAAAGTACTTATTAGAAACTCACAGATATATTTATTAATGTATTATTATTATAACCTTAATCTAGAAGAATAATAACTTTATGTGTCAGAATTTATAAATTGTTTGTAAGTATATGTACTGTTAAAATTTAAATTCTTGAGAAAATAATAAGATGAATTTGAGCATTAAAACAGGTATCAGTATATTTAAATACTTCAAATTTAATCTTTTTTTAATTTTTATTCCGTAAATATGTAACATCTTCTCCTTAAAATAACTTCGAAACTTTCGTCTTAAGAATATAGCAAATAAGGTTTCTCTTGATAAAAACTTTCATTTATCATAATTTAAAGCTTCCTCTTCTCGCTATTTGCATTTTATAAGAATAAGTTTCAAGTTTAATAATATTAAAAAATATATTTGAAACATATGCATTTAAAGTATTATTATACTACAAAAGGGTTTTTTAATGTTTTAAATATAAATCTAAAAACTATAATTTTTTAAAAATTTGTAAGTATTTTAAAATTTGAAGCATGCACTCACATTTTAAAGAATTCTAAAATTCCCTAGTTTTATTTCAAACAGATAAAGTAACTTTCGAGTTAATCTTTCTAAAGATACTCCAGTAAAGTAATGCGTTCACACTCTTTTTTTTTTAAAAGGATTAAATGTTTGAGTGGCATTTTCTACTGAAACTTACAACTTTTGTAATGCATGAGAGTAAACTTTTCTAAAACAAGTGAAATATTTCAGAAAGTAAATAAATTTCAGAGAAAAGCAATCCCTTTGATTGTAAGCAAGCAAAAAACATTGCTGCTTCTGGGTGATCACTTTCCAGCTATTCTTTACAGCGCAGAAAATTAATTTAAAATTCTTTGCTGAAATATATTAAAGTTTTGTATAAATCGTATATATTTAACCGAGTTTATACCAGTTGGTTATTAGCAGATGAATAACTTGAAAGTTTTTGCTTCGGCTAATTAGAAATAAAATGAAAAATGAGTTATTACGAGCTTCCTTGCGAAATGGATTTTTAATGTAATTTAAGTTTCCTGAATCATATTCTTTTAAAATGTGTTTCATCTAATTTTATAAAAGAAATTTTATATTTATTATAGTTATATAACTGATTTTAAGTTAAATAGTAAAAGTAATGTAGTTTTTGATAAATGATACTTAAAAGTTTTTTTTAATCTTATTTGTGTTATAACATTTAAAAATATTTAATTAGTATTCTTTTCCTGTCACTGAAATATATATTGTTTTGCCTATCTATGTATATAGAAATAATACTTTTAAGTAAATTTGCGCTATAGAGAATTAATTGTTATAAATAGATAACTTATATGCATAAATTATAAATGGAATATTTTTTATATTTTAATTATTTAAAAATGTTTCTAAGAATACACACACATGTTATGTTTGAAATAAAAACAAAGGGTCTGCTTATTAAACTGTGTTAATTTGCTTAAAATAACAGTTGCTTATTAATTTGAAAGAAATCTATAATCTTTGTGACATGTTGAGTTGCCATGAGATACATTAACTAAATTCTTCAATATTGAAGTAACAAACAAACAAACTAATCACCAGTTTTTCAATTTCCAAAAAATTACTACTACTTAGTACACATATAAATTTCAAGGCATGTAAAGAACTAATTGCATTTTATTCCTATAAACTTCTAAATTACATTAACTATAATCAATTCCTGTTCGTAAATTATGTAAATATTTCACAGTACCATCCTTACTTAAATTTATTTAGTTCCTGTTAACATTTATTTTTCTGTTTCACTTGATCCTATCCTGTTACTTCAAATTTGTATTCCGAACTGTGTTACAGTGATCTGCGCAGTAGATCACTGTAGGCTTGAAAGCCCCACCTTTGTAAAGCATTCGTCTCTCAAAAATGTGACACTGGTCGTGCGTTCTGGAGAGCCCTTTAAGGCTCGCGCTCCCATATTAAGGTTCCCAGCGGGCACCTGTCACTTCGAGCGAGGTGTCCGACATTCTAGACTGAAGTAGAGGCACAACCTGATAGCCAATGGGAATAGAACAGGGCCTCTTCTCGTTGTCTGTCTGTCTGCCATGAGATATGCAATCCAGAAGGACACTGAAGAAAGAAACAAAAATTAATTCTATTATTTCACGATTAAAATTGTTTCTGATTGACAGAATGCAAACTAAAAAATGACATTGGGATTGATATCAGGAACTACTTAATTCATTTGATAATGCAGGATTTCAAATAGTGTTTCTTAATGAATCAATCAATTATGATTGTACTATTATAAACTAAGTAGATTGTATTCATTCTCCATTTAAATAGTGATCAATAAATCACAGTATAGTATTTGTACTTTCATTATAGTATTTGCACTCATCATTCACATAATTGATGAGTCGGCTACTTTTTCTTTTAGTAAGCATCTTTTTTGATAAACGGCCATTACCTTATAGCCTAATACTAAAACATACACAGCACGACATTGAAAAGGCAACACTAAGAAGGAAAGGTTAAAAATTATGCAAATTTCAAGATATACGCACTTTACCGAGTTATTAAATGATGTGAAAAGCTCTCCAACGCACGAAGGATGAGATATAAGGTGAGGAAACGGCAGAGTGGGTAATATTCGTACCGTTATTGCTGCTTGGAAAAAAATTGTTGAAAGTTTGTTCTTGTCGCAAAAGACATCTATAATTGCAGAGAATGTCAGGCCATTCGTCAACGGAGTTGGTTCCAACAGACGAACGATTTTATGAGGGGCATGGTGATCGGACTGAGAAGGGCGTGTTGGTCCTTAACGCAAATATCAACTGACAGATACCTGGACGCATCCACAGTACACCAACTGTGGCGAAGATGGTTGGAAGATGGAACTGTAGAACGTTTACGCGATGCCGGTGAAGACGAATTGAAGTCAGCATGCGTGGATCAACGTGTCCAACTTGAGGCGGTGGTGGGTTCACAAAGCACGTCTACCGAAATTCTGCAGGATGTGCCAGATTCTCTAGAGGCTCCCATATTGAGTGGAACCATTTGCCATTGATTGGTTGCTAGTGGCCTGCGCCTTTGCAGTCAGTTAAGTAGACTGCCATTGACCCCACAGCATAGACGCCAACGTCTGGAATGGTGCCGGATTAGAGCGATGTGGACGCGGGAATGGCACAGGTTCGTCATCTCAGATGAGTTACGCTTCTGTTTCTTCAGTGATACTCACCGCTTACAAGCATGGCATTGACGTGGAGACAGGTCGAATTCTGGAGCAATTGTTGAGCACCCCACCACGTGACAACGTGGAATTATTGTTTGGGGCGTCATTGCGTATGATTCCAGGTCACCTCTAGTTCATATTCACAGCACTATTACTGCCTAACGTTACGTGAATGATGTACTGCTGCTGGTGGTACTCCCCTACCTTCAGGGGATGTTCAATGCCCTTTAACATAGACATAGACATACGCAATGGAACACCTGGTCTGTACCTTAGGTTTTCAGGTATAGCTCCATCACGCAATACACCTGGTGTGACAGAATTGTCACGAAATTTGATAACAAAATTGAATTTCAATAGTTCTCTAATATTTGAAATTAATAATTTGACAGAAAAATAACATCAACAACAAAACATTTACAAAATTTTCACTATGGGCGATGACATGAGTTAAATATTGCTATAAAATTGTGAAGATAGATTATCCTAACACTCCAAGTAACTGGTAAAGATACAAATTAATTATCTTTATGATGGTCATAGCAGACGATATAAGTAGTTTATAACACAAATATGTAAGCAATATAATTAAGTTTAAGTAGAAGAGTATAAAAAGAGCAAATAATTGGGACAGAGAGAGATTTTCAATAAGTACTAGTAACTCTCTCATGCTTTAACTGGGTCCTTTAATGTAACATTGCATTTTTCGGAATACCAAAAAACTACATTGTCTACACGCAGATAGTTAAGATTACATATGCATGAATGGTATCCTATTGAACATTTAACATTTGCTGTAGGTGATAACTGTAGAATATTTAAAGTATAACAGATTACAGTCTGCTGATTCAGTTAATATTTTGCAGCTGTTCAGTCTGTGCATTGTAGTTACCACGATTAGGAAAATTATTGAGAAAAATATAATTACAATACAATAAATAATAAAAAGGCTTAAAAATGAATAAAATATATAGCAAAATATTTTACAGACATTCTAACATTACTAGAAATAATAATGAACATATATTGCACTAAAATTGCTAAATAAAGTATTTCTGAAGACTCAAAGCAAGCTTCAATATAAACCCCCAGTTTTATATATAGTGGTTAGATAGAGGGAAGTGTTATATCACATGACGTATCATTTTATCACATGACGTATTATATCACATGACAAGATTGTATTAGAAAAAGAGCAAATATATACTAATAGTTAAGTTTAAATATGCATGAATGGTATCCTGTTGAACATTTAATATTTGCTGTAGGTGATAAACAGTAGAATATTTAAAGTATTACAGATTGCAATCTGCTAATTCAGTTAATATTTTGTAGCAGCTCAGTCTGTGCACTGTAGTTAGTACGATTAAGAAAAATATTCAACAAAATATAATTGCAATACAATGAATAATAAAAAGGGCTTAAAAAAGTGAATAAAATATACAGCAAAATGTTTTATAGACATTCTAACAGTACTAGAAATAATAATGAAAATATATTGCACTAAAATTGCTAAGTAGGGTATTTCTGAAGACTCAGAGCAAACTTGAATATTAACCGCTAGTTTTATAGATAGTGGTTAGATAGAGGAAAGTGTTATATCACTTGACATACCATATGAAGATTGTATTAGAAAATGCGCAAATATATACAATACATTGATAGTATATACATAAATAAATCATATACTAATTGTGAAATATTACAATGCATTATTTTATCACATAAAAAACCTGCGTTGTCTGTTCACGGTTTATAATGGTTTACAATGTTTAGGAAATATAATGCAAAATTAGTCATTAAAATTACTAATTGATAAACTTTGCTAGGATATTTAATATTGCATATTACATTGTGCCGAGTCAATCAATATTTTTCAGCACCTTAATCTGAATAATTATTATTATCAAAATAATAAAAATTAATTGCTAAACAAATACAATACCTATTAATATTTTATCACAAAAAGTGGAGAAATACCTTACAATAATTTTTACCCTTTACCAAATTGTTCTTATGATGAAATCCGCTGCTCAGTTATGGCATTATCCTTACAGAGTTCGGATCCTTTTTCATAGATAAAGGAGATTATGTTTTTTATCTTATGCAGAAGAGAAGGAGTTTTGCTAGCATAGCGGAGAAACGGAGTAAGTTCTTCCGAGTTTTTAGGCGCTTTTAGGTGCCATTGTTTTGTGAAATCACATTCAAACATGTAATGAACAATGGTCCCAACCTGACCGCATGAACAAGCACTATTTGGAGCCATGCCCCTTTTATTGAGATACTCCGGTGTTGGAGTATGTCCAGAAAGAAACTGTGCTTCTTTGTGGTCCTTGACAAGGAAATCAAGAGAGACAGAGGGTTTAAGGCTGTATGTCCATCTACCTTGTTCTGCCTCATTCCATTCTTGTTGCCAGGCCATTAGTAAATGGTTACGTAATTTAGAAATCAAGTATGATTTGGGCCATTTTAATTCAATTTTTGGCATGTTTGAGCATGCTTTGGCAGCTTGCTTTGCCAGTATGTCAGCTCTTTCATTACCAGTATGTCCAGCATGAGCCTTGATCCAGTGAAGACAAATTTGCCATCTATTGCTAAATATCCTGAGGCGATTCTGGATGTCCTGAATCAGTGGGCTTCTGTGATATGGATTATATATTCCCAAAAGAGCTGATTGGCTGTCTGACCAAATCACTGCCTTGTATAAATTATTGTCGGCTATATATTTTAATGCTTTATCAATCGCAACCAATTCTGCTTGGAAAACACTGTTAGCTTCTCTTAATTGTCCCTGCCAATAACCACTCTCCTGTCCATTTTCGAAAATGCAGAAAGCTGCTCCCACTTGGCCTTCTATTTTTGAACCATCGGTGAAAAAGTGTTGGTGAGTGCCTTGGCACTGTGTAGGATTCGAAGTGTGAACCATTATCCCTTCCATCTGTGTTGCTTTGTGGAATAATGCTTTGAAGGGAATTTCAAAGTCATCTGGGTTATAAATTGCATCCAGGAAAGTGATTTTTTCTTGATGTTGGAAAATGTTAGATTTAGCAGCTTCTAGTTGAACCATTAAATGTAATGGAAAGACTCCTGCCAAGATGTTTAATGCTGCCGTAGAAGTCGTGCGGAAACATCTAGTGATACTTAAGGTGAAATGTCTCTACAAACTAGATAGCTGTCTGACATTTCTGCTTGTCATTGGTTCCGCCCAGACTGCTGATCCATAGCATATCATTCTTTCAATAATGGTTTTATACCAAATTTTAAGGATTCTGGCATTTACACCCCAGTTCCTATTCGTTGTTCGTCTTAGGCTGTTTACAATAGCTATAGTCTTTATCTTTTGTTGCCTGATGTGAGGGAGCTATGATAGTTTGCAATCAAGAATTACTCCTAAATATTTCATTTCCTTAACTTTTTTAATGCTTCTTCCACAAATTTCAATCTTCGGATATGATTTTAAGCATTTTTTGCCGCTGCCAAAAAAGATGGCTTGAGTTTTTTCATGCGCTATAATTAATTTATGTTCCTTACACAAATCTTCAAATTGTGCGAGTGCAATATTGGCTGTTAGCTTTAACTGCTCTTTTGTTTTTGCTGAAACAATGAGCAGTGCATCATCGGCAAATGCTTGCAATGATGTGTTATTTGGCCATTTCTGGAGAAGGAAATCATTAAAGTATATGTTCCAAAGCAATGGTCCCCCACAGGATCCCTGCGGACAACCCCTGTTATGGTGGTGTAGTACAAAACCTCCATCGTGTTTAATTAAACTCTTTCTATCGGTGAGAAAGTGTGCCCACATCTTAAATAAATTGTTGGGACAGTTAAGCTTGGCCATTTTATCTAGTACTCCTGGCCACCAGATTGAATCAAAAGCGCCTTTGAGATCTAGGCTGATTACTACTGTGTAGTGTCCTCTGCGCCAGATCGATCGAACATTGCTTGCAGCTGCCTCCTTGGCCACCGTGCTTTCCATATCTCTTACCAATTGAACGTGTTTAGTATATAATTGGGTGCCATTTGCAAATCCTGTCACTGCCTCCCTCAAAAGACGCACTTTGACAAATAGTTGACAGGCAAGTGAGAGACATTCTTCAGGACGCCATCCGTACTCTCATTGATTCTGTGCCTAGACGTGTTGCTTCATCCATCGCCGTCCCCGGTGGTCTTACAACCTAATGACCCGACCCTGTTCTCAATCTGTATGATGCATATCATTTAGAATAACAGATAATTTATTGTTCGTTGCTGTCTCTCCCTGTTCACCGAGTTTCGTCCCTTTTAGCCAATTCCTTCGTGGTGCTGCATTTTCAATGGCTGGCAGTGATTGTAGATTCAACATATAGGTCGTCCATATGCTAAATTTCAGTAGCATATAATTATTCACTCTTGATCTATGAACTATTGATCCAATTGATCTATTCACTCAACCAATCGGAAGGATTTTTTAGGTATTGCAGTTAAAATTGCGAACCTGCGAAACAAAGATTTTGTGCCAGTTACGAATACTATAGAAAATTTTCAAACTTACTAAATGATATAACGTCCCTTTCTCTTTCAAGAATTTTGGAATGGATAGGAAAATTACACTCAGTTAAGCAAAATATGGCTATCTTACATAATTTTGAACATACATCTTATTAGATCTCCACACATTTTTTATTTGCTCTAAATTATAATTGATATATATTATTATAATTTAGAATAAACAAAAATATCTGGTATCACCTTTCTGTTGGTTTCTAAATTTTTTTATATATGAAGATAGTTCATGTTATGACCAATTTGTACTTTCAGTAATAAAATTTGATTGGACATTTTCGAGTTTAAAATTTTGTTCTTTTACAGAAAGATCTAGACTTTGTTTTTGAAATTACTTTTGATTAATAATTTTTACATTTTTCTTCATCAATGATTTATACATGCATTATCCTTTTTAATTTCACATTGAATAACATATTGAAATGAAGTCTTGTCTAGTGGTCAGCGTGCCTGACAGTGGATAGGGAGGTCCTGGGTTCGAATCCCGGTTTGGGCATGGATGTACTTTCTTTCTCTATGTATCCTGCCTTTGTCCTTTCCTTGTATGAATGAGTTGTGAATGGTTGTATGCCTGCCCTATTAACGGGTATCTATGGCATGTGTGTACTGAGGAAGTCGGACTCCACACCAAAATATGGCTCAGTTGGAAAAGTGGAGTAGCGCACCCCATAATGTCAGCTTAGCTGGCACACGACAACAACATTAAAATGAAGTTTTTGGGAAACTTCATGTTTTTATCAAAAACATGAAAATCTTTTTGATCTCCTAGAGCAGTAAATTATCTAAAATTTAATTGATACAGCTTAAGAGGATATAAATTTTGTGATAGTAGCTGATATAAAATCCGTATTTAATTGCTTGCAGATTTCTGAATCGTATAATTGCAGATACTTACAAGCCTATAAGACTTTTGATTTCACGCTCATGAGAAAACTTAGTTATAAGAAAGTGTTTAAAACAAAAAATGCAATTTAGTTTTCATCTAGGTTCTGACTTTTTGATTTTTGTTGGATCTAAATATAATTAAATTATTTAGCAATTATTTCAATTGTGCTTTAATTTTTATATACATCGGAATAATTATATATAATAGTTTTTTTAAAGTTAGTTATTTTAAATATAGCATTAACACATTTTACTATAAGAATATCTGACTTTTATGTTGATCAAATTTAAAAATAATTATATTTATGATAAAATTAATGGAATCTCCTTTTATATGCAAATTTCTCCTGAATAATTTAAGTAGAGTTGTTGCATTTTAATTTAAGGAAAAATAAGACAACAGTGTTTCAAAATTGCAAAACTCTTAATTTTGAAAAATATTAACAAATTAAAAAAAAAAATTCTTATATTTGTTTCAAAAATTTAAGATTTAATGGGAAAAAACAATTTTTGAAAAATTTTTTTTTGAAAATAGGAATGGAACAAATATTGTGGATTGTTTTCCTTATCGGTATTTATGTTTTATTTTTCCTTTTTGGCACTATTCTCAAAACTATGATTCATTGCATTTAAGAAAATGTAAGTAAAAATTACGTTTTTCAAAAATTTTTGAACTTATATCTGGAATACCGTATGTTTATTACCTGACACAGCTTGAAACCATTGTAGTAAGAGAATCAACGCAATCGTTACATTTCAGTAATTTCTGAATTACTTTCAGATACACGGTGGTTTTGTTTTGTTTGTCTCTCAAAAGTAATTTTTGCACTCGAAGGCTAACTATACCGTGATCTACTATTTGTAGTAGATTCCGAACTATTACGAACATCCATGCCCAAGTTGGGATTCGAACTTGAGATTGGTTGAACCAAAGGCAAGAGAGTAACCATTCGGCTACCAGCTCTGCCAGATGTACTGAAGAGATATGTAACCGAGATAGATAGATAGAGAGAGAGAGAGAGAGAGTTGTCTTTGCTATATTCTGATTGCTGTTAAACATGCGTTGGTTGGCTGTAGTTAACGTATTCAGTCAAAAGATGTTGATAAGGAAATGAACTCATGCAAATAAATAAGCAATTTAAATAAGTATAATGTTAAGTTAAGTTTATAATTGAATAATATACATTCTCCCTTCAATTTAATAATCTAATATTTTTCATTTGCAAGTGGTAATGTAGCGTTGGTAATGCAGTTTCTGACCAAATGATATCTTGCGTGTAAACAAAACAAGTGCAAAATTATTTTTCACTCGATATCCTTGAATAGTTTTTTCACTTGATGTTCTCAATGTTGTAATAAAGTGGTAAATTATCATTTAGCGCTGGTTTAATTACGAAGTCCAACACTTCGTGCTCTCACATTTGTAATTCGCACATTGTTTTCCTGCATTTAGATCAGAATCTGCAAGACCTGAGGTTTGAAGTATGTTTGAAATCACTACGTTTATACCCAAGATGGATTTGATTAATATAAATTGCTTAGCTAATGTGTGGATGAATGGGATGCTCTAACTAACAAAGCGATTACAAAAAAAAAAAATGGAAAATTCAAAAAGTCATCGATTAATTTGCACAAGAAAAACAAGTAAGATATAAAGTATAAGTTTTATTATTATCTTGCTAAAATCTACATAAATTTAATAAAAGATAATATTCTTAAAAACTGAAATTACTGTTATTTTAAATTTAAATAAATTAGAAAACTAATGAAAATTAAGATTTTTTGAGTATTTATATTGTATGATATTTCATTTAAAATCCTCCTAACTCGTAAATACAAAATATTAGTGTTTTATTTGATTTAGATAAATAATTGTTAAGGTAAAAGCAGCGACAGATTATATAAATAGTGAAATATTATACGAACAATTTACGAATTAATCAATTTTATTCATTATTTTTATACAGTTAAATAAAGCAATAACATTACATATCAATTTTAATTTTTTATTTTTTTTAAAATTAGGAGTTATTTTTAAATTTTTTTTCGAGTCAAAGCTACTTATTATTCTAAATTTCCAATTGTAAAGCTTTTACGCATGTTATTTATTAAAAGAGATTATCTTTCATAAAATATGTAATGTAATAATTAAAATGTTTTTAAGCATTCATGTAATATCTAGACCGATAAACTACTTTTAACATGTATAGTTACAAGTATAATACTTTGTGTGAAAAAAACCTCCTAATTAATATTCTAAGAAATTTTAAACTCTCACATAAGCTTTATGTAAATATGCAACAGAAGCTTAAACTCATTAACAGTGGGCGATAAAAGTTTAAAACTATAATTAAGTTAGAATGGTTGATTATACTTTAGATAAAGGGCAGTAAATTAACATTTTTATGTTTAAAACAGCATAGCTTACAAATTTTAATAAGAAATTCATAAAAATAAGTGGAATTAATTATTAATAGTCAAAATTAAAATTTTACGTGCTAATTAATTAATAGGGAAATGATATTGAAATACACATTTGAATATGAAACAAAAACTTTATGTGTGAATTAATGAGCTTATAAAAGGTAAAGCATTTTAATTCAGCAATCAAATGAATTAGAACGAAAATAGTAATTAGTTGTTATACTGACTCGAATCAAAGATATTATACGACATAAATTTTATGAAATTGTAATACACCAATTTAAAAATTTAAATCTCAAAATTTTAAAGTAAAAATTTAATTAAGATAACAATATATACGATGAATGATTTGGGAACTTATAAAAAATAAGTGTTGAAAAATTCTTTTATGTAAATAAAAACTGCTAATTTTGGATTCATTAATTACTGGGCAAATCATTTTTGACAGTAATAGGTATGGTTTTTATAACTGTATTGAGTTTTGAATAAGTAAAAGATTTTAAGGAACATATACAACAAGATTGACTCAATATTTAAAAGATCTTTATTTTGAGTGTTCATTTGTTCAATCTTAAAATTGAAATCCATAAGTTACCTAAATTATTTCAAGACAATTTAGAAAACAATATGAAAAAATATTATTATGTTGGTAAAAATGTTTTTTTTAAATATTTTTTGATAAAAAGTTATCTTAACGTAATTCATAATAACTTTATGCAGCCTTGATAGAAAATTAAGTGATAACAAAGTTTAACATATCGAAGATTTGTCCAAAATATATTATATTTCACATGAGTTGCGAAATATTTAAAAAAAATCTTCTAATAAAGATGTAGTTAAATTGGTACTCTTATAATAAAAAAATAAATAGTTACAAAATATGTGAATTTTTTAAATAAAAGTACTAATTAAACACATTGCAGTCTATTTCTCTTTAACAATTGAAAAGAAATTTTAAAAGTTTGTGAAAGCATTTTATAATTATAATTGATCTAAAAAATCACTTTTTGATCAATTATTATTATAAAATTTTGAGCCACCATATTGCTTATTAGCTCATTTGAGACAAAAAAGCCAGAAACATTTTCTGAAAGTTTTAAATTAAACTCCAGTTATGGAAAAATATTAGTAATGATAGGTAGCTATCAAATTAGTTTTAATTTTTCATTTTGCATTAAAAACCTAATTAAAAATTCAAAATAACAATCTCGAATTAGAAACTAATTTTGTTTCTCATAAAATAATTTTTTTCTAATAAAATTAACTACCAAATTTATAGGCTATGATGGCCTGGTAGACGTCACTCTTGTTATTGAAAGGCAGCAAGTTGGAATCTGGATCCGACTGAAGATTCATTGTGTTCATAAACAGAGGCTGAAATACTGAACACTTAAAATATATAGAGCGCTCATAATGTCCTGTATGTGAAATAATAATCTCCGAGAGAGGCAGACTAAGATAGGGAAATTTCTGCTTAGATTATGGTTCTAAGACTAACCTTTTTTGTTCTCACGTTGGCACTTCTTACGATACTCTCACTATGGCACGTCTACTCAGTGCCCAATTACATTAAGGTGCCATCAATTCAATCCTTTATAATGCTGAAAGGTGGAACTCTTAGTAACTTTGGTTTAAGAGAAAAATAAGTAAAATGTATAAAAAAACATTTGTTGATGTACGTTACGACTTATAATTGTTTTCTTTTTGCATCCCGCAATTTTTATGTTAATCTTCTCAAAAATTTCAAATACTCAAATTTGGAAGTTCACTCTAATTCCACTTTTTCTAGCATTTGCAACTCATCTATGATCCTTAGTTCAAATGGAATTTGGGAAACATATTTATTAATCTTTTTTGGAAAATATTGATAACAATGCAAAAAAAAAAAATCTTAAAAAACAATTATGTAATTATTTTAATTGTCAATTTAAAATTCCTTAATTATATTTATACAAAGTGAAAAGATATGGGGAGAAAATTATTTAAATGTTATTTTCAACTTAATTCAGAGTTCAGTCCCGCTTTCTTAATTAATTTTAAAATATAGAATAATATTTTAGAACCGTAAAAGTCAGAATCAGAAATGATTTCTAATATTTCTTTTTACTAGAAGGTGAAAGTTTTAATCATAAATGCTTAATAATAAAATTTTAATCATAAATTTCAGACATTGAAGCCTTTTTTTAGATTTAAGGAAAAAATACAATATTACGTCTCCGAAAATTCTATAGCAACTGTAATTTGTATAAAATTTCAAGCTTCCTTTATTATAAAATATCCTCGGGTTGGGCAAGGTTGACTCAGCCTTTCATCCCTTCAGTGGGTCGATTAATTGAGTACCAAGCATGCTTGGGAACTAAACACTGGGGTCTTACGTTAGGCTGACCACCTAACTGGGACATATGCTTTGCACCCCAGGGCTCTCGGTCATGAAAACAGTTATTGGCACTGTAGGCCTTGGCCCACATGGGCTGTCGTGCCATGGAGTTTACTTTTTATTATAAAATAATTAAATTACAGTGTAATAAAAAATCTTTTTTTATGTATGAGAAATGGGTTGTGTGATATTTTATTCATTCGTCGCGATGGTTTTATTCACGGGAAAACTGGAAAATCAGTAAAAATTAAAAGATTCAGAATAAATAAAATAAGTTTATAAAATATAAATTATGATTTGTTTGGTTGTACTTCAAAATGAAGTTTTCAATTATGTATAAAATAGTTTTTTATCAACGCTCATTTAAAAATTCTCAGAGGAAATTAAAAAACTTTAAAATCAATATTTGTAGGAATGCAAAGGATAAGGTTGGACTTTAAATCTATAAAGTAAATCCGGAAATTATTGAAAAATGATTAAAATTAAGTACAATTAATTAAATGCTAACTAACTAAAACTAGTCTATTTTCACACACACACACACACAATAAAAATTTAAAAAATTGAAATACCCTGTCGAGTTTATAAGTATTATCATTGTTCATAAATTTAGCAGGGAAAATTCTATTTACAACTTAAGATTTGATGAAATTAATATAAGTATTAGAGAGCACCAAACGTAAGGCAGTTGATTTATGTATACTTTAAAGTTGCTCTGTGGTCTATATATTTGTTTACGGAATCGTTCTCAATATCCGAATGTAGTCTTCATTTTAATATATATATATATATATATATATATATATATATATATATATATATATATATATATATATATATATATATATATATATATATATATATATATATATATATATATATATATATATATATATATATATATATGTATGTATATATGTGACTGAGGATTGTTAAGTTGGTCTTGGTCACAATTTTCTCTAGAAAAAATAGTACTTGTGGGAATATCAGATAAAAGTGAGGGGTTTTCTTCTTGATTCTCCTGCTTCTATATTACGAAGCACTCCAACCAGCTTCTTTCATCTAACTAATATAACCCAACCTGACCTAGACTGCCCAAGAAACCTCTCCTCTACAATAGCTCGTCTAGGTACTGGACATTTTAAGGGCATGAAAAGATCACCAACTGGTATTGAATCCTATCCCCACTGCAAGCACTGTCCTCAATCCCAACTGACGCCGGAACATGTTTTTAACTGTCAAGCCATAATCCGCTCCCTCTTCCTTCTTGGAGCACCACCAATCGAGATCCTCCATGGCCTCCGGGCCCCAGAACTGCCAGACCTCATCACCAGGACTTTTGAAGGAATATAAAATTCATTTGCACTTTATGGACACGACAACAACAACAACAATATAACCCAAATCTGGACAAAGTACCGGGAAGTATGCCTGTGTACACAACACAAAGAAATGCAAACAATAAAATGTTTTAGACATATGTATTATATTGACAATAATAAATTAAATTTTCAATAAATTGGATTGACAAATCCTGAGAAATCAGTATAGCAGCTCCAATAGGAATATAACAACACTTAAATGCTAAGTCATTGAGTCAAATAAAAATAATGGTACTATTTCAACATCATGGATTATGTTAGTTTTTTTTATCCACCTTTGCAATACTTTAGCTGTATTGAGAATGTTTGAAGCATCATGACTTCATTTTTTGATACCTTTTGATTTTCAAAATGGATAGAAATAAGGTATAAATTACTTTTAATTGTGTTTGCAAGCAAACAGACACGAACCAATTATTCTGATCTATTGAACTACGCAAATGATGTTTAATACTTACATTATATTCACATTATTTGATGGGGAGAAGATAATTTTTACTCTAATTAAATTTTCACAACGGTAAAGTGCTTAAGAATCTTTTAGTCAGTTTGTATTTTCATGTTAAATACAATGTCATGTTAAATACAAATTTAATGTTTTATTAAACTATTTTATTCATAAACTGAAATTATTTTCTACATGAATTGGATAGTCATTAAAATGAATCTGATATATATATATATGTAAATAAATAAATATATCTATATCTATATCTATATCTATCTATCTATATATATATATGTATATATATATATATATATATATATATATATATATATATATATATATATATATATATATATATATATATATATATATATATATATATATATATATATATATATATATATATATATATATAATTTTACATTATTTCCGAAGTTCCAAATTCAATATCTTTAATGCTTTAAAAAGTCTTACAGATATTGACATCAACAATAAAGAGAGTCTTAAAAATTTTCCATTTATTTGATATGCAGAGAAATACCTTTTTACATTATTTGATTCAGATCACGTTCCTTTTTTGCCATCTGCTTTATGTTAGATAATTGTCCGATGGGAGAGTTTCACTGACGGAGAGATACTTCATTTTTCCTGAATATGGAGACTGTAAAAGCGCAGCTGAGTTCCTAGAAAATATACGACCGCAGCATATATAAGTATGTCATGAATTCTTTTCTAACAAATTCATAAGGGTGCGATCAGTTGAAAGACTTGAATAAAAAGGAACAATTTAAAAATCTTGAAATGATATTTCTAAACGCTACTTTGAAAAATATAATATTTAGTTTCAAATGATAAATAGTATTGAAATGATAATGAGATTTTGCATAGTGTGATTCCTTTCAAAATTAAATGTGTTTAGTAAAATATTGATAATGAAGAAATATGTGTAAGGTATATTTAAAAAAAAAAAACTAAGATTATTTTATATTAATCATCTGAAAAGAGTAATAAATAATTACAAAAATTTTAAACTAAAAGTATTTAAAATTCATTTTAAATATGATTTTAACAATATTGCTAAGAAAAGAAATTCATTTTTGATTGCTTTCCGTCCTCAGAAAATTAAAGCATTTTGAGCTTATCTCTTAAAAAAGTAAACATTTTATAATTGGTTTAAGAAATTTTGTAAAATCTTGCAATTTGTAAGAACCTAGTATGACATCATCTATGAAATGATCTTCATCATTGAATTAAAATTGTTATCAGTATTCAGTCTTTCAAAAGTGTTTACCAAATTCATTAAGATCTTTTTTAAAGCAAGCATAAATATGAGAAAAAATTTATGTCCTTTTGTAAAACTTTCTATATTTGATTTCTTTTCTATATTTTTATTTTACTGATAAAAAATTTGAGGAACTATTCAAATTTTATTTTAAAGGTAACTGTTCAACCAATATTTGATTACTTTGCTTATAATGTTATTTATTTCAAGTGAACCTCTAACTTTCTTAAATCTCAAATATTTTCTTTACTAATTTGTTCTAAAGAATTGGAAATTTTAAATAAATTTCATTTTCCAAATATGAGCACACATTGACCATGAGTAAGACACATTGACCATGAGTGACAAATATCTTAAGATCAATATTTTTTGACCATTTTGTGCATGGATAATAGCTTCTATACATTGAAGAGTCGAGTCGACATGCTTTGGAAATTCATTTATGTCTTGATATTGTCATGCATTGACTAAACAGCTTTTTAGGTCTTGAAGATTTGACGGAAAAGGAGAGTGTTATCAATACATTTTACTACCATGTTCAACACATTTTCTGTGGGATTACGTTTCGCGCTTGGCAGTGGTCAGGACGGATGTTAAAAATCAGCCAGTTTACAGTGAACCAATTTTAATATTTCTGGCACAATATATAATTATATCATCCATAATGTATCCATTATAGTTAGAATGAAATTGCAACATTGCAAAATACATTTGATCTGCCAGTATATCTAGGTATTTCATAGTTGTTTTTTATTCTCAAGAAGTTCTCCATTTCATGGCAGTAGAACATGCCTTATATCATGATACTCTTACCAGAACTTTGCATAGTGGGAATAAGACAATAAAGATATACAGTTTCATGGGATTATCCCCAAATTATCACCTTTCATGAGTAGAAAATAAAGTATAGTTTTATTCTTTATATTTAGTTATCTCTTTAAAAGCTTAAAATGATCTTTATCTTCTTTCCCAAAATCTTCACAAAAGAAATTTTGCATTTTGGGCAAGAATTGATTTTTTCCAAGGTGCCAGACCATGCATTCTCATTTTCTTCAATTCTCTTCGCATAGTTTGATCTTAAACCTGTTGTTAGAAGCATTGTTTGACGATTTTTGTCATATGAAACATAGTAGAGTCCCTTTTCTCCAGTAAAAGTCGGCGGAGACGACACCGATCACTCTCTTGGAAAACTGTGCCTAAATAGCAGTTATGTCTTCTAGACAAGGACTGCGGGTTTTGACTCCAATTTCAGAGAGGGCAGCTGTCGCGCTCTTCGAAAACTGTGCTTGAATAACAGTTATGTCATCTACACAAGGACTGTGGGTTGGGGCTTCTATTTCAGAGAGGATAGCGGTCACGCTCTTGGAAAGCTGTGCTTGAATAGCAGTTATGTCTTCTAGACAAGGACTGTGGGTTGTGATTTCAATTTCAAAGACTTTTGATATGGCTGCTTTTGAGAAACCAATAAGGTTTATTGTCTTTGAAATTGATACTCCTGCAAAAAGAACATCAACAAAAAACCTTTTTTCTAGTGGTGAAATATTTCTCGTCATCCCATTTCACTTTATTAATGTTGAACTGCATTCGTACATGTTATTCGTGTTGGGTATTCGCATCCTAATGAAGTGTAACACACCATAAAAATCCTGTTTCATCAATAATAAGCATTAAGAAATATTTAAATTAGGAAAGTTCCTCTTGCTAACCCGTGGTACTTTGGTAAAAGACCTCGTTCTTGCCACAAGTTCAATATAACGAAAAAACAGCAGACCACTATCTCGCACTTTCTGAGTGGCTATATCAAATTCTTTACCTTTCACCAGGGCGAGAGGATCTTTTCAGAGGGTCATTGGTGTGGGGCTGTTCTGACTTCCCCCGATCATATTCTTGTTTGTGTAAATTTTACAGTTTGGAAGATTTTTTTTATTTTGAACCTTCTGAACATTTTTGGTTTTATGGCGATGGTGTAGCTTAGCTACATCATCTGGGATTAGAAGCAACAACAAAAATTTTATATTTTAATTCATTGGTCAATGTGTGCATAGAATTCAAATACTTAAGTGAGTATTAATTTTATTTCTATTTAAAAAAACTATATACAGAAAGCAAGACATAACTGCTTCAGCAATATCAACCTAACTGATTTTGTATAACTTTTACTAATGCAAAATACTTTGAAACATATTGATACACTTTATTGTTGAAGATTGTCTATAATTTCATTAACTTTAAATATAAAGTAATTACTATTTTAAGTTGCCTTTAAACTGTTAAAACTGAATTTATAAAATATTTGAATGATGTAATTTATAATTAAAGTGTATAGCGAGCAGTGATAAAACTATTAGAGCTGGAAATAATCATATTTATGCAAAAATCGTTTCGAAAATTTTCTATTACGTCTTTTTTTTTTAAAACATAATATATAATTTTCCAATAAAAGGCAAAAAAAGCATGAAAATACACAATTCTAAAATGAAAAGAATAAAACTGAAAACTTTTAGGGATGCGTAAATAAATTCAAGATATTGTTTATTTATGCATATTTAATGTAAATGTTAAACGTTTTCTCTATTTCCATATGACAAAATGTTTATAATAAAAGAATAATCATACTCACAATAAAAGAACATTTTAGGAAAACTTCTAGATAAATATTATTTATCAAGTTTATACATTTTAAGTGTAAAATGCAATTTAAATTTTTCGAGATTCTGAAATTAGATTGGAACTATCTTTTCATTTTATATACTTTGAATTTGCTAAGAGAAGAATTGCTTTAGGTAAATAATAAAGTCTTTTGAATTGAAAATATGGAATTGAATGCAAACTGTATATATTATTAAGAAATAATAAATTCCAAGACTACCATAATTTGAAAATCATTCGTATTTTCCAAATAATTTGTTAATAGTAGTTTTTGTTTCCAAATTATTACTTAATAAATTCTATTGCAAATATTGATTTATTTTTTTCTTTTCTCTTATCGAAAAATTATTCCTTTTTATGAGAATTTTCTTTTGACATTGGTTGTGTAATCAGCTTGACATGTGCTAACTCTGCAAAAAATAGTTGCATGAAGACAGAATATTTGATTATTCGAATGTTTTCAAGATGTGTGAAATTCTTGAAGAGAAGTTCTTTATCTTTTTTCGCATTATTTAGAGAAAAGAAAATTTTGTGATTTTAAATTACTATACTTGATATATTTCCTTTATTCTCTTTTATAAATTATACAAATGCTTGAAAATGGATAAAATTATATAATTTTTATTATTTCATAATATTACTTAAGCATTTTATAGATATTGAATCAGAAAGAATAGATAATTTTATAACTTACTGAATTTTTTGGGTAATTGTGGTAATTTATAAAATATAATTAGTTTTCGATATACAAAATGTATTTTTAACAATGTTTATTTTATTACTAATTTTTATTATTAATTTAAATCTGGAAAGTAACTACTTCTTAAAGCTTTTTGTTGCAATACTTTTATGAAAATTTGAAAACTTTTATAAACGTTATGGACAAATTTATTGTATAATCTAGATATCAACATTAACTTTTTCAGTTTATCTCAAGAAAGTATATTTGGTATTCTTCCTTATTTAACAGTAATATATTATTGGATTTATATATATAAATAATGATATTAACTTAACATGATTCTAGTTTATTTTTCTGGAATTCTATTCATTACAAAATTAAAGTGTCTTGCATGTATTTAACACTCATAAAATTGATGAT
Organism: Latrodectus hesperus; assembly: GCA_037975125.1. Taxonomy (NCBI): domain Eukaryota; kingdom Metazoa; phylum Arthropoda; class Arachnida; order Araneae; family Theridiidae; genus Latrodectus; species Latrodectus hesperus. The sequence continues at coordinate 16,967,000 of CM075858.1, read as the reverse complement.
TATAAAATAACAGAAACAGCTTCAATTACTAACATACTTTTCCATTAAACTTAAAAATAGTTAGAAAAGTTACATTTAAAGTTTTATATGTAAAGCAGCAAAATGTGTAGAGTAAAACCTACTACTCAAAATAATATTTAGTCTCTGTCAACTGAATTCTATAAAAATGGAATGTTGCATAAAGATGTTGAATCATCCCTTACTTTGAGTTAATCAGATTTTATATCACTTTAGTTAAGGATGTTTCTGCAGATTAAAAATTGTATTTGACCATGATGCTCTCTTTTATTGTCGGAGACTACATTATTACAGAACAGACTAAATGATAAATGCTTGGATTGGAAACTTGTGGGAATTTAGCATCCATAAATTCCCACAAGTTTTTCATATATGTATATATATATATATATATATATATATATATATATATATATATATATATATATATATATATATATATATATATATATATATATATATATATATATATATATATATATATATATACAATTATACAATTGATATGTAAATTATTGAAATTTTAATAAAAATTTCCAAACGAATGAATAACAAAGTTTAACAAATTTAGAAAATTTAATCTCGATATTTTGCAAAACATTATTTTTTTTTAACTTCTTGAAAATTTGTAGATTCTATTTGTATTTCATAAACATTTTCAAAATAAATCCATTAAACATTTTTTTCCTTTATACTTTTAACATTCAAATCCCCTTTACTTATTATTTCTTTTCGATATTTTATTCTATTTTCTTTGGTATAGAAGAAGGTGTTAGATTTCGTAAGAGATTTTTTAAAGAAAACTTTCCTGAATACTTTTCATACTCTTCACCTGCACGCTTTTTTTCTATAAATTACATATGAGCAATACTGAAGTCAACATACTCCATTAGATATTCAGAAGTAACTTATAAAATATAGTGAGAGAATCACTCGGTTATTCACTATATTTCAAGAAAAATTTAATAAAAGCTATTTTTTTTTTCTGATACAAACACGAATATATTTTAGGAAAAGTAGTTTTTATTTGGATGAAGGAATAATTTAGATACTAATAATATAGAAAACTTTTTGCTTTAAGTTTTAACAGTTATTAACAATATTAAAGCTCAAGGAATAATTTTAATCAATTTAATTATATTTATGATATATGAGGTTACTTAATTTTAAAACTCCCAGAAATCGTTCTGAAATTTCATATATTTCACAAATTCCTTTTTCTATGCATTGAATCTTCTTTTAAGAACCAAATGAATTCACATTCAATTTTGAATATTAATAACTGTATTATAAGAAATCAAAAAGGGTAAAACCATATTCTTTATCAATTTATTATAACATTTAACATTTTAGGAACGGAATTAATTTTTATTTACAGAAATAACAATACATTATTCTAACTATAAGTTTTTAGTCATTCCCTATAGAATAATATTCAAATTATAAAATTTATATAATTTACAGTTAATAATTTATCTTTATTTACTTTATTCATAACAGATATTAATGTAATAGGTATTTTATAAATTTTAATTTCTTAAAATTTTATATTAAGTTATAATATTATTCGATTAATTTATTTATGTTCTGAAGATATTTTTGAGTTTAGTGAGACGAATTTCCAGAATATGTTTTAAAATATATAATTTTTATGATAAATTGAATGAAAACTTTTGTGGTATCAACATCACTGATTTCATAAGAAAATGTAACAAAAAATGCTTGTGCACTATTTTTAAATGCACTGTTTGTTTCTTCTTTATCTTGTTTTGTTGTTTCTTCTTTTTCTACCTTGCTACTTTTTCAATTTTATCATTTGCAAAACAAATAATATTGAGGATATCATATAACATTCGTCTTTCGGGAGATACGTTTGAGAGAATGGATGTTTGATCAATGACAAAATAAACTTAAACAATTTGTGATGTTCATTTGTTGTTTTAAACTACAATTATTTGTTTGGTTTCTTAGCCTGATCACAGTTAAGTAATAACCATTGAATCACGCATGAGTTCACTCTAAAAAAAAGTAAAAGATAGTGTGAAGCAAGAAACTTGGATCATACTCCACGCTCAAGCAGCTTAACTAATATAGTAGAAGATAAATTCAACCATTTAAAAAGAATGCAGAGATAATTTCAAATTCTGTAAATAAAGATAAATATGTTATAAGCGTAAGAGTTAATAATGTTATAGAAGAATCAATGTCATAAATATCAACTTTGTAAAACCAAAACCGCTTTATTTTTGCTATCTTCTATAACTATTGTCTTAAAGATTGCTGGTAAACTGAAAATACAATTTGAGTTTTTGGTACTATCATCAACTTTTATAGTAATTTTGTTGATAAGAATACATCCTGCTTTTTCAGATTTTTATCACTCCCTTTTTCTCTATTTGGTCTTTATTTTTATTTAAGACGAGCATAAAAGATAAAGATTGCATTGTAATTTTTAATTTTTAGTTGATAAATAAAATTGTTTAGTATT